>CAWUFW010002648.1:703699-1407399 GCA_963921515.1 Calotriton arnoldi | reverse complement strand
TTCACTACCAAGTCATGTAAATCTTCAAAGTCATGTCCAACTTTTAAAATACATTGTATCCTGCCTTCTGGGCTGTCCAGGGTCTATCCTAGGGGTTACTTATATGTATTAAAAAGGAAGGTTTGGGCCTGGCAAAAGATTTATTTTGCCGGGTTGAAATGGCATTTTAAAACTGCACACACATGCTCTGCAATGGAAGGCCTACTTAAGTGAGTGACACAATCAGTGTTGCAGGCCCACTAGTAGCATTTCATTTACAGGCCCTGGGAAAATGTAGTGCCACTTTACTAGGGACGTACATGTAAATTAAATATGCCAATTTTGTAAAAGCCAATATTACCATGTTTTAGAGAGCACAATCACTTAAGCACTGGTTAGCAGTGGTAAAGTGCCCAGAGTCCTAAAGCCAACAAGAAGAAATTCAGCAAAAAGAGAAGGAGGAAGGCAAACGTTTGGGGTTGACCCTGCAGAAAGGGCAAGTTCCAGCATTACTCTATACTGGGGTGAATTTCTGGGCAAAGGGCTTGGGATTCAACCTGACAGCCCCTCTAATGCCTTGCTGGGATACTAATGTTCCACTTTCATTGACACCTTCATCAAAAAAAGAAGATTTCAAACTTCTTGCAGCACAAAGGAAAGAAACGATTGGGTTATGATCACTATCTGGGTAAGGTACTACCCACATATCCCTCGCCATTACCAAGCCTTCAATGTTAACTAGAATAAAGTCTATGATGGATGAACCTCTATTGCTACTTTAAGGCATATTTGCTGGAACATCAGAAGGAGTACATCCATAAAAATGCTGTAATCCAGAGATCAACATCACAGACCTGAATCCTTTCCTTCAAGACTTACTCTCCCTGCTGCCACCCATGACAGCTTCAGGTATTGCCCATGAGAGATCTTCCTCGGCGAGTGCACTCCCTTGTTTGATGCATCCCAGGGAAGAGTTAAACGCTCCAAATACTAGTATAATATGCAGGGATATTTCACTACAATCAGATTTAATCTTTAGGATTAATCCTCAAGGGCATACAATACAGGTTTACCTCTTTCTTTCTGCCTGGAGGGACATAGACTTTCAATATATCCATGCCCCCGAAATAGGACTGTTCCTACCCAATCTAATATGCATAATGTTGGTAGACATGCTTGATACAATCATAGGGTTCACCAATTGTGACAGTGTCAAGGACACCCAGATCACTAGGCTACCTGATGTGCGACCCATTTTCTGCTTGATTGCTGGAGTATAATAAGTGCTTTAGCCCTCCATGTTAGTTTCTGTACTGGCCCACGTCTCCTGGAATCAACAAATATCATTCATCCTGCAACTCTAGACCCTCTACATTAGCAGATAGCCCAAAAACATTCCAGCTGACAATGCTCAAGATGTTTATCTCCCATTCCCCACCAGCCTCACTTGACCGACTCTCCCTCTTCACAATTGGGCTGGCTAGGGGCGTTGTGCTAAACCCTCTCTCTGCTCTCTGGAATGATATTTGCCCTTGTTACCATCATTAAGACCGCTGGTATCCAAGCCCATGTATTATTTCCAAGTAAATCAAAAAAATTGCCTATCAACTTCTCTCCTTCTGGATCAATCATGCACTACCTTCCCATCTTCTTACGTCGTAACCACCAGCAGCTTTGCATCACTCTTACTTATTTGCAATAGAGAATGTCAAACTGTAGGTCGGATGCCAACAGTGTCATCTCTGATCACTGGATGAAACAATAGTACATTAATCTCCATTCTCCTCAAACCCTCTACATGATCCATAATCATTTTTACCACTTGTGTACTTGTAAATTCCTCACAAGTAATATAGTTGTCATATTTTTCGTCCTTGATTATGGGGTTGATGAAAATCAAGCCACTAAAATCAAGCAACTGTAATGGCAGAATCAGGTACAAGATGTCTAGCAAACGTGATCTATTTAGAGGTAGCCTACTGGATACATAAGAAAATATTTCAATAAAATCCAAGGAAGGAAATTTATCAGTCAATTCTTCCCCTGATCAAATGCCACATAACACAGGCCTCTTCGCAGATCATTAGCTCATTTTGTGCAAGTGGTGAAAATGGCTCGGTCAATGAGATTTTGTGTATCAAATGATGGTGCAGCCACCAAGGCAAATAAAGAATGGGCGGGAGCTTGGAAGAAGACGTAGGAAGAATGAGATCTATTGTTTTTCCAGAAGATTGAGGGCGATCATCTCCTGTTGGTGTTAGGTCTGTACCTATAACCCCATCACCCTCATTTTCCAGTACTTCCTGCATGCAATCAAACCTTACCCTACGTGTCCCCTTCTTAGCAAACCATCTTCTTTTAAGCTTCCTCCTCTTAGCAGTGTTATTAGTTAATGCCACTAGCAGAAGATTGTTTCTTGCAGGCGAATATGGGAAACCGATCTCCTGTGGTAGAATCTGATAACATGGCACTTGATAATGTAGAAGGATCTCTGTAGGATGTACCCAAGTCACCTGTTACTGTAACATTCACAAATTGCTCTTTAAACAGTAGTTCCAATGAGTAGACTATATCAATCGTGTTCATACTCTTTTTAGTTCCTTTGGAGCGCCTGCATTGTTCTCTTTTTATGGTGGTGATTGGAGACTCTACACCATTTGTGGCAATACAATTTGAGCCTATATCATCATGTGCTCAGGATAATCCTTCTTCTCATTGTAGATCCTTGGTTGCAATATCAGATTTGCTGGTAATTCATCAGGTTTTGAAACCTCAGTTAGCATAGGCGTTGACACATTGTAACAGTAGGTACTCCTTCTGTTTGGCTAATTACCTTTTAATTGAGAGGTAGATCTCGTAACACATTCCTCCTTACATTTTATGTGAAAAACTATAATATATCCCTCATTATCAAAGAGGCCTGGTCTGAACCTACTACAAATGTCTCTAATAAAGCAAGAATTGAAGACGATATCCTTTGCAAAGCCAACATTGATTCTGAGATACCATGATCACCACTGCAACTGTAAGCGGCAGGTAAGTCCTGGATCAGGCGAGTATTTGATAGTCAGAGGCTAGGGTATTGCTCTTTTTTGTCCCACTCTTGGCTCCTCACTCCAATGAAATTATCATCGCCCGACACTTTGGACAGGTTGTGGGAAGCTTTTATTATGATGGTCAGTACATCAGGGAGAGCATGGTCATTAATAAGATAGGAAGAAGCAAGTGGGCTTGAAGTCGTAATAAGGGCTTCATCACAATCGTCCCCACTTTCATTATCTCGTACACACATTTCTTTCGGGCATTGAAGGTATTGGATTTTGGAGGATAGAAATATTATCTCTATCCTCTCAGTGATTACAGTAAACATTGGCATTAACATTGGGATTAAGGGGATTATCTGGGACCTCTGCAATTGATTGCCCAGGGGAATTGCAGGTGGTTTGCTAATTAGGTAGTAGGAAACCATTTGCAGGGGAAACTGCCTATAACAGGGCTAGCAGGAAGTCCCCATGTCGCCAGCAGCCACAAACAACCCTGACCTCTGCAGTACCCATGAAAAAGATAAGCAGCACTGACAGGACTCTATTCCGGCTGGGAGACAGCAAGGTCCTTGGTGTGCTCAGAGTGCCCAGTAAGCAAAAAAAAAACAAGAAAGGCACCGCTCAATGCACTGAACCTGTGCGAATCAAGGAGTCTGTCCTAGCTGTCCACTGGCATATGTCAGTAACGTCAGTAGCACACTGTAACAGCTGCTTCTGTCTCTTCTGTGAAAGGAAGGCTTCTTATGTTGTAAGTCCATGTTTTACCCATGTGGCCGCACTAGGTTGAATTGCCATTCATTACATGGATGCATAGACGAGCAGAAGAAAGCGTAGACGGTTTAGGCTTCAATAGAGTTTCAAACAACCAGTATATAGTTAAACAAAAACATGGAGGTTCAAAATAAGCAGATGGGCTCTCACTCATATCTATTGCAATGCTATGGCTGAACATTGTTGCACTCATGCTACCACCAAACCTCCAACTCCATTGAAGACAGCATATATCCAATTACCCACACAGCCTGGTCACCGGGCAAGAGCTGAAATCAGGAGACTACAGCAGTCAGGAAATGCACTACGGAGACTTTGACCATTGTGGGGTCAGAAATCCATACAGATAGGGGCTCGAGGAAATACAGACACAATGCAAGCAGATGCAAGCCTCTGACAAGTAAGCTCTGCTTTTTTATGCAGGTCATTCTGGTGGGGCCCACAAACTCTCTCACATACCCAGCAAGCACACCTGAAATCAGTTAGGTTATAAAAAGGCATAGTCACAGTGGAGTAGCAGCTGCAACTTCCTCAGTACGAAATTCAGTTTTGCTACGACTGCTCGTGTTGACCACACCTTTTCCTGCTTACAGTCCGGTTGCACTAACCTTGCTCCAATTCCTGACTTACTCTCTCTGAGAAATTGATTATTAATTGTTGCTGAAGGTGGTCCATCACAAGTAATAATGTCACTATTCTAATTAGTTCCGGTATTAGTTCCTATGATTTTAACCTGAGCTCAACCCCTGGTAGCTATGGCACAGACCATAGACCATGGCTGATGGGTCTTCCTGAGCTTGAGTGAGAGAGAGGCGTTGAAACTTGCACCTGAATAGGGCTGTGCTTGTCCTGACACAAAGGGTTGCATATCCCCTATAGTGAGTCTGGGGTCATGGCAGGAAGGGCAGGGTCTTGGGCACTACAATGACCTTTCCTTAAGGTCTCCCTACTTCAAAGGCCAAAATGGGTATAAGTACTGGACCTCTGACACCACATACTCAGAACGCTTCTGGAACTGAGGACATTCTACCAGGAGGAAGAGCTGTTGTGCTGCCAGGAGGGACTGCCACTTTGCTCCTTGCTTTGCTGTGTTGGCCTGCTGCTTCTTGCCTGGGAGTGAGTTGACTAGACTTAACTCTATACATCTTGCATCTCTAAAGGTTCTCCAAGGGCTTGTTGGGCTTGCCTCCTGTTTCTGAAGTCTCAGGGATATCGAAGACTTCACCTGCATCTTGCTACCCGCACCTGAGCTCCTCTGCTGTGAGTACTGCTCTGCCAAGTGGTGCCAAATCCAGTCCTGTGCCCTTGGAAGTGAGTGTTTGGTGCTGAAACACAAGAAACCAACGCATTGACACAGACACGTTGATCAGAACCGGCGCATTTCCCTGCAATATTGATGCATCTCCTCTGCCTGCACCGAAGCCGTGGTCACTGCTCAACAACTGCGCAGCACAATGACCTCAACTCACAACACAGTCCGACTTTGCTGACGCAGCGCCTCCGCATCAATGCTGCTTCATGAGTCTCGGACACTGCTTCACTGGCGTCTGCACGCACCATCCCCGACTCTGATGCATTCAAGGTCCTGCGCAGCTTCACGCCAACGCATGGCTTACAGCCAAGCGGTTTGACGGTGATGCATTGGCCCATCGCACAGCGCTCTTGACATCGACTCATCAACTACGTTACCCGACTTTGGAAGCAATACATTGCCTTTGACAGCGATGCATCACCTACTTAGCTCAACGCATCGTCACTGAGCTTTAAGGAATCCAGGGTAGTGTCAGCGGCTCTGCGTGACTCCTGTATCGGCTTGTGCTCCATCACACTCAGACTGAACTTTTGGATTTGTCCCGGTGAAGTGCAACTAGATACCCAGTTGGAGCTATCGATTTCTAAGCACTGCATTTTGATTTAATCATGCAAAATTGACTTATGTAGGTTGGATTTTTATCATTTTGGTCTTGTTTTACTCAGATAAATATTGGCTATTTTTCCTAAACTCGTTTGTTGTAATTTATTGGTGTTTTTTACTATTTTACTGTGTGTGTGCGCCTAAATACTTTACACATTGCTGCTTTAGTTTAGCCTGATTGCTCTGTGCCAAGCTACCACAGGGGTGAGCACAGATAAACGTTTAGTGTGTACTACACTTACCCTGACTAGGATTGTGGTGTCGTGTAGTTCCTATATTACCTATACAGGATCTGCGCGTTTGGATAACATAAACTGTGGGATTGGTGGCAGACGGATTCCGTGCACCCCCACCGGATACGTATTAGCTAGCTCACAGTGCCACTAGAGTCTCCTCTTATCGGGGAGAGAATAGTTCTTGGCAACCTCAGAACATGACAACCCTGATCCCCCAGGATCGTGAAAACAATATACTACCTTTCGCTCAGTCACTCGTGCTCACTTAGTTTGCCTCAGAGAGATACACAGAATAAACAGTCTGGGCGTTTCAATAAGTATTTATTGAACAGTTGTTATTCTAGTGTAAAATATATGAGCTGCAACAACCATTAGACAGTAGCAGAGATATATGATTAGCAATATTCTGAAAGTAAAAGGATGGTATAGCTCTACCATCTTGCAGGAATCATGAATATATACAAGTACATAAAACACATGATAAAAAGTGCGTACTCCTACGATGCCTCCCTAACTAGATGTACCTAAATGTACCTAGCATCTATGTAGGTGTTATGCCAAGAATCCCTCTAGGATCTAGTCCACCCCATTACCTGAGAGTTTAGAGAATGTGGGACCCCGTCCTGGTCTCGAGTTGGACACCCCGCGAGGGATGTTAGACCACTGCTAGCTGGAGCGTCTGCATGCAGGAACCTCAGCGTCTCTGGTCAGTGTGTCAGCCGGGAAGTCACGGTCTCCTCTGTCTGTCTAAGCAAGACATGATGTATATATACTCATAGGTCTCCCCAGGGGTCCTACCTTACTGTGTTACTGTGTCGGCCTAAAGGATGACGTCAGGCCTGAACTTTATACAGAGATATTATACAGGAGATGGTAATCCTACTGTTAGTCCTGCTGTGCTTCCAAGAAGCCTCATGCAAAATGTATGAGAATCGAACCAGGGAAAAACCAGCGTTCTGAATGCAGTGTCATATCTGGGTAAAAGGTCAGTGCCTAAGAACCATTATGTATGTAATGTAGGGAAGGATATAGGTGAAAGGTTGCAGTGTCACCTGCACCTATATAGGGTACCTATATGGAATATAACACCCACTCCTCTTCCGAAAGGACGACATATGTAACCTATTGTTGTATTACCATTCAAACTAAACATTGGTACGCACAAACTGTTTAAAAACATTTCTTTTGCTAAAATGTTTAAAAACGTCTAAAAATTTCTAAAAACTTAAAAAAAATTAAAAAGTTTTTCCCCAAGTCCTAGCTCTAAAAGTGTCCGTAACTATAGTCCGAACTATTATAAGCATTTTAAAGCCATGAATGCCCAAAAAATGGAAAGGAATGTCAATTTAGTTTCATAGTTCCAAATTTGAGCTTGTTTAAAAAAGGGCAAATTTCTTCCCAGCACACGATGAGCCAAATAGAGTCAAAATGTTTATGTGTCCTGGCTGGTAGACGCAACATTTCCGTTGCTTGCTTCCGCAGTAGACGGCCCCTGTAACACTTTGCAAAGAATGTCAATTGAGCACAGATGATGTTCCTCGCTGTCCTCAGCTGGTGCTGTGACAGCCTGTGCGCCGTCCAAAGCCTGGGTGCCAGTGGAGGAGCCGGTGTCCATGCCAACAGGTGGAGTTACTACCTGCGGTGGCTCAAGGAATGCCGCCATCAAAATAGGAATACGTTGAAGACACTGCAGAACATGGGTCGTTATCGTGTCCAGTACAGCATTCACGTCCGGTTGCGCACATGATGGGAGTGTTAAACAAAGGTCTAACATGCATTCTTCTCCGCAAAACAGGCATCGGAGGACAGGTAAGATGCAGTCCATCCAGACTGGTCGAAATGACAAGAACCAAGATGCACTTAGTTCTCTCAGGCGAGGCGTCCCTTGATGTTCATGTCCATTCGGTCACAGTATTTTCGCTCCAGGAGTGCTTTTTCCATCTCCTTGGTGACTGGGACGTCCATTGCGTAGCAGAAAAATAACAATCAGGATACCTGCTATTAGAAACAGGATCAGCGGAAGTCCTCCAAAGATGCTTCCGAATACGGAGTGTATGAAGTTTGGTATAACTCCAAGTACCGTCTGAAAGGTGCTTAGAAGTCCAGAACCTATGGTCCTAAATAGATGGGCAATGCCAGTCGTATCAGACATGTTAAAGATACGATTCACCATTTCTACGAAATGGAAAGGGCAGTTTGTATTAATAAGCACCTGTATGTCAGCTGAAGACCTTGCGATCTCGAGTTCAAAAGTCTCTCGAGCGGAGGTTAAGGGCACAGACTTCTGTAAAAGCATGGCTTTCATTCTGCCTAGAGTATCAAACCGTATTAAAGAAACATTCAGTGAAGGCCATAACGACGCCTCCCTGACTGTATGTGTCGGTGGAAACAATACTTGCATACAACAAGTAACCCTGGCGCTCACGGTTACCAGATATGCGATGCCCGGGAGCATTCCACAGCAGCCTTGACCGTTCAGCATCAAGTAACTCCCATTCGAAAGTATCCCAAATGCTGGAGTAATCACTGCAGCTGGGGCACCCCTCTGATGACTGGACAAGTTCGCCACAGAACCAGTACAAGCCCCGTGCAGTAGAATGTCCTGACATATGAGCGATCCACTTAAAGCGCTCTCACAGTTTGTACCACTGAGAAACACTTCTCGATCCCCACTCCGGCATCAAAATCTGTATGGTAATTCCCAAGATTCCTTAATGTACTCCTTACCCATTTTTTCATATTTGCCTGCCTGCTTTTGTTCAAGGCAATATTGAAACTGAAAAGTAGTGACCAGTAGAGTTTTGTGGCCATGGATTAGCCATTCTGTAGACGGCGATTCCGCCACTGTGAATGGTAATCTATCCAGTTTTTCGATACGCAGCATTGTATATTTTGCTCCCCTTTGTGCCATTTCTATCTGTTTATGTGTTAGATTGTATTCAGAAAACAGAGACGTACTGTTGATAAAACACCAAGGCACATAGCCTGCACACAAAGATTGCAGCGTCCAGCTCAATAACATTATAGAACGTAACTGAGATTGCCCGTGTTGTAATATGGCCAAATCTTGTTCTAGAATGTCTAGCGCAGAAGATACAATGTTGCCTAAGGAATATATCCTGGAGGTGAATGTTGTTACCCCATTGTCTACCACTGCTAGAGATTTCTCCAAGTTAATACGGTCTATTTCCCGTATTCTTTCTGTGGCCTCCTGTTGGGATATTTTCCAATTTTCATTGTAGGCAGTATAAATGCCAGCATATATGAAGCTTTTTTGGCGTGGTTTCCTGGGATCTAGTGAAAAATCCCTAAGATCCATGTCTTGTGTGAGTAAGGATAAGTGTTGTTTCACCTCTGTGAGTGTTGAGGTTTCTAGCCAATTAAGACACAACTTCCCAACACTGTATGACGTCACTACCCCTGGATGTTGTCTCTGTACATAGCGCAGATCCGGCCTATGGATTGTGAACCCTTCGGTTTTACCTATGAATCTTTCCTGACAACCATTTGTGTCTGTGGGCCAAATCAACCATTTCTTCCAATCGGGGTCCAATCTATTGTATTGTATGATGTCATCTAAGGTAATCCCTGTTTGTGATGTTTCGTTTCCCTCGGTGTTTGATGGAGTCAGCACTCGAGGTGTGTTCAGGTCTTTGTTCTTGGCTAGTCCAAGGCAAGACGTCTGTTGCACTGTCTCGTTCAAAAACATGATCTGCTGAAGGATGAGACATGCTCTAAACAAAGCTTCTAACCCCTGCACCTGCCATTCTCCAGTACCCAAGATTGATTTTAAGTCTATGGTGTCTTTCCATAAGTCGTAACCTTGTTCGGACAACTGGGCGATAAAGGATGCAGAGTAAATCTGTTTGGTGTTTGTTAACATATTTTTATGTGCTGATGTTGGTGCAACCTTTTAATAATATGAGGCTGGGTCAGACATATTAAACCCTGAAAAATATGGAAACGTCTGTGCAAATGTTTTTGAACTGCCTTTCGGCGGTGTTGGACAATGTTCCCACTGGTGGTATGTGAACACATTTCTAGGATTTGCAGATTTATGCAGAAATGATGACCATAATGCTGATAACAATACATTAATTCATAGTCTGATGTGTCTTCCAATGTTTCACTATTGGAAAGCGCAGCAGATTTTTCCAAATCAGACAACATGTTATTAACAGTTTCAAAATCCTAATCATCGGAAAATGTACTTGAGGTAATGATACCACTTAATGATATTTTAAATAAATGTGGAATTTTCAAAATTTTAGTCGGGCCAAATATAACGAAATCAACCTTGTCCCACACTATACCATCAGGTATAGGAACTGCTGTAATGTTCACTGACGACAAGTCTCTTTCTTCTCGATGAGATGATTGATGTGGTTTTAACATTAAGTTCACTTCTTGCGCAGCAGAGCTTTGCTGAATGTATTGTACACTAATAAGCATGTTAAAAACTATAAGCCTAACCAGAAAAGAAAGAAAAGAATCCCGGATATTACCCATAGTTCTACCCATGGTGATACCAGGTAAGTCTTTCTAAGAATGTTCATAAAGTCTTTAACTTGCTGCTTGCGTGATTTTTGGGCTGGCGTCGTTTCAGGTTCACTTGGATCCAAAGAAAACGTATCAAAGTTTATGAAGTAGCCAGAAGCAGTTCGATCAATTGTTGGAATTGCATCAGGATTTGTTGAAATCGCTCTTTGCTCTTGTCGAGGTATGTTGACGTAGACGTCTGTGTTTGGTCGAATAGCAACTTGTGCGTTATTTTGAGTTTGATTATGAATTTGAACTTCAGGTTCAAGAGGAACGAGTTCCATAGCATTGTTGCTTAGTTCTTCATTCCGTGTTGGAGGCTCTTCGAACGTGATGAGTCTTTCCATTTGAACTTCTTGTATTGTAGCGAGAGGAGGGCGTCTGCTACTTTGGAGTCCACGTGGCCTACTGCTTAGTATCGGCCAAATAGTGTGGTTTGATTAGGTCAATTGAGACAAATCTTTTCTCCTTTTTTCCGGCAAGAGGCAGTAGAAGTACAGTTCTTGTTCCTTCAATTGCTAGGACCGTTACAAGCTTTCTGTAGGATGGCCCAAATTCTTTCTTGTCCACTATTTTCTCTCTGACCAGATCCCCGACTTTTGGGATCCAGACAGGTCTTGCTGTGACTGATTTGACTTCCCCAGTGGCGGTCTGTTTCAGGTGAACGTTACTTTGTTGTGTCCTGGATTCATTTATATCCTGTAAAACAGCCAAACGATCATGGATGTCAAAAGGTTTTTCATCCGCCACTGCGCCTTCACAATTAAGATCAGGTACCCACATTCTTGTCCCAAATTGGACCTCATATGGAGTGACACCCCCTAGAGAACTTCTTGGCATATTGTTAAGGGCACGCTGAACTCCATACAGATGTTTTACCCAACGTTCACCCGTGCCTAATACTCTAGCTGTTAAAGATTGCTTTAAGTCTTGTTTTTTTCTCTCCACTACCGAATTTCCCTCTGGATGGTACGGAGATGAGTACCGCAATGCTACACCCAATCCTCGCATGGCCTCCTTGTAAGCCCGAGAGCTAAACGCAGGGCCCTGGTCAAAATGTAATGTGTCAATTGCGTATGTCCCTATGAAGACTCGCAAATCTTTTATAACAGTTCGAGCATCAGCCGAGCGCTGGGGCCACACCCATAGAAATCTCGAGCAGGAATCCACTGCAACCATGATATATCTTTTAGCCCCATCTCTTTTTAAGGGGCCACAGTGGTCCAGGTAGACACACGCTAGTGGTTTGTCAGCTATTAACAATGCTGTCTGCGCAGGATGTGTTACGGTGGAACCCTTCATCTGCTGACAGATGTCACATTTCAAGACATAGTCTTTAGTCTGCTTTGTTAAACCAGGCCACCAGTAGCGTTGTTTCAATCAGGAAACAGTTGCTGTAACTCCTGCATGAGCAGAACCTATCCCTTCGTGTGCTGCTAGTATTAACCCTAACCTACGATCCATATTTGGAATTACTCTATCCCCCACTCCAGGAATCTGAGCAAATGGAATGTTATTGGCATCTAACTTGTAGGAGTACTTGAGTGGAAACCTTTTTGGTACTGCTCTGCTGTTTTTGGGGGTTGCATTAATAGCTACCATAATCTCAACGTCTATTCTCGTTTTAGAACGAGTGATTGCAGCTACGGAAGCCGTGCGTAAGCCCCCTTTGCGGCTTCATCAGCCAATGAATTCCCTTCAACGTGAACGCCATCACGCTGATGACTCAGTGTATGTATCACGTGAGCCCTTGGTAGTTCGGTTTTCAACTCCACTACCTGTTCCCATAGCATTTTATGCTTAATTGTGCCACCTTTTGCATCTTTGAACCCATTTTGAACCCAGTATTGCAAATATTCATTGTAAGACTGCACACAGTAAAAAGAATTGCACACAATTAGTGTGGGGAATTCTCGATCCGTATTCGCTAGTGCCAGTATCAGCACTTTTAACTCTGCCAACTGTGCCATGCAGTCTCCTAGGGACTGCGTCTTTTTGCAACTCGGGTGGAATTTTCCATCCCGCATGCGACCTTTAACGATTTCACATGCTGTGCTATATTGTTGCTTACTCCCTATGGCTGGTTGAGCAGATCCGTCAGTGTAAATTATATATTCATACTGATGTAGAGGCATTATTTCGTTTGGTAGAGGATATTCTTGTTCATATTGCAGGAATGCTTGTGTCTTTAAATTTGGGTCGTACCTGTATTCTACATCTGTTGCATTGAGAGAATTAGCCAATTGTATCCATCTTGGATGTAAGGCTTTAGCGTTATGAACGCTTGCCTTTGTCGCAGCCTCTAAGGCTGGAACCGGAGTCACTACTATTATTCATTTCCCCTGAGCCAGTGCTCGTTCTCTCACTACAGCAGTCTGTACTGCTGTCAGAATCTTTTCAGTGGATGCGAAGCGCATCTCAGCATTTGTGTACAAATGTGACTTGTATGCAATTGGTACTGTCTCACCTTCATTATATGTTAGATAGGTGTACCCTGATTGACCCGCGATTATACGGTTCACCAGGTTGCGTACCTTTACGCGTGTCTGTAAGTGTTTGGAAGCTATCATGTCAGCTTGCAAGGAACGAAGTGTATCTGTGTGTTCCTGTGTCCAATTTCTGGCTGAGAAATCAGGTTTAATTAAGTCGTAGAAAGGTTTTACTCTTTTTTTTTTTTTTTTTTTTTATATTTTAGTTTTTTATTCTTAGCACAGCAACTTAGCAGAGAAACATACAAAAATCATCTGAGATATATACATACTTCGCAATACAGAAAAAACAATAGAAAGAGATACAAATCAAAAAAACAAAAAGAAGAAGCAAAAACAACAACAATAAACCCAGATAGCATTTACAGCACAAAACATCGGTATTGCATAATTTATCCTCCTTATTCAAATACCTCTTCGAAAAGAACACATAAAGAAAGGAAGCAGAGATCTGGCCCAAGTGGCCCACTAAGACAATCATTACTGCTGATTTTCCTTCCATCTATAAATGGGTCCCCAAATACGTTTTCCAAGCAGCCTCCCCCTTTTCCCCTTTCTCTCATAAATCCCCTTCTCAAGGTTATAGATAGATAGCAACCTGGCAAGCCATTGTTGGAACGTTGGAGCTGTTTTATCCAACCAGGCTGGAGCAATACAGATGCGCAGTACAGACATAGCCATAAAGATAAAGCATTGCAGTGGATCTTGCCTATCCTCGCTATTTATCCCCAACAAAATTATAGAAGGGGTAAGACTGACTTTAATTTCTAATGTTCTATCCAAAAACAATTCTATTGCTTTCTTCAGAGCTTGCAGTTGGGGGCATGATGCAAACATATGTATTATTTCAGCGTCCACATTGTCGCACCGAGGGCATCTAGTTCCTGTCTGCCCCCCCATTGCGCAATCCTTGCAGGAGTATAATACAAGGAAAATATTGTTTTATACTGTTGAGCTTGAAGCCCTGCAGAGCATAAAGCGGTTTGGCCTAATTCTATTGAGGCTCTAAAGCCATCATGGTCTATGCCAAGTTTATCTACCCATTTCTCTCATATTTTTCAAGATCATCATTTTTAAGTAGAGAGAGCTCAGCATAAATCCTCCGAATAGTGCAGTCTTCCCCTCCTCTAATAACATCCATGATTTTATTTTTGCCAAATCCACAGGGCCCCCCTTTTTTCCACCTAGAAAGCTACGAATTTGGAGATACTTAAAAAAATTATTTTATTAATACCATAACTATTCTGTATGTCTATAAACTGCCGAATTCCATGTGGCCCCATTAGATCACCCAATCTCCGGATCCCATACCTTTCCCATTCCGCCATTGTAGAGTCTGAGAAGATTTCCCCAGGAAAAGTGGGGTTCCTGAATAGCTGAGTATAGCCATTTAGTCTGCCAAGACCAGTTTTTTTACGAAATGCCGTCCAGATCTTATATGCAGCCATCAGGGTTTTAAACCTAGTTCTTTTAAAATAACTAGGCTCAGTAAACTTCAAAAGGCAGTTCTCCGCATCTTCTCCAACCAAAATTGAATACATGTCAATTGATCCAGTCTTAACCCACGGTTCAGACGCGTCTCCCCCAAATAGCCCGCTCATATACTGAAAGGCTGCCGCCCAGTAATACATTCTGAAGTCGGGAACAGCCCATCCTCCCCTTGCCCTTGGCAAAGACATAAAACGTAGTGCCCTCCTAGTTTTCCCATGTGCCCAAATAAACCTATTAACTAAGTGCTCCAGTGCTAAAAACCATTTTTTCTCAAATTCAAGTGGAATAGCCCTAAAAGATACAAATTTTTTGGTAGAAAAACCATTTTTACCACATTGCACCGCCCAACTAGCGAAAGGTGTAGATTGTGCATTCTATCAAAGTCCTTTTTAGCTTTAGACATTATTGGCTCAATGTTTCTGTCTACAGTCTTTCCCAGATCTGCGGATATATTAATCCCTAGATAAACAGCTGAGTCAGTAACACGTATATCATCACACACAGCCCCCGCATTCTTAACTATCTGAGTCTTAGACCTAATTAAGGCTTACCCTGATACAAGGCCGAAGGTTTGAGCTTCCAGCTCGATTGCGACTAGGGCGTTTTCCGGGTATGGAGTTACCAGTGCGATGTCGTCTGCATATGCCAAGGTTTTATATTCTAGGCCATGAGATCTTATAGGAACGATGCCGCCATTTGCCTCCAGCTTCCGAATTAGGGGGTCAATATATATCGCAAAAAGCAATGGCGAGCATGGGCATCCCTGGCGTGTACCACGCTTGATTGTTAAAGGTGCCGTATATCCCCCATTTACTTCAAGTCGGGCTGTAGGATCTTTATACAATGCCTGAATTGCTTTGACATACCCCCCCCCAATGCCAAACCACTTCATAGCTGCCCAGAGATAGTCCCAGGAGACCCGGTCACATGCTTTTTCAGCATCCATCAGCATGACCGCCATAGGTTCTCCTGAGACTTCAGCAGCATCAAACAGCGTTACAACCCTGCGAACATGCTGCGTTGTTCCTCTCCCTGGGATGAAGCCGTGCTGGCTGGAATTAACCATCTTATCTATAATTTTGCTGAGCCTAGTTGCCATAGTTTTAGAAAAGATTTTGGCGTCACAATTCATTAAAGTTATTGGCCTATATGACCCTGGTTCTCTAGGTGGTTTCCCTTTTTTCAGGAAGATTACTATATCTGCCCCTGCCCATGAACCTGGAACGGGGCTACCCGACTGGGCCTGATGTATTATTTCGACTAGGTCAAGTCCGATTACTTCCAAGAAAACTTTGTAGAATTCTAAAGGGATCTGATCAGGTCCAGCTGCCTTGCCCGATGGAAGGCTGCCCAAGGCGGCATAAATCTCTTCGACAGTCAATTGGGTTTCCAGTGCCTCCCTATCTTCATCAGTAATTGACTGTATTAAAGTCTCATTAAGATACCTTTGGATTTCCAGAGGGTCTTTCGCCTGTTCTTCATTATATAATTTACCGTAAAATTGTCTAAATATCTCTCGAATCCCTTCTGGTTCGTCACCTATATTCCAATTTCCATCCGATATCTCCTTAATCTCCCCAATTGCTGTTTTCTGTCACAGGCGCACCGCTAATGTGTGCCCGACCCGTTCACTAAGCTCATAACATTGCTCCTTTCTTGCCAGGAAAGTCGCAGCTGCCTTGGTGGCTATAGCCTCCTGAGCTTCAGATTTAACCAAGGCCAGTTTAAGCAAAATTTCGTCCAACGATACGGCTAATGTAATTGCAGCATTCAGCTCCTCCTCTATATCAATTATTACCTGACATAACTTTTTCTCTACCAGTGCCTCTTGTTTCTGTCTATGCAAACAGCGTCTCCCCTTGTATCCCAGCTTTAAATGCATCCCAAACTACCCCTGAACTGGTGCTTCCTCTATTAATATCCCAGAAACCCACTATCCATGTCTTCATATGTTGTACATATCCCGGATCTTTCAGTAGCCCTCTTTCAAAAGTCCATACCCGCTCAGGTCTTCCCCCCCTTGCAATATCAACTGTTAACACTATAGGATTGTGGTCAGAGATGATACGGGGAAGCTTCTCAATCCGACACCTAGATACTAGTGAATTAGATACAAAAAAATAATCAAGTCTAACAACCACCCTGTGAGGAGCCGAAAAATATGTGCTGCCTGGATCATCAGGTTTCAATCGTGCCCACACATCCGCCAACGAGTTATTCCGGGCTAAATTAGAGATTGCTCAAAAAGTCCTTTTCTTCCGACCCATATACCTTTCCCCAGTCTCCGTCCAAAGTCCCCCCATCCCAATTATTTTAAAATCTCCACACATGATGACTGGTGTAGGCCAGGAGGCTAGTTCCAAATCTAAAAATTAAAAAATATCAGGGTCATCCTCGGTTGAGCCATACACTGAACATATTGTAAACGTCTCACCCCTTATTGTGCACTCCACCAAAACCCATCTACCCCACTGATCTTCCAACTTCCTTTTGGCTGTTATATCACCCCGTCGGCAAAGTATGGCAACCCCTCTAGTTTTAGTCCCCTGTTTAGTATTCGCAATCAGATGGAAACCTAGCTGTTCCATTAAACTACCTCTTGTACCCTCTATATGTGTCTCTTGCAGGCATAAGAGATCCAAGCACATTGTTCTCAAGATAGCTGCAACCCATTGTCTTTTAACCTGATCATTTAATCCACAAACATTGACTGAGGCGATTCGTAGACTCGTTAATGAACATCAAGCATCTGTCCATCCCAATTATCCTTTGAATTTATTTTCAGCTTTTTTATCTTTATTCTTAAGCTTTCTCTTTCTTTATTTTCTGTTGCTTCATTACACCTCGTGTGTCACCAATTTCTGGCTGAGAAATCAGGTTTAAATAAGTCGTAGAAAGGTTTTACTCTTTCTGCGTAATCCAAAATGTATGTTCAACCAAAATTTAGGAATCCCAGTATTGATTGTAAATTTTTCAATGATTTCGGAGGTTGGAGCAGCGCACATTTTTCTAAAAAATTGGCTGCCTGGCTCTTTCCTTTACTTGAAAGTTCGTATCCTAAAAACAGGACACTGAGGTGGGCAATTTTTGATTTTTTAAAGTTACATTTGTAGCCCTCAGATGCAAAACCCAAAATTATGATATTTACTCTGTTCAAGTGTTCCTCCAGGTCATCGTCCGTCAGATAAATATCATCCACATAGGACAATGCCTCTCCATCCAATTTTTGAAGTAATTCGGTTACTCTGGCAGAAAACAACCCCGGGCTGTTCTTATACCCTTGAAGGAGTCGCCGAAATTGACGCTGGGTCCCTAGCGCTGAGAAGGCTGTTAGATACCTGCTTTCAGGCGCTATATTTTGGCAGAAGAATCCATTTGAGATATCAAGTGTCGTTTTATATTTTTTCCGCACAATGTTATTCATTAATGCGGCACTGTGCGCATTTTGAACTGCAAATGTCTTAGTGCAAGTGTTTAAATGTCTATAATATAAAACTAGACGATATGTATTGTCAGGTTTCATGACAGGAAACAAAGGATTGTTCATTGGTGAGGTGCAAGTTTCAATCACCCCCTGGTACTCAAGTTGATCTAAGATCTCCCTGACCTGTTTTTTAGCTTCTTGCTTTATTGGATACTGCCTCTGTGCAGTTGGAGCATTTTTTAAAGGAATAATGTGGTGGGTTGAATCCTCATCCCATCCAACATGGTTTTTGTATAATGCTGGAGCCTGGGCTACCGCCCACTCCTGCTCATATGTGTGTTGCAAATGCCTGGGAATATTGTCTGAGAATGCCGGCATAATTATCGTTTCTCCTTTAGGACAGTCCATGACGAATGCTGGCGGCCAATCTTGTTCAGCTAACAAAATGTCATAGCCAAACGTTAGGTTCTCCCAAAAGAGACCTCTCACTTTCCTACTCTTGTCCCCCTCCATCTGGAGCGTTATTTCATATACTTTATGTGGGACACTTACTCTAGTATCAGGTGTTTCTACAGTGATATAATCATTCAAGTCCGCTGTCACCAGAAATTCCTTCAGGTTCCGGTGAGCTATTGTTACTTCTGCTGCACTGTCTAGCATCGTCAGAGCCCATTCCCCGTAGTCGAGTCCTCAGAATTCTGGGCATGTCTGATCTTTAGACCTGCAGCTTTCTTCTTTTTGAACTGTGGCTTTTGCTTTGGCTTTTCTTCTTTTTTTGAAGTGTAATCTTGAGCGTGCTGCTTGTCTCTGGACTTTGTACGCTCTTCTTGTCTTTCTGACCATCCTTCCCTCTCGGAGTTTTTCAATGAACCCTGAAAGGAACGAGAGGAACGTGTATCAGTATCCTGATACCTGTCAGGTTTCATAATGTTATCCCTATTCCTGAGATTATACCTCTTTTCGGAGGGCTCCTGTGGTGGAGATCTACCTCGGGATTGAGATCTATTTCCTTTAAAGTTTTGTTGTTTTTTAGTATCCCACTTCTTTTTAGAAGAAGCAGGTGTCTGCTTGGAAGTGTCCTTCTGAGGACTGCCCATCAGTTGTGGTTTTAAAGCTTTCCCACCCAAACTGTCTCTGCCTAATTCTGCATTTGCAGTTTCAATTATTTTGGGTAGTTCGTGTTCCTGTTCTAAAGGATCGAACTCCCTCAGGCGTTGGCGGATGGCCACTGAAACTGCTTCCCCCTTAATGTTAGCTAGTATTATGGCTGATACCTGGGCATAGTTACCTAGTAACTTCATCCCTAGGTTTAGGGCAGGTTCTGCTCCGTACTCGTTTTTTATTTGTCTTAATACGTCTGGTAACACCGCTAATGAAGGAATATCATGAGTCCTGGTATAAATGGCAGCAAAGACTGTACCCCAAGTGGTACAATCTTCTACTTGTGGTGTTATCCCCATGGGCAAGCAGATTGTTAGCATTCTGTGTTTTTCATACGGGGAAGTATTCGGGAATACTGACTCGAGCTGTGTGATTTTCTGAGCTACCCAGAATAGCATTTGTTCACGTTTAGAGGGCATTTTACCTATCACTTCGTGTAATGTTTGTGGTGTGATTTTCGTTGCTGTACCCTCTACTTGAGTTCCATTAGTTGCAACTATTGCTGGTTGGACAGTGAATGTCCTCATGACGAATTGCGTCATGTTTCTATAGATTTTAATTAAATCTTTATGTTGTATGAGTAAGTCTCCTGGTGGCATTGTTTCAATGTCAGGATGTGGTGTGTAGGCCGCTAATATCGGCCATGTTGCCCCTTCTCCTCTGAGCGGGCCTAATCTTACTTTTCTTCTTATGTGGGGTAGGGCGCCTTTGAACCAGTATAAGTGTTCCTGGTACGTGAGTGGAACCTCTATGTCCTCGAACGGACAATATTCCACTGGTGCATCTCCTTCTGTGTAAGAGTGAAATGTCTGTGTTCTTACATTTGCTGCTGGGAATGTAACGTGTTAAAACAAGAATGATGCGCAGGCATGTCTTGTATATAAAAGGTTGTAGATTTATTCTTGAGATTACTTCATAGGCTACAGGTTACAGGATGTTGGTCTGATCCATAAAAGTGCCCCACCAGGAGCAGCCTCCTCGCTGCTCAGCCCTTCCACACCAACTGATTCTCTTTACAATACAAACCCACTGAACATTCTAAATGACCTCACCATAGGCTGAGCAGCAAGGCAGAGAACCTCAATAGGGAGAGTGCATTGGGTAATTAGTACATTACAACACATCTCCCCCCTTATAATGATCGAAAACAATCAAAATGTATGAAGATGAAAAACACACAAGTCAGCAAAGGAGGATGCATTAATGACAAAGCATCACCCTCCCCTCAAAATGATCATATACAATAAAAATGCATGGAGATAGTAAAACACACATTTGACAGAAAAGGAAAATGCATAACCACAAAACATTATAACACCATCTTTCCCCCTGATAATGATCATAGACAACAAAGAATGCAAGACAAGGAGATACATTCTTAAAAACAGTGGATGCTAGCCACCACAACTCACACTACAAACTGCGGGTACTATACCCCACACCACACTGAGTACCCATTGCACCACAAACTAAGGCACAAGACTGCGGCAGAACAGGGATCTACAACCCTCAACTGCACATACTAGTGGCAGGATAGGTCTACCTCAAAGAAGAGGAATAAGACTCTACCCATACCAAAACAGGGTAATTATAACCCAAAACACTCTTGAAACACTTCTGAAACTAAATATGGGTATCTTTAAACCCAAAGTAAATCCAGGGTATCCTTAAACCCATGGCACTCTCGCAACATACTATGGGTATCCTTAAACCCATGACAATCCAGGGTATCCTTGAACCCGAGACATACTGGCCAAAACATGGAATTCAGAAAACGTAGCACAAATGCGCACAGTCCGGACACTCCCGCAACATACTATGGATATCCTTAAACCCAAAACACTCTGAGACACAACAGGGAACACACCTCCCTATGAACCCAAAACTGGGGCCCTACACACCTCCTCAACCCCACACCCTACACACCTCCTCATCTAGATATATAGCAACCATAGAATCAAAATTGAGCATAGCACACATCCAACACCATTTAGAAATATGCATAGTATTGAGCATGCGAAATCAACAAGTGTCATTTTACCACCAGTGAGCGAGATCTCACTCGAGATGACAGATGGCACATAGCACCAGAATGAGTCCACCACTGACCTCAGGGCGCTATCATCTTTAACAGGAGCAGTCATATTCGATGGTCAGTTTATCCTTTAAACCAACAGTCTGCCACTCTTGACCCAAAGACCTCGCGTAGTCCAGTTCAATCAACAAAGATAGTTTCCTCCACGTGTAGTCTGGATTGCGTTTCCCCTGAACCACATTGGTGAAAAACATCTATGTCCTGCCTTGTCACACGCAGATCCACCATCTTCCATGACGCGGTGCAAGGGGTTGCAAAAGCAACGTCCAGCGTTCCTGCATGTCAAATCACGTTAAGTAGCAGCGCTGCCAATGACATCAGCACTGTGGGTTACCTAAGCTTTGTTCATTCTTTATTGCGTCAAGGAAAGAAAAACAGCGTGGTTGGCAGCAGCAAAAAGGATTCATCAAGGAGTAAGGATGATGCGGCCGCCCACCACAAGATGGCGGCACGCAGCGCACGTTATGCCGGAAGGATCACGGCACGTCATAGGGCATATTTTTTTAAAATCATAGGAACATCAGTTAAACTGCCAATCCCCTAAACTTGCGCAAATTTGTGCTAAAAAAAAGAAACGATGCCCCACAGCTCTTCTAGTCAGTTACAGCATACTTAGCGGTGCAGTCCAATTGACATGGGTCAGCCAGTGGGAATAAAATTGTGCACAAGATCAAACAGCTCACATATGAAATTTCGTGGTGTGAGTTCTCAACCACTGTAACTCCAAAGTAAAGCTTGACACAATCCAACACAGGTGGCACACAATACCACAACACTCCTCTTGTGTGCTAAAGATCCTCCCAGGACACAGCAAGCAAATCCACACAACTTGGCTGGGAAACACACGCAGCCAGTACACTGCTCATCTAAGGTTGTAGATAAGATTTAAAATCAATGATGTCGCTACTGCAAAATCGCTACAGCTTCCTTTTACGGGGGGCATTCTCCAAATACAGAAAAACAGGAACACATCATCCAAAACAGGAGGGTGACAGCAGACTCCACAGAAATAACAGCAGGAATTGGCAGGCCCAGGCTAGGGCTGACCGTTCACAGGTGATAAGAAATGTCAGGAACTTGTTAGTCTAGTTACTCATTTGGGGAACACTCACCCAAGTTCAGCAAGGCACTGGCACGTCCACGATGGGGCTGACCGATGTTCTGGTCACTGGTGGGGCTTCAGGACTGCCAGCTTGCTTCTTCCAAATGCGCTTCTTCAGTTTCTTAGGTACCAGTCCATTCAAGATAGCTCACGTAGGTTCTTTCAGATCGTCGCCAGTGTTAAAACAAGAATGATGCGCAGGCATATTCTTGAGATTACTTCAAAGGCTACAGGTTACAGGATGTTGGTCTGATCCATAAAAGTGCCCCACCAGGAGCAGCCTCCTCGCTGCTCAGCCCTTCCACACCAACTGATTCTCTTTACAATACAAACCCACTGAACATTCTAAATGACCTCACCATAGGCTGAGCAGCAAGGCAGAGAACCTCAATAGGGAGAGTGCATTGGGTAATTAGTACATTACAACATAACCCATGAATAAAATACCTCTGTTTTATTTGATTTGTGTGCCTCAATCACGAAAACTACTATGCCACCCCTAGCTGATAAACCATTTTCTAACAGTTTCATGGTGATTGTATGTCTGAATTTTTCTGTAATCGGAATTGCGTCTGCATCTTCTTCTCCTGAGAGGTGTAAATCTACTACTACGTTATCTCTTGTCTCAGTCATTTTTGTAAAGAAGAAGTTTGTTCGAGGGAACTAAGATAAGGTTTTTATGCACAATTTTAGGAACACTGTGTCCTTCAAGCTTGATTAACCAACAGCCAATAAATAGGATTTTTTAGCCTACTTAGCTGTGGCAGAGTTTGTGCCCACCCACTCCAGACGTCTCTGGTGTTTTGTGAGTAGGGGTCTCTAAGAATAGCACGACTGAACTACTCAGATTCTACTGTTAAATAAGTACCCAACCAACGTTGGCGGCGCCATGTCGTGTAGTTCCTATATTACCTATACAGGATCTGCGCGTTTGGATAACATAAACTGTGGGATGGGTGGCGGACGGATTCCGTGCACCCCCACCGGATACGTTAGCCTGTTTGTATTAGCTAGCTCACAGTGCCACTAGAGTCCCCTCTTATCGGGGAGAGAATAGTTCTTGGCAACCTCAGAACATGACAACCCTGATCCCCCAGGATCGTGGAAACAATATACTACCTTTCGCTCAGTCACTCGTGCTCACTTAATTTGTCTCAGAGAGATACACAGAATAAACAGTCTGGGCGTTTCAATAAGTATTTATTGAACAGTTGTTATTCTAGTGAAAAATATATGAGCTGCAACAACCATTAGACAGTAGCAGAGATATATGATTAGCAATATTCTGAAAGTAAACGGATGGTATAGCTCTACCATCATGCAGGAATCATGAATATATACAAATACATAAAACACATGATAAAAAGTGCGTACTCCTATGATGCCTCCCTAACTAGATGTACCTAAATGTACCTAGCATCTATGTAGGTGTTATGCCAAGAATTCCTCTAGGATCTTGTCCACCCCATTACCTGAGAGTTTAGAGAATGTGGAACCCTGTCCTGGTCTCGAGTTGGACACCCCGCGAGGGATGTTAGACCACTGCTAGCTGGAACGTCTGCATGCAGGCACCTCAGCGTCTCTGGTCAGTGTGTCAGCCGGGAAGTCACGGTCTCCTCTGTCTGTCTAAGCAAGACATGATGTATATATACCCAGAGGTTTCCCCAGGGGTCCTACCTTACTGTGTTACTGTGTCAGCCAAAAGGATGATGTCAGGCCTGAACTTTATACAGAGATATTATACAGGATATGGTAATCCTACTGTTAGTCCTGCTGTGCTTCCAAGAAGCCTCATGCATAATGTATGAGAATCGAACCAGGGAAAAACCCGCGTTCTGAATGCAGTGTCATATCTGGGTAAAAGGTCAGTGCCTAAGAACCGTTATGTATGTGATGTAGGGAAGGATATAGGTGAAAGGTTGCAGTGTCACCTGCGCCTATATAGGGTACCTATATGGAATATAACAGTGGTTCCTGCTTGGACAGGGTGCATACCTCTGCCAACCAAAAACCTCATTTCTAACAATGAGAAAACATTTATTACTACTGTAAGTGCCACTACTTTTCAAAAACATGTTCACACTTGATGAGCCTATTTGTTCCCAAGTTAAAGCATACCTGTTCCATTTACAATTCAATATGATACTGTCTTTGTATCCAACACTACACTTGCTGTTACTGATGCTGGGATTTTTAATAATAATTACATTTTTTAATAACACCATGTTTAGGTATGACAGAGGATCACAAGCAGATGAACTGCAGATCAGTATTCAATGGTGAAAAACATACAGGAATCAATGTTTCTGCCTCTGTTCCTACATGTAAACCCATAATTCCTGGCTTTGTACCAGCAACAAAGTTCTCCAGGTATGATCTGGCAGATGTGTCCCCAGTAACACATGCAGTCTTACTGACCCAGAGGTTAATTAACAGCCTGGTATGCACACAATACTTCTCAGGGTAGTCCTTAATTACAAGATCTGAAATCACAAGTGCCCGTAGAAGTATGCAATATTTATCGCAACTGATAAAATATGAAAATCCGAGGCCCCGAATTCACACACTTAAAAATGGCGCAAATCATGCACATTTGGTTGCTTTCTGCACCAAAACCTGCATGTCCTAGAATTTACCATGCATTTTCACCTGGTATTTTTCGGTAACTCTGACTTACTGAAATGCACAGGGGGGGAAAGGTGAGGAGCCTATCAGGTGCAGCAAACTCTGCAACAACCACCCAGAGATAATCCAAGCCATGAGAATCAGTGGCTACTCCTGCCTGTAACCCGTTTTCCAATACAATCCCCTGTACCTGCCTGAACTACTCATCATCTGCTTTTTATGAAAAGAACGTGCTTGGTTCCCATAAATGCTGATCCAAATGATTCATACTTAGTGAATCATTGTTCATTCACATTCCCATAACACTTTTTTTTTAAGGCTGTGTTACCTCCTTGCATAAAATAAATTTATCGGTGCTCTTTAAAATGGAAAACGGTTTCTCACATTTAATCCATAAAATATTAAACACTGAAAGCAAGTTGAAAAATTCCCAATTTCCCACAGTAAATATTTACACAGCAAAAAAATTAAAAAAAGCAAACAGGCTGAATATTTTATGTGAGATCGCCTGGTAGAGTTTTTTTTTTTATAAGAATAGTCTATTTAAAATTGAAGGGATGAGGCATTAGGGACTATTTTAAGGTCCTGCTTTGACACCTACCCACAGCAAGGTCTTAATATCAAAAGACGTTACTAATTGCCCATTGGACAGTGCCTAAGGGCCGATCTGTTTTCTTTCTCTATATGATATCTCTTCACTGTTACTCAGTGTGATGTTTATTGAAGACCACTGCATAAGAATTGACGATCTATTCCTTCCTTTCAATCAGACACTGGATGAAGCATGCACAGGTCACACACAAGCAATCGGAAAGGGAGGAAGAAGAGCCATGCACACATAGAGCAATATTTAAAGAAAAAAACAAACATAGGATGGTCATGTACCCCAAAATTCATAATCTCACTCTTAATCACAAATCTAAGAGCTTGTTTAAAGAACTGTTTTTAGTGTCACGGTAAATTTGGAATCAGAACCTTAGGCAGAGGCAATTGTGCAATGGATCTGAGCAAATAGCTTCAGGTGTTACTGGAGAAATGTGCATTGGGAAACTGGTCGGATAGGGGGTTTACATAGTAGGTCAAACCAACACTGCAAATTTGTACCTATCACGGAGCAGCAAAAATTGGAATTAGGAGGTAAAACTTCCGGCGGGGGGGAGGGGACACCACGACAATGTGGACTTAATTTTTACAAGGGCGGGTTTTGCTCCAAAAACCTGTCAAATGCTGTCAAAACAAGCATGGAATGAGTCAGTTAGCAGAAGATTTCCTCGACGCAGAGAACTTATTTTTCCCAATTCCAAGTGTGAGTAGTTCATGCAGTCCAGGTTTTTCCTTTGCATTCTGGGACTTGTAGTTCTAGTTTTATAATTGGCTCAACAAGACTACAAATCACAGGGTGCATATAAACACGGGCTGGATGAGGTACTTATGCTGGAACTACAAAACGTCAGAGCTCTCTGTAGATATGAAGAAGCGTGGTGCAATGGGAAACACGATTAGGATACAGCCGTGCTGGAATAGTCCATAATTATTAATCATAAAGAGTATAATGTATAAAAGTGCGTTGGTTTCGTTTGTATATGCTAGGGAGAGCCCTATTCAGCACTAACATCGTAGGGAATGCATCGTAGTTGTTGAAAGCTTGCGTGTGCAACTCACTCACTTCTGGTGTTATTCTTTTTAACTCGCCATTGCAGTTGTGGTTTTTCAAATAAACGCAGAATTCCTCCTAAACGTAGCAAATAAAAAACGCTTTGCTAGATGAGTTATTTACACTTCATGTGGCGCAGGTTGAGTTCTCTACTAACAGGAAAAAATACGTAAGCTTCTACCGTAGCCATCAAATCTATCTAAATGTGGCACACCATATACAGTTTTAGTTTTAAATGTACTTTGAGGAATAAATATTGTTTTCGGCCTGAATGTAGGTGCAACCTTTGTGAAGATGCAAATGCCGTTTTAAAAAAAAAGAATTGGTTGTGTAAGATAATAGGTAAGTAAGCGCAGTGATTGTCAAAGATATGTGTGTATGTTAGGGTGACCAACTGACATAGGTGCAAATTAAGGATTGTGAGTGTAAAAATTCAGGACAAAGGGTCAAAATTCAGGACAAAAATTCAGGACAGGAGGTCAAAATTCAGGACAAAACTTCGGGACAAAAAGTAAGTTTTACAGACACATCAGAGGAGGTCGCGCAATAGTATATAATTAAGCCCATCCATATCTAAACATATTCAACCATTTGCAAACCTATCCATCATGTATCCTTCCATCCATCATTTCACTCATCCATCCCTCCATCCACCCTTACACTCATCCATCCATTATCCATCCGTCCACCCTTTCACCCTATCCATCGGTACACTCATCCATCAACTCTCCCACCCATTCACTCATCGATCCAGCCTTTTAGCCTTTCACCCATCCAGCCATCCTTTCACTTACTCATCCATCCACCAAGTCACTCATCCTTCCACCCATTCACCCTTTCAGTCATCCATCCATCCTCTCTTTCTCTCTCCATCGACCCTTTCACTTAGCCATCCTTCCTTCCACCCATCCATCTACTCATCCACTCATGAATCCATCCATTGACCCTATCACTCATCCAACCTTTCTCTCATCCATCCACCCTTTCACTCCTTCACTCATCTATCCATCCTTTTGTCCATCTACCTCCCTTTCACTCACTCATCCATCCTTACATCCTCCCTTTCACTCATCCGTCCATCCATTCACCCTTTCACTTATCAATTCATCAATTCATCCATCATTTCACTCATCCATCCACCAATTCACTCACCCATCATCTACCCTTTCACTCATCCATCCATCCTTTCTCTCATTATCCATCCATTCACCGTTTCATTCATCCATTCACCCTTTCACTAATCTATCCAGCCATCCACCAATCCCTTCACTTACTCACTCGCCCACCTTTTCATATTAATTATGAGCTGAGCCTTTGTCTGCAGAGTTGCAGACAGAAGATGCCCATCAAGAATTTCACCCTTGCTGTAGTTCCTAAAGCAAGGGGTGGGGGTAGGGTTCACTATGCCCTTGCACATAGGCAATCTGAAAAAGTGGAAGTCATGAGTCATGCATGATGCACAGTCCCAGGCCATGAGGTGACTGTGACATGGTGTTTCCAGGGCTTTAAGTGGGATGACAAAACTGGGGGGTCTCTCCAAAGGGGGTGTTTGATGTAATGAACCCAGCCATATGCAAATCAGTCTTGACCCTGTGCATATGGCTGGGTTCAAACTGGAATGGCATGGTGAGAAAAAAAAAAGATGGATTTAGGCCCAGATCTCTGTACTGGGGTGAATGTATGACATTGTTCTGCATTCTATCCATCAATTGTTCTTTTTGCATTTGTCACCCCGAGTGGGACGGGTATGCCCAGACGTGGGTCCCGTGCTCTTCATGCCACTGGAGTCAAGCTATCCTGGCTGATGAGGGGTGAAACCCCGAAACCGGTCCTAGGATGCTTGTTTCCAGTGCAAGGAGGGCCTGGCAGTTCGGGCTGGACTGTTCCCATTGGGCACAGGGTCAAGACTGATTTGCATATGGCTGGGTTCAAACTGGAATGGCATGGTGAGCAAAAAAATGATGGATTTACGCCCAGATCTCCGTACTGGGGTGAATGTATGACATTGTTCTGCATTCTGTCCATCAATTGTTCTTTTTGCATTTGTCACCCCGAGTGGGACGGGTATGCCCAGACGTGGGTCTCGTGCTCTCCATGCCACTGGAGTCAAGCTATCCTGGCTGATGAGGTGTGAAACCCCGAAACCGGTCCTAGAATGCTTGTTTCCAGTCCAGGGAGGACCTGGCCTGGCAGTTCGGGCTGGACTGTTCTCATTGGACTGATTTGCATATGGCTGGGTTCAAACTGGAATGGCATGGTGAGCAAAAAAATGATGGATTTAAGCCCAGATCTCTGTACTGGGGTGAATGTATGACATTGTTCTGCATTCTGTCCATCAATTGTTCTTTTTGCAGTTATCTAGCTCAATGGCACTAATTTTATCGACCTCAGAAAGATGAAAGACTGAGTGGCCACACCAAGATTTAAATTTATGACCCTGAGATCAAACACAGATTCTTGGAGTGAATATAAAGATATGCACAAGAAGGAAAAACATAAAAGGGAAACTGAGAAAGGAGGAGAGGCCTGAAGGCAAAAATAGATACGGTAGACAGAGAATGTGAAGAGAAGTGGGAAAAGTAAAGATTGGGAGTGCAAGATTGGAGTGGAACACAATGAGAATGAAACGTGGAAAGAGGAGAAAGGCAAGGGAAGAAGAGCAGACAGTGTGGAGCATGTGAAAGGAGAGTGGAAGGGAAAGATGGGAAGGTGAAAAATGAAAAGCAGTTAATGAGGGGAGGTGGGAATTAAGAAGAAATGCGTACGAAGGGCAGAAAGTGAAGGAAGAATGGAGAGAAGGAAAGAACCAAGGTGTGACGGAGGAAGAAAAGCAGACACTGAGGGAGATCAAGAAAAGAGTACATCTCTAATTTATTAAATATACAGTGATTTATTATGTAAAGTTGAGGAGTGATCTGTATCATTCTTGGCCTTTCTCATCAATGCATAGCTGTGCTGTGCAAGACACACAATAGCGATTCTTTAAATGTGTTAAGGTCGTATGCCACCAGAAGATGTTTTGTGGCATCACAATAGGTATTCCTGATAAAGAATAATAAAGTGTCAGTTATACCATTGGGATTAAGCTTTGATGGAGAATCCGGCTCTTATGCTTCAAACAAATAATTCGATTACATTTTCAGGCTATAAGACACAAAATCCCACTGCCACCTATTTCAAAACGAAGTCATATATTGAACTCCATTCAGAGAGGCTTTCACATGCACTATTGAACTAATAAAGCACACAATTCAACTGAGTATGCCAGTATTTCTAGCCCTAATCTGTACATAATTCAACAAGCAAATATAACTAGAAAGCACTTTTAAAAGAGTTGAGTGCTTAGTTAAGGATCATTGACTAATAATTATGTAATAAAAGACAAGAGTCAGGTTACAATAAATACATACAATTTTGTTTAAAGTCCTATGTAGTATCACGTCTGGGTCTTTGCAGACAACAACAACAAACGGTTGATATTTTACTCTTAGAATGTGGCAAACCACATGTTCCAAAGTAGTACCCCCCCCCCCATTCATGCAATCTAATTCACAGGTGGTTATTTCTACCTCTCCATGAAGAAAGCCATAATTTTTCAAACTCAGGGAGGAGAGGCTGCGTCCTGCACCCGCCTCTCTTACATAAAGCAGTACAATTAATTGTTGCATATCAGAGAGGGGTGGTTCCCGCATTTGAAACAAAGTGCAGCATTCAAGAACTCAAGTGCAAGGAGATGGCAAAAATCACACCTGCCTTACTTTGTGCCCATTCCCCTCTCCCACCATCCAAAAAATACAGACGGAGCGAGCAATGCTTTCTTCTATCCCTCTTTAGTAAGCTTGGTCTGAATATGCACAGTGTCTGAGTAGCAGAACTTCTCTTCACTCCTCAGTTTAACTTCAAGATATAGCCTGGGGTGTAGCTCAGTCAAAAATGTTAGTGGATGCAAGTCTGAGATTTCCCAACTAGCAACATGGTGGACCCAACTGAAAAGAGTAGCGACGGGCTGAGCTTACTGAGCGGTAATAATAGACAAGCTTAATGGCATTCGTTTTAAATTATTTAGTAAAGCAAGGACATTCTTTGTCGCAATAATATAGTCATAAGCCACAACACAAGTTAGCATAGAAATGAAAGTGTCTACTATGTATTTGTAAACTGCAGTATATTACAACTAAAGTTTTTTAGCGTGTGCTTAAAAGGTGCGATAGTACACATAATTGGAAACAAACCGCTTTTGCCTGAAAAATGTATTTATTGATTCTTTTCCACCGGTCTGGAACTATCAAAAGACTGTTTATTAGCATTCAACTAGTCTGTTATCATTCTGTAATAGTTTAAGTGTCCGTTGGAAGCATTCTGTGGATCGGTTTATCTTTGCCATGATAAATCTTTATGCTAGATAAACCTCAATTCACAAAATTGGACCAAAATCATAAAACGTGGACCCTGTATGAAAAATAAAGCATCATTTGTGGCTCAGAGCAAAATAAAGTTGGACCTTAAACTGAAATGTGTCAATCCTTTAAAGTGCTCCACTTTGAGGCTATACTGTCCAAGTTCCGTTCATAGGCGATATCTGCTTCACAAATGATGAGCATCACATGATTTAGGTGCTCATCCGTCATTGTGGATCTAAGGTAATTCTTTACCAGTTTTAGTAGGAAAAAACTATGCTCATTGCTGGCAACAGTAACTGGTACAAGCAGTGCCAATTTATAAGCCAAAGAAAGATGTGGGTAAATGTTAGCTTTGCCAGATAGGAGCTGTGCTGCTGATAGTAGTTTCCCTTGATTCGGTAATATCTCTACTAATCATTTTGACTTCTGTCTCCAAAATATCCAAATCAGATTCCTTTGGATTTTCAAACGTGTACCAGTTCTGTGAAACTCAATTTTAATGACTGGGAGATAAACATTGAGTGTTTTAAGTTTCGTCCTACACCAGGTCACTGAGTCACAAAAGGACAAAAAGTTAAAATTATAAAATAACACTTGTACTTTAAAAGAGGCGATTCTCTCTTTTTTTATTGTGTCTTGTTTATGCAACTTATTCCGATGCCAGGGCCGGCTTCAGCGCTAGTGGCGCCCCCTCACCCCTACTGACCTCCTTCTCCATGGATTTCCTCACTACCTCTGTCCAACATTGACATAAATCTCTCCATAGCCCCTCTTGCAAATGCATGTAATTTTTTTTATAGCGCTATTCATAACAGTCTAGGGTGTCAGAACACGTTACATCACATAAACTATGCAGAGACAATGAATCATACGTGTCTAAATCAGTCTATAGGAAATGTTACATAAAACAATGAGGATTATAAGGTGTAGGATTCACGTCACCAATACTAGTAAGCAGTATATTTTCAGAGTGGTCTGAAGAAACACAAACGTAGGCTCTCATTTACAAGAGGCCTGCTCCGTGGGAACTTCACTTTTTATGACGATCTGTTGGAGTAGGCCTCATACATCAGAGTTACCAAACAATTTGAGTACATATACATAGCAGGTGCACATGCAGCCTGTGGTAGACAAAAATGTAAAAAATACACACCTGAAAAGCATTAGACTCCCCCATCTCTATGGTCCCCCTGCCTTGGGAGGGAGGGGGGCAAGCCAACACTGAGACCCATTTTTGTGTGTGAAAAAGGCCGCTTTATTGAAGACAGGTGCATATCACAAAATCCAAACTAGGCCAGTGCCTTACAAACTAAAACCTCAATATACATAAAATAGCTGATCCTCCATTTCCCCCACCCCCACCCCTATGATCCCCACATAAAATCCCCCACCCTGCCGATAACATAACATTACATAACATTCCATAACAATCCCATTCCACAATATTGCAGTTCCCAACTCCTGCCATCTAATAAAAACCTACCACCGTATCTGTCCTTCTGCAACTGTAACTACCTAACCTCTATTCTAAACTTATCCTACCTGCCTAACCTTTCCCTGGCCCTGCCCACAAAACTTCCAACATTTAACTAAAAACTTCTGCCAATCTGGCCAACTTTTTAACAACCCCGCCACCCAGGAAAAAGCGGGAGCATAGGCGGTGAGGCCGCCTCCCCTTTTTTCTGCCCCCCCTGCCCTAGTAGGAATGCTCTCCCACTGACTCTAAGCATTCAACCTCCTATCCCGCACAAACTCATACTCTTAATACACTACCTTAATACTCTTACTACACTACCTTACCCTCCAGCAGATACAATCCCATACCTAACCGGAAAAATGTACTCCCCTGCCACTAAACAATTCCACCATGTCCCACGTAATCGCACTATGCGCCACCCTGAAAAAACCCAACTCTCTGCATTATGCCCCCATTCTGTATTTCAGTTTTCTCCTGGCCTTGTCCACCTCCCTAGGAATGATAGCCCCTATCCCCCTGACGCAGGATAAGCTCTAACAAATGGCAGAGCACCCGGACCACTGCGGCTTCCACAGGGCCAGGTCTCGCTTCCCTATTCTCGTAAGGACCAAAAACCCTCCTCTCTAACCATGACATGTTCCCCCAAGTGAATCAGCAAAATGTCGGGGCCTCTACCAGCCACCAACCTACCATTCCTTAAACGCAAAAGCTCCTTCCACAGCATGCCCCCCTCCCTATCCCCATAACCGTAAATACATCTTTAATAACATCCAATATTTTTACAAAAATACTGGGCCCGCGCCTGGACCTGGGCCCACTTCACGACAGAATGACCCCCTATCCATATGGTCATCTCCCAGGCGAGGGAGCCCCCAACCGAACCTGAAATAGAAAACTGCGTGAACAGAGGAAAACACATAACCGCGCGCAATCCCTCTTCGAACACCGCGAGCACATCCCTGGTAACAGTCCGAAACCCATCTCTTTCACCACCCTAGTTGTCACCCCTCCCCACCCCCTGTTCTTGGCATCCCGACGCTACCCCTGATGTAAAAGTCTGTCCTGTCAGTGCCCTCCCCAGTCGTCTGCAAAAAATCCTCCCTATTCCTACCCCTGCCAGCAAATGTAAGGTGTCCCACCGACCCCTGCATCTCATGAACTGTGCCTTTGTCTCTGGCCATCCTTATCTCGAGCAGCCCCAGCACCTGCTGCTGTTTAACCATCCGCCACCGAGCCTCCCTCACGTGGGCATCGAGCTCCAAGCCCCAAAAAGAAAAGAGACGTACTGGGCCCCATCATTGCATCCCGTGCCAAGGCGTTCCAAGTTCCCTCATGATCTCTTTGAAGCTGTCCAGTGCTACCTGGCACTCCGTGGAGTTTGAGGTGCCGACAAAGAAATAAGTCATCCAGATAGTGCTTGCCAACCGGTGACCCGTGCGCCTGTAACACAACCCATGGAGAAGCGTACTGAAATCTTCAAATGCGCCAAACATAGAGCAGCTCATTGGTACTGCTTTGCCCACGTCCCAAACCATGGAAATGGATGCACAAGAAGTCCCCAACCCCTGGTGTACTAATAGCACTCAGAAAGCTGCCCATCCGTCTCCTTATGCTGTTTCCGCTGTTACGCCCGTGGTCACTTACCAGTGACATGGCCACGTCAACCGACTTATGCTCATTCTGCTGTTGCGCCCGTGGTCACTTACCAGTGACATGGCTACGTCAACTGACTTATGCTCATTCTGCTGTTGCGCCTGTGGTCACTTACCAGTGACATGGCTACGTCAACCGACTTATGCTCATTCTGCTGTTGCGCCCGTGGTCACCTACCAGTGACATGGCCACGTCAACCGACTTATGCTCATTCTGCTGTTGCGCCCGTGGTCACTTACCAGTGACATGGCTACGTCAACCGATTTATGCTCATTCTGCCGTTGCGCCCGTGGTCACTTACCAGTGACATGGCTACGTCAACCGACTTATGCTCATTCTGCCGTTGCGCCCGTGGTCACTTACCAGTGACATGGCCACGTCAACCGATTTATGCTCCTTCCGCTGTTGCGCCCGTGGTCACTTACCAGTGACATGGCCACGCCAACTGACTTATATTCATTCCGCTGTTGCGCCCGTGGTCACTTACCAGTGACATGGCCACGTCAACCGATTTATGCTCTTCCCGCTGTTGCGCCCGTGGTCACTTAACAGTGACATGGTCACGTCAACCGATTAATAAGACACAGTATCCCCTGTGCCTTCCATAAAAACCTGAAACGCCTTGCCGTCCGGCCGTAAAAATGCTGAATTAACCTAAATTTCCCTTGTTGTGTCGCATGCACCGCCCACTATAGAGACCACCAATTATCCCATGGCCCTCTGCAAGTGGGCCCGCCATGCGAGCTTCACGCACTTCCTTATCCCATTTTCCCTGCACCACCTCCGGGTGCACCCTTGCTGACTGTACAATGTCCTCTCCTCGCCTACCCTTGGGGCCCTTGTAACCTAAATGAAAACCGTCCGTAAACCCGTCCCGTTTTCGCAGCCTTCTGGTTGCTCTAACCCGGCAAGGCTGCCCCTAACCAGTCCACCCTAACTGGCGTATGAGCCCTTTGGCCCAGCCCCTCTAGCTCCCCGACCCCACCCGAAAAGCTGCTGCTGCTGTCCCCCCCTTTGTGCTTCTACTGGCCCCCGACTGAGCCCCCCCCAAGGCAATTAACCACGGCATGTCTGCTTCCACATTTCGAGCAGTCGTGCCTGAATCTACAAAATTCCCTGAAGCACGTTCCCTTATTGAAATCCCAGCAGGCCCCCCCAGAGCCCGTCTGCCCCCGGCCTGTACCCCCCACCCCTCCCCAGGTGGGCTGCCCCTGAGAGGGGTGATAAACGAGCGGTAATCCGCTGGCTGTAAAATTCGTCTTCCCTGCCCTAGAGGACCCCATTGTGTGCTGCCACAGATCCATATCTAACTCCCCCCATTTAGCTTCTGTGTCCCATGCCATACGAGCCCTAAATTACTCGTCGTATTGGGCCCAAGCGTATCCCTCCCCCGTGATTTGCGCCTTCCTAATGACGTCCGTATACTTAAAGAGGGCCACACACCGCTCCGGGTATTTCTCGCAATACACGCTGGCATATATGAGAAAAGCTGCCGTCCAGTTTTCGACAGTGAGGGGCACCCTGGGCTGCTTTGCCAACTCATATTCTTCCTCCTTTGACCCTTCCTTTGCGCGCACCTCCCTGTGCAGTAGCTTCAGCATTTCCACATACTCCCCTTTCCATATGCGCTCTTTCGTGGCCAACATCAAATGCGCTCCCAATGGCTTCGTGACCCCCATATATGGCAACTTCTTGATTTTCAATTCCTTGCTCTCTAGTATCCCGTCTAACTCTACCGTCCCTGATGCCCCTGCGACGCCCTCCACCTTTGACTTAGCATCGTCCCCCACACTTACTGGCGTCTTGCCTGAGTCGTCTGTTCCCACACCCACATCCGACACGTATCTACCTCCGCTTAACCTCTCTCCCTCCTCCCCCACCCCTTCCCCCCCTCCGATCCCCACTGACACCATCACTGGTTTCACCCTTCCGACCCCTGCTTTACCTTGGTCCAAGGAGGGTGCCCGTCTTGCTCTAGTCCACCTTGCCACAGGAACCTCCGCGTCCTCTAACCCAGCTGACCGATCTGTGGGCTCCGTCGGGCGTCGTGACCTCTGCAATGTACTATAACAGACATTATTCGGCCCCCCGCCCCGCCCTCCTCGCTTTCCCTCAATTCACACTCCTCGAGACTATCCTCCTCATTGCCCAAATCAAAGGTCTCCAACTGCCCCCAACGCCTGTCTGGCGGAGGCGCCGACTGCACCCTCCTTTTCCCCACAACAGTATCGCAATACATGGTCCTGTGGTCGCGATGTCCCGTGACCCGTTGAGGGCCATCGGGTGTTGGGGCCAGCGAGACCGTCCTGGGCCTACTTGCGCCGGCCGCGACGGGCTCCCACGCCGGTATTGGGCACGCCGCGCAAGGCTCCACCCTCCCTTCACCTTGGCGCTTATGAGCCGCTCCCAGCTCTGCCAAGTCTGGCTTCCGCCGCTGTCCCACCGCCTGCAACAAAAAATGATGGTCCGGTGTGCTGGGCCTAATCTCCCTATCCCCCCCTACCCAATTCCTCTTTCTACCTACTCCCAACGTACTAGCCGCCCAATGGCGCCCTACTCTGCTAAAATCAATGGCTACCCCCCAACCCTGTCCCCCTCGTCATCTCCCCATTCCCGTCTCCCCAGGTTCCCCAACCTGCCCAGCCCTGCTGCCGATGAGCTGAAACTCAAACCTCCACCAGATCCCCCTCCCACACCTGACCCTTTGCCCCCCTGCCTGGCCCCCAGACCCAGAGAGCCACCTTGCCCCATGTAGGCATCAATCTGCTCCCTCCGTGATAAGCCCCGTACCTCCTCATGCCCTGAGGTAAAGATGTCCAGGCCCTCCCAGTCCCGACCCCCCCCACCGACCCCAGCTCCTCCGGGATACAGTCCTCCTCCCCCTCCAGAAAACAGTCTCCCTCCCCCCTTGCCCCCCCAACCGCTCCAGGGGGACCCCCCGCCTCTCCCCGACTCACCCCTCCCTCCAGTACATCCTGCCTCAACCCGACCGGAGCCTGCATCGTGCTCAGCTGCCGGTCCACGCCGTCCCCTCCTGCCCGTGGCCCCAAGATGTCCCCCTGCTCTCCTCCACTCAGCAAGCTCACCTCCAGAGGGGCAGCCGTGCCGGTGGGCCCTGGCGTCTTCTTCCCCCTCTCCCCGAGTACCACAACTGGGCCTTTGCCCTGTGCCCCTTTGTCCCCCTCCCTTCTCCTTACAACGCTGCCCCGGGGCCCGGCCTGACAACCACGTAGCCCGCTCCGCCGTCGGGCCCCGCCCCCATTTCTTCCCGCCGGAGCCTCCAAGGAGACTAGAGGCTCCGGCACATCGGTCACAAGCGGGGCCGCTCTCCTGGTGTATGAGCAGCCCCGAACATTCTCTGTACCAGCCTGGGAGGCGCGCGGTGCGCTCCGCCGGCGAGCCCCAACCACAGACTCTCCCGCCGCAGCCTCAACGCACACTAGAGGCTGCGGCTCCCTGCCAACACCCCGGGCCGAACGCACGCCCCTCTTGCAGCCCGGGTCACTCACCTGACCACGCTTCGCCCTCCTGGGGGGCGAGAAGGCCGCGACGGCGGCCGCCACCCCGGCGGACGCGCGCCTCACCGGGTGCGCGGTTTCCGGCCCAATCAAATCAAAGCGGCCGGCCTCACGGAGCAGCCGGACCGCCTCCAAAACTCTGGTATCCTCTCTCGCCATGACGAACGTCGAACGCCTGAACTAACAATCCTAACCCCAAAATAAATCCCTCAATAAAATTATATTCCTCACAGAAAAGGCTAAATCCTATTACACTCCCAGCCACCGGGTCACCAAAACCTAAAATGGTGGCTGGGAGAGGGGGAGCCAGCCCCTTATAGCCAATTTGGGCTATAAAATAATTTGGGCTACTATTGGGCTATTCCCCACGTAGCCCAAACAAACCTCAAAATGGCCTCTGTCGTCCTGCCCCTCCCCTTCCCAAAACTGCCCGGGGGGCAGACCTCCCGGGGCTCGGCTTCCCCCCAAGCCCCCCTTCTCACAAGCAAGCACAGAACTCCCAGAACATATAAGTAGAAGTCCAATTATAGATAAAATCACTGGCATGCAGAGACAACTTTTTTTCCATGCTGCTCAAGCACTGGGCCCCAAATGCAGCGCCACACCCTAACAAAGGCTCAAAGGGGTGAAGCTATGCCCCTGGTTATAACTCAGCTTCCGTTCCGAGGCAGAGACAATATAGTGTGATGTGAGAAATAGAAAATGGACCATAAAAAACAGTGTAACTTTGCAGGCCATCAAACATTGGCAATCATAGCCAGCGTCCTGACAGGCAGACATCCAAATTGAACAAGGTAGATACATTTATTTTTAATAATTACTGGGCCCAATGCCCAGGAAAGAAAAGTTCAATAGACCCGGCCCGAGAAATAAGTGCTCGTGCTAAGCACCAGAGACCACCAGCAAAAATTAAGTACTAGTCTGCACACTTTGCTAGGAGAGCTGGAGGTCAGCCTAGAAGCCTGTCTATCTGTGGAGAGAGGAAAAAAGTGTTCTTTTCTGTATAGCTGGTCCTGTAGAAAAAAAGATGGATGATCAAAGGTAGCAAAGCCACAAGTGGTCTGTGTTGTGAAGGGGTCTCCCTGTATGGTTTACACTGTGAACTGTACCAAGACTTTGAAAGTGCCAAGAATCAGTGTGCTATTCCGCATCCTAGCATGGGCAAGAGACACTAATGCTGCTGCTGCTGACGTTGGTGTCAGAGATTCCTTACCATGCTGATACGGAGGCCCTGATTGGCCCAGAGGCTGCAACTGCAGAAGACACCCACATGTTGACAACTGGCCTAGAAGTCACCACTGCCCCATCTAAGCTACTGTCTGCAATTAGCCTGAGAGGCCGCAACTGCTGAAGACAAGTGCCACTGTATAAGCCTGCTACACCGGTTCCACAAAGTGGTCAAGTTCCAAGTGAGGTCACATCCACGGCCAGCCGAGGTCCGTGCAGGTAACAGTGGTGGGGCGGATTTCGAGGGACGATGCAGAGGAAAAATTAAATAAATAATTAATATTCCCTCGGCATCGTCCCTCAAAATCCGCCCTTACCCGGCCCCACCACCCCACCGCTGTTACCTGCACAGACTGTGGCTGTCCACGGCCCTTGTAGTACAAGAACCACTTCCACACAAGCAGGAAGAACCAGTGGGACCTCGCTGAGTGGAACAGCAGAATGACCAGACAAAATTATTCTATCATACAAGCAAAAGGCTTTTGCCGGGGGAACACAAAGTGATGAAAGCTATTTTAACTGGTTAGTAGGTATAGCCTTTGCTTTGCTCTTGAGTGAACTGCATCTATGCCTACTTCATGCCTGTACTCATGCCGTACAATGGGGGCTGTAAGCACTAGGGAACTCTGTTGGTTGGAAAAGTGCGCTAATGGGGTGTAGCACCTCACTGAAGATCACAAATAGGATTACAGTCCTGTAACTGAGAGCCCTAAATGCTCTTTGTAGTATTGTATTTTGCTGTGACATTAAAGTACTTTGTTTAACTAAAATATAAGCATTGATTGGATAAATGTATTAATGTATCTGCAGTCTGGTTGTTGAGTCACAGGTAGAATTCCTACCTGCAAGGAATTTCCTGATTATTTTACGGTAATCTTCATTACTCATTCTCCTTCTCTTCATTGTCCTAGTCTCTGTTTTAATGGTGGATCCAATTCTGGGCAGGAACACTCTTGTATGATGCTGAGAATTCAAGCAAAATCCACCCTGATGTGGGTATCATAAGTGGGTCCGGCATTCCAAGCAACTTCTTGGTCTATTAGAGCCTCCAAAGAAATTCGTAAGGAGCCATGTATATTGGTGGGTTGTAATGACTAGAATGGAGTAAGGATGATTGCTAGTAAGCAATCTGGGCATTATCTCTCTGTCCCTCTTCCTACTCATAGGCAATATATTGGAGACATATCAAATCCAGAGCACCTGACATTGGGTGTGAACAAGCACACACCCACACATAGACCGATACTGCAACACCATATGACTTTTATTGTCAGAAGAGATATTGATCCCATGAGAAAGGACCAATGAAACAGCAGCTGGGAATTTGGGACGACAACAGACTAGCATGGTTGCAAGAATGTGGTATTTATCGGCAAAATATAATGTTGATACATTTTATACTCAATCTTGTTTTCAGGTATTTTCATTTTTTCTGTAGACCCATCATTCAAATCAGCTGTTTTCTTGAATATCAAGAATCTTTGATTTGTCAGCACTAATGGACTCATCAGTGCCACCAACCCACATAAAAGCAGACAGCTAAGTTTTACTATTTGGTTGTATTTGATTAATATTCCACTTTCTTTAACTGGACAGAACTTATGCAACATGGTAAGTAATCTCAAATATAATTTAAAGTTAAAATGCTTATAACTCATATCTCCATAAAGTCTTATATTTCCTACAGGCAATTTCTCAATATGATTCCCTTCCCTAATGGTTGTTGATATGTGGCCCGTCCTCAGGCCACGATCTTTGTGGTGGTATGCAGGGGTAAAGTTCATCCCAATTCCCATTTTCTCCCGTGTTTGTTGGCATCTTCTCCCTCCTCCAGGGCCTGAGTTGTTTGAGCTTTCCTCCTCCAGTGCTCTCCTGCTTCCGCTATTCCCAGGATGCTGTCACTCGGCATCCTTGACAGGCTGGCTTTTGAGATGATGATTCCTCCTGTGCTGCTCCCCTGCTACATTATCCTGGGTGGGCAGACATCTCCCATCCTGCTTCTACTGGATGACATCTCCTTCCTCCAATATGGCCCCTTTCAAGGTCCATGGCAGCCTTTATATAGGTTGTGCTTTCTTTTCTAGTGTTTGGGCTTCGTTCATTCCCAAATGTACCCTGCCTTCCTCTTCTGGGTTCTCTGAGTATACAGGACCCACTCTTCCAGAATGACTCTGCTCCACATTAAGTGTTTTTCTTTGGTGGTAGCCTGCATGAGAGATACAAAGGTAGACTCCCTGCTAAGAAACCCCAACACCAAAAGTCAGTCTATCCAGGTACAACGCCTGCAATCTGTAGCTTTGAAGAAACCTGTACCAGATTCCCAGGTAGCAGACCCACAGATCTCTGCCAAAGGAATACCCTGAGCCTGAACATAAGAAGCTGCTGTTCTCCTTCTTGAATGGCCTTGAATCAAGTAAGACAAAAGAATATTAGAAGAGTGCAATTCAAAGAAATGGCATAGCAGAACCATTTGAGTGAGTCCTTAGACACCTTGTCTTACTATCCCAAATGTGGCCAAGTGACTATTGCAGGCTTACCCCCAGATTTTTGCGTTATGATGTTGAACCATTTTTGTTGACTTTAGGATTCTGTGCACTTTACCACTGTTAACCACACTGCTAAAGTGCTTGTGCTCTCTCCTTCAATGGTACTAAATGTACCCAGGGCCTGTAAGTTAAATTGTACTAGTGGGCCTGCAGCAGTCATTGTGCCACCCACTAAAGTAGCCTTTTGAAACAAGTCCCAGGCCTGCCACTGCAACCTGTGGAGCAGTTTGAAATTGCCATTTCGACTTGACAAAATAAACCTCGTCACCCCTAAGGTAGGCCCTAAAGGCGCCTAGGGCTGGGTGCCCGTTATTTAAAAAGCAGGACATGTGGGTTTACATTTTACCTGTCCTGGTAGTGAAAAAATCCTAAAGTCGGTTTTTCGCTACTGTAAGGCCTATCTCTCCCACTGACTTACACTGGGTTACCCTATTACATTTAATGAGGGATAACATTTGACTGAGAGAAGATAGATGTTAGACCTGGCATCATTGGCTTGGGTATCCCCCATATGTTTGCCTTTGCCTCCTGTGTTTTTGCTGTGTGTTGGACTTCGTTTTGCTGGTCTAGCTGCTTTGGGCACTATGCCACTGCTGTTCAGTGCCAAAGTGCAAGTGCTCCCTTGGTAAATTGTTGTTATGGATTGGTGATTCCGTGATTGGCAAATTTGATTTACTAGTCAGTCCCTAGTACAGTGCACTGTGTGTGCCCAGGGCCTGGAAATCAAATGCTGCTAGTGGGCCTGCAGCACTGATTGTGCCACCCACATAAGCAGCCTGTAAATGTAGCTCAGGCCTGCCATTGCGGAGTCTGTGTGCAGTCTAGTACTGCCATGTTGATCTGGCAAGTGCACCCACTTGCCAGGCCCTAACCTTCCCTTTTCTTACATGTTAGTCACCCCTAAGGTAGGCCCAAGGTACCCCTGTGGGCAGGGTGCAGTGTATGTGAAAGGTAGGACATGCCCTGATGTGTGTGGCATGTCCTGTTAGTGAAATACTGCCAATTTCACTTTTCACTATTGTAAGGCTATCTGTTCCCATAGGATAGAATGGGGAGTTTGCTTATAACATGTTATAAGCATAACTGCGCCTGGGAACCAGATAGGAAAATAAAGTTTAGTATGCCTGAACTCAGAATGTTAAAATGCATCTTTTAGTGAGGGTGATTTTTACATTCTGTGTTTGAAAATACCACTTTTAGAAAGTAGGTATTTTCTTGCTTAGCCATCCAGTGTGCCTCTGCTAGGATGTGTATTGGCTGTCTGGCTCTGGAGTGACAGGGGGCTGGGGATGTGCAGTGGCTCCAGAGAGTCTGGATGAGTCAGTGCTAGGCAGAATAGGCCTGGTTTGCATTTGGAGTGGTGGGAGGAATAGCACCTGCACCTGAATAGGGCTGTGCCTCCCTTCCACAATGATGGCTCCGCCCCGCTGTGGTGTGTCTGAAGCCAGGGCTCACACTGACAATGGAGGTTGTTGTGCACTTGCAAAGTGCCCCCAGAACTGATTTGGACTGGGCTCAGAGTCCTGGGCCAGGAGAGAACAAAGAGATTAACTGTATAAAAAGAGGGGCCCAGACTTTTAGATCACTTCTGGGAATCAAGAGAAACCTTTGCAAGGAGAAGAGATGGAGAAACTGAGGAGGAATACTGCCCCTGTGCTGTTTGCTGTCTGGGGTTGGCCTGCAGTGGCTACTTTCTGCCAAGGAAAGGGAAAAGGACTTTGCTGTTTGCTGTGTCCCCTGCTTGAGAAAGATCTCCAAAGGCTTGAAGAAGAGCTTGCCTCCTGTTCTGAAGTCTCAGGGACACAAAGATTTCACCCCCAGATCCCCTGAACTTCCTTGCTGGGAGTTCCGACCTGCCAAGAGGTGCTTGTAGCTGTTCTGGGCCTCTGGAATTTGGTTTGGCTGTTGGGAGCTGGAAAAGCAATGCAACAACGAGAAGCGTGATGCATCCGTACCTGTTTCCAATGCATCACTGAAGAAACTGACGCAGCGCCTGCCCTCGGCTCGAGAAATCACTGCACGCCGCATCGAGTGCACTAATCTCCGAAGCCCGAGATCACCGCACCAATTCCGGCGCAAGCCCTGCTGTGCGGCTGCAAGAACCCGCGCATCGTCCCGGATCGTCGCATCGAGGCGCCAAGTCTGTCGCATTGTTGGGAGACGCAGTAAGAAACCGACGCATCACCTCCCCACGCAGTAAGAAACTGACACATCACCTCCTCTCCGGTAAGGAACTGACGCATCACCTCCCCTGTGCAGCAGTAAGGAACCGGCGCATCACCTCCTCCTGAGCAAGGAACCGGCGCATCACCTTCCCTGAGGGTAAAGAACCGACACATCACCTTCCCTTCGGCCCTTTCTGTTTGTGTGCGTGATGCATCCAAGGTACTTTGTGTGAAAAGTGTTGCATCTGCAATTTGCTTTGAACTGAACTATTTCTACCATTTGAAAGTCATATTTTTATTACTGTATTGTGGATTTTTGTCGTTTTGGTCTTGTTTGGTTTAGATAAAGATTACTTATTTTTCTAAACTGGTGTGGTGTTCATTTGTAGTGTTTTCACTGTATTACTGTATGTGTTCACAAATGCTTTACACACTGCCTCTGAAATAAGCCTGTCTGCTCATGCCAAGCTACCAAGGAGGTGAGATGGGGTTATTTTAGAAGTGTATCCCCTTACCCTGACTAGGGAGAAGGGTCCCTATTTGGACAAAGGTGCAAACCATTGGCAACTACAGACCCCCATTTCTAACATTGGTGGTCAGTGGTGAGGATCTGTACTTGCATTTGTGTCTTACATACAGTGATCGGTGTACACTACTAGTAGAGTGCAGACCATCACGCAACCACATACAATTGGTGGAATTTTTTCTTGGGACTATTTATTCTTTGCAACTGAGACCTGCCAATCTTCATCATGACAAGGCCAGCATCACTTGCATATGTGGATATTGAGTTTGAGGAGGATAGAGTGGAAATCTACACTGTGCCACAGCTAAAAGCTATCAGCCGAAAGTTTAAAATCTCTGTAAGAGGCCTTTCCAGAAAGGGGGAAGTCCAAAAGGCCCTGAGGGCCTGGTTGGAGTCAAGGGATGCCAGCAAGCATGACGACCAACCTGTGGAGGAGTGGGAGGATTTAGATGAACAGCAAAATAGGCTATTGGGTCTGCCTGGGGGCAGGTTACCTTCCTGGGGGACCAGCAGTGTCTCTTCAAAGGGGCTTTCTCCAGCAGAAGAGCTAGAGGACAGGGAGAAAAACAGGATGCATGAGTTAGAGCTCACGAAGCTCAGGCTGGGGAAGGAGGATAAGGAGTTGGCGTTTCAGAAGGAGAAATTAGCCTTGGAGGAGAAAAAGATGCTCTTAGAGCATGAAAGAGGTTTGAGGGAGCTGGATCTAAAGGCAAAGAGTATAGAGTCCAATCCCAATGGTGGCAGGGCACCATCAGTTCCTGGAGAAGAGAGGGTGTACATCCCCTAGGAGGTTATTAAGGATTTTATGAAGCATGAGGACATTGGTCAGTGGTTCAAAGCTTATGAGGTAGCAATGAGGTCCTACAGAATCCCTGAGAGAGACTAGGGAGCCGGGTTGTGGAGACGCTTTGTCAGCGAAGGGAGGGAAATGTTGCTAGCATTGCCCATTAAAGATCAGATGTCCTTTGCCCCCATGAAGTAAGTCTTATTAGGGAGGTATGGTTTGACCCCAGAATCATACAGGCAGAAGTTGACGGCTTGTAAGAAGTTGGAGTCAAGCACTTGGGTGGAGTATGTCTCCTATTTTTGAGGAGCACTGGATGGATGTGTGAAGGGTACCAAGCTAAATGATTTTCAGGGGCTCAATGATTTGGTTGCATGTTAGCACTTGTCAGATAATTGTTTTCCAGAGCTATGCCACCACTTGATTGACAGTAAGCTGACTGACCCCAGGAAGCTTGCTGTGGAGGCGGACCGCTGGGTCAGTACCAGGGTCCAAAAAGGTAGTCTGGGAGACTCCGCCAAAGGTGGGCAGGGTCCCCAGCAGAAGAGTGGGGGGGACAAGGGTAAACAGAAGGAGTTCCAGAAAGGGCCCCAAAGTAATTCCCAAGGGAACCAAGGGAAAGCGCTTGTAGAGACACGGAATACTCTTCGTACATTCAGAAGTTTGTAGCACGTTTACGAATAATCTATAGGATTAGGCCTTCTGCTGAAGCTAAATACGAAGATTGCATTACTCCTTGCAAGATATCACTCATGTTCAGACATTTTCTCTTTGATGCTGGATATATCGTGACTTGCCGGGTTGGAATTATCACCGGCAGAGCATTCGTACCAAGTTTCACACTACTTTTAAGCCCTGAGGAAGTCGCGGGTTAACTCCCATTGGCGACGAAACACGTGTCGGCTGGTTTTCGTGTGTTCCATTGAGCAATTAAAACAAGAATGAATACATTGGAGATTGGACATTGAGACTTTTTTTCGCAAATTTTAAAACCCTTTTTGGTTTTACACCTAGTTCATGTGTGCCCGGGACTTATATTGTATTCACATTGTGTAGGGCTTGACCTTACACACATTGAGGGGTTTTAGGGAATTATCCCCTTACCTGGTAGCACCATACACTTTAGATTTAGTTTACACACTACCGTTTATTGAGCTGGGCGCCTTTTTTCCTGAGTTATTAAAAACCCTTTTAATATTATTTAAATCCATTCTAGGTCTTTCCAGACTTGCCAGGCAAATGGTAAGAGTAGGAGGAAGTGCAAGGCTCCTCTCCAACCATTCCCTGTGGTCAGCACCCCTTTTGAGAAGGTGGGTATTGACATTGTGGGGCCTCTGGATCCCAAGACAGCCATGGGCAACAGGTTCATCCTGGTCTTGGTGGACCATGCTACCCAGTACCCGGAAGCCATCCCTCTCCAGACTGTGACGGCCCCTGTGGTGAGTCATGCATTGATGGGGATTTTCTCCCATGTGGGGTTCCTCAGAGAGATGGTGTCCGACCATGGCATCAACTTCATATCTAAGTATTTGAAGTCCCTGTGGCAGTAGCGCAGTGTTTCCTACACGTTCACCACTCCTTACCACTCCTGAGGTAATGGGCTGGTTGAGAGATTCAACCGGACCCTGAAGGGCATGATTATGGGTTTTGGTGAGCCCATGAGGCGTAAGTGGGACGTCCTCTTACCATGCCTTTTGTTTGCTTACAGAGAGGTACCGCAGAAGTCCTTAGGGTTCAGTCCCTTTGAGCTCCTGTATGGGCATCCTGTAAGAGGACCTCTAAGTCAGGTCAAAGAATGCTGGGAGAAAGCTCCCAGTAAACCTCCTCAGGAACCAGACTAAGCACTTCAGGCAACTCGCTCAGGCGAATCTGAAAGCCAGCCAGGAGGAGATGAAACGGTGGTATGATCAGAATGCCACTCTTATCGAGTTTCAGCCTGGCCAGAAAGTGTGGGTCATGGCCCCAGTGGAGCCTTGCACGCTCCAAGATAAGTGGACTGGGCCATTTGAGGTAGTGGAGCGCAAGAGTAAAGTCACCTACCTGGTGGACTTGCAGTCTCCAAGGAACCCTATGCGGGTCCTGCATGTGTACCGCCTTAAGCCCCACTTGGAGAGGTCCGAACTGGGCATGCTCCTGGTGACAGATGCTAGAATAGAAGAGGAGATTCAGCCTCTTCCTGACCTCCTGTCTGCCAAGGAACATGATGGGTCAGTGGACGGTGTAATCCTCTCCTCCGCCCTGACTCCTGAACAGCAGAGTGACTGCTGCCAACTGTTGGGACAGTTTGCTGCTCTGTTCTCCCTAACCCCTGGTGTCACTCAGTGGTATGTCCATGATGTTGACACCGGGGACAGTCCTCCTGTGAGGCACAAGATTTCCAGAGTGACTGACAGGGTCAAGGCTTGCATCAAGGAGGAGGTCTCCAAGATGTTAGCGCTAGGGGTGATTGAGCCCTCAAACAGACCTTGGGCCAGCCCAGTGGTCTTGGTCCCAAAGGCTGATGCACCCGGTGCCACGCTATAACTCCGGTTCTGTGTGGACTACCGAGGGCTCAATTCGGTCACCAGGACTGATGCACACCCCATCCCCAGAGGTGATGAGCTCATCGATCGGTTGGGAGCTCCCAAGTACCTCAGTACGTTTGACTTAACGTCTGAGTACTGGCATATTGCCTTGACTGATGGGGCAAAGGAGAGGTCAGCATTCTCAACGCAAAAGGGCACTACTGTTATGTTTCATATAGATGCCCTAATATAGGCATAGTTTGAGATGCCCTAATATAGGCATAATCTTTCACCTACATTTGTTCCCTATTCTCCACAATAACGGGCGCTGGGGGCTGAACCTTATCTAGACTGTGGCTTGGGTACAGAAGGAGGGTTTTTCCCGAACAATGGCCTCCTATACCATCTTCGATGTGCTCATCCAGTATGATCAAATATTCATAAGAGTTCTAGGAAACCAGGCAGGGGCTAGGATCCACCTGCATAAACATCTACGTAACCGGTTCATCCCATACGTCATCTTCATACCCAAAAATGGCTAACACAAGGGACAAGGGACAAAGGGACTCTATACTTTTCTGTATAAATACAGCACCTCTTGCTATCAGTAGTTAGAGGGAACCGAGACTTCCAGGCCGACACACTGACCAGAGACGCTAAGGCTCCTGCATGCAGCCGCTCCAGCTGACAGTGGTCTAATCATCCCTTGCGGGGTGTCCAACTCGAGACCAGGACGAGGTCCCACACTCTCATTATTCAGGTAATGGGGTTTGACTAAATCCTAGCGAGATTCTTGGCTTCTTTCGCACCTACTCACATGCTAGGTACACTTAGGTACATCTAGACAGGCATCGTAGGAGTATGCGCTTTATTTTATAAATGCATTTTATATTCATGTATATGTTCATGACTATTGCAAAATGGTAGAACTGTACTATCCTTTCTTGTTCACTGTACTGCTGATCATATATCTCTGCTACTGTTTAACAGTTGTCACAGCACATTTATTTTATACTAGAAGAACAACTGTGCAATAAATTCTTATTGTAAACACGCTCGACTGTTTCTTTTGTGTAACTCTCTGAGACCAAATGAGCAAGCACGAGTGACTGAGCGAAAAGTAGTACATTGTTTCCACGAATCTGAGGAATCAGGGTTGTCATGTTCTGAGGTTGCCAAAAACTAATCTCTCTGATAAAAAGGAGATTCTAGTGGCACTGTGAGCTAGCTAATGCAAACAGGCTAACATACGCGGTGGGGGTGCTCAGAATCAGTCTGCCACCAGGCCCACAGTGTATGTTATCCAAAAGCGCAGGTCTTGCAGGGGTAATATAGGAACTACACTACATGGCGCCACCAACGTTGATTTGGTACTTATTTAACAGTAGAATTTGAGTAGTTCAGTCGTGCTTATTCTCAGAGACCCCTACTCACAAAAACCAGAGACGTCTGGAGTGGGTGGGCACATATTCCGCCACAGCTGAGTAGGCGAGAAATCCTATTTATTGGCTGTTGGTTAATCAAGCTTGAGGGACATTTAGTTCCCAAAATTGTGCAAAACACCTTATCTTAATTTCCTTGGACAGTTATTCCGTGTTCTTAACACAATGACTACCGAAAACGGATAATTAGACCCGCTGGCACAAGTAGGTCAGTCAGATGAGGAGGAAGATGCCAATGCAATACATATTGCATCCAATGTAAGACACACCCTCACAGTTAAACCCCTCAAAAATGGTGTACCAGCCAGAGGAGGTGTAGTAATATTCGTGATAGAGGCACATGAAGATTTCCGAACAGAGGTGTTCTATTCATGGGTTACATTCCCAGCAGCAAAAGCTATAACAAAAACTTTTCATTATTATACACATGAAGAAGTCCCAGCGGTATACACTCCGTTTGAGGAGATTAAAATTCCGCTTACCTACCAGGAACATAATTTCTGGTTTAATGGCGCCCTACCCCACTCAAGAAGAAGAGCAAGACTTGGTCCATTAGGAAGACCAGGAGCAACATGGCCGATATTAGCGACCTATGCACCACATCCTGACATTGACACAATGCCAAATGATTAATTGCTTTTTCAACACAAAGAGTTGATAAAACTTTACAGAAACATGACACAATTCGTCATGAGGACACTTGCGGTCCAACCAACAGTAATTACACCAAATACAGCTCCTACACAGAGCACAGCTACTAAAATTACTCCACAAACATTACACACGGTAATGGGTAAATTGCCCACAAAACGTGAACAAATTTCTTTCTGTGTAGCTCAGAAAATAACCCAGTTAGAAGCAGTATTCCCAAATACCGCACCATTTGAAAACCATAGAATGTTAACAATCTGCTTGCCCATGGGGATTACACCACAGTTAGAGGATTGTACCTCTTGGGGTACAATCTTTGCTGCCATATATATCAGAACTCATGGTATTCCTTCATTAGCAGTGATACCAGATGTATTAAGACAAATACAAAATGAGTACGGAGCAGAGCCTGCTCTGAATTTACGGATGAAGTTATTAAATAACTACGACCAGGTATCAGCCATAATACTAGCTAACATTAAAGGGGAAGCAGCATCAGTGGCAATCCGCCAACGCCTTTGGGAGTTCTCTCCATTAGAACAGGAGAATGAACTACCCAAAATAATAGAAACTGCGTATGCAGAGTTAGGCAGGGATAGTTTGGGGGGAAAAGCTGTAAAACCTCAACTAATGGGCTGTCCCGAAAAGGACACTTCTAAGCAGACAATGACTTATTCTAAAAAGAAGTGGGATAATAAAAAACAACAAAAGTTTAAAGACAACAGATCTCAGTCCCAAGGTAGGTCTCCTCCACAGGAGCCCTCTGAAAAGAGGTACAACCTTAGGAATAGGGATAATATTAGGAAACCTGACAGGTATCAGGATACTGATACACGTTCCTCTCGTTCCTTTCAGGTCTCGAAGAAAAACTCAGAGAGAGAAGGACGGTCAGAACACAGAGAGGAGCGCACACAGTTCAGAGACAAGCAGCGCGCTCCAGACTTTACTTCCAAAAAGAAGATAAGCCAAAATCAAAACCTCAATTTAAGAAAAAGAAAGTTGCTGGTCTGAAAATCAGACATGCCCAGAATTCTGAGGACACAACTTCTGAACGGGAAATGGGCTCTGACGATGCTAGACAGTGCGGCAGAAGTAACAATAGCTCGCCAGAACCTGAAGGAATTTCTGGTGACAGCGGACTTGAATGATTACATCATGGTGGAAACACCAGACAAAAAGGTGAGCGTCGCACATAAGTTACATGAAATAACACTCCGGATGGAGGGAGACAAGCCCAGGAAAATAAAAGGTCTCTTTTGGAAGAACTTATCATCTGGTTATGACATCCTGTTAGCCGAACAAGACTGGCCGCCAGCATTCGTAATGGAGTGCCCCAGGGGAGAAAGTACAATTTTTCCTGCATTTTCTGACCATATTCCCGTTCACCTTAAACATACATATGCACGGGAGTGGGCAGTAGCCCAAGCTCCAGCATTGTACAAAAATCACACTGGGTGGGATGAGGATTCAACCTACCATGTGATCCTGTTAAAAGTTTCACCTAATGCTCAGAGGCAATACCCAATAAAGCAAGAAGCTAAAAAACAGGTCAGGGAGATCTTAGATCAACTTGAATACCAGGGGGTCATTGAAAAATGTACCTCTCCAATGAACAATCCTTTGTTTCCCGTCTCTAAACCCGACAATACATATTGTCTAGTTTTAGATTACAGACATTTAAACTCATGCACAAAGACATTTGCTGTCCAAAATGCACATAGTGCCGCATTAATGAATAAAATTGTGCGGAAAAATACAAAACAACACTTGATATCTCAAATGGATTTTTCTGCCAAAATATAGCGCCTGAAAGCAGGTATTTGACCGCATTCTCAGCGTTAGGGTCCCAGCGACAATTTTGTCTACTCCCCCAAGGGTATAGGAATAGCCCCGGGGTATTTTCAGGAAGGGTAACAGAGTTACTTCAAAAATTTGATGAAGAAGCATTGTCCTATGTTGATGATATTTATCTAACGGACGATGACTTAGAGAGGCACTTGAGCAGGGTAAGCACCATCATTATGGGATTTGCCACTGAGGGCTACAAATGTAACTTTAAAAAATCAAAAATAGCCCACCTCAATGTCCTATTTTTGGGATATGAGCTGTCAAGTGAAGGGAAAAGTCTAGCAGCAAACTTTTTAGAAAAATGTGCGCTGCTCCAGCCTCCAAAATCCTTAAAAAATTTACAATCAATACTGGGATTCCGAATTTTCGGCAGAACATACATTTTAGATTACCCACAAAGGGTAAAACCTTTCTACGACCTAATAAAACCTGACTTTTCAGCCAGAAATTGGACACAAGAACATACTAATATTCTTCGTTCACTCCAGGAAGACATGATAGCTTCCAAACACTTGCAAACACGCGTAAACGTACGCCACTTGGCGATCCTTATAACTGCGGGTCAATGTGGGTACACTTACTTAACCATCAATGAAGGTGAAACAGTACCAATCGCATACAAATCACACCTGTACACAAATGCAGAAATGCGTTTCACTTCAACAGAGAAAATCCTGACAGCTGTTCAGACTGCTGTAGCAAGAGAAAGAGCACTGGCTCAGGGGAAACGCATTATTGTCGTCACCCCGGTACCGGCTTTAGAAGCTGTTACAAAGGCTAGCATTCCAAATGCGAAAGCCTTATATCCAAAATGGATACAATGGGCTAATTCTCTTACTGCAACGGACGTTGAATACAGATTTGATCCAAGTTTAAAAACACAGGCATTCCTGCAATATGAACACGAATATCCCCTACCAAATGAAATCTTGCCTCTCGATCAGTATGAATATATTATTTATACTGACGGATCTGCGCAACCGGCCATAGGAAGTAAGAAGCAATACAGCGCAGTGTGTGCTATCGTTAAAGGTCACATGCAGGATGGAAAGTTCTATCCGAGTTGCACAAAAACGGAATCGCTAGGAGACAGCACGGCACAGTTGGCAGAATTAAAAGCACTGATACTGGCACTGGTAAATACGGATCATGAATTCCCCACACTAATAGTGTGTGATTCGTTTTACTGTGTTCAGTCATATAATGAATTTCTAGACCATTGGGAGCAAAACGGGTTTAAAGATGCGAAAGGTGGCACAATTAAGCACAAGATGCTATGGGAACAGGTAGCAGAGTTGAAAAACGAGCTACCAAGGACTCACGTGATCCATACACTGAGTCATCAACGTGATGGCGTTCACGTTGAAGGGAATTCATTGGCTGATGAAGCCGCAAAGGGGGCTGTTCGCACGGCTTCCGTAGCTGCACTCACTCGTTCCAAAATGAGAATAGACGGTGAGATTATGGTAGCTGCCATTGCTTCACGCAAAGGCAGCACAGCAGTACCTAAAACATTTCCACTCAAATACTCCAACAAGTTAGATGCAAGTAACATTCCCGATGCTCAGATTCCTGGAGTGGGGGATAGGGTAATACCAAATATGGATCATAGGCAAAGTTTAATACTAGCAGCACACGAGGGTTTGGGCTCTGCGCACACAGGCGTCACAGCGACTATTTCTTTATTGAAACAGCGCTATTGGTGGCCAGGGTTAACTAAGCAAACTAAAGACTAAGTCTTGAATTGCGACATCTGCCAGCAGACGAAAGGCACCATGGTAGCGAAACCCGCGCAGACGCCATTACTAAAATCAGACAAACCTCTCGCATGTGTGTACTTGGACTACTGCGGCCCCTTACAAACAGACGGGGCTTACAAATATATCATGGTTGCAGTGGATTCCTGCTCGAAATTCCTATGGGTATGGCCTCAGCACTCAACTGACGCTTGAACTGTTATCAAAGATTTGCGAGTCTTTATCGGCACATACGCAGTTAGCACGTTACATTCTGACTGCGGCCCTGCGTTTAGCTCTCGGGATTACAAAGAGGCCAAGGAAGGAATGGGCGTAGCATTGCGGTACTCCTCTCCGTACCATCCTGAGGGAAATTCGGTTGTGGAGAGGCAAAACCAGGACTTAAAGCAATCTTTAACAGCTAGGGTATTAGGCAAGGGTGGTAGTTGGGTCAAACACCTTTATGGGGTACAGCCGGCGTTAAACAACCAGCCAAGAAACTTTCTAGGGGGTGTCACTCCATATGAAGTCCTCTTTGGGACACGAATGTGGGTACCTGTTCTTGATTGTGAAGGTGCAGTGGCGGATGAAAAACCATTTGATATCCATGATCGTTTGGCTGTTTTACAGGGTCTAAATGAATCCAGGACAAAACAAAGCAATGTCCGACTAAAGCAGACCGCCACTGGGGAAGTCAAGGCAGACACGGCAAGACCTGTCTGGATCCCAAAAGTTGGGGATCTGGTCAGAGAGAAAATTGCAGACAAAAAGGAATTTGGACCTTCATACAGAACACCTGTACCAGTCCTTGCAGAACAAGGAACAAGAACTGTACTTTTGCCGCCTCTTGCCGGGAAAAAGGAGAAAAGATTTGTCTCAATCGACTTAAGCAAACCACACTATGTGGTCAATAATAAGCAGTAGGCCTCGTGGTCTCCACAGTAGCAGACGCCCTCCCCTAGCTACAATCCAAGAAGTTCAAACAGAAAGACTCATCACGTTTGAAGAGCCACCTGTAAGGAATGAAGGACTAAGCAACAATGCTATGGAACTTGTTCCACTTGAACCAAACATTCAAATTCAAAATGAACATCAGAATAATTCACAAGTTGCAATTAGACCTAATACAGAAGTCTACGTCAACATGCCTCGTCAAGAGTAAAATAACATTTCAACTAGTCCCGATGCAATTCCTACAATTGATCGAACTGCTTCTGACTATTTCATGAACTTTGATACGTTTTCTTTGGATCCAAGCGAGCCGGAAACGACGCCAGCCAAAACACCATTCAAGCAACAAATAAAGAACTTTCTTCACTTTCTAAAAAGACATACCTGGTATCGCCTTGGATTGAACTCTGGTTCATTTCTGGGATATTGTTTTTTCTTTTCTGGCTTGGCTTAGTACTAACTTTTAGTATGCTTAGTAATGGACGCTATCTTCAACAAAGCTCCACAGCCCAAAAGGTCAACATACTACTGAAGCCACATCCATCATCACATCGTGAGCAAAGAGACTTGTATTCAGTGAACATTACAGCAGTTCCTATACCGGATGGTACAGTATGGGACAAGGTTGATTTTAACATATTCAGTCCGACAGAACTTTTAAAAACTAATCATATATTTAAAATTTCATTAAGTGATATCATTACCTAAAGTACATTTTCTGATGATTGGGACTCTGAAACAGTTAATAATATGTTGTCTGATTTAGAGAAAACTGCTGCATTTTCTAATAATGAAATGTTAGAGGGTTCTTCAGATTATAACACATTGTACTGTTACCAACATTATGGTCATCATTTCCTGCACAAATCCATTTCACCTAGGAATGTTTTTGAGTACCATCAGTGGGAACATTGCCCAACACCACCAAAAAGTAGTTCACAAATGTTTGCACAGAAATTTTCATACTTTTCAGGGTTTAACACCACAGATCCAGCCTCATATTACTACAAGGTTGCACCAACATCAGCACTGAAAATTATGTTGACAAACACTAAACAGATTTACTCTGCTTCCTTTTTGGCCCAATTGTCTGAACAGGGTTTCGACCTATGGAAAGACGAAATTGACTTAAAATCAGTTTGGGGTTCAAGGGACTGACATGTCCAGGGTACAGAGGCACTATTTAGAGCATGCCTCATTCCACAGCAGATGATCTTTTTAAATGATACTGTGCAACAGACATCCTGTCTTGGACTAGCCAAGAGCAAGGACCTGAACACGTTTCCAACACCGACATATGGGGGGTGGCAGAATTCAACTCCAAAAGAAGGGGCAAAAGTGGATGACATCTTAGAGTACAATAGAACAGACCCAAATTGGAAACAGTGGGTGATATGGCCCTTAGACACGAGTAGCTGTCATAAGCGATTCCTGAACATCACCGAGGGACTCAGTATCCATAGGCCAGACCCACGTTATGTACAGAGAGAACATCCAGGGGTAGTGACGTCCTACAGTGTTGGGAAGTTGTGCCTCGGTAGGCTAGAAACCTCAACACTTGCAGAAGTGAAATAACACTTATCTTTACTCTCACTTGACATGGATCTTAGGGACTTTTTACTAGGACCCAGGAAAACACGTCAAAAACGTTTCATATATGCAGGCATATATGCTGCATATAATGAAAACTGGAAGATTTCCCAACAAGAGGCCGCAGAGAGAATACGGGAAATAGACCGTATAAACTTAGAAAAAGCTTTAGCTTTGGTAGATAATGGGTTAACAACTTTGACCTCCAGGATATATTCATTGGGCAACATTGTATCTTCTGCTATCGACATACTGGAACAGGATTTAGCCATATTACAACACGGCCAATCTCAGTTACGTTCTATTATGTTATTAAGCTGGACGCTGCAATCTTTGCGTGCAGGCTTTGTGCCTTGGCGTTTTATAAACAGCACGTCTCTGTTTTCTGAATACAATCTAACAGATACACAGATAGAAATGGCACAAAGGGGAGCTAAATACACAATGCTGCGTATTGAAAAACTGGACAGGCTACCATTCACAGTGGCGGAATCACCATCAACAGAATGGCTAATCCACGGCCATATCACTCTCCCGGTCACGACCTTGCAGTTTCAGTATTGCCTTGAGCAAAGGCAGGCAGGCAGGCAGATATGAAAAATTGGGTAAAGAATAAATTAAGGAATCCTGGGAATTACCATATAGATTTCGATGCAGGAGTGGGGATCGTGAAGTATTCCTGAGTGGTACAAACTGCAGGAACGCTTTAAGCAGCTCTCTCATGTGTCAGGACATTATTTTACATGGAGCTTGTAATGGTTCGGTGGTGAATCCGTCTTGCCACATGAAAGGGACTCCAGCTTCCGTGATCACACCAGTTTTCGAGCTACTCTCGAATGGGAGCTACTTGATGCTGAATGATCAAGGTTGCTGTGGCATGCTTCCGGGCATCGCCTATCTGGTCACCGTGAACGCCAGGGTTACTTGCTGTATGCAAGTATTGTTTCCCCCAACAAGTACAGTCAGGGAGGCGCCTTTGTGGCCTCCGTTAGAGATATCTTTTATAAAATTTGACGCTTTGAGCAGAATGAAAGCCATGCTTTTACAGCGAACTGTACCCTTAACCTCCGCTCGAGAGACCTTTGATCTTCAAGTTGCAAGGACCTCGGCCGAGATACAAGCACTTATTCGTACAAACTGCCCCTTTCATTTCATAGAAATGGTGGGTCGTATCTTTAACATGTCTGATACGAGTGGTATTGTACACTTATTTAAGACCATAGGGTCAGGTTTTCTAAACACCTTCCAAACAGTCCTGGGAGTTATCCCAAATTTTACACACTCCATATTTGGAAGCATCTTTGGAGGTTTACCTCTGATACTGCTTTTAATAGCTGGAATCCTGATCGTCATTTTTTTGGTACGCAATGGACGGCCCAATCACGAACGAAATGGCGAATGCTCTTCTGGAACGTAGATACCGTGAGCGCATGGTACAACATCTGGGCGTGCCTCACCTACGAGAACTGAGTGCTTCTTGGTTCTTATCGTTTAGACCAGTCTGGATGGACTGCATCTTACCTGTTCTTCGATGCCTGTTTTGTGGTGAAGAATGCATGTTGGACATCTGTCTGACACTCGAGTCAGAAACGCCTGCGGACTTGAACACGAGGCTGGAACTGCTGAGGTCCCACGCTCGGCTGTGTCCCCAGCGTATTCCTATCCTGACGAATGCATTCCTTGAAAACCCGCAGGTGGCTTTTACAACTGGGTTGAGCATCAGCTCAGCCACCGCTAGCGCTGACACCAGCACAAGTGCTACAACTAGCACTACGGGCACTAAGGTATCGACTACAGCACCGGCTGCCGATATGCCAACTATGGGCAGTACAGAATTTCATCTGTGCTCCATCGACGTACTGTGTGAAATATCACAATTCCCGTCCCCTACAGCAAGTGACTGTGATGTTGCGTCTCCCAGCCAGGACACTTAATCTTCAATTGGCTCATCATGTGCTGGGAAAGAATTCAGAGTTTCCTTTTTCATTTCAAATCTGATTACATTTGGAACATTTCCTACTAAATTGACACTATCGCTAGAGAAAGAATGGCCTTCTAAAAAGCTTGTAAAGGTTTTGAATTCTATAAAGGGACTCAGCTAGAACTTTAGCTTCAGTACAAACTCCAAAACTGACTTTACACATTTTTTCCCTTTTAAAAATGTTTTTAATATGCTTTTAACGTTTTAAAAATGTTTTTATGTGGCTCACTGACAATTATATGCGCTACCACCTAGTATGACTTAGTAGTTTGCTGTCATTGTTTGTTATTGCTGACTATTAAGAGGAGTGGGTGTTATGTTTCATATAGATGCCCTAATATAGGCATAGTTTGAGATGCCCTAATATAGGCATAATCTTTCACCTACATTAGTTCCCTATTCTCCACAATAACGGGCGCTGAGGGTTGAACCTTATCTAGACTGTGGCTTGGGTACAGAAGGAGGGTTTTTCCCGAACAATGGCCTCCTATACTATCTTCGATGTGCTCATCCAGTATGATTAAATATTCATAAGAGTTCTAGGAAACCAGGCAGGGGCTAGGATCCACCTGCATAAACATCTACATAACCGGTTCATCCCATACGTCATCTTCATACCCAACAATGGCTAACACAAGACACAAGGGACAAAGGGACTCTATACTTTTCTGTATAAATACAGCACCTCTTGCTATCAGTAGTTAGAGGGAACCGAGACTTCCAGGCCGAGACACTGAGGCTCCTGCATGCAGTCGCTCCAGCTTACAGTGGTCTAATCATCCCTTGCGGGGTGTCCAACTCGAGACCAGGATGAGGTCCCACACTCTCATTATTCAGGTAATGGGGTTTGACTAAATCCTAGCGGGATTATTGGCTTCTTTCGTACCTACTCACATGCTAGGTACACTTAGGTACATCTAGACAGGCATCGTAGGAGTATGCGCTTTATTTTATAAATGCATTTTATATTCATGTATATGTTCATGACTATTGCAAAATGGTAGAACTATACTATCCTTTCTTATTCACTGTACTGCTGATCATATATCTCTGCTTCTGTTTAACAGTTGTCACAGCACATATATTTTATACTAGAAGAACAACTGTGCAATAAATTCTTATTGTAAACACGCTCAACTGTTTCTTCTGTGTAACTCTCTGAGACCAAATGAGCAAGCACGAGTGACTGAGCGAAAAGTAATACATTGTTTCCACGAGTCTGAGGAATCAGGGTTGTCGTGTTCTGAGGTTGCCAAAAACTAATCTCTCTGATAAAAAGGAGATTCTAGTGGCACTGTGAGCTAGCTAATGCAAACAAGCTAACATACGCGGTGGGGGTGCTCAGAATCAGTCTGCCACCAGGCCCACAGTGTATGTTATCCAAAAGCGCAGGTCCTCCAGGGGTACTATAGGAACTACACTACACTACCAATTCCGGGTGACGCACTTTGGGTTGAAGAATGCCCCTGCCACCTTTCAGAGGTTGGTCAACCAGGTGTTGGCTGGACTGGAGGATTTCAGTGCCGCCTACCTGGATGACATTGGAGTGTTCAGTGCCACTTGGGAGGAACATCTGCACCACCTCTGCGAAGTGTTGAAGGAGCTGCAGAGGGCAGGCCTCACGATCAAGGCAAGCAAGTGCCAGATCGGGCAGGGTTTAGTGATGCACTTGGGACACCAGGTGAGGAGTGGCCAGGTGGCGCCCCTACAGCCCAAGATTGATACCATTCTGGCTCGGGAACCCCCCCAGACCCAGACAGAGGTGAGAGCCTTTTTAGGACTCACCGGGTATTACAGGAGATTCGTCAAGGTATATGGCACCATTGTTGCCCCCTTGACAGAGCTGACTTCCAGGAAGAAGCCCAGGAAGGTGAACTGGACTGACGCATGCTAAAACGCTTTTGATGCCCTGAAATCTGCCATGAGCATGGCGCCTGTGCTTAAGGCACCCAACTTCTCACAGGAATTCGTGGTGCAGACAGATGCTTCAGAGCATGTGTGGGGGCTGTGCTCTCACAGCTAAATGAGGAGGGCCTCGACCAACCTGTAGCCTTCATTAGTAGGAGGTTACTTCCATGGGAATAGAGGTGGAGTGCGATTGAGCTTGAGGCCTTTGCTGAAGAAGCTGAGGCCCTACTTGTTTGGGACTCAGTTCCGGGTTCAGACTGACCACAGGCCCCCTCAGATGGTTGATGCAGATGAGGGGTGAGAATCCAAAGTTGTTGAGGTGGTCCATTTCCCTACAGGGGATGGACTTCACGGTGGAACACCGCCCTGGTACAGAACAGGCCGATGCTGATGGTCTGTCCAGATTTTTCCAGCTTAGTGAAGAGAACTCCCAAGAGGGTGGGTAGTTCTCCCCACATTTCAGCTGGAGGGGACACGTGTTAGATCTGGCATCATTGGCGTGGGTTTCCCCTGTATTTTTGCCTTTGCCTCCTGGGTTTTTGTTTTGTGTTGGACTTCGTATTGCTGGTGTAGTTGCTTTGGGCACTTTGCCACTGCTGTTCAGTGCCAAAGTGCAATTGCTCCCTTTGTAAATTGTTGTTATGGATTGGTGATTCCATGATCGGCATATTTGATTCACTAGTCAGTCCCTAGTACAGTGCACTATGTGTGCCCAGGGCCTGGAAATCAAATGCTGCTAGTGGGCCTGCAGCACTGATTGTGCCACTCACATAAGCAGCCTGTAAATGTAGCTCAGGCCTGCCATTGCAGAGCCTGTGTGCAGTCTAGTACTGCCATGTCGACCTGGCAAGTGCACCCACTTGCCAGGCCCTAACCTTCCCTTTTCTTACATGTTACCCTGCCTAAGGTACCCCGGTGGGCAGGGTGCAGTGTATGTGAAACGTAGGACATGCCCTGATGTGTGTGACATGTCCTGATAGTGAAATACTGCCAATTTTGTTTTTCACTATTGTAAGGCTATCTGTTCCCATAGGATAGAATGGGGAGTTTGCTTATCACATCATATAAGCATGGGAACCAGATAGGAAAATAAAGTTAAGTATGCCTGAACTCAGAATGTTAAAATGCATCTTTTAGTGAGGGTGATTTTTACATTCTGTGTTTGAAAATACCACTTTTAGAAAGTAGGTATTTTCTTGCTTAGCGATCAAGTGTGCCTCTGCTAGGATGTGTATTGACTGTCTGGATTTGGAGTGACAGGGGCTGGGGATGTGCAGTGGCTCCAGAGAGTCTGGATGAGTCAGCGCTAGACTGAATAGGCCTGGTCTGCATTTGGAGTGGTGGGAGGAGTAGCACCTGCAACTGAATAGGGCTTTGCCTGCCTTCCACAATGATGGCTTCGCTCCCCTGTGGTGTGTCTGGAGCCAGGGCTCACACTGACAATGGAGGTTGTTGTGCACTTGCAAAGTGCCCCCCTGAACTGGTTTGGACTGGGCTCAGAGCCCTCGGCCAGGAGAGAACAAAGAGATTTACTGTATAAAAAGAGGTGCCCAGACCCCAAACTTTTAGATCACTTCTGGGAATCAAGGGGAACCTTTGCCAAGGAGAAGAGCTGGAGATACTGAGGAGGAATACTGCCCCTGTGCTGTTTGCTGTCTGGGGTTGGCCTGCAGTGGCTACTTTCTGCCAAGGAAAGGGAAAAGGAATTTTCTGTTTGCTGTGTCCCCTGCTTGAGGAAGATCTCCAAGGGCTTGAAGAAGAGCTTGCCTCCTGTTCTGCAGTCTCAGGGACAAAAAGACTTCACCCCCAGCTCCCCTGAACTTCCTTGCTGGGAGTTCTGGCCTGCCAAGAGGTGCCTGTAGCTGTTCTGTGCCTCTGGAGGTTGTTCTGGCTGTTGGGAGCTGGAAAAGAAATGCAACAACGAGAAGCGTGACGCATTCATACCTGTTTCTGACGCATCGCCGAAGAAATCTATACAGTGCTTGCCCGTGGATCGAGAAATCGCTGCATCGAGTGCACCGATCTCTGAAGCCCGAGATCACTGCACCGATTCCGATGCTTGACCTGCCGGTGCCAAGTCTGTCACATCGTTGGGGGACGCAGTAAGAAACCGATGCATCACCTCCCCACGCAGTAAGAAACCGACGCATCACCTCCTCTCTGGTAAGGAACCGACGCGTCACCTCCCCTGCGCAGCAGTAAGGAACTGACGCATTACCTCACCCCGGAGAAAGGAACCGACGCAGCACCTTCACTGTGGCCCTTTTTGTTTGCGTGCGTGACGCATCCAAGGTACTTTGTGTGAAAAGTGCTGCATCTGCAATTTGCTTTCGACTGAACTATTCCTACCATTTGAAAGTCATATTTGTATTACTGTATTGTGGATTTTTGTCGTTTTGGTCTTGTTTGGTTTTGATAAAGATTACTTATTTTTCTAAACTGGTGTGGTGTCCATTTGTAATGTTTTCACTGTATTACTGTATGTGTTCACAAATGCTTCACACACTGCCTCTGAGATAAGCCTGTCTGCTTGTGCCAAGCTACCAATGGGGTGAGCAGGGGTTGTTTTAGAAGTGTATCCTCCTTACCCTGACTAAGAAGAAGGGTCCCTATTTGGACAAAGGTGCAAACCATTGCCAACTAGAGACCCCCATTTCTAGGAATAGAGATATAATGTTTAGAATTCAAATGAATTGTAATATAAAATCCTCTTTAATGGTAAAGTCTAATTTAAAATCACAATTTTGAAAATGCCACTTTTAGAAAGTTGCAAAAGAAACAATCGATGGACGGAATGCTGGACAATGCAAACTATCACCCCCAGTCACAAAGATCTGGGTTAAATACATCATTCTTTTGCTCACCACACCACCCCAGTTTGGACCCAGCCATATGCAAATCAGTCTTGACCCTGTTCCTTGTGGGAACAGTCCAGCCCGAACTGCCAAGCCAGGTCCTCCCTGAACCGGAAACAAGCATCCTGGGACCGGTTTCGAGGCATCACCCTTCATAAGCCAGGCTAGCTTGAATCCAGTGGTGTAGTGAGCACTGGACCCACATCTGGGCATACCCTTCCCACTTAGGGCAACAAATGCAAAAGAAACAATTGATGGACGGAATGCTGGACAATGCAAACATTCACTCCCAGTCACAAGGATCTGGGTGAAACCCCGAAACCGGTCCTAGGAGGCTTGTTTCCAGTCCAGGGAGGACTTGGCCTGGCAGTTCGGGCTGGACTGTTCCCATTGGGCGCAGGGTCAAGACTGATTTGCATATGGCTGGGTCCAAACTGGAATGGCATGGTCAGCAAAAAAATGATGGATTTAGGCCCAGATCTCTGTACTGGGGTGAATGTATGACATTGTTCAGCATTCTGTCCATCAATTGTTCTTTTTGCATTTGTCACCCCGAGTGGGACGGGTATGCCCAGATGTGGGTCCCGTGCTCTCCATGCCACTGGAGTCAAGCTATCCTGGCTGATGAGGGGTGAAACCCCGAAACTGGTCCTAGGATGCTTGTTTCCAGTCCAGGGAGGACCTGGCCTGGCAGTTTGGGCTGGACTGTTGCCATTGGGCGCAGGGTCAAGGCTGATTTGCATATGGCTGGGTCCAAACTGGAATAGCATGGTGAGAAAAAAAACGATGGATTTAGGCCCAGATCTCTGTACTGGGGTGAATGTATGACATTGTTCTGAATTCTGTCCATCAATTGTTCTTTTTGCATTTGTCACCCCGAGTGGGACGGGTATGCCCAGACGTAGGTCCCGTGCTCTCCATGCCACTGGAGTCAAGCTATCCTGGCTGATGAGGGGTGAAACCCCGAAACCGGTCCTAGGATGCTTGTTTCCAGTCCAGGGAGGACCTGGCCTGGCAGTTCGGGCTGGACTGTAGCCATTGGGCGCAGGGTCAAGACTGATTTGCATATGGCTGGGTCCAAACTGGAACAGCATGGTAGGCAAAAAAACGATGGATTTAGGCCCAGATCTCTGTACTGGAGTAAATGTATGACATTGTTCTGCATTCTGTCCATCAATTGTTCTTTTTACTTTTAGAAAGTTGGCATTTTCTTGTCCTAACCTTTTGTGTCTTCTGCCAGTGTCCTAGGTCACATGACTGTGAATGGCTCTGCTCTTGGGGTTGGTGTATTCCAAACAGACAGTGAGACAAAGGAGATTAGGTGTGGACAGTATTGATTGCTGGGAGCGGAGCTCTTCTTTGCCCTACTCACATTTCAAAGGGGCTTGCCACCAGCACACACAAAGTTACCTGATACTTGTCTTTTGTCAATGCAGACTACTTGCAGCCATGACAAGGAAAGGGAAGAACTTTCCAGACTCAGAAGTGGCGGTAGTATAGGGATTACCCCCACTTTAAAGGCTGGCACCAGGTATAAATATTGGACCTCCAGAGCCACTGTTCAGTACACCCCAGGACCTGGGACATTACAAGAGGATGGACAGCCTTTTTCCCTGGTTGGCGTCCTGCTGCTTGAGGCCTGCCTTGATCTCTGAGAAGGAAGACTGGACCTGCTTCTTTATCCCAGTCTACCTGTGTGACTCCCTGAGCCCTGCTGGCCTATTCTAGAGTGAGTCCCTGACCTCCAAGAAGTTCCTCCCCAGGTTCCAGCCCCTCGGCAGGCATCAGAGTGTACTCCTCTGTAAAAATTAAAAGGTGAAATTCTGTAGTTTTGCGCTCTTCGCGACTGTGAATAGGCTCATTTGTGCCAAAACTTTGCCGCCTGTGATGATAGCCCACGCAAAGCTCTGGTGAACAGGAGTCTTCACGCTTCAGCAATGACTGGCAACGTGAGACCTGCACTTCACGTTACAGCATCGACAGCCCACCGTGCCTGCCAGTGCAAAGTTCCAGCAATGGCAATCTGCAATGCGTGACCGTATTTTCATGCTAAAGCTAAGACTCTCTGCGACGCCAGGTCTGCTCCTTGCGCTACAGTGATGACCATCCACGATGCTCTCTCTGCTCCTAACATCCTTCTCCGTGTGAATGAAACTCTTCGCACCGAACTTTGAGAAGGTAACTTTTTCAGTGGGACAGACTTGGTCCCTGTATCCGACCTGCATTCCATCGCGGTCGGCCTGAACTTGTAACTCTCCCCTGGTCTAGCACAACCAGATGACTGTGAGTGCTGCTTTGTGCTTTTAGATGATATACTTACCTAAATCTTTGAAATTCAATATCTCCGATTCTACTGATTGGAATTTTTTGGTTCTGGTCTCAGTCTATTTGTAAAAATGAAAAAAACAGAAACAGGGAGGTACCCTAATATTAAGAATAGGGACAGGGTAGGTATAGAAGGAAACAACAAAAGTCCCTATACAGTATCTACTATAGTTTAGTTGTAATTGTTATACATCAAATTAGTGTCAAAGGAAAAAATATAATCAATTAAACAACAACTGATCAGTGCAACACAGAGAGCAAATAACAAACTAAATATAAAATCAGTATAGAATTTATTCAATCATGATACAAAAATTAAAACCATCATATACAATTCAAAAAAGAGCATTTCATAATTAAAACCAATTACAGTCACATTAGAAAACAGGAAAGTCGACGCTGCGTTTCGGTGAGTCGTACAATTATCACCTTCTTCAGGACAGTTTTCTAAGTAATAAAAACATATTTGTTATTTATCATCTCTAGTGTTGCATATGCCATAAATTTATCTAAAATTTGAAAATTGAATATCTTTATAGGTTCCTAATTAAAACCAACATACTTGCATATTTATAACACCACACAATAATATTTTACTCAAATTAACAAACTAAAATTTCATGTCACTTTACATAATCACAAGGTAACTTACTAACATTTAAGTAGATATCATAAATGTGTTTAAAACATACCTAAAAATTTAGGTAGACGATTAAGTTTCGATTTGTGGAAGTGATCTTCTTGCACTAAAGGGCTGAAAATGTGCCACTTATTGGAAACCTCTAGATTAAAGAGAACCAGATCATTAGAGAGTTGTATATTAACAATAGCTCCAAAAAAGATTCTAAATATCTCTTCAAATATAATTATAAATACCTATTGGATAAGAGACAAGATAATGTTTGTTGTGGCCGCCATAATTTAATATTGTTCTTCTGGAAGGTCCAAAAAGGCTCTGAAAGAAATATAGAGTCTACGCTAGATCTATAGTAGTAAAATAGACCAAAAAAATACTAAATGACAATAGGCTTACCAAAGAAGCATATATCAAAAAGATGTAGTAGTGCTCAGGGCTGATCCGCCGTAATTGAAGGCACTAAATTTATAATCCAAGACCTCGCCGATTTATATTATAAGTTTTTGCGGCGAAGATTTTACTAAAAAGGAAATTTATATGTACGTAAAAAAGGTTTATAGTTACTATCCAATATTTATCGTATAAGTATTAATAAAACAAAAGATTATTCAGATTATTACCTGATTAAAATGCCGTCAAGGTCATCAATTCAGTTTGATTAAAATCTATAAAGAAAAATATATGTTTTACTACTAAATCTCAAAAGTTTTTTCCTTGTTATTCTATCATACTCCTTAGTTCCGAGTTATAAAATAAAACGAAATAAAACGAAAACCCTAACAGATAATAAAGGTTTTAAACCTGTAGGCTATATCTACAGTTCTTCAAAGAAGCCGTCTGTCGTTTCTAAAGTTTATTTATATCTCATTATAAGTCTTTTGTATATTTTGACGATTTATAAGCAGATATATTCAAAAAACGGCATTGTATCTAATTGTTTAAAGGGTTAATATGGAAACCTGCCGAGGTGTCATAGCCATACTTCTATTGCTCAAATACATAATTTAATGCTATATTAATGGGTGATACGTAAACTGGCAACATATAAATGGAATTAGCCAAAATTCAAAAGGGAAATGACATAACTCTAATATCCTCTTCTATAAAATAGCTTTATTTATTCAAAAGGTACGATAAAGTACCGGGGTTGGTGTCAATGTCTAGCTACCGCTTACCTACAAAAGGCAAAATGGCCTCCTCGCCAGCAACAAAACGACAACTTCCGGGTCACGATCCACAGTTGTCCATGGCCCGGAGTTCCTTATTTATACGTAAATGTTTGCGATCACGTGATATACATAATAAGATCACTTCTCGGTGTTTCTTTTGTCAAGCGAAACACAATATCTTCATAGTCAAATAATACAAGATTGTTACTAAAACACCGAACAAAAAATACATTTAAAAAGAAAATTAAGATAAGTTTAGACCGTCAAAAATGTCGGCCATCTTGGAATGGGTACTAAGGCCCGGAGTTCCTTATTTATACGTAGATGTTTTCAATCATATAACATCCATGATAAGTATGTATCTCAGTGTTTCTTTTATGAAATTAATGAAACGCAAGTCAGATAGTACAAAAATGCCTAATATATATTAAAAAGGAATTTTAGATATATTTAGACCATCAAGAGTGTCGGCCATCTTGGAATAGGTTCTATAGTAGGATAATGCATGCCAATATTGGTTATTGTTTCAAAAATCCTAATCTTTCTTTCTATAATCCAATTAATAAATAATGCCAGTATACTAATGAACTATCTAAGGGAAAAACGCGTCATAGTTTGTGAATGAAATTTACATAAAAAATAGTATCTTCAGCAATTTATACACAGAATCCATCATGATAAAATACATCCCATTGTTTTAAAATAACATGGGAATAGATATAACTACACCAGATAACTAAAGAACAAACTAAATATATTTAAATAAACCATTCAATATCTAAAAGACATATTCTTGATTCCTTAAGCTATGATTTGGTACAATTTTTATTATTATCTCCGAATGCAGGAGGTTGTCTAGAACTCCAATTATGAGCCTCCTTTAAGGCAGATACTATTATTTAAATAAGCCTCTCCCAGTCTTCTTTACTAGTAAGTACTTTTCTAAATGTATTAAAGCGGGACATATGGAACTGTTCACGTTTTTTTCTTTTGAGAGTTGGATCGCCTCCTCTCATATTCATATGAATTGTTTCTAAACCGCACCATTTCAAATCTTCAATTTGATGCTGTGCAGTATGCCAGTGTTCTACTAACGGGGCAGTTCTTTTGTTAGTTCTAATAGCAGACTTATGTTCGTTGATTCTAGTCCTAACTTCTCTGGAGGTCTCTCCAATATAGCCCAGGAGACATGGGCACAAAATGAAATATACCAAGTTCTTTGTACGACAATTCATGAAAGTATTACATTTATGGGTCACACCATTATGTACCATCATTGGTCCTTTAATGATGTTATCACAGTTGTTGCACCCACTACATGTAAAAGTACCCATTGGTAATGGGGCATTAAGTATACAAGGTTGTCGATCTTTACTCTTATCTCTGTAGGTATGAACTAGGCAATTTCTGATTGTTCGATTACGTCTAAACGAAAACATAGGTTTAGGAAGGATCTCTTTTTTCTGGTTGGTGATAAGGTGCCAATTCCTGTTAATAATATTTTTGATTTTGGCACTAATATTACTATAATTAGTTACAAAAATCAAAGGTGTAGTTTTAAAAGTCAATTTTTCAGACTTGTTCTCAAAGAAGGAGCATCTATTAAAATATCTGGCTCTTTTGTACGCATGTCTCACTATTCTCTTAGGATATCATCTATTCAAAAATTTCTTGGTTAAAGTGTCTGCATGTTTATCATAATCTTTAATGGTTGTACAATTGCGTTTTAAACGTAAAAATTGTCCAAAAGGAATATTGTCTTTTTGACAAGCAGGATGATTACTGTTGTAATGAAGCATGGTATTCCGGTCAGTTGGTTTTGTAAATAATTCCACATTGAGTAGGCCTTCTACATGCTTAATTTTAATATCCAAAACTCACAGTCATATTTATTAATAGAAGAGGTAAATCTAAGATTGACATCACCCATGTTTATCCACTCTACAAACTCCACAAGAGTTTCTACAGTACCTGTCCAGATAAAAAACACATTGTCAATGTATCGGGACTAACCCTGGGCATAATACTTTGCTACGCTCACGAAGCATGCAAAGTTTGTGCTACTACGCACTACGCAAATTGCACGTAGCAGAGTGAATAACTGTGCTAATCAACGTAGCGTAGCAGGAGTATAATAAACTCCTTCAAATGCTTTGATAAAGCAATTTTTTATGCCAAAAAGCATATAACCAATTCACAAAAATGAATTTTGACAATAAAATATCAAGCAAATGAGAGAGGTGATGATTTTGGAGTCCCCCCTAACCTAGGGGGAGGACCAAGCAGATGCCTTGAACACAAAAAGCATATCATGTGAACGATTCAATGGTGGTCCCTTCCTCCTAGGACCACCCCAAGCACAGTTATGGGCAAAAATACAATCCCAACCAAAGGCCCTGCAAAGCATTATGGGACGAGATTAGCAGTGGGCAGTGAATATTATAGTGTCCAATATCAAAATAATTCTACAAAGAGCTGCAGTTCAACTAGTCGTTACTAGGTGTCCCTCACAAGTCAAATGCAAAAGCATTGAAATTATTAATACATCAAGCTGCAGTTCCACTAGTCGTTACAAGATGTCCCTCACGAGTCAAATGCAAAAGTATTGAAAACCTTTCATGAAGCTTTTGCATTTGACTCGTGAGGGACACCTAGTAACGACTAGTGGAACTGCAGCTCTTTGTAGAATTATTTTGATATTGGATACTATAATATTCACTGCCCACTGCTAATCTCGTCCCATAATGCTTTGCAGGGCCTTTGGTTGGGATTGTATTTTTGGCAATAACTGTGCTTGGGGTGGTCCTAAGAGGATGGGACCACCACCGAATCGTTCAATAAGATGTGCTTTTGTTTTCAAGACATCTGCTTGGTTCTCTCCCTAAGTTAGCGAGGATACCAAAATCATCACCTCTCTCACTGCTTGTTAACTTTTTGTTTTCACTTTAGTGAAATGACTATATGCATTTTTAGCATATAAAGACAGAAATATTTATTTTATCTTAACTTGTACTGTACAAGATGCTTTTGGTAATTATTGTACAGTGCAGTCAAGCACACAGCTACGCACTACGCAATTTGCATAGCTACGTGTAGTTGAGGCTGTACTTCACGTAGCTACGTGAAGTGCTACTACGCAAACTACGCAAACTACGCCCAGGCTTAATCGGGACCAATGTGAGACATTCTCAAAAAATGGTGCCGCTACATTGAAGACGTGTCACTCTTCAAATTGTGCCACATATAGACAGGCCAGACTGGGAGCACAAGTTGCTCCCATACTGGTGCCTTTGATTTGTCTATAAAAATCCTTATCAAACAAGAAAATATTATTTTTTAATATGATGGTCACACATTCCACAATAAATGTTGCATGAGGGGATAAGTCTTCCTCATCCAAACTGAAGATGTTTCTAATCATTTGAATGGTACAATCTTGAGTAATGTTTGTATATAAAGCCTCAATCTCTAGAGTCACGAGGCATTGTAATTCTGGGTTGTATTCCAACCCCTCTATCTTCTGGATCATAGCAGTAGTGTCTTTAATATATGCCCTTTGTTGGACTACAAAAGGCTGTAGGAAGATGTCTACATATTTGCTTAGTGGCTCGGTAAGGGAGTTAATACTAGAGACAATGGGTCTCATTGGTGGATCTGTCATATTTTTATGCACTTTCGGAAGACCATATAATGCTGGGATAATGGGATTTATATTATTTAAGAAGCTAAATTCCTCACTACAAATAATGCCATCTTCTTTAGCGAAGTTTAGCATGTTGGTGATATTTCTTTTCAAAATATTCCACTCCTCTCTGTTTGATTTTTGGTACTGTAGATTGTTATTAAGAAGTGTATACATTCTATTGTTGTAATCTTCAGTTTCCATTATAACAATGCCACCACCTTTATCTGCCGGTTCGATCGTCAGGTTGTGGCACTGTTCTAAGGTCTTAAGTGCTAATCGTTCATGAGCATTCAAATTGTTATTGACCCAAGTTTTTTTATTCAATAAATCATCTATGCTTTTTCAACAACCCGTTCGAATACTTCTATGTCTTTATTAACTAGATTAATCTGAGGAGTCCAATTGGATTTGGGTTTTAGACCAGATTTATTCTCATTTGGTAATCTATCTTTACCTTCAAAAAAAGCATGCAATCCAATCTTTCTTAAAAAACTTAATAGGTCTCTTTCCAGATTATATCTATCAATTGGGGAGGCACATCATACTCTTCCTGTGATAGAGTTCTCTGTGAGAGATTTATTATTGGGGCCTTATCATCTAATCCCATTTTTTCTGACTCCTTGTGTAGGGACGATGTTGGAATTGATTCTGTGGGTTGAAATTCACTCTTCCTCTTCCTCTTACCCTTGCTGGTCCAAAGTTTTTCTGACGTTGTTCTAAAAAAGACAAAGTTTCTCTACTAGAGCTAGTGGTCGAGTCTCTTCCCTTGTTGTTATGATTATCCTGCTGTGCCTCATTATCAGAGTCTGAGCTAGTGTATGATGTATCGAAAAACCTCACATTCTTTTTAGGGAAATTTCTTATTAGCTGTTGCCATGTTCTCCTATTGGAGTAATCCTCTCTGGGTCTTTCGTAAAAATCCTTTTGGAGATACGGATAAACGTGTTCTAATTTGTATTTGGAAATGTCTTTCCTTAATTTATTAGATTTCTTGTTAACTAGGTATTCCCTATATCCAGAGATATCTTCTTGGATTTTTTCTAACTTCTTTTTGGCTTCCTCAAATGCAGTATTTTCTTTAAGTTTTTTTCCATCTCATCGATTTCTACTCTTTCAATAATTAAAACTTCGTGAGCTGTTTCTATAATGAGAAGCATCCAGTCACGGCTACATCTATTGGCTATAAAGTCCAGTTTTCAATAGATTTCTGGTTTTTGATAAAAACGCCTGGTTCATTATGAACCTGAAGGCCCTTGGGAATGGTACCCTTTTTACAGTATTCCACAAGAAAATCTGCGTGTAATTCTGTTCTTATTGCTTTCTTTTTTAGGTTCCATAATGTTTTCCACTGTTCCTCATCTCCATTATCAAGAGTCACAGTGGCTATATTTTTGGAGGTACCATTAATAATCTGATTGAACTGGTCCTCTGAAAAACCATAGGTCTCCTTCTTTGAGAACAAGTCTGAAAAATAGACTTTTAAAACTACACCTTTGATTTTTGTAACTAATTATAGTAATATTAGTGCCAAAATCAAAAATATTATTAACAGGAATTGGCACCTTATCACCAACCAGAAAAAGAGATCCTTCCTAAACCTATGTTTTCGTTTAGACGTAATCGAACAATCAGAAATTGCCTAGTTCATACCTACAGAGATAAGAGTAAAGATCGACAACCTTGTATACTTAATGCCCCATTACCAATGGGTACTTTTACATGTAGTGGGTGCAACAACTGTGATAACATCATTAAAGGACCAATGATGGTACATAATGGTGTGACCCATAAATGTAATACTTTCATGAATTGTCGTACAAAGAACTTGGTATATTTCATTATGTGCCCATGTCTCCTGGGCTATATTGGAGAGACCTCCAGAGAAGTTAGGACTAGAATCAACGAACATAAGTCTGCTATTAGAACTAACAAAAGAACTGCCCTGTTAGTAGAACACTGGCATACTGCACAGCATAAAATTGAAGATTTGAAATGGTGCGGTTTAGAAACAATTCATATGAATATGAGAGGAGGCGATCCAACTCTCAAAAGAAAAAAACGTGAACAGTTCCATATGTACCGCTTTAATACATTTAGAAAAGGACTTAATAGTAAAGAAGACTGGGAGAGGTTTATTTAAATAATAGTATCTGCCTTAAAGGAGGCTCATAATTGGAGTTCTAGACAACCTCCTGCATTCGGAGATAATAATAAAAATTGTACCAAATCATAGCTTAAGGAATCAAGAATATGTCTTTTAGATATTGAATGGTTTATTTAAATATATTTAGTTTGTTCTTTAGTTATCTGGTGTAGTTATATCTATTCCCATGTTATTTTAAAACAATGGGATGTATTTTATCATGATGGATTCTGTGTATAAATTGCTGAAGATACTATTTTTTATGTAAATTTCGTTCACAAACTATGACGCATTTTTGCCTTAGATAGTTCATTAGTATACTGGCATTATTTATTAATTGGATTATAGAAAGAAAGATTAGGATTTTTGAAACAATAACCAATATTGGCATGCATTATCCTACTATAGAACCTATTCCAAGATGGCCGACACTCTTGATGGTCTAAATATATCTAAAATTCCTTTTTAATATATATTAGGCATTTTTTGTACTATCTGACTTGAGTTTCATTAATTTCATAAAAGAAACACTGAGATACATACTTATCATGGATGTTATATGATTGAAAACATCTACATATAAATAAGGAACTCCGGGCCTTAGTACCCATTCCAAGATGGCCGACATTTTTGACGGTCTAAACTTATCTTAATTTTCTTTTTAAATGTATTTTTTGTTCGGTGTTTTAGTAACAATCTTGTATTATTTGACTATGAAGATATTGTGTTTCGCTTGACAAAAGAAACACCGAGAAGTGATCTTATTATGTATATCACGTGATCGCAAACATTTACGTATAAATAAGGAACTCCGGGCCATGGACAACTGTGGATCGTGACCCGGAAGTTGTCGTTTTGTTGCTGGCGAGGAGGCCATTTTGCCTTTCGTAGGTAAGCGGTAGCTAGACATTGACACCAACCCCGGTACTTTATCGTACCTTTTGAATAAATAAAGCTATTTTATAGAAGAGGATATTAGAGTTATGTCATTTCCCTTTTGAATTTTGGCTAATTCCATTTATATGTTGCCAGTTTACGTATCACCCATTAATATAGCATTAAATTATGTATTTGAGCAATAGAAGTATGGCTATGACACCTCGGCAGGTTTCCATATTAACCCTTTAAACAATTAGATACAATGCCATTTTTTTGAATATATCTGCTTATAAATCGTCAAAATATACAAAAGACTTATAATGAGATATAAATAAACTTTAGAAACGACAGACGGCTTCTTTGAAGAACTGTAGATATAGCCTACAGGTTTAAAACCTTTATTATCTGTTAGGGTTTTCGTTTTATTTCGTTTTATTTTATAACTCGGAACTAAGGAGTATGATAGAATAACAAGGAAAAAACTTTTGAGATTTAGTAGTAAAACATATATTTTTCTTTATAGATTTTAATCAAACTGAATTGATGACCTTGACGGCATTTTAATCAGGTAATAATCTGAATAATCTTTTGTTTTATTAATACTTATACGATAAATATTGGATAGTAACTATAAACCTTTTTTACGTACATATAAATTTCCTTTTAGTAAAATCTTCGCCGCAAAAACTTATAATATAAATCGGCGAGGTCTTGGATTATAAATTTAGTGCCTTCAATTACGGCGGATCAGCCCTGAGCACTACTACATCTTTTTGATATATGCTTCTTTGGTAAGCCTATTGTCATTTAGTATTTTTTGGTCTATTTTACTACTATAGATCTAGCGTAGACTCTATATTTCTTTCAGAGCCTTTTGGACCTTCCAGAAGAACAATATTAAATTATGGCATGCCACAACAAACATTATCTTGTCTCTTATCCAATAGGTATTTATAATTATATTTGAAGAGATATTTAGAATCTTTTTTTAGAGCTATTGTTAATATACAACTCTCTAATGATCTGGTTCTCTTTAATCTAGAGGTTTCCAATAAGTGGCACATTTTCAGCCCTTTAGTGCAAGAAGATCACTTCCACAAATCGAAACTTAATCGTCTACCTAAATTTTTAGGTATGTTTTAAACATATTTATGATATCTACTTAAATGTTAGTAAGTTACCTTGTGATTATGTAAAGTGACATGAAATTTTAGTTTGTTAATTTGAGTAAAATATTATTGTGTGGTGTTATAAATATGCAAGTATGTTGGTTTTAATTAGGAACCTATAAAAATATGCAATTTTCTAATTTTAGATAAATTTATGGCAGATGCAACACTAGAGATGATAAATAATAAATATGTTTTTATTACTTAGAAAACTGTCCTGAAGAAGGTGATAATTGTACGACTCACCGAAACGCAGCATCGACTTTCCTGTTTTCTAATGTGACTGTAATTGGTTTTAATTATGAAATGCTCTTTTTTGAATTGTATATGATGGTTTTAATTTTTGTATCATGATTGAATAAATTCTATACTAATTTTATATTTAGTTTGTTATTTGCTCTCTGTGTTGCACTGATCAGTTGTTGTTTAATTGATTATATTTTTTTCCTTTGACACTAATTTCATGTATAACAACTACAACTAAAGTATAGTAGATACTGTATAGGGACTTTTGTTGTTTCCTTCTATACCTACCCTGTACCTATTCTTAATATTAGGGTACCTCCCTGTTTCTGTTTTTTACTTTTCGTTCAGCTTGTCAGCTGGGGAGTTTCTATATCTATCCCCCCATATATAGTGGGTTAATAATGGAAGGATTGAAGACCTATGGTTTTTCAGAGGACCAGTTCAATCAGATTATTAATGGTACCTCCAAAAATATAGCCACTGTGACTCTTGATAATGGAGATGAGGAACAGTGGAAAACATTATGGAACCTAAAAAAGAAAGCAATAAGAACAGAATTACATGCAGATTTTCTTGTGGAATACTGTAAAAGGGTACCATTCCCAAGGGCCTTCAGGTTCATAATGAACCAGGCGTTTTTATCAAAAACCAGAAATTTATTGAAAACTGGACTTTTATAGCCAATAGATGTAGCCGTGACTGGATGCTTCTCATTATAGAAACGGCTCACGAAGTTTTAATTATTGAAAGAGTAGAAATCGATGAGATGGAAAAAAACTTAAAGAAAATACTGCATTTGAGGAAGCCAAAAGAAGTTAGAAGAAATCCAGGAAGATATCTCTGGATATAGGGAATACCTAGTTATCAAGAAATCTAATAAATTAAGGAAAGACATTTCCAAATACAAATTAGAACACGTTTATCCGTATCTCCAAAAGGATTTTTACGAAAGACCCAGAGAGGATTACTCCAATAGGAGAACATGGCAACAGCCAATAAGAAATTTCCCTAAAAAGAATGTGAGGTTTTTCGATACATCATACACTAGCTCAGACTCTGATAATGAGGGACAGCAGGATAATCATAACAACAAGGGAAGAGACTCGACCACTAGCTCTAGTAGAGAAACTTTGTCTTTTTTAGAACAACGTCAGAAAAACTTTGGACCAGCAAGGGTAATAGGAAGAGTGAATTTCAACCCACAGAATCAATTCCAACATCGTCCCTACACAAGGAGTCAGAAAAAATGGGATTAGATGATAAGGCCCCAATAATAAATCTCTCACAGAGAACTCTATCACAGGAAGAGTATGATGTGTTAGAGAGAGGATTAGGATACGCCATTGCCTCCCCAATTGAAAGATATAATCTGGAAAGAGACCTATTAAGTTTTTTTAGAAAGATTAGATTGAATGCTTTTTTTGAAGGTAAAGATAGATTACCAAATGAGAATAAATCTGGTCTAAAACCCAAATCCAATTGGACTCCTCAGATTAATCTAGTTAATAAAGACATAGAAGTATTCGAACGGGTTGTTGAAAAAAGCATAGATGATTTATTGAATAAAAAAACTTGGGTCAATAACAATTTGAATGCTCATGAACGATTAGCACTTAAGACCTTAGAACAGTGGCACAACCTGACGATCAAACCGGCAGATAAAGGTGGTGGCATTGTTATAATGGAAACTGAAGATTACAACAATAGAATGTATACACTTCTTAATAACAATCTACACTACCAAAAATCAAACAGAGAGGAGTGGAATATTTTGAAAAGAAATATCACCAACATGCTAAACTTTGCTAAAGAAGATGGCATTATTTGTAGTGAGGAATTTAGCTTCTTAAATAATATAAATCCCATTATCCCAGCATTATATGGTCTTCCGAAAGTGCATAAAAATATGACAGATCCACCAATGAGACCCATTGTCTCTAGTATTAACTCCTTACCGAGCCACTAAGCAAATATGTAGACATCTTCCTACAGCCTTTTGTAGTCCAACAAAGGGCATATATTAAAGACACTACTGCTATGATCCAGAAGATAGAGGGGTTGGAATACAACCCAGAATTACAATGCCTCGTGACTCTAGATATTGAGGCTTTATATACAAACATTCCTCAAGATAGTACCATTCAAATGATTAGAAACATCTTCAGTTTGGATGAGGAAGACTTATCCCCTCATGCAACTTTTATTGTGGAATGTGTGACCATCATATTAAAAAACAATATTTTCTTGTTTGATAAGGATTTTTATAGACAAATCAAAGGCACCAGTATGGGAGCAACTTGTGCTCCCAGTCTGGCCTGTCTATATGTGGCACGATTTGAAGAGAGACACATCTTCCATGTAGCGGCACCATTTTTTGAGAATGTCTCACATTGGTTCCGTTACATTGACAATGTGTTTTTTATCTGGACAGGTACTGTAGAAACTCTTGTGGAGTTTGTAGAGTGGCTAAACATGGGTGGTGTCAATCTTAGATTTACCTCTTCTATTAATAAATATGACTGTGAGTTTTTGGATATTAAAATTAAGCATGTAGAAGGCCTACTCAATGTGGAATTATTTACAAAACCAACTGACCGGAATACCATGCTTCATTAAAACAGTAATCATCCTGCTTGTCAAAAAGACAATATTCCTTTTGGACAATTTTTACGTTTAAAACGCAATTGTACAATCATTAAAGATTATGATAAACATGCAGACACTTTAACCAAGAAATTTTTGAATAGAGGATATCCTAAGAGAATAGTGAGACATGCGTACAAAAGAGCCAGATATTTTAATAGATGCTCCTTCTTTGAGAACAAGTCTGAAAAATTGACTTTTAAAACTACACCTTTGATTTTTGTAACTAATTATAGTAATATTAGTGCCAAAATCAAAAATATTATTAACAGGAATTGGCACCTTATCACCAACCAGAAAAAAGAGATCCTTCCTAAACCTATGTTTTCGTTTAGACGTAATCGAACAATCAGAAATTGCCTAGTTCATACCTACAGAGATAAGAGTAAAGATCGACAACCTTGTATACTTAATGCCCCATTACCAATGGGTACTTTTACATGTAGTGGGTGCAACAACTGTGATAACATCATTAAAGGACCAATGATGGTACATAATGGTGTGACCCATAAATGTAATACTTTCATGAATTGTCGTACAAAGAACTTGGTATATTTCATTATGTGCCCATGTCTCCTGGGCTATATTGGAGAGACCTCCAGAGAAGTTAGGACTAGAATCAACTAACATAAGTCTGCTATTAGAACTAACAAAAGAACTGCCCCGTTAGTAGAACACTGGCATACTGCACAGCATCAAATTGAAGATTTGAAATGGTGCGGTTTAGAAACAATTCATATGAATATGAGAGGTGGTGATCCAACTCTCAAAAGAAAAAAACGTGAACAGTTCCATATGTCCCGCTTTAATACATTTAGAAAAGGACTTAATAGTAAAGAAGACTATGAGAGGCTTATTTAAATAATAGTATCTTCCTTAAAGGAGGCTCATAATTGGAGTTCTAGACAACCTCCTGCATTCGGAGATAATAATAAAAATTGTACCAAATCATAGCTTAAGGAATCAAGAATATGTCTTTTAGATATTGAATGTTTGATTTAAATATATTTAATTTGTTCTTTAGTTATCTGGTGTAGTTATATCTATTCCCATGTTATTTTAAAACAATGGGATGTATTTTATCATGATGGATTCTGTGTATAAATTGCTGAAGATACTATTTTTTATGTAAATTTCATTCACAAACTATGACGCGTTTTTGCCTTAGATAGTTCATTAGTATACTGGCATTATTTATTAATTGGATTATAGAAAGAAAGATTAGGATTTTTGAAACAATAACCAATATTGGCATGCATTATCCTACTATAGAACCTATTCCAAGATGGCCGACACTCTTGATGGTCTAAATATATCTAAAATTCCTTTTTAATATATATTAGGCATTTTTTCTACTATCTGACTTGCGTTTCATTAATTTCATAAGAGAAACACTGAGATACATACTTATCATGGATGTTATATGATTGAAAACATCTACGTATAAATAAGGAACTCCGGGCCTTAGTACCCATTCCAAGATGGCCGACATTTTTGACGGTCTAAACTTATCTTAATTTTCTTTTTAAATGTATTTTTTGTTTGGTGTTTTAGTAACAATCTTGTATTTTTTGACTATGAAGATATTGTGTTTCGCTTGACAAAAGAAACACCGAGAAGTGATCTTATTATGTATATCACGTGATCGCAAACATTTACGTATAAATAAGGAACTACGGGCCATGGACAACTGTGGATCGTGACCCAGAAGTTGTCGTTTTGTTGCTGGTGAGGAGGCCATTTTGCCTTTCGTAGGTAAGCGGTAGCTAGACATTGACACCAACCCCGGTACTTTATCGTACCTTTTGAATAAATAAAGCTATTTTATAGAAGAGGATATTAGAGTTATGTCATTTCCCTTTTGAATTTTGGCTAATTCCATTTATATGTTGCCAGTTTACGTATCACCCATTAATATAGCATTAAATTATGTATTTGAGCAATAGAAGTATGGCTATGACACCTCGGCAGGTTTCCATATTAACACTTTAAACAATTAGATACAATGCCGTTGTTTTGAATTTATCTGCTTATAAATCGTCAAAATATACAAAAGACATAATGAGATATAAATAAACTTTAGAAACGACAGACGGCTTCTTTGAAGAACTGTAGATATAGCCTACAGGTTTAAAACCTTTATTATCTGTTAGGGTTTTCGTTTTATTTCGTTTTATTTTATAACTCGGAACTAAGGAGTATGATAGAATAACAAGGAAAAAACTTTTGAGATTTAGTAGTAAAACATATATTTTTCTTTATAGATTTTAATCAAACTGAATTGATGACCTTGACGGCATTTTAATCAGGTAATAATCTGAATAATCTTTTGTTTTATTAATACTTATACGATAAATATTGGATAGTAACTATAAACCTTTTTACGTACATATAAATTTCCTTTTAGTAAAATCTTCGCCGCAAAAACTTATAATATAAATCGGCGAGGTCTTGGATTATAAATTTAGTGCCTTCAATTACGGCGGATCAGCCCTGAGCACTACTACATCTTTTTGATATATGCTTCTTTGGTAAGCCTATTGTCATTTAGTATTTTTTTGGTCTATTTTACTACTATAGATCTAGCGTAGACTCTATATTTCTTTCAGAGCCTTTTGGACCTTCCAGAAGAACAATATTAAATTATGGCGGCCACAACAAACATTATCTTGTCTCTTATCCAATAGGTATTTATAATTATAATTGAAGAGATATTTAGAATCTTTTTTAGAGCTATTGTTAATATACAACTCTCTAATGATCTGGTTCTCTTTAATCTAGAGGTTTCCAATAAGTGGCACATTTTCAGCCCTTTAGTGCAAGAAGATCACTTCCACAAATCGAAACTTAATTGTCTACCTAAATTTTTAGGTATGTTTTAAATATATTTATGATATCTACTTAAATGTTAGTAAGTTACCTTGTGATTATGTAAAGTGACATGAAATTTTAGTTTGTTAATTTGAGTAAAATATTATTGTGTGGTGTTATAAATATGCAAGTATGTTGGTTTTAATTAAGAACCTATAAAAATATGCAATTTTCTAATTTTAGATACATTTATGGCAGATGCAACACTAGAGATGATAAATAATAAATATGTTTTTATTACTTAGAAAACTGTCCTGAAGAAGGTGATAATTGTACGACTCACCGAAACGCAGCGTCGACTTTCCTGTTTTATAATGTGACTGTAATTGGTTTTAATTATGAAATGCTCTTTTTTGAATTGTATATGATGGTTTTAATTTTTGTATCATGATTGAATAAATTCTATACTAATTTTATATTTAGTTTGTTATTTGCTCTCTGTGTTGCACTGATCAGTTGTTGTTTAATTGATTATATTTTTTTCCTTTGACACTAATTTGATGTATAACAATTACAACTAAAGTATAGTAGATACTGTATAGGGACTTTTGTTGTTTCCTTCTATACCTACCCTGTACCTATTCTTAATATTAGGGTACCTCCCTGTTTCTGTTTTTTACTTTTCGTTCAGCTTGTCAGCTGGGGAGTTTCTATAGCTATCCCCCATATATAGTGGGTTAATAATGGAAGGATTGAAGACCTATGGTTTTTCAGAGGACCAGTTCAATCAGATTATTAATGGTACCTCCAAAAATATAGCCACTGTGACTCTTGATAATGGAGATGAGGAACAGTGGAAAACATTATGGAACCTAAAAAAGAAAGCAATAAGAACAGAATTACATGCAGATTTTCTTGTGGAATACTGTAAAAAGGGTACCATTCCCAAGGGCCTTCAGGTTCATAATGAACCAGGCGTTTTTATCAAAAACCAGAAATTTATTGAAAACTGGACTTTTATAGCCAATAGATGTAGCCGTGACTGGATGCTTCTCATTATAGAAACGGCTCACGAAGTTTTAATTATTGAAAGAGTAGAAATCGATGAGATGGAAAAAAAACTTAAAGAAAATACTGCATTTGAGGAAGCCAAAAAGAAGTTAGAAGAAATCCAAGAAGATATCTCTGGATATAGGGAATACCTAGTTATCAAGAAATCTAATAAATTAAGGAAAGACATTTCCAAATACAAATTAGAACACGTTTATCCGTATCTCCAAAAGGATTTTTACGAAAGACCCAGAGAGGATTACTCCAATAGGAGAACATGGCAACAGCCAATAAGAAATTTCCCTAAAAAGAATGTGAGGTTTTTCGATACATCATACACTAGCTCAGACTCTGATAATGAGGCACAGCAGGATAATCATAACAACAAGGGAAGAGACTCGACCACTAGCTCTAGTAGAGAAACTTTGTCTTTTTTAGAACAACGTCAGAAAAACTTTGGACCAGCAAGGGGAAGAGGAAGAGGAAGAGTGAATTTCAACCCACAGAATCAATTCCAACATCGTCCCTACACAAGGAGTCAGAAAAAATGGGATTAGATGATAAGGCCCCAATAATAAATCTCTCACAGAGAACTTTATCACAGGAAGAGTATGATGTGTTAGAGAGAGGATTAGGATACGCCATTGCCTCCCCAATTGAAAGATATAATCTGGAAAGAGACCTATTAAGTTTTTTTAGAAAGATTAGATTGAATGCTTTTTTTGAAGGTAAAGATAGATTACCAAATGAGAATAAATCTGGTCTAAAACCCAAATCCAATTGGACTCCTCAGATTAATCTAGTTAATAAAGACATAGAAGTATTCGAACGGGTTGTTGAAAAAAGCATAGATGATTTATTGAATAAAAAACTTGGGTCAATAACAATTTGAATGCTCATGAACGATTAGCACTTAAGACCTTAGAACAGTGGCACAACCTGACGATCAAACCGGCAGATAAAGGTGGTGGCATTGTTATAATGGAAACTGAAGATTACAACTGAAGATTACAACAATAGAATGTATACACTTCTTAATAACAATCTACACTACCTAAACTACAAAAATCAAACAGAGAGGAGTGGAATATTTTGAAAAGAAATATCACCAACATGCTAAACTTCGTTAAAGAAGATGGCATTATTTGTAGTGAGGAATTTAGCTTCTTAAATAATATAAATCCCATTATCCCAGCATTATATGGTCTTCCGAAAGTGCATAAAAATATGACAGATCCACCAATGAGACCCATTGTCTCTAGTATTAACTCCCTTACCGAGCCACTAAGCAAATATGTAGACATCTTCCTACAGCCTTTTGTAGTCCAACAAAGGGCATATATTAAAGACACTACTGCTATGATCCAGAAGATAGAGGGGTTGGAATACAACCCAGAATTACAATGCCTCGTGACTCTAGATATTGAGGCTTTATATACAAACATTCCTCAAGATAGTACCATTCAAATGATTAGAAACATCTTCAGTTTGGATGAGGAAGACTTATCCCCTCATGCAACTTTTATTGTGGAATGTGTGACCATCATATTAAAAAACAATATTTTCTTGTTTGATAAGGATTTTTATAGACAAATCAAAGGCACCAGTATGGGAGCAACTTGTGCTCCCAGTCTGGCCTGTCTATATGTGGCACAATTTGAAGAGAGACACATCTTCCATGTAGCGGCACCATTTTTTGAGAATGTCTCACATTGGTTCCGATACATTGACGATGTGTTTTTTATCTGGACAGGTACTGTAGAAACTCTTGTGGAGTTTGTAGAGTGGATAAACATGGGTGATGTCAATCTTAGATTTACCTCTTCTATTAATAAATATAACTGTGAGTTTTTGGATATTAAAATTAAGCATGTAGAAGGCCTACTCAATGTGGAATTATTTACAAAACCAACTGACCGGAATACCATGCTTCATTACAACAGTAATCATCCTGCTTGTCAAAAAGACAATATTCCTTTTGGACAATTTTTACGTTTAAAACGCAATTGTACAATCATTAAAGATTATGATAAACATGCAGACACTTTAACCAAGAAATTTTTGAATAGAGGATATCCTAAGAGAATAGTGAGACATGCGTACAAAAGAGCCAGATATTTTAATAGATGCTCCTTCTTTGAGAACAAGTCTGAAAAATTGACTTTTAAAACTACACCTTTGATTTTTGTAACTAATTATAGTAATATTAGTGCCAAAATCAAAAATATTATTAACAGGAATTGGCACCTTATCACCAACCAGAAAAAAGAGATCCTTCCTAAACCTATGTTTTCGTTTAGACGTAATCGAACAATCAGAAATTGCCTAGTTCATACCTACAGAGATAAGAGTAAAGATCGACAACCTTGTATACTTAATGCCCCATTACCAATGGGTACTTTTACATGTAGTGGGTGCAACAACTGTGATAACATCATTAAAGGACCAATGATGGTACATAATGGTGTGACCCATAAATGTAATACTTTCATGAATTGTCGTACAAAGAACTTGGTATATTTCATTATGTGCCCATGTCTCCTGGGCTATATTGGAGAGACCTCCAGAGAAGTTAGGACTAGAATCAACGAACATAAGTCTGCTATTAGAACTAACAAAAGAACTGCCCCGTTAGTAGAACACTGGCATACTGCACAGCATCAAATTGAAGATTTGAAATGGTGCGGTTTAGAAACAATTCATATGAATATGAGAGGAGGCGATCCAACTCTCAAAAGAAAAAAACGTGAACAGTTCCATATGTCCCGCTTTAATACATTTAGAAAAGGACTTACTAGTAAAGAAGACTGGGAGAGGCTTATTTAAATAATAGTATCTGCCTTAAAGGAGGCTCATAATTGGAGTTCTAGACAACCTCCTGCATTCGGAGATAATAATAAAAATTGTACCAAATCATAGCTTAAGGAATCAAGAATATGTCTTTTAGATATTGAATGTTTGATTTAAATATATTTAGTTTGTTCTTTAGTTATCTGGTGTAGTTATATCTATTCCCATGTTATTTTAAAACAATGGGATGTATTTTATCATGATGGATTCTGTGTATAAATTGCTGAAGATACTATTTTTTATGTAAATTTCATTCACAAACTATGACGCGTTTTTGCCTTAGATAGTTCATTAGTATACTGGCATTATTTATTAATTGGATTATAGAAAGAAAGATTAGGATTTTTGAAACAATAACCAATATTGGCATGCATTATCCTACTATAGAACCTATTCCAAGATGGCCGACACTCTTGATGGTCTAAATATATCTAAAATTCCTTTTTAATATATATTAGGCATTTTTTCTACTATCTGACTTGCGTTTCATTAATTTCATAAAAGAAACACTGAGATACATACTTATCATGGATGTTATATGATTGAAAACATCTACGTATAAATAAGGAACTCCGGGCCTTAGTACCCATTCCAAGATGGCCGACATTTTTGACGGTCTAAACTTATCTTAATTGTCTTTTTAAATGTATTTTTTGTTTGGTGTTTTAGTAACAATCTTGTATTATTTGACTATGAAGATATTGTGTTTCGCTTGACAAAAGAAACACCGAGAAGTGATCTTATTATGTATATCACGTGATCGCAAACATTTACGTATAAATAAGGAACTCCGGGCCATGGACAACTGTGGATCGTGACCCAGAAGTTGTCGTTTTGTTGCTGGTGAGGAGGCCATTTTGCCTTTCGTAGGTAAGCGGTAGCTAGACATTGACACCAACCCCGGTACTTTATCGTACCTTTTGAATAAATAAAGCTATTTTATAGAAGAGGATATTAGAGTTATGTCATTTCCCTTTTGAATTTTGGCTAATTCCATTTATATGTTGCCAGTTTACGTATCACCCATTAATATAGCATTAAATTATGTATTTGAGCAATAGAAGTATGGCTATGACACCTCGGCAGGTTTCCATATTAACCCTTTAAACAATTAGATACAATGCCGTTGTTTTGAATATATCTGCTTATAAATCGTCAAAATATACAAAAGACATAATGAGATATAAATAAACTTTAGAAACGACAGACGGCTTCTTTGAAGAACTGTAGATATAGCCTACAGGTTTAAAACCTTTATTATCTGTTAGGGTTTTCGTTTTATTTCGTTTTATTTTATAACTCGGAACTAAGGAGTATGATAGAATAACAAGGAAAAAACTTTTGAGATTTAGTAGTAAAACATATATTTTTCTTTATAGATTTTAATCAAACTGAATTGATGACCTTGACGGCATTTTAATCAGGTAATAATCTGAATAATCTTTTGTTTTATTAATACTTATACGATAAATATTGGATAGTAACTATAAACCTTTTTACGTACATATAAATTTCCTTTTTAGTAAAATCTTCGCCGCAAAAACTTATAATATAAATCGGCGAGGTCTTGGATTATAAATTTAGTGCCTTCAATTGCGGCGGATCAGCCCTGAGCACTACTACATCTTTTTGATATATGCTTCTTTGGTAAGCCTATTGTCATTTAGTATTTTTTTGGTCTATTTTACTACTATAGATCTAGCGTAGACTCTATATTTCTTTCAGAGCCTTTTTGGACCTTCCAGAAGAACAATATTAAATTATGGCGGCCACAACAAACATTATCTTGTCTCTTATCAAATAGGTATTTATAATTATATTTGAAGAGATATTTAGAATCTTTTTTTGGAGCTATTGTTAATATACAACTCTAATGATCTGGTTCTCTTTAATCTAGAGGTTTCCAATAAGTGGCACATTTTCAGCCCTTTAGTGCAAGAAGATCACTTCCACAAATCGAAACTTAATCGTCTACCTAAATTTTTAGGTATGTTTTAAACACATTTATGATATCTACTTAAATGTTAGTAAGTTACCTTGTGATTATGTAAAGTGACATGAAATTTTAGTTTGTTAATTTGAGTAAAATATTATTGTGTGGTGTTATAAATATGGAAGTATGTTGGTTTTAATTAGGAACCTATAAAGATATGCAATTTTCTAATTTTAGATACATTTATGGCAGATGCAACACTAGAGATGATAAATAACAAATATGTTTTTATTACTTAGAAAACTGTCCTGAAGAAGGTGATAATTGTACGACTCACCGAAACGCAGCGTCGACTTTCCTGTTTTCTAATGTGACTGTAATTGGTTTTAATTATGAAATGCTCTTTTTTGAATTGTATATGATGGTTTTAATTTTTGTATCATGATTGAATAAATTCTATACTGATTTTATATTTAGTTTGTTATTTGCTCTCTATGTTGCACTGATCAGTTGTTGTTTAATTGATTATATTTTTTTCCTTTGACACTAATTTGATGTATAACAATTACAACTAAAGTATAGTAGATACTGTATAGGGACTTTTGTTGTTTCCTTCTATTTGTAAAAATGTACACTATTGTTCTAAATTGGTTTGGGATTTTTCTTGTGTTGTGTTTTCATTTTATTACTGTTGGGGTGCTGCACAAATACTTTACACTTTGCCTCTAAGTTAAGCCTGACTGCTTTGAGCCAAGCTACCAGAGGGTTAAGCACAGGTTACTTCAGTGACTTTGGTGGTTAACTCTGACAAGGATTGTGGTTGTTGCCTGAGTGGGGCTTCCACCCTTTTCAGCCAATTACCCGATTTTTTTATTTTTACACTCCAGTTCGACATACTTTAAAAAAAAAAGCTCTTTATTGATTTTCCAGTTTACAACATCTCAATAGAGTTTCACCCATAACAACAAGGCTCATGGCGGTCCCCCCCGTCGGCACTCACAGGCATTCAAAAACGCCATAGGCACCATGAGCTCCGGGAAAGTGCCTGCATCTTCATGCCTTGTGGTTTTTGAGCTAAACAACAAAAGCAACAAAATAATATGGAATTATAGTACGCTAGAGACATAACTAGTGGCCTCTGCTCTTCCCCATGCAAATCATCTACTGAAGCCAAAGCAGCTCTCTTACGGATTCCCCCATGAGAGAGTCTCTCGCCACACAGCCCCACCCGGTGGACTGGATCAGGTCTGTTCTATCACAGCGATCCCACTGTGGCTGCCCTCAGTTCCACAAGTTCAAGTGACGTAACAGCGCTACCTGCAGTTCTACCCTCATCTACAAGCACCCTCTTAACATGACTGCATCAAGTACTAGGAGGACTCGCCTGGACTTCCAGCCACAGTTCATGATGCCATGTTCAGGGAGGTCTATTGTTGAATCATGCCTTCAATTTAATTAAGTATGCGTCCCAAACTGTTATCCCCGTTGCTTGCCTATTCTGCTGCCATGTATTGTGCATAGCGGATTGCTCTGCCATCGCCCACTTTTTCAGTTCTTTTAGCCATTGCATCACCGATGGAGGCTTCAGCACCTTCCAGGACATCGCTATTTGTACAATATTAGTTCCAGGTCAACCATTCTGAACTCCAGTTTGTTCTTTTTAGACCTCGGCATCCTCCCCAAAAGGCAGAGACCAGGGTCAAGAGAAGGGTCCTTCACCACCAAGTCCGATATTTGCAATAGTACGGTCCGCCAAGCCTTCCCCATCTCTGAACACTCCCGCCCATGTGCTAGAAGTGTGCTACTGGAATACTGCACCTAGGACATTAGGAGGGTGCATTTGGGAACATTCGGCCAAAACACCTTGGGACAGAATTTTGAGGCAAATAATCGAACTGGATGAAATTGAACCTAATAATGTTTAGTGTATGCCTTAGACACAACCCTATGTTTGTCAGTGATCTCACATTTGAGGCATTGTGCCTGCTTATCTCTAACATCCTCACAGGTACACGACAGCTGTGACTGTAAGGTAGTGTAAAGGGTTGTGATGGCTTTGCGCCCCATGCCATCTGTTAGTAGACATTGCAACGTGTCATTAATGGGTGGCTCCATCTGGCCCCACAGGGGGTGCAGTCCATGCACCAGCATGCTATATGCCATGAACTGGCCTTGTCTTATCCTAAATCTCTCGAACATACTTGAGAATGCACATAGCTTGCCCCGTTCATACATATCACCCACTTGGAAAACACCAGCCTGACAGACTACGGTTGGTTGTTGCAATCTTCCTAAGTTCTGACAACACCCACAGCAGAAACTGCGCAGCATGTGGGCACCTCTTTTGGCTGTATGTTCCTAGCCTAGCATGCCCTAGTGACTCTGCCTGGACATCCCAAAGGTGCACTTTCCAGGTGAGAACAGCCATATGGTTATGTCCTAATGCATGTGCTAACACCTTCCTTTCCAGGTTACCCCATCTTCTAGCCATCACATGGGTGACTGAAGCTGCAGCAGAATACCACTCATAGTTCTGGGTACCCAGGCCACCCCTCACCAGTGGGAGCTACGCCTTGTAGAGCACAACTCATTTCCTCTCCCTACTCTATATCAAGTCTGGGAGCATGACGTGTAATTCCACAAAGAAGGACCTCTCAAGCAGCACTGGAATTACTGAGAACAAATAAAGCAATTGCAGGAGAATCAACATTCAAAGCATGGCCACCCAGCCTGCAGGGGATCATGGGAGAACACACCAGAATGCTATTGATTGCCTGGTCATCGGCAACAACATTCCTAGGTCTCCCCTTACCAGGTCATCTTTGTCATGATACAAGTTACCTGCAAGTGTCTGCCTCCCATGGCAGCCTAGGGTGAAGGAGGGAGGCCTTCTCCAGCGTCAGATGCTATTTGATTGGGAATAAACAGAATCTGTGACAGTTGATGTTGATCCCTGAAAATGCACCATATCTAACCAGCTTGGCCATTAACATGGCAACCGACACTCTGAGGTTACAAGGATGCACTAGAGCATTATCCGCATATGGAGAGATCATGTGCCATACCCCCCTCAACAGAGCAAATGTACCATTTTTTGCCCCCTCTGATGCAACAGGCATGCCAGGGGTTCCATCACCAAAGCAAATATAATGGGATAAAGAGGGTATCGCGGTCACGTGCTGTGGGCGAGCCCAAAGCTCCCTGATGTAGCCAGTCCAATGCGCACTATTGTCAGTGGTCTAGTCTACAATAATTGTACCCACTGCATGAGCTCAGGTCCCAGATCCAACTTCTTTAAAAAAATATCTGAAGGTTAGGCCAGTTCAGTATGTTGAAGGCCTTTTCGATGTCCCACCACTTTGCTGCTGCTGTCTCCTCCTCCGCACTGTTCGCGTCCATCAGTTCAAACAGTCTCTGAACATTCATGAAAGTATTACGGGCATGGATAAATCCATTTTGGACAGCATGAATTACAGTTATTAACATTGCCAGAAGACTATTGGCCATGATGTGAATAAGGATCTTATAGTCTTGGTTCAGGAGGGATAAGGGTCAGTATGAGTGGATATCTAGGGGATCCCGTCCCTGGTTAGGAATAACAATAATTAGTGCCTCCCTCATAGACCACAAAAGGTCCCCCCTACACTAGGTGGCCTGCAACATGGGCAATAACTTACTGGCCAGGGATGCTCTGAATGTTACATAAAACTCTGCTGGCAATCCACACCTTCCAGGCATCTTATTCCAGGCCATCTGCATAAAGGATATGTGCACCTCTTCAATACTTAACGGTTCTTCTTTGAGTGCCTGGCGCTGTAGCAGGCTAACATCAGGGGTGGGAATACCAGCTACGTATTCACCCAGTTAATTGGGGTCAGTGGTACCGAATGCTGCTTGTAGTATTTGATATTAGTCAGCGAACGCTTGACAAATTGCCTCATGTGTATATGCACTACTCAGTCGGGGCCGCTGATGGTGCTTATCAGGACTCTAGTAGATTCATATTTCAAGAGCCAGACAAGGATCCTCCCTGCTTTATCTCCTTCAGCATGTTGGTGTGACACATACTCCCTGTAGTCTAAACTACCCAGTCTACTGAGCAGGTCGGAGTGTGTTTTGGTTAAACCGATCATGGTTTACCCAGCTTTCACACCTCACAACCTGTTGTTCGGTTTGACTCATCTCCCTCTCCACTTCTCACAACTCCCCAAGTAGTGTGCACTTTGCATTCTAGGACGTCTTGATGCAGAGGCCATTTATGACAGCCTTAAAGGCATCCCACTCAATCGTGCCATCTGCAATGGATCCCTCATTATCAGCAAAGTATTGATCAATGTGTATACCAATTTGATTGTGAAATAGTGCCTCTGTCTTCAGTCTCCAGGTAGGGATCCTCACCCTACTCCTTCCACATGCCACACTTATGGTCTAATAGGGTGCACCCCAGGTACTCCATGTCCTGTCTCCGAGGTCACTTGGTCTGGTTACAGATCCAGTAGTCTAGTCAGTCTAGAATAGAGTACTCTCTGTCAAACAATCTCATGGCTTCCAACCAGTCTCTGAAATGCTGCAAAACCCTGTACCAAGGAGCACCTGGAAGGGGCGGCCCGAATGTCGCTCATGCAGTTGAAATTCACCCCCATACACAAGGGACTCGTGGGTCCTCCATCATCACGTCAGAGCATAGAAAAACTCAGAATGCTGCACGTTTGGGACATAGATCGCTACGAGCATGAAAGGCTCATCATCTAGGTGGCCCTCTATCACTACATGTCTACTCTCTGGATCGGCCGGGTGTGATGTACTATGAAAGGAGCCTCTGGGCAAACCACACCAGCACACCTCTTGCATGTGCTGAATATGTAGTACCGCACAATTGACCCCTCTACCTTTTTGCTCCTTTTCTAGGTTCTGGACCAGTGAGACAAGCCTCCTGCAGACAATGAAAATGTATGTAACGATGCTTCAAGTAAGTGTGTATCCTTTATCTTTTCCAAGGCTTTGCCATCCCTCAGACATTCCAGGTTAGGAAATTATACTGCACAACCATGATTCAACAAGTATCCCACCAAGTCACATGGGGTGCGTGTCACCCATTCCTGGGTGATCAGAGGATAAGGGAGCATGTGAAGGGCCTTGATCCTATCTTGTGAACATAGCCAGGTACTGAAGAGCAGGGTCAACAAGTAAACAGTCAAAAATCCCAACTCCCACTCCCAGGTAGCGAACCTTAACTGGCCTCTACCAGTGTAACCATTTGCAGAACGAGTGAACAAACACTGTGTCTACCAGTCATTCCATTAATAGAATGGACTTGAGATGTGTGGCTGGGCCAATGTTCCGCTCTAGCACAGGCCTTGATCCAGGCCCCCATCTCCCTCTGCCACAGCCCACATAACAACCAACAGCCATTTCTCCCTCCTCCCTCTCTCCCATCCCTCCCAGCCTCATCCTGCATACATAATAGTTAACTGAAAGCTGGACTGTAGTCCCTAGGTCAGGAATCAATTAAGGTTTTCTGCTGCCCTGGGAGTGAAGAGCGGTCCTTGAGGGCTGTCCGATCTGGAGAGGTCTGCCTCTCTATGGCATAGGCCTTGTCTCGGATTGGTAACTAGATTGGGCTGCCAATTCACTACATTATGTTGCTACTACCTTCGCTCTAGCTTCGGCTACCTCTAGCATCGTGGGGCACCCACAAGGTCTCTGCCAACGGCACTTATGGGGACCTCTTTCCTCCTAGGTCTCAATGTCTGACTCTTTTGGTGGGCGCATGCTAATCCCTTATATTTGAAACCACCCTAGGCCTCTCCGAGTGTGGAAAAGAAGTAAGACTTGCCGTTCTCCATGACTCACAGTTTGTCAGGGTACATCAGGGCGTACCGCAGGTGCAGCACACACAGATGCTTCTTGATCTTGGTGTAGCTAGAGAGCTGGCACTGGACTTTACTGGTGTAGTCAGGGTAGATATCCATTTCTGTACCATGGCACCCTGATGATGCATACATTATTGCACCATGAGCGTCCCTCAGCTTCTTCAGCTCAGATCTTAAGCACTTTCATTACCTCCTGCAGGCTCTTCAGTTGCATCTGTAATTCCTGGAAGAGAGGTGAGTTTCAAATCAGTGCTGTTATCCCTGTCTGATAGTTTACTGTGATCAGCTATCAAGAGGTTCAAATCTAGTGCCACAGAGTCAATTATCACCTATAGAGACGATTTAGTGTCCTAAATGGCCTGCAATGTGGTGTCAATTTTATTGGAGTGCATGTCCAACAAGGACTCCATGTAACTCAGTACATCATCCTTTTGAGACAGCAGTTCTTTTCTGTCCATGGGCATCTTATCCTGCAGTGGCCATAGCAATTTTGGTTTGACCTGCGTGATAGGAGCCAGTCAGTGGGAGTGTGTCTCTGCGCTGCTCTGTGCCAGTGCCAGATGGTATCAAACTGTCCACGGAGAGATATGATTCTTCTGTCCACGCAGTTCAAGCCTGAGGGGAGTGTAGGGGGGGTTATTCACTGCCACAACAGGGCACCCCTGTGGTGTACTATGAAGTAGCTCCGCCGCTTTCTTATTCACAGTTGTTGGCCCCAAATCTACACATCAGGAATGCACAGCATGTGTGTCGCTACTCCGGAATCCGACATGCGAGCATAGGCTCTTAGGGGCATATCAACAAGGGCAGTATCTACGCTTTAGCGGCACTTTTTGCCGCTAAAGCGGTGATATTTTTATCGCCCTATTTACAAGGTGGTGCTAACATGCATTAGCGCATGTTAGCACCCGTTTACCAGACGCCCCGCTTTGCATCTCTAATGAGATGCAAAGTGGGCGTCACTGGGCGTACCCCTGATGGACTACCTTGTAAAATATCGCGAAATGTACATCGCGATATTTACAAGGAGTCCCACGCATTTTAGCAGACGTTAGTTTTTGGCGAAAACCGCAGTTTTCGCCAAAAACTAACGTCTGCTAAAATGCTGACTTACCTATACCTAACAATGGGGGTGGATTATGCTGATACGACCACAGGGTCATATCAGCAAGGTTATTGCCGTTTTCCATGGAACATCGCTGGAAAACCAGCGATGTTCCATGGAAAACACCGCTATCGCTGGGAAATTATCGCCATTGCGCTATGCCTTTTTAATACAGCGATAGCATGGCGATAATTGCCAGCGATAGCCGGCGATAAAAAAGTTCTCGCTAAGAGCGGCCAGCAATAATTATCGCTGCCGCTTGTTAATATGCCCCTTAGTTCTCCAGGTTGCCTTCCTGTGGAGCTAAAGTTAGGCTGGGGCCCCCGCGATGAGTAGGAATAAGGCAGAGGGAGCCAGCCCCAGTGCTCAGGCATGTCCCGACAGCATTACCAATGCTCGGCAGGTTCCAGTGGGCCCTCCCGATCTGTGCCTTGCCTGTTCTCTTTGCATCTTTGCGACCCGGCAGAGGCCCTCTTCTTCCTGGGTGCCGCACTCATCAGCTACAGCCTGCACTTGCCTCAGACTTCTTCTGTCTCTGGTCCCAACGCTGCAGGGGGCTCTCCAGGGGCAATCTGAATCTCTGGTTGGTTCAGGTGCAATCTGATCCTGGCTCTCCTTGCTGTACGGCCGTCTGAGCCCATGGAAGTTCGATAGTGTGATCTCAGTACCAAAAGTTCCCTGGGAAGGCCAAGCCATTCGGAGGCTTATATGGACATCCAGAACTTCTGTATTGGCAGGCAGCATAGTTTGTGACAAGATATTTGTTAGAGACTTGGTAGGACACACTGGAGCTCAGCACTTCTTGTTGAGCTGCCATCTTGGCCACGGCCCCTCAACAGTTCAACATACTTAAAATATGGCAAGCATATGCCACATTGGTACTTCAGCAGGGATGAAAAATAAAATAAGTAGAATCCATATCATGACCTCTGTGAAAGTGGGTGAAATTGGGAGGACACTCTAGATGCAGATGGAGCACCACCCTGTGCTGATGAATAAACAATCAGAGATAATCCTCAAATTCTCCACTCATCTTTATAGAGGTTAGTGAAACCATGATAATGACCTTGAGCAGATATAGAACATGATTCGAGGTGGAGACAGAGTTCTCAAGCTGAGAAAGAGAGAATCCAAGTACATTATTTACTTTCAAACCAAGAGCCTGGGGAGATTTAACCTTGATGAAGAACTGGGTGTTCATCTGCGGAATGATTGAAAAAGCACATCCCCACCTTTCAGCACATCCCCCCCCACCCCGCCACCCTTGTCTGAGATCTTCATTTCAGTATGCCTTCTATGAAGGTATTGTTGTTATATATGTTGCATATAACCTAGAATGTCACTATTGTGATTTTAACCTTTGTATTTGTTTTTCATTTTTCTGTTTATAAGAGGAAAGGAAGGGACCCACTCTGCTTCGGCGGTGTCATCTACATGGGTTCTCTGCCCATTTCTTCGGAGGCACGAACGGGTGAAGCACCTTCAGATGAGATATTTTGCAAGTTTTACGGTATTGAGTTCCTGGCTGTGTCTTGACTTCTTGGGACTTTACAGTTTTTCCTTAGTTTCCTGGATAGTACTGCGGTTGAATCTTTTGGTAAGGCGGAAGACCTACAGTCTGACATGAATGCACTTCCACTGTGAGAATCTGGTCTGTCACCCTGCATAGTATCAGGGACACCCCTTAGAAATAGATCAAGGACTCCTTGCCCCGTTGCACCATGACTACAGGTGACTTTAGGCCGTCACCTCGGAGGGAACCTTGACGGTATCCCCTCCACCTTGCAGTCCGGTGATCCTACCCGGGCACTTGCCCTACACTGGATCTCTCCTCTTTGTCCCTCCCCACCTCGCTTACATGTGGATTGCTCCCGTTATCTTGCACCCTCTGCTGTTTTTTTCACATCCTAGACCCCTCAAGAGCAGATGGGTAGCCCCAATTTGTAACTAGTGAGTCGTGAGGTAACCTTGCCCAGTCCACTTTATCCAAACACCCCCGATATGTTCCGTCCGGGTGCCGGACCTCTATGCCTGGGCTCTAGTCCCTTTACTTGATCTTTGTTGTTTTCGACACCACCCACTCTCGTGGATGGCTCCCTACTTAGGCACTTGCATGCATTTACGGCCCACATGGCTATGGACATTGGTACCACTTTCCAGATCTACCAGCTGGGACACAGGGTTTTATCGTATATGCAACCTTCCGCTTTTTGCCATCCACGTGGAACTCAGGATTCAACAACCATACCATGAGCACGTAAGGTCCTTTGCATGTCGACCCACAACAGTTTCAACATATGTCATTACTATACGGATTCTTATTGCATTGTTATTTGACCGCATTGCCTGCATTTGCATGGTGACATGTGAATTTTCTTTGACTACCTCATTCAGTGTTACATTACATGTGAATATGTTTTCAGACTGATACGATTATGTTTAATTTATGCATGTACTTTTCCTTTCTGTAACATTTTACAATATGGCCAACACTAGTTTGGAACCCACGTGACCAGTTATTTCTTAGGTCCTCCATTCATGTCTAGTACACAGTTGTTATAATGCACGTCATTGGTGAAGTTTTCTCAAGTGATCAAGACTGCTGGGCAGTCGAAATGCGTTACGAGGCGATGAATTAAACTGGAATATTTGCAGCAACTTTTACTGTGTCCTGACAGTGCGCTATACATGGTATTTTGTGCATAAGAGGATTTTTTGCTGGCATGCTCTGCCCACCTTGCATGGGTCCGTGGTCCTGGAAGAAGTGCTTTTGGTTGTGTGACAGTATGGAGGGACCAGTTCTGACCATCCGCTTTCACCCGAAACTTAAGCATTTGCTGCAGGAGTTGGAAGGTGCTTCGCCTGAGACATGTCACAGGGGTAAGCCCATGATGCTTCGTCACTACCGGGGGGAGGATCTGCTGGGCAATGGAGGTCGCACTGCGATCCTGACCCAGGTGGCTGCAAGGGCGGTTCTGGGGTACTTACATCTCTGTTCAACGTCAGAAACTTGCACCGTTTGGAAGCAATCGCATCGATATCTCGAGCAGGGAATCACAATACTAACATCTGCTGCAAGTTAAGTCTTTGCAGTGAACAAATTGAAAGGAAGTGGCAGGAGGAACCTGGCATTTTGTCCAGGGGGACACGGGACGGACGCTGTAGTACTCAGACTACAGATAATCTACATATAAGCTCACACCAACATGGACGATCATACCAAAAGAAGGGTGGCGGTGCAAACACTGTTTGCCAGGCACCAGGTACTATTGATATCCAATCAAAGGACACCAATGGAGGTCAGCAGACTGAGGACAAAATGGGAAAATTGGAGAAACTCAGGAAATTTGAAATATCAAAATGGTGGGAGGCAATCTCACTACAAGACTATATTGATAAAGGTATGATCCCGAGGAGACTGAGAATCTATACCATACCTTCATATGAACCTCCAAACCCTAAAATGTTGGAGGAGTGGGCAGAAAACTCTACAACCAGTTCCAGGCACATGTTGGAGATCCTGGTGAAGTATTTGGGGTCTTTGGGAAATCGTTGGAGGCAATGAAAGTTTGCCTCAGAAATCACGAGTAGGACATCAAGGCCAGAAAGCAACATAAACTCTATAGAGACTGCAAAGATTATGAAAGCGGAAGGGTTTTGACCCTCAGCATAAAATTTGATTATGTCTTTAAATCATAAACCACAGGTCCAGGAGTTCCTACCACGGTACCAGAGAGCTCCTTGTCTGAACACGCCACTACCAGCGACAATGAGACTGACATATCGGGCACACCTGGGAGCAGCATCTCAGGGAGTGATCATAGTAGAAAACAATCAGAGATAATCCTCAAATGCTCCACTCATTTTTAGAGTGGTTTCTGACACCAAGATAATGACCTTGAGCAGATCTCGAACATGATTCGAGGTGGAGACAGAGTTCTCAAGCTGAGAAAGAGAATCCAAGTACATTATTGACCTTCAAACCAAGAGCGCGTGGGGACTTAACCTTGATGAGGAACTGGGAGTTCACCTGCCGGATGACTAAAGTGAAGGGGGCCTGTCACCACACAGTGCTTGCTGCATCAGCTCTACTGACCCTGGCGGGAGCGTAAGCCCAGGGCGCTGTATTGTTCTGTCAAGATCCTACCTCGTAGTGCTAACCCAGATCGTCACCCACCCTGGTGGGACTACAAGCCCCAGGGTGCAACGTGTGGAAGACCAGCCCCACTCACACAGGTGTTGCAGGTGAGGGGAGGAGTTTCGACCGCTCCTCAAAGAGCAGCCTCTCCTTCGCGGCGCGGGACGCGCTGAAAGTGAAGGGGGCCTGTCGCCACACAGTGCTTGCTGCATCAGCTCTACTGACCCTGGCGGGAGCGTAAGCCCAGGGCGCTGTATTGTTCTGTCAAGATCCTACCTCGTAGTGCTAACCCAGATCGTCACCCACCCTGGTGGGACTACAAGCCCCAGGGTGCAACGCGTGGAAGACCAGCCCCACTCACACAGGTGTTGCAGGTGAGGGGGAGGAGTTTCGACCGCTCCTCAAAGAGCAGCCTCTCCCTTCGCGGCGCGGGATGCGCTGAAAGTGAAGGGGGCCTGTCGCCACACAGTGCTTGCTGCATCAGCTCTACTGACCCTGGCGGGAGCGTAAGCCCAGGGCGCTGTATTGTTCTGTCAAGATCCTACCTCGTAGTGCTAACCCAGATCGTCACCCACCCTGGTGGGACTACAAGCCCCAGGGTGCAACGCGTGGAAGACCAGCCCCACTCACACAGATGTTGCAGGTGAGGGGGAGGAGTTTCGACCGCTCCTCAAAGAGCAGCCTCTCCCTTCGCGGCGCGGGACGCGCTGAAAGTGAAGGGGGCCTGTCGCCACACAGTGCTTGCTGCATCAGCTCTACTGACCCTGGCGGGAGCGTAAGCCCAGGGCGCTGTATTGTTCTGTCAAGATCCTACCTCATAGTGCTAACCCAGATCGTCACCCACCCTGGTGGGACTACAAGCCCCAGGGTGCAACGCGTGGAAGACCAGCCCCACTCACACAGGTGTTGCAGGTGAGGGGGAGGAGTTTTGACCGCTCCTCAAAGAGCAGCTTCTCCCTTCGCGGCGCGGAACGCGCGCGGGCCGCGCCCGGGCGAAGCTTGGGCCAAGGGCGGGCCCGTCCTGCGCCCGTCATCGCCAGGAAGAGGCAGGGCAGGGTTACCCCCCTTTCGCCTCCTATTTGACCCAGGGGAATTGCCAAACATCAAATAAGGTATTGTGCTGATCTGTGTGAGCGCACTACTCTTTGAGTGAAACCCGGGCCTTGAAAGACACTAAAACGTACTGAAACACTCGCTACGCGGGACTGACTGTGCTGCACCCCCTTTTCTGATATTATTTGTTTTGTTTTGACTTTTTATTGTGCTTACCCAACTCACTGGTAGTGTTATTATGGGTAAAAGGAAAACCATGGAAGGATCGGGGGGGGGCAAATGGAGCACCTGGCGGGGCGACTAAAGGGAAAAAGGCAAAGAAAACCACCAAGAACATTACCAATAATTGTGTGATTGATAGAATTGAGACCCTGATCACAGAATGTGAAGGGATTCTAGTCGCGGAATTGCCGGCGGCCACTGGTGTCACCAAATCCTCATTTGAGAGGGGCTGTAGGCAACCGCGTCCAACTATAATACCCTCAATGTTCCAGAAATCCCCCCATAATTGTGCCTTATCTAGTAGTGAGGCTGACCACTCTGTATTAGGGCAAGGGGGAATTGCTTCTACTCAGCATAATAATCCACTCTGTATTGATTCTGTAAATAATTTAGAGCCCTCTGTCATTATTTGTTCCAACCGCTTTGCGGCACTCGCTGAGGCTCCTGATTCTCTGGAGGAATTAGTGCACCGATGTTCAAGCCCAAGTTTTACTGGAAGCTCATCTGAGCAAACAGAAATCGGTGTTCCTACACCTGAAGATCCTATGCAGATTGTCAGCGCACTTAGGATAGAAATAGGCGCGATGAGGGTGATGATTGAGGAGCTAGTGGCTGTAGTCAATTCAATTATTCCGGGTTGCACGTTACATCAGCCTGCAGCTAGTTGCCCACCCAATCTCCATCTCCAACGGGCACTCACAAACGCACAAAAAGAACAAACTATCGCTCTTAAAGGTTCTCTCCCATCCCCCACAGCACCCGCCGTTCAGGCCCTTAAGGCATTCAGCTATAAACAGGCGATTTCCTCTCAAGCTGCTGTTTCCACTGGTCAGGTAAAACATATTCCTCTGCAAGCCAACACAAAGTACACTAGACCTCTTAATATATTAGCAAGTCCCTATCAGCGCCCCAAAGATTCCTGTTATTCAGAAAAATCTTTAAACCCCCCCATCTGCACAGACACGTACAGTCTTCATGGTCAATGTCCCCAAACTTGATATGCATGGTGACCGTGAAAATGAAGACTCTTTAAAAAATAAGGCTATACATTGGATTCATCATGTTAGGGGCTGTCGATCCCTGATGCGAGACGACATAGTTAGGGCACGGAGATGCATGCATTACAACCAACCTCTGGATCACATTGAACTTACCCTGTCGAAGCCCGATTTGGCCGCAAACTTGCTAGCACTAGAATATCGGACTTACCCTCCAGGGCCCTCGGCCATCCAGTTTAGAAGGTTTCCAGCAATTGCTAATACTAGGGCACAGGGCGAAGCACCAAAGTCGAGTGTAGAAGGAGTGACCACACTAGATGCCAACGATTGACTGAGAATAGTCCCTGCTTTACACCTAGGGGCATATTTACAAGCCCCTTGCGCCACTTTTGCGCCGTCGTTGCGTCACGCATGTGACGCAGCGGCCACGCAAACCATGCGCCGCGTTGCGCTATATTTACAACGTGACGCATCTAGGGAGATGCGTCACGTAGTAAACCCCTGCGCCACATGAAACCTGCGTCAGGTTTCATGTGGGCGTACCGGCGCAGGGGGGGGGGCGTTCCGGCGCAGGAACGCCTCGGAAAAGTGACGTAGTGAAATCTACAAGATTTCACGCAGTCATTTTTCCGACGCTGGTGCGTCAAATCCTTACGCCTGCTTCAAGCAGGCGTAAGGATTGACGCACCATGTTAGGGATAGGGAAGGTTGGAACAGTGCTCGAGTTGCGTCGCGCTTGCGACACAACTTCAGCACTGCACCAACCTTCCGCCGGCAGATGCGTCACGCATCTGCTTATCCTTGCGCCATGATGCGCTGCATTGTAAATGCGGCGCATTGGACGTGGCGCAAGGGTAAACTTGCGTGACGCATTTTCCCTGGCGCATCCCTGCTGATATGCAGGGATGCGCCAGGGAACGTAAATATGCCCCCTAGAGTCTATGGACACCCCCCACAATAGCAACCCAAGTTCCCCCCCAAGCATACAACTTCCAACTGTTTTTGACCAATTACTGATAAATTCAACCCACACTGATTACATTAGTTGCTACATGGATGAGTCGAGGGATCAGATTGTAGTTTCAAACATGGGCACAGATAGGAGTGTTCCTAATGCTCTACACGTCCTATCGCCCCAACCACAAGCAATACTCTCACAAGAGGTTGCCCCCGGTTTGGCCCCTCAATCACAGCTTAAGATCATTTCCTGGAACTTAGCCGGACTTAGCAGTAAATTGCTATTGCCCGACTGGAACAAACTAATAGAAGGCCAAGACATCTGCCTCTTCCAGGAAACTTGGAGCTTAGTCCCCCTTTATAAATCTGGTTATACTTGTTTATTTTTTTACCAGCTGTCACCACAGGCCGAGGACGCCCCTCGGGAGGCCTGACTGTCTGGGTTAATATTGCTTTGGGTTGTAGAATTATCGAACGCAACTGTGCAAATCCAGATATAATGAGGCTCACCATCAACGGCAAAAAAGGAGCCATATCTCTTGAGTTGTTTAACGTATATGTAAGGGGGACAAAAGGGGGTGCGTCCTCAGCTATTGTTTCATCTCTAGAGCAGGAGTTATCTAGTTGTGATCCCGATTCGCATCTTGTGATAGCTGGAGACTTTAACTGTACGTTTGAGCCTCTTAGTACGGAGGATATGTTGGGGTTGGAGGAGGACGATATAAGATGGGGTATCCCCCCTCTAAGTATTCCCCCATCAAAAGATGGTCACAGGTTGTAATCCAGCTGAATGCTCTTGCTCTGGAATTTGGGCTGAGGGCTGTAAACGGTAGAACACCGTCGGATGCTGAAGGGGCTTGTACATATAATAGAATCAGCTGTCCCTCTCGCATCGACTACATCTTAATAGATGTAAGATTGTGGCGAAGCACGATTGACATGGAAGTTGTCCCTACTATCGACAGCGACCACAACCCCCTCTGTCTGACTATGAAGGCCCTTTGGACCTCTTATTGCCCTGCCCCTGATGCAACTAAGAATTTGGCGACCAAGGAAGTGGTCCCCTCTAATTGTAGGAGATACCTTAAATGGCCTAAAGTTGCTGTTAATGATTTAAAAATGGCTGGAATTAAACGAACTCTGGTAGACAGCATAGCCGACTTACAGGAGGCATCCCTTAATCCTGATGCCCCAGAGACAGCCCTGGATATTTACACGAGAACTGTAGAGCAGATGGGGTCTTTTTTCAAAATAGTTGCTGGCCCTAATATCGAAAAAGCACGTCCAAAAAGCGGGCAGGCTTGGTTCACAAAAACCTGTAGACAAAAAAGGAAAGTCCTAGCCTTAGCTATTAAAAGTGGAAATTGCCCTCGTGTTCAAACTGCCAGGAAGGAGTATAAAGTAGCATTGCATTGTGCAAAATTACAGTGGGAAGAATCCCACTGGCAGAACCTTAAAGATGCTAGTTTAGCAAAGGATGCTAACTTATTTTGGAATCTCGTTAGGGGGGCTAATAGGAAAGATCTTGATTCAATCCCCAACCATATATCAAGCCTAGATTGGTACGACCATTTCAGAAAATTATACACGGGGACAGACATATTATATCAGGGAGGACCTCGTGACCAGCCAATTCCCTGCTCCGCTCTGAACACCGGTGACTACTTTAGTCTAAATGAAGTAGAAGGGGCAACTAAAAGAATTGTACCGTCAAAAGCCCCTGGACCGGATGGTCTTCCGGGGGATTTACTTCTTTTGCGAACTCCAGCGACTGGGCAAAATATATTACGCTCCTAATTAATTCCATCTCTAAAGGATGCCCTATACCCGAATCGTGGAAGGGTGCCGAAGTAGTGCCTATTTTTAAAAAGGGAGCTAGGGAGGACCCTGCCAACTACCGACCGATTAGCTTTATTGATGCTATTCAAAAAGTAGTTGGTAGGGTGCTGCTGCAGAGAATTCTTTCTTGGGCTGAGGATGAGAATATCCTCTCCCATTACCAGGCGGGTTTTAGAACTAGAACCGGGACAGTCGACCAGGCGTTCAGGCTGCTCCTCATTTATTGGAAGGTAGTTGTGATAGGTGGAGGCAGTCTTTATCTTGCTTTCATTGATTTGAAGACTTCCTTCGATTTGTTCCCCCGGGAACAATTATGGAAAGTTTTGGGCGAGATGGGTATTCCTTTGTTTATTTTGAATCTGCTTGTCCGATTGCATGAGGGCAATTATGCTCAAGTGAGGTGGGGGTCACAAGAGCAAAAAACCGATAGGATTGCAGTGAACAGAGGAGTACGCCAGGGCTGTGTTATGGCGCCTACCCTATTTTCCCTATATGTGAACGGGGTGGTTAGTTTCCTTCAGGAGATTCCAGCTGATGCCCCGGTCCTGGCAGGAGATAGGGTACCCACACTCCTGTTCGCAGATGATACGCTGTTGATTTCCAAGACCCCGGTCGGGCTACAGAGACTTTTAGATAGGTTCCAGCTCTTTTGCACTTCAAGGGGGTTGATTATTAACACCACAGAGACTAAATTAATGACATTCAACCCCTACAAGCCCTTTAGGCACATTTTTACCTTGGGTGGAACATGCTTGGAAAGAGTTAGCACTTTTCATTATTTGGGCATCCGACTCTCCGAAACAATGCACTGGAATCCCCACATCAACAAGATGCTTTTAAGTCATAAACGTGTGGCTGGGGCAATAGGCAGAGAACATCGCTCCTCACAGAGCAGACCTGTTGCCCCAGCGCTCACTATCTACGCTGCAAAGGCAGTTAGTTCTTCCCTTTATGGCGCGGAATTGTGGGGGTTTAGCAATGTGCAAGAGATCTGTAGATCCGAACATAAGTTTCTGAGAGAGTTAGTGAGCCTCCCCCGGAATGTCCCACTTAAGACCCTGATGAGTGACATGGGAAGACGCTCTTACAAAGACATTGCCAGATTAAGACCGCTGCTTTATTGGGCCCGCTTGTTGCGAACCACTGAACTCGCCAAATATGCCGCCGCATTTAAAGAAGTAATTAGCTTAGACTGCAATCACAGGGTTAGCTGGTTTACCAATATTAAGAAATTAGTACTTGCCCTAGGTCTCAGAGACGCTTGGGAGGGCCAGAACCCACCCGGTAAGGATGAACTTAAAAAGGTATATTGGGCTTGGGTCGATACACAGGAACTTAGTAACCCTAGTGTAGGTAGGATGACAGATGATTTTTACCAGATCAAACAGCATATATTTTTAGAGCCATATTTAGATTTTATTCGGATCCCAAGAGATAGGGCACTCTATATACAGTTCAGGGTTGGCTCCCTTTTAGTTCGTGAGCTAACTGCAAAATGGAGCCCACCTCGTCAGACAATCGCGGATTGCCCTTGCTGTGAGACACCAAAAGAGAGCGTGGCCCACCTCATGTTCGCATGCCCAGCATATTCCAGGGCCAGATCGAGATGGCTAAAACCAATCTGCAGACAACTGGGCACCTCGGATCATAGTGTTGCCTTGCGGATCTTGAAATCAGATCCAAGAGCTCTCTTTGTCTGTGGCGTGGCAAAGTATCTTGGCTGTATTTGGTTTGTTAGGTCTAAATTCTTGCGTAGGGAGGTCTGAATTTATAATGTGAATGTATTTTTATATAATTTTAAAATGCCATCTGATAGCTTTAAAAGATGTATGCTCTTAATTTTTCTTAACCAAACTCGTTTATCAAATTATATTTCAAAATCCATCAAATGTACAAATGAACTTTCCACTTTGGCCCAGGGAGTACTGTGTTGCTGCTAATATTTATTAACAAAATGATTAATTTTTTGTATATTGTCCCTGGATGGAATGTATATATTTACCTTTTTATCGTCTTTATGATAACTCGTATCTTTTACTTTTGGCTTGTATGAATGAAGTTGCTTTTATGATACTTGTTATCGAAATAAAGCTATTTGACTGACTAAACAAGCACATCCCTACCTTTCAGCCCGTTCCCCCCACCCCCCCACGCCACCCTTGTCTGAGATCCTCATTTCAGTATGCCTCCCATGGAGGTATTGTTGTTATATATGTTGTATATAACCTAGAATGTAACTATTGTGGTTTTAACTTTTGTATTTGTTTTTAATTTTTCTGGCTACAGGAGGAAAGGAAGAGACCCACTCTGCTTCTGGTAACACCTACACGGGGTCCCAGCCCTTTTCTTCAGAGGCACGATCGGGTGAAGCACCTTCAGATAAGATGTTTTGCAACTTTTTCGTCATTGAGTACCTGGCTGTGTCTTGACTTCTTGAGACTTTACAGGTTTTCCTAGATCGTACTGCAGTTGAAACTTTTGGTCTGGCAGAAGAACTACAGTCTGACATGAATGCTTTTCCACTCTGAGAATCTGGCCTGTCACCCTGCATAGTATCAAGGACATTTCTAAGATACAGATCAGGGACTCCAAGCAGTCCGGTGATCCTACACAGGCACTTGCCCTACACAGGAATCCTCCTCTTTGTCTCTCCCCATCCCACTTACAAGTGCATTGCTCTCCTTATTCTGACGCCCTTTGCCTCATGATGGCGGTGAGCCCGCCACTGACAGCCTGTTGGTGGCGGATTCCCCGTCATCATAATCAGGCCCTTATTTCACAGACTTTAGATTAAATGGCAAATCAAGGCACTGAACTACCATTTGCATCAGTGTAGAAAACGACCAATATGGTAGGTCACCTAAGGAACTTGTGTGTGCAAAAACTGGTCCAAGGTTCTAAAGAATTAAATGTATGGAGAACATTCAGTAGTTTTGAGACAAACTTGGCATTGTTGTAATCTTTCTCCTCAAGCTTGCCCTTTGATATGTGAAAAAAAGAAATTTATAGGATGACAAAGACTGCATAGGATAGTAACATCAAAGACAAAAAAGTAAATGTTTATCCACATTCAAACTGAGCAAAAGGACAGAGCTCCATTAGGGATTATACTTTGTTTCTTGCCAGAGCCCTACGGTAGGGGAACATGCTTGAATAGACTTTGCCTTCGACAAAAAACATCTTTCTGTTGAACTAGTGTTGAGCTCCGCATTCAATACATTGCGGCTGCCGCACAGGAGGAGACTGGGCCGAGGACCGAGGAGGAGACCGTCAGTCCCGCCCCCCAGACAGTGGGGGTGTAATAGCTGGTCAGCTGCAGGTCAGTGCTAGGCTGTTTGGCCACCTTTGGACACCTGAGGACATGAGGGGAAGTAGCAGCAGAAGCGGGTAAGAGCAAGCAAGAGAGCGGACTTTGTAAGTAAGAGAGCGCAGCCGCCATTAGTGGCGGCCGCTGAGTGCGTGCCCGGCGAGTCCGCGGAAGCGGACCAACTAGGTTGGGCGCGGCTTGCAGCTCACCAGTGTGCCCTGCTCTCAGTTCTCCTGCTCCCTGGGTCCCTTTGTTCTTCTGTCTCCATCTCCTTGGTCCCCCTTTTTGCCCAGCCTACTGCCTGCTTGCCCGCCAGTCAGTTGCCTTCTTCTCCCACGCTCTTCAGTGCGTTGCTAAAATTCACTGTTCCTTAACATCACTGCCCAATTTCTCCACTGTTAGTAACCTACATCACCCGCAGTCAATCTTGAGCTGCATAGGGAGACCTTTGACTCCAGATCGGGTGTAGTTACTTCACTGGCTTTAAGGCCATTTTAGGATAATTTACTGAGCAAGAGATGCTCCAGCCACGAGTAAAGTATAGGGGGGTCGCCTTAGCCCCAGCCCTAGCTTTAGTCCTAGTCCTAGTCTCAGCTGGGCTCCGTGCCCCCCCTGCTTGCTCTAACTTTCGCACAGGCCTCGTAGGCCCCACAGCTCCCAGGGTCCATAAAGTTAAAGGTCACTGGAAGCTGCTACGCGAAAAAGAAAGGCTTGCTACATTCTGGAGGTTATTTTTAAAAGAAAGAGTGCTCGTGCTTGTGAAGGCGCGGGGGCTTTAGTGCCCCAGAAAATGAAAGGAAGATTGGCCGGAACCGGCAACAGTGTTGCACACTTCCCAAACATAACATTAACAAAGGAAAACCAATCAATCCAGGGAAGATGCGATCAGGAAAAATTTGTCAGGCGGAAACAAGGAAAAATTAAAAAAATATCCCCTTACGGCTCAAACCCCTTCATCAAGTAAAAAAAGGAAGACGCCCTATTCGAGAGAAAGGCTAGTTGCAGCACCAACACCAGAACCCACACTTTTTAATTTTGGCAGCAAAAATGAAAAACTGACATTTTTCTTTTTAAAGGATCCAATGGCTGCAATTTATGGTCCAACAGAAGAGGTATCTGGATTGCCGAGCCCAATAATGCCAAATAAATTGGAAAAAAGGCCACTACAGCCCAGGAAGGTCAGAACAACAGGACATGCCCATCTTCACCAATACAAGTCTCCCTTCTCCTAAGGCAGACAGAAGCAAAGTTCAAATAGAGAATAAAGTCCCGCCGGGAACAATCTCAGCAAGCAGACAGCTAATCACTACAGCACAGGTGCACCTGAATGTATCCCGAGTAACAATAACGAAACAGGAAGAAGCTTACACATGGGCAACAAAAATGCTCCAACTGAAGATCCACTAGAAAACCCCAGCAGACAGGCAGTCCTTTTGGACGAAGCTTGGACCCGCTCCTTTTCCTTATCTAATGATGCCAATCTCCTTCAAATCTTGGAAATAAATATGATAAAACAAGATACAACCGTATCAGCCAAGCAAGGGAAATTCCCATCAACTATTTCCCCAAAGGAATGGACATCTGGAGGAGAAGGGGGGTAGCCTCCACCCCCTAAACCTGACCCCCAGAAATTACCCACAAGAGGAAAACTCAAAAGAAGGAAGTTTCTTAACAAAACCCAACCCTATATGCCTGTCACCTCCAATAACAATTTCATCAGTAAGCAGGATTGAGTTACAGTCGGGGCTATCGGGAAGGTCTACCCAAGAGATACCAACTGCCCCATGGAGCAAATCCTTGCTAGGTACACTGGAGCAAGCAATAAGGGCTCTAAATTTTCAATCTGACAAAATGGAGGTGCAGATCGACCTCATCAACCTGATTGCAGAATACATAGCAGGTATAAACGTCAAACTGGACTTAATCACGACACTACTCAACAGCATGGGGAGCTCAGAACCTCAACAGCAGGTTAACTGCGGCTGCGGAAAAATTATCGATAAATTGGCCAAGCTCCCAGAAATACTTACAGATATATTGGGGGCAGTCCAACCAACCCGCAAAGCAGAACCTTTTGTAGGCACGCAAGAGATAGATGTGAAAGAAGTCAAAGCAGCGCCTCTAAAGACATCAAAAGTGACCATAGTGACAAATGGTAAAAATAAAGGGGAAGTAGAAGGGGAAAAATCTGGTGCATGGGTTAATCAAACAGAGGCAAAACCATCTTCCGTCAATCTTTCTCAAACTGGGAAGCCAACAAAAGACAACGAAAGCGGTAAAGGAAAGCCAGACTACAGCAAACCACCCAAACCACTTCAGGTCCAGGGAAAATTTATTCAATCCTTACCAACCAAACCTTGTCTAAGAAAAAAAACAGGAACCACAAAGAAGCAACGTTAGACTCCTCCTCTACAGGGTCCAATTTATCAAACACGTTAGTGGACCCAAATAAATCAATCAAAATTCATTTGCTTCCGGCTGTAAACGTCTACAGTTACCAAGAGAAAACGAGCCAGGAATACACAACAAGAGGACTATAAAGGGGCGCAAAAGCCAGGCCCCGAGAAGGGGAGATTAGAGCAAAAACAATTGAGCAACAACGGAGAAGGGGTAGCAATAACCCCCTGGGCCCAGGTAGAACCAGCATCCCTAAGTTGCAGAGATTACAGTCTAGACAAGGGGGCACAAGGTATCAACGCAAAAAAGTCGGAAGGGAAATCAATCGAACCAGCAAAAACAGAAGAAAGATCAGGGGCAAAGTCTCTGGATGAAATTAAAAACAAGGAACATAGTAGCCCAATCCCGATAACAGTTACCCTAAATAAGAAGGGTCGTATCTGTAAGTTTCCATCGACAGAACAAAAAATTGAGACCCCAATTAAAAACAAGGAACAAAGTAGCCCAATCCCGATAACAGTTACCGTAAATAAGAAGGGTTGTATCTGTAAGCTTCCATCGACAGAACAACAAACTAAGACCCTATGGACAGCAACACATAAAAATCCTGGGAACCTGGAGACAGGAATAAAGGAAATAAACCTTAAGGCCTCACCACAAGAAAGGGTCCGCAAAGTATATGCAGGCCAAGAAACCCAAATAGGTCATGAAACACATAACAACTATAAACATCAGCTGGTTAAAGAGGACATTACAATTCCTTTAAATAATATTACAGAGACTACATCAAAATTGATATTTGTGCCAGAGTATTGCACTAAAGGAAGACAAGACATACTGAATCGAGGGAATTTGTTAATGTTGTTTAACGAGATACCAGATTTAAAGGGGATAACATCACGCAACCTATTAGCCGTAGAATTGCAGCCAACGGCTTCCCCCCTAGACTTAGAAGAGACCTTGACCACTTGGACTTCTAAGGACCTAGTAGACAGGATTTATGCAACAAGGGCAATATTTGAAGCCTGGGGAATTACTCTAAGGCTTCACAAACGACCAAAATACCCTTGCCCCCTCTTAAAAAGTTCAGTGACATCAAAAACTGGTCAGTCACCCGGGAAAGGCCAAAAATCTTGCTTACATGGCACTAGAAACGCCTCGCCAATCGTGGAAAACAACTTAATTCAAAAAAATGAATCAGCAATCCCACTAAACCTTGATCAGCAGCTAGGCAACAGTCAGGACTGGTCCTGGGTCCCAATGGCCTTGAGCAAAAATCATACCTGACGAAAATCCATGGATAGATCCCGTTGACACAATGTGGGAGCATTTAGACAGGAATAATGGGGAAGAATCAAAGAATATATTAAGGATCAACCAAGGTCTAGTAGTAAAGTACCCGGAATTAATAAAAATCTGCTCTTGGAACGTTCACGGACTAAGAGAAATGGGTCAAGACCACGAAACCTTGACCTTTTTCCAAAATCAAGACCTAATATTGCTCCAAGAGACATGGAACACGAAATCAGTTCAAATTCCGGGTTATACAGAATATCATATCCTGGCAGAAAAATTCTCAAAGTTCGGGCTTCCTAGAGGAGCATTATCAATTTACGCCATGGCAAAATACGACTGGTCTATAGAAGAACTAGATGCTGGAGAAAACTGGCTGCAAGCATTAAAACTGACTGGTAAACACCACCCCAACAAGTTAAGCTGGCAACTAATTATAATTGATGTATACATCCACCCAGAGAGAAAGCGGCAGAAGGAAAAACTCCTAACATTGGTGAACTTGATCAAGGTGCTGCAAATGACCCACGGACACAGAAACCTGATAATTTCTGGAGATTTTAACTGTAACCTCATCTCTAGCAAACAGTCTAGAAGCAAGAGGAAGGACGTCTTGGGAATTCAATCAATAACTCGAGAGTTGGAAGCTTTAGGCTTAACTACCTTGAATGGTAATGTAACCGAAGACAGACCAGCGGCCATCACGTATTTGAGCGGAAAAAGCCAATCAATCATAGATTTTACCATCGTCAGTAACAACCTCATTTCTATGATAGATTCCTTTCAAATTTGTCCACGCCCAGAAAGTGATCATCTCCCGCAGATTACGAAAATTAAAATCACACTAACCCAGGCACGAACATTAAAGTCTCTGGTACAATATCCAAAAAAATACAACTTGAGGAAATTGAAGTGGCGAGGCCCAGATACAAAGATAATAATGGACACAATCCAGGATTACGTGAAGCAACAAGGGACACACAAAGAAGAAGTAGCACTAAAAAATTGGGAACTTTTGGGGCAGTTTCCCATTCGAAAATTCCCAGTTATCCCTGGACGACAAAAGAATATTGAAACCAGGAAGGAGCCATGGTTTAATATTCAATTACGAGACCTAAAAAGGAGCATTGCTAGAGAGGTGCGTCTCCAAGCAATGGCAGCAAGAACGGGCAAAAAATTTGATAAAGGCAACCTTAAGGAAATGTGGAAAAAATATAAGAAAAAACTAAGGGCGGCAAAAACAGAGTATAAAGAAACCATTTGGAATAAATTACTGTGGGCAAGTAAATTGCCAACAAGCAGGGAGTTTTGTGGAATAATTAATAACCTGACCAAGGGACCAAGACTCCAACAAGAAACCAAAATAGGTGAAGACATATGGATTAAACATGTCCAAAACATGTATAACAACATGGATTATAATCAGCATGTTAATGCAGTTATGGTTTCGGAAGTATCTAGAGAGAAAAAGTCCGGAGTAGAAAATTTCGGTCTCCAGCCTCATGAAGCCAGCTATCAATTAAAATCAGAGATAAGCAGTAATGAGCCAGAAAATCTTACAAACACTAAACAACTAAGAGGAATAATAAAAAAATTAAGAACGGAGGGGGCAGCGGGACCAAACGGGCTTCCAAACGCTCTTTTTAAGAACGCACCCGACTTTTGGGCAGATTATTTTACGCCCCTTTTTAACTACATCTTTAATCAGAACATGGTACCAAATTCCTGGAGAGGGAATGTAATCCATCCAATGTTTAAAAATGGTAACCATAGTAAGCCAGAAAATTATAGACTGATATCTCTGATTGATGTAGAAGCCAAATTATACGCATCATGTCTCCTAATTCACCTTCAAGAATGGATAAATGACAAGAGCATAATCCCAAAGTTTCAAACAGGTTTTAGGTCGGGAATGGGAACAACCAGAAATCTGACAACCCTGGCATTTTTAAGAGAAAAAGCACTAAAAAGGAAAACACAATTACTCGCATGCTTCATCGACCTGAAATCAGCGTTTGATAGAGTGAGTAGAACCCAACTTTGGGATAAACTGATAACCTGGGGGCTACCAACCAAACTACTGGATGCAATGATCGCCCTTCACATGGAAACCTGGGTGAGAGTGAAACTAGGCGACAGAAGTAGAGCATCCGCAAGAATAAACACTCAGCATGGCTTAAGTTAAAACAAGGCTGCGTCCTGGCGCCGAGCCTATTCAACTTGTTCCTAGCAGACATAATTGAACACATGCTATCAGCAAAGAGTCATCCGCCAATGCTGGCCAAAGAGCCTATACCTTTCTTACAATACGCAGATGACATCATTGTGCTAAGTCAAAGTCCGATTGGTCTGCAAAGAGCAATAAACAACTTAGCAATTTATCTGGACCAGGAAAGTCTAAAGCTAAATAAAATGAAAACGAAGGTTGTGCGCCTAGTGGACCCCAAGAAAAATAAGTTTAAATGCTACGTTAAGGGCGACCAAGTGGAAGAGCAAGCCTCTTATAAATATCTAGGCATAACATTGGGGCGGGGCACTTCATACAAGGACCATAAATTGGATTTAAACGCCAAAGCCCAATCATTAATTTTCGCCTTTCAACTGTTGAATAAAAAATTGAGTTGTCCGGCCTACACGCACCTTTTAAATGTGATGGCAGCACAAACTTTACCTACTCTGTCTTATGGTTTGGAAACATGGTGCGGTAAGGAGGCCAATTTACTGAACGAGCTCCAGACTAAGGTATATAAAGCTGTTTTTAACCTTCCTAAGTCCGCATCTCCCGCACAGGTACGGCTAGAATTTAGCCTTCAAAACCAGAAATTCCGGAGCATGAATTCTTTTGTGAAGCTGTGCCATAAATTTCGAGCATCAGAGCCCGGCACATTGAACAATCTATGTTGGGAAGAGATAAAAGCCCAAATGGCCCAAGAAACACCTATATCATGGGGAGCTTATTTAAGGAAATCTTTGGTGGAACTAGATATCCAACTAGTATGGGAGAGCATGGCAGAAAAGACAACATTCAATAAAGCCAGTAATGTGTCCGCAAAGAAGAAATCGCTTCTAGAAGACAAAAATATTTTGTCTAAACGACGCCACGTGTGGACAGTTATAAATTCCTATACTCACACAAAGCCCCAAGCCTTCCTAGCAGCCCATTTCAGCACCGAGATAAAAAAGAGCTTCATCTATCATCGGTTGGGAATCCATGACTCGAAGGACTTAATGCCATCATGGAAACGTAATAATCAAGATGAGAACTGCCAACTATGTGGCTATCCTAACGAAACATTAACCCATTTGTTGTGTGCTTGTCCGGCTGTTAAGGAATTAAGGAAATTCTTTTTAAAACTGATTTTAAATGAGTTAAATATTCGTACATGCAGACAAGCCGTGATTAGATGGATGGAGGGCTCATCAATTATACTGGCTTGTCGGGGCGTAAAATATTTTACACAAATGAGGAAATTCCTCCGACAAGCAGATTTAGAAAACAAGATCGCTGTCGCAGCCTTGAATCCTCAGGGTCGTATGTTGCTCTTTATGGTCCACCTCTCGATACCACCACGGTCTGATTTAATACACAGACTCCATGGAGTGATCAAGCGGGGGAAGGGAAGGATGGGGACAGCGGGGAGGGAGACCTGCAAGATAGATATATTCAGATTAAACCCCGTAATTACACACAATCTAGTTTTTGCTATCTATTCACCCATTCATTGCATATAACTTAGGTATACCTGTAAAGAAAATTCCTTTGTTTCCTAGTCAGCATATATTGTCTATCATGTCGTCGCACATATCTAAGAATAAATGAAACAACACTATAATACTATGGGAGCGTGAAATCACCCGCACCTCTCTTCAGACTCTCTTAGTACCTACCCAATGATATGTTGTGTGTAGCCTTACAGGGGTGCCGGGCTGACTTTTGTGATTTTTGATTCCCCTGTAATGAAGAAAGATAAGAGGGCCCCAGACATAGACAGGTACATATAAATTGTTAAACAGTGATAGTCCTTTAAGTCAGGAAATGAACAATTCCAATTCCAAAGGTAAACGATAGGTTGAAGTGATAATAACAAACTCCAATTTCTGATAATTCTCAGAACAAATAATGATTGAACAATTCGTCTTGCATCTGCCTCATGGACCTCATGAGTAAAAGACAAATTCCATTAATTTTCAGTACCAGAGATAACTCCTAGTTTCGAGCCTTTAGACTCCTTTTGGCGATAAGGTATTGAGCAAATCAACAGGATATTATAGGACGTAACTGAGGATAATCACAGCTAGGACAATCACTCCATGATACGAAACCAATCCTTAACGAGAACAAAGCCTTCAACAAAATAAGAAGGACAATCCAGAACCTTAAGCTGGCTCTTAAGACACTTAGGCTCTTTCCGCCTTCCCGCACGAACCCGGAATGAGGTTCAGCCAACGGGAGAACGGAAATCCCAGATAAGCACAGAAGTATGCCGCAAACCGCTGAGGGATTAAGTAATAGGAAGAAGAGGGAAGCGATGCAATGCTGCACCCTTACCAGACCTCGAGGACTCGACGATTCAGCAGTTAGATTAACCGGCATCCACAGCTCTCTCCGATGAGTCTAAGTAACGCTCATCCGGCCGCGTGATGACGTCAGCAACGTAACCACCGCAGGGTAGGATGGGATTTGTAGTTCTTGTATGGGCATGGCCTCTGTCAGTGTCGATTCTGATGGAACCTGACAGTACATCCCCCTCCCGAAGAACACTGACAGAGGCAAGGTTTGCGCGGGAAGCGTTTGTGGAACAGGCGAACGTAGCGAGGTGCATGGACCCCTGCAGCCGGTTCCCATGAGTTCTCCTCGTTACCATAACCTTTCCAAGCAACCAGGTACCACAACTTGGTGCGGTGAATTTTTGAATCCAGGATACCCCTCACTTCATGTTCAACCTCCCCATCCACCAGCACGGGAGTCGGTGTCTTTAGTACTCTGGAATGGGAGGGTTTCAATAGGGAAACATGAAATGCAGGATGAATACGCAAGGAGGAGGGCAAAGCCAATTTCACCACCACTGGATTAATCAACTTAACTATTTTATAGGGGCCGATGTATCGAGGATTAAAAATACTGTATTTCTTAAATCGTATGTTTTTAGTGGATAACCACACATATTCTCCCAGTTTATATGTAGGCCCTTCTCGCCTATGTTTATCCGCATACGCTTTATACAGAGTTTTTGATTGCTGTAGCTCCTTACGAGCCTGCAGTAGTGTCTTTTGGATACGTGTTATCCGTTCCTGTACCTCTGGCACAGATCCCTGGCCCACAGGATGCTGGAAGGGGGTGAAACAAGGGTGAAACCCATACGTGCAGTGAAATGGTGTGTGTTTCGTGGAACTGTGTAGCGCGCTGTTATATGCTACTTCCGCCAACCACAGGCTGTCTACCCACGCCTCTGTGGTGACATCCACGAAACATCTAAGATACTGCTTCATGGTTTGATTGACTCGTTCTGTCTGGCCATCGGTCTGGGGATGGAAACTCGTAGACAGGTTAGATGTGATCTGCAGCGACGAACACCACTTCTTCCAGAAGTTAGCCGTAAATTGAGTCCCCCTGTCTGATACCACCACTTGAGGAAGTCCATGCAATCTCACTATGTTACTTAAAAGGGTTTGTGCCAATTCGCCCGCCGTAGGTATTTTCTTGCAGGCAATAAAGTGGGCTAGTTTGGTTAAATAATCCACAACTACAAGAATGGCTGTATGTCCTTTATCAGGTGGCATCCCTACCACAAAATCAAGTGAAATCCTTTCCCACGGTTGGGTCGGGGTAGGGAGAGGTTGCAATAGCCCTACTGGTTTGGTGTGTGATGTTTTCATCTGGCAACAGACCGCACATTCACCTACCCAAGTCTTTATGTCTCTTTTGATGTTGGGCCACCAGAACTGACGGAGTATTCGTTCCGTGGTTTTCTCGACGCCATTGTGACCCGCACTGGGTAAGGTATGACACCAATAGAACACTTGTTTTCTTAAGTAAGGGATAGGCAACATCAATTGGTTTCCACGTACAGGAAGACCATCCTTCACTGTCCATTCTTTGTTCTTCACCAACCAAACCTTCCATTTATCAAGAGCCATGTTAACTTTAATGCTCCTAAGAAATCTTTCTGTAACTGTGGCACATATCATATTCTGAGGACTCACAATGGCATTTAAGGGAAGGGCGTCTGGGAGAGTCGGGGTGGTTTGGCGACTCAATGCGTCGGCTTTCTTGTTTTTGCTCCCGGGTCTAAAGGTCACCAAAAAGTTGTACTCCGCAAAGAACAGCATCCAGCGTAGCTGACGAGGTGTCAAATGTCTTGCAGCTGTCATGAACTGAAGGTTGCGGTGGTCCGTGAAAACTGTGACTATATGTTTGGCTCCCATGAGATACTGTCTCCACTCTTGGAAAGCGTTCTTTATTGCCAACAGCTCCTTCTCCGCAATGGTATAATTGTGTTCAGCTGAATTGAGCTTCCTGGACATAAAGGCCACTGGGTGAAGCTGGCCTGTGTCTAGGTGGCGTTGTGACAGGACAGCCCCTACCGCATGCTCAGATGCGTCTGCCTCCACGATGTATGGCTGCTCAGGATCAGCATGTCGCAACACCGGGGCGGATATAAATGCCTTCTTCAGTGCCTCAAAGCCTCGTTGAGCCTCCTCCGTCCAACAAAACACCACTTTCTTCTGCAAAAGGCGTGTGAGCGGAGCAGCTAGCTTGGAAAAACAATCGATGAATCTGCGGTAAAAGTTTGCGAACCCTAGGAAACACTGGATATCGCGAACCGTCTTGGGAGTAGGCCATTCCTTTACTGCCTGTACTTTACGCACTGACATTTCCTGACCCCAAGGTGTCAATATTACTCCTAGAAATTCCACAGTGGTGACGCTAAATTCGCATTTACTGATTTTACAGTATAATTGGTGTTGTCTTAAGGCATGTAGAATGGTGCGTACATGCGTGTTATGGATCTCTGTGTTGGACGAGTAGATCAATATATCGTCTATGTAGACTACCACGAAATGGTCAAGAAACTCTCGTAGCACGTCATTGAGGAAATATTGGAAGGCGGCTGGCGCATTGCATAAGCCGAAAGGCATTACCAGATATTCATAGAGGCCAAAGCGTGTTTTAAATGCCGTCTTCCATTCGTCGCCCTGTCTCATCCGTACTAGATGGTATGCTCCCTTTAAGTCTAGACGTGTGTAAATGACGGCTCCTTTTACTTGTTCCAGCAGAACATTGATGAGAGGCAACGGATACCGGTTTTTTACCGTAATGGCATTGAGCGCACGAAAGTCCACACATGCATGCAGCTCTCCATTGGCTTTAGGTATGAAGAATAATGGAGAGGCGGCAGGCGATTTGGAAACTCTGATGAAGCCCAAAGCCAGGTATTTGTCCAAATAATCACGGAGATGGATATTTTCCGGTTCGGTTAATGCATACACCCTCCCCGAAGGTATGATAGCGCCGGGTAGTAGATCAATCTGGCAATCATATTGCCTGTGTGGAGGTAACGTTTCCGCCATCGTTTCGTTGAAGACGTCTGTATATTCTGTATATTCGTTGGGTAATATGACCGGATGTTCAGCCGCTGTGGCGATATGATGTCTTCCAGCCAAGGTTGTAGCTGGATTGTTCCTCTCCTGAAGACAGTGTTGTATGCAATACTCCGACAAGAAGGAAACGGTTCTTTCCACCCAATCCACCTGGGGATTATGTTTCCTCAGCCATGGTAATCCCAAAATGACACCGTACTGTGGTGCTTGTATTACATTGAATACCAACTTCTCCTGATGGTCAGGGCCGTGTAGTACATCCAGGTCTTCCGTGCAAAACTGAATAGGACCAGCCTCCAAACGTCTTCCATCTACCGCATAAACTGCTTCAGGGTGTTCTTTTTCTCGTAGATTAAGTCCCAGGACAATGGCTTGTTCCTGATCTATGAAGCAGCCTGTTGCTCCTGAATCCAACATCGCTTGAACCGGACACCATGTGTCATGGATAAAGAAACTAATGTTCAAGAATACATGGTCAGTTTTACATGGGGGGTTTTGGTTCAAAGAAGGGATGTATGAATAGCTTGAAGAAGTCCCTTCAGTGTTTCTCAAGCCCTGTCGTTTCCCGCAGAGGATACAGAGGCTACTGGCGACATCTGCCTATTGTTTGTGCGAGGGTACTTAGATCTCAAGGTACACTCTCTGATGAAATGTCATTTCTTGCCACAATATATACATAAACCCTTCTTCCTTCTGTAATCTCTCTCTTCCAAAGTAAGTGCAGAACGCACTGCTCCTATTTCCATGGGTTCGGCCTTGGTGGTTGTTTGAACTTCGGAGTGACGGGAGGCCTCAAACCGCGCAGGCATACGCTCTCTTCTCTTGTGTTCTCCCTTATGTTCATTGAGCCTGTGATCCAGTCGTAACACCAAGTTTATTAAATCTTCACAAGACACTGGTTGAGGGTCTATTTGTGCCAGGATGTCCTTCATCTCTTCTCTCAGTCCTTGATGAAATATAGCAGCCTGTTTATTCTCGGGCCACTCCGTCTCTGTAATAAGTCTACGAAAGTCATTAAGATATGCAATAAGTTCCCGGTTTCCTTGTCTCAATTCTAACAGATCTCGGTCAGCTGAGTGTGTGGCCGATCTGCGGTTGAAGGTCTTCTCAAATTCTTTAATAAAGGAGTCCCAGTCGTACAATAATGGGTCGTCTCTTCGCACTAAGGGCACGGCCCATTGTGCAGCATCCCCTGCCAAGTAAGAGATGAGAAAGGCGACCCTGGCATGGTTGGTTGTAAAGGCCTTGACTTTACAAGAGAAGTGCAGCATCACCTGCGTCATAAAGACCTGTACTTTACTACTCTCCCCATGGAATCTCTCTGGGGTGGCCAAAGGTATGGGAGTGGGAACCTCCACTATCACGGGTGTTGTGTGTGTCGACTGTACTGCGCCTGCATTAAATGGGTTCCTTTGCATTCTGTCAACTACGGCCTGTAAATTGGCTGTTTCAGCCCTAGAGGCCGTGAGTTCTGTCTGTATCAGGGCCAGAGCGGCTATAACGTCATCCATTGTGGCCATATTCAACCTGCGACCGGGAGGATTTAAATATATAGGCCGGTTAATCTGTCGCAGCCTTGAATCCTCAGGGTCGTATGTTGCTCTTTATGGTCCACCTCTCGATACCACCACGGTCTGATTTAATACACAGACTCCATGGAGTGATCAAGCGGGGGAAGGGAAGGATGGGGACAGCGGGGAGGGTGACCTGCAAGATAGATATATTCAGATTAAACCCCGTAATTACACACAATCTAGTTTATGCTATCTATTCACCCATTCATTGCATATAACTTAGGTATACCTGTAAAGAAAATTCCTTTGTTTCCTAGTCAGCATATATTGTCTATCATGTCGTCGCACATATCTAAGAATAAATGAAACAACACTATAATACTATGGGAGCGTGAAATCACCCGCACCTCTCTTCAGACTCTCTTAGTACCTACCCAATGATATGTTGTGTGTAGCCTTACAGGGGTGCCGGGCTGACTTTTGTGATTTTTGATTCCCCTGTAATGAAGAAAGATAAGAGGGCCCCAGACATAGACAGGTACATATAAATTGTTAAACAGTGATAGTCCTTTAAGTCAGGACATGAACAATTCCAATTCCAAAGGTAAACGATAGGTTGAAGTGATAATAACGAACTCCAATTTCTGATAATTCTCAGAACAAATAATGATTGAACAATTCGTCTTGCATCTGCCTCATGGACCTCATGAGTAAAAGACAAATTCCATTAATTTTCAGTACCAGAGATAACTCCTAGTTTCGAGCCTTTAGACTCCTTTTGGCGATAAGGTATTGAGCAAATCAACAGGATATTATAGGACGTAACTGAGGATAATCACAGCTAGGACAATCACTCCATGATACGAAACCAATCCTTAACGAGAACAAAGCCTTCAACAAAATAAGAAGGACAATCCAGAACCTTAAGCTGGCTCTTAAGACACTTAGGCTCTTTCCGCCTTCCCGCACGAACCCGGAATGAGGTTCAGCCAACGGGAGAACGGAAATCCCAGATAAGCACAGAAGTATGCCGCAAACCGCTGAGGGATTAAGTAATAGGAAGAAGAGGGAAGCGATGCAATGCTGCACCCTTACCAGACCTCGAGGACTCGACGATTCAGCAGTTAGATTAACCGGCATCCGCAGCTCTCTCCGATGAGTCTAAGTAACGCTCATCCGGCCGCGTGATGACGTCAGCAACGTAACCACCGCAGGGTAGGATGGGATTTGTAGTTCTTGTATGGGCATGGCCTCTGTCAGTGTCGATTCTGATGGAACCTGACAATCGCTGGCTGAAAGCCTTCATTATAGGCGGTTCGAATATTACAGGCCGGTAAAAAGGTTTTGTACAAATAATGATATAGCGCTTTCTGGCTTAGCACCTGTACTTCTTACATTTTAGTCTAAAATATTCATTATTGATTTTTATTAAATGTCTGCATCCAGGTTCTGTATTTTTTTATAAATTATAGAATATATGGCGTTGTTTTGAAAACATTTATGTGATACCATGGTTTTTATCGTGAAACTGTTTTTCTATGTAATTTGTAATGATTGTAAGTAATCATGCAATAAACAATAAACTTGGAACTTGGAAACTAGTGTTGAGCTCAGTGTGAAGTGTTTTATCTCGTTTTGTGCAGTTCCAACTTTCATAGCTTTGAAGACCTTTAAAGGGATTTTACTCCAGGGTATCATAAGGAACTAAATCATGATGGCTGCCATTCAAACAGACCGAGTACTAAGGTATGATAAGTTCCTGGGGTAATTGGACAAATATTGAGTTGCAGAAATATCGGAAAAAAATATTGTGATAAAAAATATCATCATGATGAAATATCGTTTTTAGGTAAGTATTATTGTTTTCAAGAACATCATTGTTGTTAATGTCGTTTTCAATAATATAGTTGTAAAAAGTATCATTTTTTAATTATCTTTGTGTGTTAGTTTACATATTAATTTTAGGTGTCATTGTTTGTATGATTGTTAATAAGGTTTTAAATACAGTTTGTAATATTAAGTGGTTTATATTTTTTATTTAATTGCTAATAGTAACATTATATTGACGTAGTGGGGTGTTAGGTTTGTAGGGGTGTAGGGTGGGAAATCAATTCTGGATAATTAATTAACATGTACTTATTAATGTATCATTAATTATTTATTTGATTAATAATTATGTTAATCGTGTAATAATTATATTTTTAAGTACTATATTATGTGTGGGCTGCTGGTTTTGTAGGGGTATAGGGTGGGAAGTTAATTAAGTACAAATTAACAATTAGTTATTAATTATTTAATTGATTAATAAATATGTAAATTGGGTCATATTTTTATTTTTTTCAGTTATATAATATGTGTGGGTTGTTGGATTTGTAGAGGTATAGGGTTGAAAGGTAATTAAGAAATAAATAATTAACAAATAATTTACAATTTAATATTTCATTGATAATTAAATATGTAAACTGTGTAATGATTGTATTTTGGAAGTAATATATTAAGTGCCGGCTGCTGAGTTTGTACGGGTATGGGGGGGGGGAGTTAATTATTAATTAATTCATTTTTCAATTATTAATTAATTTTTAAGTGATTATTAATTATGTTAAGTGTGTTACATTTATTTATTTTAGTTATATTTCAAGTGTGGGCTACTAGGTTTGTAGGGAGTATAGTGTGGTTAATTAATTAAATTGATAATTATTAAATTGTTTACTAATCATATTAATTGTTTAACTGTTTTATATATTCTTATATACATTTATTTGATCAATTAATGAAGTTCACATTAAGAGTTTTATATTTTTTTATAAATTAATAGGGGTATATTTTATATATGTTATGTGCTTTAAGTGAAGCACTTTCCCTACTCTTGCACAGACTGGAGTAGGAATAGCAAATCTTTCCTCTCTGAAGACCAATGCTTTCTCTACTGTTGCGCAAACTGCAGTTGGATAGTAAATGTTACCCCTCCGGAGGCCAACGCTTTCCCTACTGTTGCACAGATTGGAGTGGGAATACTACATTTTACCCCTCCAAAGTCCAATATTTTCTCTACTGTTGCCCAGACTGGAATGGGAATAGAAAAGGTTACCCCTCCGGAGACCAATGCTTTCCCTACTGTTGCATAGACTGGAGTGGGAATAGTAAATCTTAACCCTCCGAAGTCCAAAACTTTTATTACTGTTGGACAGACTGGAGTTGGAATAGTAAATCTAATTCCTCCGAAGTCCAACACTTTCTCTGCTGTTGCTTAGACTAGGGTGGGCATATTAAATTTAACCTCTCCAAAGTTCAACGTTTTCCCTACTGTTGCACAGATTGGAATGGGAATAGTACATTTAACCTCTCTGAAGTCCAATGCTTTCCCTACTTTTGCACAGCCTGGAGTGGGAATAGTAAATTTTACCCCTCCGAAGTCCAATGCTATCCCTACTGTTGCAAAGACTGCAGTGGGAAGAGTATATCTATTATTCCCAGATTTTAATACTTTTTTAATATTGTTTAAATATATCTAATATTATTATTTGCTTACTTGTTTAATTTTCTATTATTTTTGTATAATTTGTTTTGTTTACTATTTTTTAGTAAATGTCTTCATTGTTTTTTATATTTAACTAATTTGATAATTTATTTAATGTTTTACATTTAATTGTTAATATTTTTTATGTTTTATATACGTGTGTGTATATATACACAATATTTATATACATATATATGCATTTATAGTAGTAAATTAATTTTTTTGATATACTGTAAAATATAATTTCAAAGTGTTCTATAATGTATATGTATTTGTACATACACACATATATATTTATGTTCTGTTTTTGGTTCTGGAATGCAGTGAACCGTGAGAAAAAGGATATTCACAATATATATTTATGTGTGTATGTTTATATAAGTATATATTTATATATAGGATAACATATTACTTAAATGTATTTAATTTACATTATATTAATGTTATATATCAAAACATTTAATATTTACTATTTTAAATATATATATTAAAAATAATGTTTTGTACGTTTTCAACAATATTAGCATGGAACAATACACTTTTATTGGTATTTTTGTACTTACCAGTATATGTTTTTGGGAAACTATATTTTTGTAATCGATAGTTTTGACACAATATTTCTGTATCATGATATTGTTCTGATAAATATTATATCAATGATCCATTCTTGGTGACTTCCTAAAACCAAGTAGACAATGTTCTATCTGAGCCATTGTACTTGAAAATGAGTGTTGTGTGATTGATATTGTAAAATGAGACACTAACTTTGGGGTCGATTCCGATTCGGGCCGGAAAAAGCACCGACCGACTCGGATCCGGAAAAAATACCGACCGACACGTACCCGTGGCGCCCGACACGCCAAGTACGATGCAAGGCGCGAAAAATCCGACCGACACGTAACGAAACCAAGTCGACCGACCGAGCCGCACGGAAAACAGCAATCCGGCCGGAAAAACACGCGAATCCAAACGACCGACACGCACCCGGAACAATTCCGACCGAAACGTACACGCTAACTCCAAACCGCTAAGTACGATGCAAGGCGCGAAAACCACGAGCGAGTCGGACGGAGGACAAGCCGTACGACCGACACGCATACAAAACCGAGCCGAAGCAACACAATACACCGCGACCGACGCGTACGCAGCATAGAAAACTGCACAAACACAGCGTGAACGAAACGGAAAACACCGTACGAGACCAATGCAGGGTCCGACTCGGTCACAAGAACGTTTCCAACATACACAAACAGCACAAAGGAAAAATCACCCAAAAAAGGCCAAACATGCAATTACCAAGCCAATAAATACTGGGGGGGTGGGGACAGAGAACAAGGACACACCCACAACTCCACCTATATAAAGGACACAAATCACTACCATGAGCCTTTGCAAATGCCATTCCACTGCCAGCACCCAAGAGAAAGCAACCACACACCCACAGCTCATCCCTCACACAAGCCACACACCATCAGCACACCAACAAATACCTACCTCACATACACCCAGCAAAACACACACTCACACACCCTCACCTGCACACCAACACACACATCACCCACCATCACCACCCATCACCATGCCCCCCAAGAAGAATCCCAAGTTCCTAGATAGTGAATTGGAAGTCATGGTAGACGAGATCCTCAGGGTGGAGCCACAGCTGTTTGGCACTCTGGTCCAACAGACCCCCATGTCGCAGAAAACCAAGATGTGGGAGAGGATCATCAACAGGGTGAACGCCCAATCACCATGTCGGCGCACAAAGACGGACATCCAGAACAGGTGGTATGACGTGCGCAGGAGGGTACGGGACATGCTGAAGAAAGACTACATCAACAGCCAACACAACGGCAGTGGCCCTCCTGCCAAGCCAATATACCTCAGGCCCTGGGAGGAGAAGGTGCGGGCCATCCTTCCGCCAGTGAGCGTATATGGACTAGAGGACATCCCAGAGCCTGGTGAGTACACAACAAATGTACACAATAAACTGCCACAAAACACACACATCACTGTCAAGGGGAGAGTCAAACCATGCACTCATAGCAATTACACAGCAACTAGAACAGAATCATCCCAAAATGTGTATGTCAGTCAGATAAACACAACACATGCCATCAAAAAAGTCACATCCAACTGTGCGAACACATGTACAAACACAACCAGAACTACAGCTAGGCAGTGGCACAAATAGAACTAACAAACACATCCACACATGTAGCCACCACAACAACACCAACACACAGTGAAGACCACTCAAAGGAAGGAATTCTGTGTATGCTGGCCAAGTCAGTGTAGCCAATAGCATCATGGGAGTCGCAGTCACACATATTGCCCGCCCCAAAACTGTCCCATCAACACCACCATGAACCATGCGCACATCACAGGGAGTGGAGAAGGACTCACAAGATGGCTGACACTGGCTACTGCTGTGGGGAGCACAAGGCCCTGCTGCCAACTGTGCACCAACAAACAGCAGGACACCACTGACTGACATCCTGAGAGACAACTTCCACTCCCTGCAATGCAAGCACGTTCCATGGTGGGATATCTGGCTGGCTGGGTGGGAAGGGGGACTTGCAGCACTGACTATAGTCACCAGCACCTCCCCTCACACCCCCCCAACACAAACTCCACAGTACCCACCTGGTAGAATGCAATGCCCACCATCCTAACACAAGATCCCACAAAGCACCACCACCCTGGGTTATGTTGTGTGAAGCACAGGGACACTCTTGGGACTCTTAGCCAAACAACTGCCAGGACAACACTCCCAGCCATCCTGTCAGCACAGCCAGCCCACCCCACAGGGAAGCAGAGTCAAAAGGAAGGAAGCATGGGCATGCTGGGAAGGGGGTGGAGGCAATAGCATGATGGGAGTCGTAGTCACAGACATTGCTCAGCCTCACAACTGGCCCATCAACACCACCCTGAACCATGCTCACATCACAGGGAGTGGAGAAGGACTCACAAGATGGCTGACACTGGCTACTGCTGTGGGGAGCACAAGGCCCTGCTGCCAACTGTGCACCAACAAACAGCAGGACACCACTGACTGACATCCTGAGAGACAACTTCCACTCCCTGCAATGCAAGCACGTTCCATGGTGGGATATCTGGCTGGCTGGGTGGGAAGGGGGACTTGCAGCACTGACTATAGTCACCAGCACCTCCCCTCACACCCCCCAACACAAACTCCACAGTACCCACCTGGTAGAATGCAATTCCCTCCATCCTAACACAAGATCCCACAAAGCACCACCACCCTGGGTTATGTTGTGTGAAGCACAGGGACACTCTTGGGACTCTTAGCCAAACAACTGCCAGGACAACACTCCCAGCCATCCTGTCAGCACAGCCAGCCCACCCCACAGGGAAGCAGAGTCAAAAGGAAGGAAGCATGGGCATGCTGGGAAGGGGGTGGAGGCAATAGCATGATGGGAGTCGTAGTCACAGACATTGCTCAGCCTCACAACTGGCCCATCAACACAACCCTGAACCATGCTCACATCACAGGGAGTGGAGAAGGACTCACAAGATGGCTGACACTGGCTACTGCTGTGGGGAGCACAAGGCCCTGCTGCCAACTGTGCACCAACAAACAGCAGGACACCACTGACTGACATCCTGAGAGACAACTTCCACTCCCTGCAATGCAAGCACGTTCCATGGTGGGATATCTGGCTGGCTGGGTGGGAAGGGGGACTTGCAGCACTGACTATAGTCACCAGCACCTCCCCTCACACCCCCCAACACAAACTCCACAGTACCCACCTGGTAGAATGCAATGCCCTCCATCCTAACACAAGATCCCACAAAGCACCACCACCCTGGGTTATGTTGTGTGAAGCACAGGGACACTCTTGGGACTCTTAGCCAAACAACTGCCAGGACAACACTCCCAGCCATCCTGTCAGCACAGCCAGCCCACCCCACAGGGAAGCAGAGTCAAAAGGAAGGAAGCATGGGCATGCTGGGAAGGGGGTGGAGGCAATAGCATGATGGGAGTCGTAGTCACAGACATTGCTCAGCCTCACAACTGGCCCATCAACACCACCCTGAACCATGCTCACATCACAGGGAGTGGAGAAGGACTCACAAGATGGCTGACACTGGCTACTGCTGTGGGGAGCACAAGGCCCTGCTGCCAACTGTGCACCAACAAACAGCAGGACACCACTGACTGACATCCTGAGAGACAACTTACACTCCCTGCAATGCAAGCACGTTCCATGGTGGGATATCTGGCTGGCTGGGTGGGAAGGGGGACTTGCAGCACTGACTATAGTCACCAGCACCTCCCCTCACACCCCCCCAACACAAACTCCACAGTACCCACCTGGTAGAATGCAATGCCCTCCATCCTAACACAAGATCCCACAAAGCACCACCACCCTGGGTTATGTTGTGTGAAGCACAGGGACACTCTTGGGACTCTTAGCCAAACAACTGCCAGGACAACACTCCCAGCCATCCTGTCAGCACAGCCAGCCCACCCCACAGGGAAGCAGAGTCAAAAGGAAGGAAGCATGGGCATGCTGGGAAGGGGGTGGAGGCAATAGCATGATGGGAGTCGTAGTCACAGACATTGCTCAGCCTCACAACTGGCCCATCAACACCACCCTGAACCATGCTCACATCACAGGGAGTGGAGAAGGACTCACAAGATGGCTGACACTGGCTACTGCTGTGGGGAGCACAAGGCCCTGCTGCCAACTGTGCACCAACAAACAGCAGGACACCACTGACTGACATCCTGAGAGACAACTTACACTCCCTGCAACGCAAGCACGTTCCATGGTGGGATAACTGACTGGCTGGGTGGGTGGGAAGGAGGTCCGGCTGTCAACCAAACACAAGCAATGCAGACCATGTTCACACCCCAGAAAATACATAGAAATGCCCAAATAATGCAGGACAATGTGCCACACCAATATCAACCCCTGACTGTGACGACTTAGGACAATGCAATGTACAGGCCCGCACCCAGAGGCACAGTCACAACTGTCATGTGTGTCAACCATTGATGTCTGCAGAAACATGACATACATTGTTTGTGTCTCCCAAAAACAGGTGATGATGGGGACACAGCAGCAGACGCTGAGGAGTCCCAGTCCCAGGCTCAAGAGGATGCCGAGCTCACTGGCGTCGTACAGCCTCTGTCCTCCTCGGACGATGAAGAACAACCTGGCACATCCGGTGCAAGTCAACATGCAGCACCAGCAGGACCACCAGCTGCAGCACCAGCAGGACCACCAGCTGCACCCCTGCACCCACCCCTACAACGACTGTCACCACGAATACCATCCCTGCCGACATGGACAGAATAAGGAGCAACACCAGCACAGTGACCCTGGACCAACCTGGGGCCATGGACACCACCACCACCACCAACCCCCAAGGTGGACCAGGGTTATCTGTGCGTGCCACTGCACACACTGCACATGTCAGCAGGGGTGGTGGGAGGGGTGGGAGACAGAGGTCGCTGCTTGCAGACGTTGCTGGTGTGCATGACGACCCACAACTGGTACGCATAGCTGATGCGTACCAGTCCAGCACCGGAGAGCTCAGCCAGGTAGTGGGGCTCCTCAGAGACATTAAACAGCAGCAGGCTGCCCATCATGCCCGCTTGGACTCCCACATGTCCCACGTGGAGTCACACATGTCCCGTGTGGACTCACACATGTCCCGCGTGGAGTCCAAGTGGGATGCACTGCATGAGATGACGGCGGTGCACAGGGACATTTTACAATGCCTCCGCCAGATGAACAGCAACCAGTCCACACCTCCCTGTGTGCCAACAACATCTGGTGCCGAACAAACTGCAACTGCCACAGGGAGGGAGGAGGACTCTGGCAGAGAGTCCCCTGCACCGCAGCAGCCTGCACTTGAGGGCCCCCCCAAGAAGAGGGGTCGTCCGAGGAGGGAAAAGTGAGAGGCCGATGGCCAAGCGCAACTCCCAGGAAGCCTGAACCTGTTCTGGATGTTCGCCTTTGTGCACAGACTGTTCACCCTGTTGACGGCAACACTACTCCCACACATTGCATGGGGAGTACAAGTTGGACCAATGTGTCAGACAACTGTGGCCCCGATACTGGGGATCCTGTCTACCCGGACTTTCAATTCACCTAGGAACTTGGGATTGCAAGATTCATGTACAGCACAACCCATCCTATGCACTATTAACACAAATGTATCACAATAAACACACTAATACACCATAATTGCCTCTGTCGTGATTCCAACGTGGGTGCTGTTATGGGGATGATGAACTGCAAAATTACACAGTGTATGCGAACTGCAACAGCAAGGACAACACAGGCATGTGAGTACAGGCAACGTGACACACATGAGGGAGACACACCACCAGGGCTACACGACACATACACACCTAGGCCATCTGACTCATTGCCTACACTGATGTTGCCAGGGAAGACGGTGCAATGCACAGACACCACACCCATTCCCAGTTGTAGTCAAGTAGCCCACAGGTGCAGTAAGCAAATGGCAGTCAAATGTGTGACCACAGACAACGCACATCACAAAGTGAAGCACAGGTTTATTACACAGTTGCAACATGCCGTAACCACTACAGATGCAAGGTAACCCCACCTGGTAGCGGGCACACAGTCAACAACTGTAGACGGAAGGAAGTCCATGGGTGTGGCGCACATCACCTGTAGGGACACAACAGCTACCAGCCTGGATGTGTAATCACATCGTCGGTGGACACAGTTGACCAAACGAATCTGAAAGTACCCTGTGAAGGACAGAAATGACACACAGTCAAAAGCAATGGAGTACAGGACAGAACAGCAAAACTCATGCACAATACATGTTACAAGATACCCACCCAGAACCAAGTTAGCATGTCAACACTGTTGGGGAGTACAGCCTACCTGTCACCACACATCGCAACACACATCCAGTCAAGTAGCCCATGGACACACTCCAACAGCACCAGAGCACCACCCACACATCATGCCAACTCACATCATTGACATGACACCTCAGGATACTCACATTCAGCTAAAGAAGTTGGTGATGAGCTGTGTGCGGACATCACCATCACCATCATCATCATCATCATCGTCACTGGCATCGTGGTCCAGGCCAGGATCCTCCACAGGTGGCGGATGTTGGTCATTGTCATCCTGGATGAGAGGCAACTCCTTCCGCACTGCCAGGTTGTGGAGCATGCAGCAGACGATGATAATCTTGCACACTTTCGCAGGGGCATATGGGAGGGACCCTCCGGTCTTGTCCAGGCAGCGGAAGCGGCTCTTCAGGAGACCAAAGGTCCGCTCAATCACTCTCCTGGTCCGACCATGTGCCTCATTGTAGCGCATCTGGGCAGGTGTCACAGGGTTCCTGAAGGGTGTCAGCAACCACGGCATGTTGGGGTATCCCGAGTCACCTACGGCCAGACAAGTGCACATTAGCTGACTTGGAAAAGTGGGCGGAATACTACAGATCAGATCACACACAATGGCACAAAGTCAGTACACACCGACAAGCCAGGCACGCTGGTTCTGCATCTGTGCCATCATCCTGGGGATGCGACTACTCCTCATCACAAAGGCATCGTGTGCTGAACCAGGGAAACGGGCACACACGTGTGTGATGGTCATGTCTGCAAGACACACCACCAGTGCATTGACCGAGTGGTAGTGCTTGCGGTTCCTGTAGGCCTGCTCCTGGGCCTGTGGTGGTACCAAAGCCACATGTGTCCCATCAATGGAGCCAATTACATGCGGCATCCTCCCTAGGGCATAAAAGTCACTCTTCACGTCAGTGAGTCGTCGCAGTCTAGGGAAATAGATGTACCGGTTCAGGAAGAGCAACATTGCCGCCAAAACATCGCGGAGCACACGGCTGAACATGGTCTGTGACATCCCACCAGCAGTCGCCACAGTATGTTGGAAGGTACCGGTGGCAAAGAAGTGTAGGGCTGCCATCACCTTCACCTTGGGGGTCAGCGCTGTAGGATACGGCCGGCCAGGCTGCAAATGTGGGGACAACTGCACTGCCAAATCCTCAATCAGCTGCCTGGTGAAGCGGTACCGTCGGATGCTGTCCCGTTCCACCATCGTTGCCAGGTCTGGGAATGGCCGATGGACAGCAGGAGCCCTGCAGTGCAGAGGAGAAGTAAGCAAGATTGTCAGTCACCCCACATATGCGGCATTGAACACACTCAAGATCCCAACATACATCATTATGAGGCACAACTACATGAAGTGTGCAGTACCGGAAGGACATGTATGGTACATACATGGCCAACATCTGTCAACACGGTCCTACAGGTGGCATCAATTTGTCCCAGGTTGGCCCATTGGATATCATGATGCCGTGTCACAGTTCCCATCTCCTGCTGCCATGTCACATTCACCCCCACAGTGACATGTGAGGACAGATGTGCCCCAGGCACCACAGCTCAACGACAGGTACATTCCCAGGGACCCTGTAATGCCACATGGACACTGGCATCACATGGAGTATCATGTGTACACCACAGCAAAACAAACATGACCCCCACAGGTAGTGGCCCCACTTGCCACGGCAGGACAGACATGGACGTCTGTGACACACACGCACAACATCAGAGTCCATGCACACACAACGTGGATGTGGAGACTGTCTCCCATTGTGCACATGAAATCAGAGACATTGTAAACACTACATGCACAAAGACTGTGGAGGTCCATCACTATTGTGCCACTGGGACACCCTGGCTCAAACATACCGTCCCACATGGGACTCACGGGGTATGTGACATGACATACACAAACACCACTGTGAAATGTGACCATGGCACATGCACAGATATGAACAGTTGCACATCACAGTGGTCACGTACACGTAACACCCAGGATCCTGTCCCCATGAACACGTGCACAGCCTGGGGGTGGCTGCCCACAGGTGACACCCACAGGACAACATGTACACCAACATACACAAAATAGGAAATGCAGCCTTACATGCCTTATGATAAGGTTTGGACAGGCTGTCGTGATGTAGGTGTGCCCCTCACTCCCTGGGAGCTATCTGTGGCTGGCATATGTCCATCTGAGACAGGCATACTGACATATGCCAGTCACATGTACAGTGATGCGTTGTACTGCAATGGACCGATCGGTGCCTCCGGCCGGCCCATTGCTTTCAATGTGTGGGGGTACGCGTTGTACCCCTGTGCGCGTTGAACTGCAATGGACCGATCGGTGCCTCCAGCCGGCCCATTGCCTTCAATGTGTGGGGGTACGCGTTGTACCCCTGTGCGCGTTGAACTGCAATGGACCGATCGGTGCCTCCGGCCGGCCCATTGCTTTCAATGTGTGCGGGTGCGCGTTGTACCCCTGTGCGCGTTGAACTGCAATGGACCGATCGGTGCCTCCGGCCGGCCCATTGCTTTCAATGTGTGCGGGTACGCGTTGTACCCCTGTGCGCGTTGAACTGCAATGGACCGATCGGTGCCTCCGGCCGGCCCATTGCTTTCAATGTGTGCGGGTACGCGTTGTACCCCTGTGCGCGTTGAACTGCAATGGACCGATCGGTGCCTCCGGCCGGCCCATTGCTTTCAATGTGTGCGGGTACGCGTTGTACCCCTGTGCGCGTTGAACTGCAATGGACCGATCGGTGCCTCCGGCCGGCCCATTGCTTTCAATGTGTGCGGGTATGCGTTGTACCCCTGTGCGCGTTGAACTGCAATGGACCGATCGGTGCCTCCGTCCGGCCCATTGCTTTCAATGTGTGCGGGTACAGCGTTGTACCCCTGTGCGCGTTGAACTGCAATGGACCGATCGGTGCCTCCGTCCGGCCCATTGCTTTCAATGTGTGCGGGTACGCGTTGTACCCCTGTGCGCGTTGAACTGCAATGGACCGATCGGTGCCTCCGGCCGGCCCATTGCTTTCAATGTGTGCGGGTACGCGTTGTACCCCTGTGCGCGTTGAACTGCAATGGACCGATCGGTGCCTCCGTCCGGCCCATTGCTTTCAATGTGTGCGGGTACGCGTTGTACCCCTGTGCGCGTTGAACTGCAATGGACCGATCGGTGCCTCCGGCCGGCCCATTGCTTTCAATGTGTGCGGGTACGCGTTGTACCCCTGTGCGCGTTGAACTGCAATGGACCGATCGGTGCCTCCGGCCGGCCCATTGCTTTCAATGTGTGCGGGTACGCGTTGTACCCCTGTGCGCGTTGAACTGCAATGGACCGATCGGTGCCTCCGGCCGGCCCATTGCTTTCAATGTGTGCGGGTACGCGTTGTACCCCTGTGCGCGTTGAACTGCAATGGACCGATCGGTGCCTCCGGCCGGCCCATTGCTTTCAATGTGTGCGGGTACGCGTTGTACCCCTGTGCGCGTTGTACCGCAATGGACCGATCGGTGCGCACCCATTGACAATGGGCTTGCCTGGCAACGGACGCGTTTTCGAATTTCGAACGAGTCGGTTGCTGGAAAATCAGTTGGTCACCCACAACAATGTTGCAAAATCATGTATGTCATGAAGTTGAAGATTTGAAGGATGCTGTGGGCGTGTTTTGGTGCTGCTATTCCATGGATTGGCCAGATTCAGAAGATGCAAACGACTTGGACCTATCACTTTGGACACAAGGGACAGTATCTGCCTCTCCAGCACATATATATTGCTGGCTGTTCCCCTGAGAGCCCACTTGCCTGCACTACATGCTCCAAGACGACATCTGCCACTGCACTGCTGCTGTCTCTGCCCCTCTGGACCCTGCAATGGCACGTACTGTGGAGAGAGCCCCAGCCTTCAGCCTTGAAGAGAACCAGGCCCTGCTGGACAGCCTACTTCCACAGTACAGCAAGCTGTATGGGACACCAGGGGAGCAGGTGAGTGTCCTGTGCACTGCCTTTCTGAATGTGCATTTTGTCTGACTAGCAAGGCTGAGAGTCTGCACGCCACTGGCTAGCAGGCTCACTGAGTAGTTGTCACCCCCATAGTGTGTAGTGACTTGCACTGGACAGGTATGGTGCAGTGACAGTGCTTCTGAACAGGGTTTTACTCCCCATGCAATGATACCATGTAGTGACTTCTGGAAAATTGTCCATGGGCAGCCGTGCACTGCCTGTGTACACCATGTGCCCCTGTGATTGCGACATGTATATGCAACTGTGTCATGCACGGATATGTTGCATGTGTAGTAATGGCCTTATCACTTTGTCATCCTGACAGGCTTCTGCCCATCGGAAGCAGGAGATCTGGAAGGACATCGTCCGGGCTGTCCGGTCCGTGGGGGTCTACAAGCGCCGGATCCGCAACTGCCAAAAGAGGTGGCAGGACCTTCGGGGCTGGACCCGGAGGATTGCACGGGTCCAGCTGAAGCTGTCGCCTCCTCGCAGGAGGGGCGGAACACGGACCCTGACCCCCACATGCTCAGGATCCTGGCGGTGGTCTTTCCAGATCTGGATGGGCAGCTGAAGGCCAGAGAGCAGCAAGGAGGGGGTGAGTCAAAGACTGCACTGTGAACTCTGTCTAACATGCTATGTGCCCTCCTCGGGCCTGGTTAAACAGCCACAGTACAGCAGTCATGTTGTCCAGGAGCCATGTCCCTCTATTGTGCACTGCCCACTCCTCATCTGATACCCAGGTGTGGCCCTTACATGCAGGGAATTCTGTCACTTAGGACTGTGTCCTTGCAGTTTGCTTGACTCAAGGTGGGAGACAGCATCTGTTTCCCTGACTCTGTGGTGGGCATCATGGGTGGGTCCATTGCTTACACAATGCCTGTATTCTGACATGTATTCAGCGTGTTACTTTGATCTGTGGTCCAATTGCTGAGCTGATCCACCACATGTGGCTGGGGTATCTGGCACACACCCATGCTGCGGGTGGGAACAATGTTTGGGCCCCAGGAGTATGTATATGACGTGTGTCACACATACTTAGCCAGCTGCCTACAGTCCAGGGCTCATCCCTCATTCATGTGGGGCTGGACAGTCATGCCTACTCCAGGCCATACAATACACTCTGTACTCCCACTCCCGTGTATCAGCTGACACATTGTGCGCAGTGATTTGACCCCTCAGGTGTCTGCCTCTGTGTCAGTGTGCTGTGGATTAGTCGCCAGGACTGCTGTGGAGTTTCTTGGTAGGGGCTCAGCATGCCACTGGAGATGTGACCATAGGAGACGATACTTGTGTGTCACATAGGTGTCTGATCAGCTGCCCATGCAGACTGGGGCATGTGAATGTGAAGTTCAGGCAGCTGTTCCCCATTCACAGCAGAGTGTGAGGGCTCAGGTTCAGAGGGTAGTGTCACAGGTCTCCCATATGTCCAATAGGTATGACCTGGACAGATGAGGGTTAAGAGGATGTGTTGTGGGGGGATGTACATGTGCACTTGTGCAGCTCCAGGACTTGCATTCCCCATGACCTACTATTGTGACACAGTGCAGAGTGTTGTTGTCTGGCTGCAAAGTCATACATCACTGAGACAGTGATGTATGACTTTGCAGTCATGCCTCCGCCATGGCATGTGTCTACTGATTGGTGAGCCTGCAGGGGAGTGACATGTGCTACATGCACACCATAGTGGCGCTGGCTATCAGGACATGGGTGCATCATGGTGTCTGTCGCTGGTATGCATCACATGCATTTCCTATTTGACTCTGGGCATCCCTTTCATCCGGAAACCTGTACTGACTCAGTGGCAAGAGCTGTGATGTGTGCATGTCCACATGCCACACCGTGTCCTCTGCACTGTCCAACTACTGTGTACTTGGTGCATGTGTCCACACTGGGGTGTTGCAATCCAACAGACACCAGACAGATGGGTGCAAGGCCATGTGGGATGTGAGTGCCATGCTTGGCATCAGACTGACAATTGGCTTCTCCTGTTCAGTTAGGGCACTTTTAGCAATGTACAACTAATGATGCCAGGGCTTGCTCTGTGATGTGCTGTGCTCACAGTGGTGTGTGCGTTTTGTGCAGGTGACTGATGTCTGTCTGTTTCCCCATTGTTTGCAGATACATCCACGGCCACGGAAGGGGACAGCTCCACGGACCAGGAGGAGCCAGAGAGCCAGACTGGGTCAGCAGCCGAGGAGTGGTCGGAGGGACCCAGTGGCACGGAGGGCGAGGGGAGCCACACCGAGGAGTCCTCAGCAGCATCCACCTCAGCTGAGGACCAGAGCAACTCGGAGGATGACTCCCTTGTGGAGGCGGGTGTCAGCAGCCACCACACCCCAGCTAGTGTTGCTGTCCCCGCCACCACCAGCACCACCACCGCCCTCCCATCGGCTCCCATTCCCCAGGTCCGTGGAGGCTCCCATGTCCGGGAGCGTGTCTCCTTTGGGCCAGGCACCGCAGCCCCTGCCCCTGTGTCCCCTGCTGCCCTGAGTGAGGAGTCTGTGTACCTCCTTCGCCAGCTCCATGTAGGCCAGACAGCCATGCTGAGTGTCCTCCATGCGCACACCGCGCTGTTGACTCAGCTGGTGTCGTTCATGGAGGGCATCTCATCGGGCATGTCTGACCTACAGAGGGGCAATAGGTCCATGGACTCCTCCCTGACGGCAGCAGTGTCCCTCCTCAAACGGTCCCTCACCCCTCCTGCCTCTGCTCCATCCACACTCCCCAGCACCTTACCCATCCCAAGCACACACACACCGGCACAGGCACACACCAGCACACACACATCCAGCACACTGACACACACGCCAATGACAAAACGCACACGCACGCACATTCAGGGGACTGAAGCCAGACTCACAGGGGATGGGGCCCTGGAACACACACACGCATCCACATGCACTGCGCAGTCCTCAGTTCCCTCTCCCTCCAAAGCACCCTCCCTTGCCTCACCTGCAACCCCAAAGTCACAGCAGCTCTTCCTCTGCCTCTTCCCCACCGATGAAGCTGCTCCAGCATCCCGGGGGAAGAGGAAGCCCACCCACACGGAGCAGAGTGCCCCTCGCCCCCGGACACCCTCCCCCAGGCGCAGACGGACTGAGGCCCCCACCCGCAAGTCCCCCCGGAGTCCTAAGAGCAAGACCCCGCCACCGCCCTGCAGCTCAGGCACAAGGTCTCCGTCCTCCATCCCTCAGGCCCCCACTGCACAGGTGCCCCCACCACACCCTGCCCCAGGTTCCCCCACCCACAGATATACCATCCCCAAGAGGATCAGGCCTTCTCCCCCTGCCACTTGCTCTCCCAGCACCACCCCCCCGCTGCGCTTGTCTGTGCCACTGATGTGGTGAGGGTGTCCTCCCCCTCTGTCCAACCCACCTTGCCTGTTCCCCATTCTCCTCCCCTGGAGGTAGGCACTGCAGTGGAGTCCACTACCGCCCTGTCTGACTTGGGCACTGCAGTGGCGGACCTGTCCACTCCATCTGCAGGGTCCACTGCAGTTGTGCCGGCACCCACGACATCTGAGTCATGCCACCCAGTTGTGCCGGCACACACCATGTCAGACACCTCAACTGCAGTTGTCAGTGGCTCTCCAGCACCCACCACCCCTTCCCTGACTCCCCCTGGTGAGCCCTGATCCTGTCCCTGCGGTGCCTGGCCTGCCCCCCGGTTGCCCCTCCTAGTGGATTGTCCCTGGTTTTGTGCAGGCATGCGTAGGGTGACATCTGCCAGTGTCACCCTGTTTGAACTTTGACAATGGACTGGCCATTGGCCTTTGCTCTTTTTTTCTGGACGTCGTTTTCATTCAACACATATGCTGAATAAAGCAACTTTCTTTTCTCTAGTGCTCATGCTTCAGATGTACATGTTGTTGGTGCTGCTAACCATGCCCTTGCTGCAGTGATGGTGATATCTGGTCTCATGATTATGAAGTGTTACTGTGCAGGAACCCATGTGGTCCAGGGGGAATGTGTCCTATCATGTGGTGTATCCATGTCATCCATAGCAGCATCTGAGGGTGTCATGTGTTCAGTATTTGGCAATGGGATTTCCTACTTACATTAGCAATTTCATATCTGTGGCTTCCACCCCTGCACATCTGTTGTGCCTGCCATTGTTGGATTTGTCTACTTCCCTGACCGTGTTGCCATCTCCACTGGACATGCAGGTTTGGGCATCAATGGGGAAGGACTCATCCGTGTAGTCAGTGCAACATTGCTATACAAGTGTGTTGGATCTGTGCTGATGATTCCGTTGGCACATCCATGACCAGGCTGATGTGACGGGAGCCCTCATTTGGTGCTAATTGTTGATTGTGTGACCAAGTGCTCAGCTGACATGATGGGGCCCTACTGAGGCAACATATGGCACAGCTTTCCTCACACAGGAGTGGAGTCCCCTCATGGCAGTGTGTACACGTGTGACATTGCCTGCGCCCAAGGTGTGTGTTGTATGTGCATGTCTGTGTGTTCACTTCCATTTATCTGCGCATGCTGTGATCCCTAGTGTTGTACCTGTTTGTGATGCTTGCTGACTTGAGCTATGTTCCCCCAAAGTCTTCTCCCTGTGTTCTCTGTGATGTGGGTGCATGGCACATTACTGGTCATCAGGGTGTCACCCATAGGTGTGTTTGCTGTCAGGGCTGAGTTTGTGTGCAGACGCAGATGGGTCACAGTCAGGTTTCCCCTTGGCACTTGTTGTTTGCCCCTGTCATGTGATTTTCAGTTCGTGTTATCTTTAAGTTATTGTGACACGTTGTGTGTGTGACTGCTGGCACTCCTCAGGGTCCGGGCTGCGATGTTGGTTGTTGTCTATGTGTGTTCTTTGTGGGTGACCTTGGCTTCTTCATTGGTGTGTGACTGTGGCTGGGATCCCATTGGTTGGTGTGGTATCGCCGTCATGTCCATGTACAGCGTAGTGTGCAGTGTGTCAGACATTCAGGAGTCTTGTTGAGTGGCCATGTGTGATGTGTTTCTGCACCTTGGTTCCCACCCACCACCCTGGAATAGTCATGGGTGCATGTGCAATGTCACCAGTGCATGTGTACTTCACTGCTGCACATTGTTGGAGGTCGAGGGGTGTGGTCTTGAGTGTGTGCAGATGGGAGTTGTTGCCCAGCTAGACCCCTGCCTCCATGTTGGCCTTGGCTTACTGGCCATGCTGATTGATTTGTGCTTGTGTCGGTGTGATGGTAGTTTGTTGCTCAGGACACATGACTGTGGTTCACAGTGTGAACCACATTCAGCTTTGTCATCAGAGTGGGATTTTTATGCAGCCAAGGGTCACCACATTGTGGGGGCCCTGGGGGTGGTGCTGTGGTGTGTCTGTGTCTTGCTGTGTCAGTTGTTGTTCCTACGTGCCTGTGTGACATGTGTGTTTTGTGCTCCCTCTCATCTGACAATGCCTGCTTGCCCACATAGGGGATTTGGATCCATAAGTTACCTTAGTGTGGCAGTGTATGCACATCTGTATGATTGGTATTCAGCTCTCCTCATGTGTTGTGTGGTTGCCTGGGGACACTGGCACCCCCCTCACCTGCTGTATATGATGACAGTGTTGGTCTGCCTGTTTGTGTTTGTGCATCTGCACCACTGCATTGGCATATCTTGGGTGTGCCATTGGCTGTATGTTGTTTGGTGTGTTTCCCCTGCTGTCCCTGGGACTCCTAGGTCATCGGTCAGCACAGTGATCATGGTTTGTGTGTCCCATTGCTGCCATGGTATGGTATCTGTTCACCTCACATCTGCTGTCTCCACAGGATATCTGCATTTGTGTGCCCATTGGTGCAAATATGTGGTTCTGCATTCTGATGGTCACTTCTGTCATTGTGTCATTGATGAATGTTGACGGTGTCAGCCCCCATGGGTGTTGTTTGTCTGCACATGGCCAAAGGAATGTCTCATTTGCACTGCAGTATTTGGCTCACCCAATTTATGTTGCAATGGGACACATACACTACTTTGCCACAGATGAGTTTTTGGTTCTGTGACCAGGAATGATCCATGCAGTTTGGCAGTTGCAGCTCTTTCTTTGTCAACACTTACCTTTTGGTCACTGTGATGATGGGGGTGTAGACCCCATTGCCACAATGGTCAAAATGTGCTTCAGCTATGGACCCCACACTTCCCTTTTGGTCACTGTGATGATGGGGGTTTAGACCCCATTGCCACAATGGTCAAAATGTGCTTCAGCTATGGACCCCACACTTGCCTTTTGGTCACTGTGATGATGGGGATTTAGACCCCATTGCCACAATGGTCAAAATGTGCTTCAGCTATGGACCCCACACTTGCCTTTTGGTCACTGTGATGATGGGGGTTTAGACCCCATTGCCACAATGGTCAAAATGTGCTTCAGCTATGGACCCACACTTGCCTTTTGGTCACTGTGATGATGGGGGTTTAGACCCCATTGCCACAATGGTCAAAATGTGCTTCAGCTATGGACCCCACACTTACCTTTTGGTCACTGTGATGATGGGGGTTTAGGCCCCATTGCCACAATGGTCATGGGCTGCTTGCATTGTGGGTGCCACACACATATATGTGTGGCACATGTGCTAGGGGGTCACATTGTATGTTCAAAGTCATGTTCGGTGTTGTAGGCATTTGACACAGCCTACACACGCTTGTCATGGTGGTGGGGGGATGTCTTTATCTTGCATTCCCTAGGTTGTGGTGTGCTGGTTGTGTCATGCATTGTCCATCCTATGAGTGGGGGTGGTAGTAGTGGTAGGCATCCTGCCCCCCTGGCTAAGGGTGGTAGTAGTGGTAGGCATCCAGCCCCCCTGGATGAGGGTGGTAGTAGTGGTAGGCATCCAGCCCCCCTGGGTGAGGGTGGTAGTAGTGGTAGGCATCCAGCCCCCCTGGCTAAGGGTGGTAGTAGTGGTAGGCATCCAGCCCCCTGGCTAAGGGTGGTAGTAGTGGTAGGCATCCAGCCCCCCTGGCTAAGGGTGGTAGTAGTGGTAGGCATCCAGCCCCCCTGGGTGAGGGTGGTAGTAGTGGTAGGCATCCAGCCCCCTGGGTGAGGGTGGTAGTAGTGGTAGGCATCCAGCCCCCTGGCTAAGGGTGGTAGTAGTGGTAGGCATCCAGCCCCCCTGGCTAAGGGTGGTAGTAGTGGTAGGCATCCAGCCCCCCTGGCTGAGGGTGGTAGTAGTGGCAGGCATCCTGCCCCCCTGGGTGAGGGTGGTAGTAGTGGTAGGCATCCAGCCCCCCTGGCTAAGGGTGGTAGTAGTGGTAGGCATCCAGCCCCCTGGCTAAGGGTGGTAGTAGTGGTAGGCATCCAGCCCCCCTGGCTAAGGGTGGTAGTAGTGGTAGGCATCCAGCCCCCCTGGCTAAGGGTGGTAGTAGTGGTAGGCATCCAGCCCCCTGGCTAAGGGTGGTAGTAGTGGTAGGCATCCTGCCCCCTGGCTAAGGGTGGTAGTAGTGGTAGGCATCCAGCCCCCCTGGCTAAGGGTGGTAGTAGTGGTAGGCATCCAGCCCCCCTGGCTAAGGGTGGTAGTAGTGGTAGGCATCATGCCCCCCTGGGTAAGGGTGGTAGTGGTGGTAGGCATCCAGCCCCCCTGGGTGAGGGTGGTAGTAGTGGTAGGCATCCAGCCCCCCTGGCTAAGGGTGGTAGTAGTGGTAGGCATCCAGCCCCCCTGGGTGAGGGTGGTAGTAGTGGTAGGCATCCAGCCCCCCTGGGTGAGGGTGGTAGTAGTGGTAGGCATCCAGCCCCCTGGCTAAGGGTGGTAGTAGTGGTAGGCATCCAGCCCCCTGGCTAAGGGTGGTAGTAGTGGTAGGCATCCAGCCCCCCTGGCTAAGGGTGGTAGTAGTGGCAGGCATCCTGCCCCCCTGGGTGAGGGTGGTAGTAGTGGTAGGCATCCAGCCCCCCTGGCTAAGGGTGGTAGTAGTGGTAGGCATCCAGCCCCCCTGGCTAAGGGTGGTAGTAGTGGTAGGCATCCAGCCCCCCTGGCTAAGGGTGGTAGTAGTGGTAGGCATCCAGCCCCCCTGGCTAAGGGTGGTAGTAGTGGTAGGCATCCAGCCCCCTGGCTAAGGGTGGTAGTAGTTGTAGGCATCCAGCCCCCCCTGGGTAGGGGTGGTGGTGCGCATTCAGGCCCCTGTGTGCATATGTGGCATTGGTGATGGGCATCCCGCCCCTATGGTGCTGCTGTTGCTGGGGTAAGTATATTCAGCATCCCCGTGTGTGTGTGTGATGTGTCGTGTACGTGTTGTATGTGTTTTGTGGTTGGTGTCTGGCTTACCTTCTGCGCCGTACGCGTCCGTGCCTGTTCCGGTAGTAAATGTAGGATATTGGTATGATCGGGACGAAGGGATTCATGGTTGGTTCGTGTCGTTCGTCCTTCTCGTTGCTTGGCGTCGTCCTCGTCGCTTCGCCTCGTCCTCGTCGCTTCGCGTCGTCCTCGTCGGTGCCGTGTTCGTCTCGGAGCCGTGGATCGTGTTGTGGCGCGAATCGGAGCTTATGTGTGCCTCTCCTGGATGCTTTGACGTGCCGTGCGTAGCGACGGGTTCGGAGCGTACGGAAAGCGCATCGTACTTGTCCGGCCGGACGGGGCTGCATTTTTCCTTCCGTGCGACTCGATTCGGCGTTTCTGGATTCGCCTCGGTCGGAGAACAGGACCTGGTTTGGGTGAGTACGGCTCGGCCGGATTTTTTGCTGTTGTGCGCATCGTACTTGCTCGTTCAGTGTACTGTACGGATCGGTCGGGAAACAGGCTTTCGCATGGCTTTTTTCCCGACCGAATGGTATTGGGTGCGCCTCCGACCGAGATCGGAATCGGCCCCTTTGTGTTTACATCATTATAGGAAGCACCCATGAAGACGATCTGCAGTATTCTCTAGCACGCTTTGCTGCCCCATTATCTGGCAGCTAGAACTCCCTCAGTGTATACACGAACAAGACTTTCAAAATCATAGACCAGTTACAAGAAGTGTATTGTAGGGGCTTGTAATTTGTCATAGTAACCCATAGTGTATTATAATCCACAGTAAGAAATGCTTTAAAATAAGTTTACCTTTAATAAATTCTGATTTATTTAAAATGAATATGCCTTCGTTATTTGCACATATGTGTAAATTTTAATTCTGCAGTCTGAATTAAGTAAAATTAATAATTTATCATTTTGAAGCTCTTGGTGTTACAACTTTATGAATTTCTTTTATCAGTTGTGCCTCTGCCAGATATTCCCTCAAAAAACAAGGAATATTCATCTACAAAACGGTTATGTATGTTTTACTAGTCTACTAACAATATACATAGGCTGTTCACTTAAAAGTTTTTTTTTTTCATTTCCTAATAGCAAATTGTCAACTCAGACATGATCAATTGTGTGTTTTCCCAGAGCAAGATAAATGTAATCAAACAGGTAATACTATTTTTCTATCTTGCAAAATGTTCTCATACTCTAAAGTAGTGGTCTTCAAATCTTAATTCTGCGCCCCCCAAGTGAAAAAAAAATCATCGGGGCACCCCCTCAAAATTTCTCACAATTATTCGATTAAACTGGCAATGTTTAAATATGTCTACAGTTATTTAAACATAGCAGGTAAGTTCTGTTACCGTTTTAAAAATGCAGTCAAATACATGATTGCCAAACATACTATTCTAGTTAGGCAGGCCTTACTAATGTGTAAAAGTATCACAGTGTGATTATTAGAAATGGGGGCGGGGGTTTTGAAGAATATTTGGAGTTACTTCCCTTTTGACACCTTCTCCCAGCCAGAGATGACAAAAGATATTACTGATGGCCAATTACAGAGCAGCTTAGTGCCGCTCATTTTTTTTCAGCTGAAGACAAAGCACTGTTATCAGCATAATTGTTCTTTTGGTTAGAGCCAGGTGCCCCCCCCTCCCTTCGGAATCACTTGAGGCCTCCCTAGGGGACCCGTCCCCAGTTTAAAGACCCCTGCAGTCTAAAATATATGCTCATAGAACAATTGCAAGTACACCTATTGACAGGTGCACCAGAAAAGTTAACAAAGCCTTTTACAGTTTTCACTCATCCTAAAGCCGGTGAAGGGCTAGCCAGTGATGAATGTGTCTAATGTTCGCAAACATATTTATTTAAAAAACAATCGACATGAAGGGGCCCCTGTCGGCTCTAAGCCTCTAAACCTAGTTTAACTTAGGGAGACCTGCAATCATCTCCAAACGGTCCACCTAAGCAACCCCAAAAAATATAATGAGGTGTTTCCAGTGAGTGCTCGTGCAGAGGGGCTCATGGGATGCCACAACGGTATGTCTAATGTGGCCTTTGTGCACCACATTGCTTACAGGCCCTCAAGTAGCCACATCTCTTATAAAAAAATATATATAACATTAGGCTCACCTGGTAGCTGTTCCTCAGTTCACATTATTATGGTTTTATACAATTTGGGTGAAACGTCCAAATCAGATATGAAATCGAATTTGTTTCTTAACTTTTGGGAGTTATGAGAAATGTACTGTTTTATGTAGGATCCATCCAGCAAGATGAAAATACATGCTAATTCTGTCGTGTGGTTTGTGGCCTCCTGGTCTGCCTTGCTACGTTGGCTTAGGCCTAGCTGCCATGAGGCCTTTTTGCACACGTTACTTTGTGCCGTTGTTTTTCAAGCCTCTGCTTCTGCCCGGCTATTTTAGCACTGTCTGCATTTCTATCTTTCACCTTTTCTCCTGTTCCCTTCTGGGCTATGTCTGCACACCATGTACAAGGTCGAAAAACAACGTCCCTTGTTCCTGCTGATTTGGCCAGTCCCTCGCACTTAGACATAACACTCTATGTACAGCTGCCCTGGAGAAATTCGTGTGCTTTTAATATTGTGTTTTTCACTGTTAGACACACTTGGAGAAAAACCTTTCCAGAGAGAAGAGCTGTTTGTGTCTGATGATGTAAAGCTTGCATCTAGATATTGAGGTATGGGGGTTCGCTAATCAAAGCCCAGAGGTCTTCTGTTTTTGTAATAAACTAGCATCTAGCACGGGGAGGGTGGTATAGTCATTTAGCCATATATCTACTGCTTTATGAAATGCTTTCCCCGTTTGTATTCTATGGAGTTGTAACTATGCTGCTTATATTATCCTTATGCATTATGCTGATAGTACTGGCACGTGTACTGTATCTTAGAGCACGTTAGTTGAAATAATCATTTTAAACTATACAGTGTCTCTTCTTACGCGCGTTGTGGACAGGTATGAGTGAGTTATGAAAGTGAGTGAGTGCTCTTGCTACTGCGAGTCCTGAGAGAGAGATACCGTGTTCTGGGTTGTCTAATCATTGGTAGCATTGTTGCTAATGAGACGCTACAGCTAGTCGGGTTGGGGTGTTTGGTGCTAAGGTTTATGGTTGGCTCACCACCACATTCCGAGGTCCTAATATCCTGTGCATAGCTCTGTGTATGTGCAGAATCCCTACAACATGGCGCAACCAACGAGTGGGCTGCTTATCTGCGAGACGCTTGAGTAGTATTTGTGCTTGTCCACAACTCCCTTCACAGACGCTTCCGGAAGCGTCTGTGACGGAGATACTTCCTATATTGATGTTTTTATAGGTTCTTTCAAGCTTGAAGTTGTTAAAAGGTTTCTTAAACAATACCCACTATTGTGCTGCAACATATTAGGTTGTCAAAAACTTCTAGCCTGACATGGCTACGCAAATTGCGGCACATAGCCGCGCAGCGCTCCGAGCTCACTTGACAGTGTATGGAGTGCCTGACGCGGGTGTCGATTTGATCTTTGTGGTACAAGCAGATCCAGCTTACCACTTTGAGGTGTTTTACTCTTGGGTCACCTTTCCAGCGGTGGATGGGACTGATAATATGTTCCATGAATATGAAGCCACCGTTGTTCCTAATCACTATAGACCGTATAGGAATCTTGAAGTACCGCTCACGGCTTGGCAACACCGTGTTTGGTTTGATGGCGCCCTCCCCCAACCGGTTACCGCGGTTCGTTTAGGCCCCTTATCAATTGATGGGGCCACTTGGCCTGTCTTGGCCGGGTATACCCCACATCCGCGTTATATGACGGTTGCAGTCGCTGAACTGCGTAATATGCATTCGACTTTGATACGAGTACATAGAGCTTTAGTACAATATGTTACAGGCAACATCCAGGGAGCCCCGCCTGGAGTTGCGGCACATCCAGCTGGTGCAGGCGGTGTAACCATAAGTCCTGTCATGGTGAATTCAGTGATGGGCAAGCACCCACAAAATAAGGATGATTTTCCTTATTGGCTTGCAGAAAAATTTGACCAGCTGGAGGCAGTTTTTCCAAATACCTCTCCCGTGGAAAAACACAGAATTTTGACGATTAGTTTACCAAAAGAGTTAATCCCCGAGTTGACAGAATGTAACAACTGGGGTAGGGTATTCGCAGCAGTATATGCGAAGTGTTTCGGCACTCCTTCCATGACGGTTCTCCCCTCTGTAATCAAACGTGTGCAGGATGAACATGGCCCTGAAGCGGCTGTGGAATTAGGGATGAGACTGGTGGGAGTGTTCGACGTAGTGGCTGATTTGATCCTTGCGAATGTCAAGGGCGATGCAGTTAACTTTCAAGTAGCTAATGCTTTAGCTTTGGTCCCAGATCCGGACAAGCCGCGTGAATTACCGAAAATTATTGCTCAGGCTTACAAAACCATTCGTCGCAATAGCCTGGGAGTTAAGCCTTTTGCTAAATCGCAAACACAATCGCAACAACAACCAAAAACTCAATCTGAGAAAGATGAGAAACCAGTTTTTACTAAAAAGAGCTGGAGGTTGAAAAAACAGGGTAAGCAACAGAAGAAGCCGGGGTCGCGAGGTGCATCCCCTGTTTCTGTCTCTTCTGAACGCACATATAATTTGCGCGATAGGGCGAGAATTAAATCTCCAGAGAGATTTCAAGTCCCTGATACGCGTTCTCCTCGTTCTTCACAGGCACCAACACCTTCGCAGGCTGGGGGAGGAGATCGCCAGGATAGAGGAAGGGGTCGAGAGGCTCCACAGGGACGGGACCAACCTCGACAACAGGTTAGAGGGAAAGCAGACGAATTTCAACGCTCTCGCCCAGTTTCAGAAGAAGAAGGTTGCCGCTGTAACAGCGAGATATGCCACAGACGGTGAGAACGAGGCTCCTGAATTGGACGTGGGCAGTGACCCTCCTAGACAGCGCCGCGGAAGTTACCATAGTGCGGGAGGCGCTACGTCCTCATGTGGAGGCGACAGCAACTGAAACATTCATTATTGTTGAGACGGCAGACACCAGAGTGGCACCCCCTGACAGTCTATATAATATTGTCATCCAAATTGAGGGTGACATACAGCGTGTTATTAAAGGAATTTTTGGGGAAAATCTGACCTCTTCATACGACATTTTGTTAGCGGAGGCGGATTGGCCACACCCATTCGTACTTGCTGCGCATAAAGGGGAGGAGGTAATCCTTCCGAGCTTTTCTCGTCATGTCCCAAAGGACAAAGCGGAGGCTCTTGCAGCTGAGTGGGCTGTGTCCCTGGCTCCAGCGTTATACCGCAACCACATGGGCTGGGATGAGGACTCTCCCCCCCATGAAATACCTCTGCGGTCCCTACCACAGCCACAACCCCAATATCCCATCAAACGGGAAGCTAAAGGTCCCGTTTCCGAAATTCTGACCCAGTTAGAATATCAGGGAGTGATTGAAACATGCGTGTCACCGATGAATAATCCCCTTTTCGCAGTTTCTAAACCCGATGGATCGTACCCCTTAGTTTTGGATTACCGGCATTTGAACTCTCATTGTCGGACCTTTGCGGTACAAAACACCCACAGTTCTGCGCTTGTAGACAGTCTAGTACGTAAGAAATATAAAACTACACTTGACCTATCCAATGGATTCTACACGCACAACTTAGCCCCGGAGAGTAGCCAATGGAGCGCTTTTACCTCCGGTGGTAAATTATTCAAATTCAGGCGTTTACCTATGGGCTACAAGAATAGTCCAGGTGTATTCGCTGCCCGTGTTGTCTCTTTGTTAGACGGCATAGACCCAGATGCATGTTCGTACGTCGATGATATCTATCTGACAGACGACGAATTATTCCCGCATCTTTCCCGAGTGGACCGCATTATTCTAAAATTTGCGGTTCTAGGTTACAAGTTTAACTTTGCTAAATCTCACATTGCTGAATTTACCGTTTTGTTTTTGGGCTATGAGCTCAACAATGAAGGTAAGGGCTTAGCCCCCCATTTCCTGGAGAAATGTGCACTTCTGTGCCCTCCTACTACTCTGAAGAAACTTCAGTCTTTACTGGGTTTTCTGAACTTCGGGCGTACTTAATTCCCGAATATGCCCAGCGTATCAAGCCACTGTATGCCTTGATACAACCTAACTTTTCGAAGTCATGCTGGCTTCCGGAGCATTCCTCCATTCTGCAGTCTTTGCAGACAGACTTACTTGAGTCTAAATACTTGTTGACTCGTGACAACCACACCAACCTGGTGATTAGAATCATTCCAGGGGCAGTGGGTTTCACGTACTTGACCTTTAACGAAGGTGACACAGTACCGATTGCATACAAGTCACATCTATACACTTCTGCAGAAATGCGCTTTTCCTCTGTGGAGAAAGTTTTAACTGCAGTGCAGATGGCGATTCTGAAGGAACGCGCACTGGCACAGGGAAAACGCATTTTGGTGGTAACACCCTATCCTGCCCTAGAGGCAGTGACGAAAGCAAGTGTTCCGAACTCTAAAGCTTTGCAACCCCGTTGGATACAATGGGCAACATCTTTGACATCTCCAGATGTCACTTTTATCTTTGATTCTTCTCTTTAGACTCAGGAGTTTTTACAGTATGAATTCGTTCATCCTCCTCCTCTGTCCTTGCTACCGCTTGAGGAATACGAATGTATTATTTATACCGATGGCTCGGCACAACCGGCCACGGGTTCCAAGCATGCTTATTCAGCCGCATGTGCTATTGTTGCAGGTACCTTTGTGAACGGAAAGTTCAAGTCAACTGTAGTGCATACACAGGCACTAGGAGACAGTACTGCACAATTGTCTGAGCTGCGCGCATTGGTGCTAGCACTTGAGTTCGCTAATCCGGATGTGACCACTCTTATTGTATGCGATTCTTACTACTGTGTCCAGTCTTACAATGACAATCTATTCTTTTGGTCACAAAATGACTATAGAGATGCAAAAGGCAGCACAATCAAGCATAAAATGCTTTGGGTTCGAGTGGCAGATTTGCAACAGCGTCTGCCCCTCACACAGGTGGTTCACACCCTTGGCCACCAGCGTGTGGGCGCACACGCTGTCGGTAACGGTTTGGCAGGCGAAGCTGCCAAATCAGCAGTAGCCACGTGCTCAGACGCAGCAGTTACCAGATCCATGTCTAAAATAGATTCTGATATTCTAGCAGCTATTGCTGCGACAAAGGAAGGTGCAAATTACCCTAGGGGTTTCCCTTCAAAATACTCTTATCAATTAGGTCCCGAACAGGCTCCTTACGTAAGAATTCCAGACTTTGGGGATCGGCTGTTTCCCAACGCGGACCGCAGACTTTCCTTGATTACTGCAGCACACGAAGGCATGGCTTCGGCTCATGCTGGGGTGTCTGCGACAGTTTCCATCTTGCAGCAGCGTTACTGGTGGCGTGGTTTATACAAACAAACCCGTACTTATGTGCTTTCTTGTGACGTTTGTCAGCAGATTAAGCCTTCCACGGTTACACGGCCACCACAGACCCCGCTCTGCATTTCAAACAGACCTTTTGGGTGTGTTTACCTGGATCACTGCGGTCCCTTTTCTTCAGACACTGCCTATAAGTACATCTTGGTTGCAGTGGATTTGTGCACACGTTTCATCTGGGTCTGGCCACAACGGAGTGCTGACGCTCGAAATGTCATAAGGGATTTGCGTGTCTTTGTGGGAATTTTCGCCTGTGGCACCTTCCATTCTGACCAAGGTCCAGCGTTTGCCTCTAAGGCTTACAAGGACGCAATGGGTTCACTGGGGGTGCGGGTGACATTTTCGTCACCATATCGGCCTGAGGGCAATTCGATTGTTGAACGAATGAACCGTGACTTAAAGCAATCCTTGACAGCTAGAGTCTTAGGTACTGGCAGGAACTGGCTGGCCCACTTGTATACCGTACAACGTGCACTTAATAATCTCCCGAGAAGACCTCTGGGTGGGCGGACCCCATACGAAATGCTCTTTGGCATATGAATGTTTGTGCCTGACCTTGATGGTCTAGACATGGCGGCGCAATCCGCCATCTTTGATGTAGATAACCATTCTACTATGTTACAGGACTTACAAGAAGCCCGAGACAAACTTGCAATCGCACATTTACCTTCAGCCACAGATGCTGCACTGCAGATTCCGGTTGCCGGCTGGCTTCCGAAGATTGGAGATCTGGTTCGAGAGAAGGTGGAGAACAAAAAAGAATTTGACCCCTCTTATCGTGCACCAGTTCCAGTCCTGGGCTTGAAGGGAACTCGTACAGTCATCTTACCACCGCTTCCTGGTCGAAAAGAGAACAGATACATCTCAGTGGAAAATGTCAAGCTACAACATCTGGCCGATCCTGAATAGTGTTACACCAGCGGTCTCTTGTCCTGTCATTTCCCGGACGAATGTCTGTGGCTCTCCTGCCCGAACGGTCACTGATGTTGCCATCGAGATGGTAGATTTGCCTGATCGCTTACTCGACTACCCGGACTCCCCCTGCAACGACGAGTCTGAGTATACCTATCTTGCAAATGAGTCCGTGGCTCATTTACCAACAATGCCACTGAACCCAACAAGTTATTCTTTTGACTCGGATTCCACTTCGTCACTTGTCCCATCCAAATTCAGTATTTTTGTATCCTGGTTCAGAGACAATTTTTTGATCCCCCCATGGACATACATCTGGTTGGTACTTTTCCTGATTTTTTTGTTCATGTCTATTGGCTTTGTCACCATGTTTTTTCTGCTCATCAATGGACACTATTTGCCGGAACGCTCTGTGGTGAACTCTGTCGCTGGAACTTAAGCTCCACATTCTTCATCTCACATCATGAAGCGGGACCACACATTTGTGAACATTTCAGCTTTTCCAGTTGCTGATGGCATCGTTTGGGATGCAGTAAATTTCCAAATTCATGGACCAACCGAAATTATTAATGTACCAAATGTCCTTCGTGTTTCAATGGGTGATGTCGTAAAAAGTAATATTTATTCTGACGATTGGGATGTGCATGCAGTTGAAGCATTATTTACTGATTTGAAATATTATGCTGCTTTTCATGCTGAAGATCTGTACATGAATTCTGCAAGTTATGCTGATTTGTATTGTTACCAGCATTGGGTCAACCATTTTCTCCATAAACCCAGTACCCTTCGGGGTCTTTTTAATTACACCCAGTGGGAACATTGTCCGACTCCTTTGCCAGGTAGCTCCCACACGCTTAGAAATAAGTTTACTTATTTTACCGATTTTAACAGATCGAACCCTGGGTCCTATTTCTTTAAATTAAACACTTCTTCTACACAGAAAATCATGTTGACCCATACAAAATTGCTATATTCAGGCTCCTTTTTAAGCGCCTTGGCTGTAGGTGGGTATGAACACTGGCGTGACACCATAGATTTAAAATCTATTTGGGGCTCCAAAGCATGGCAGGTGCAGGGCACAGAAGCCTTGCACCATGCTTGCCTCATCCCAGCCCAAATTCTATTTTTAAATCAGACCGTCTATCAAACGACATGTTGGGGTTTGGCTACGTCCAAACAATTGAATGCCCCATCCTTTCCTGTCTTGTCTTCCACTCCCAACAAAAGCTTGTACTTTAATATGTCCCTTACAGAATTACAGGTTTTGTTTCTGAACAATTCGTTTAATGTCTCTACGTTGGTTGAGTCACCCTGGTTGGCTTGGCCCGTTGCATCTAATGCCTGCCAATTGCGTTTTCATGACTCAGTTCCTAGTTACAAACAGGATAGGCCTGATCCACGGTTTTCTGACTTTCGTACTGTGACAACATATTCTGTTGGTAAATTATGTAAACAGTGGTTGCAGCACTCTTCCCTAGATTCTGTTAAACAACATTTATCGCTCCTATCAGGCAACATTGATCTGTCCGATTTTGTTCTGGGGCCTCGTGGTCCTCGACCTAAGAGATTCATTTATGAAACTTATAATGAACTCTGGAAGCTTTTGCAAATTGAAGCTGCTTCTCGTCTGCGGGAAATCGATCAAGCAAATTTGGAAAAGGTGCTTGCTGTTGTTGACAATAGTATTAATACCCTGTCTTCCCGCATTTACACATTAGAGAATATTATTTCCTCTGTTGTTGATATTGAACAAGATGATGTTTCTGTGTTATATCATGGTCAAAATCAATTGCGTTCAGTAATGCAGTTTGCATGGACTTTGCAAACACTTAAAATGGGGAAAGTTCCGTGGCAATTTTTGAACACCTCTGCCTTATTTTCACCTTTTAATTTGACTGAGAAACAGCGGTTCATGTCCATAAAGGATGCAGCATACACTCTGTTACATATTGAAAAGATAGAGCCCTTACCATTCTCTATTGCGGAATTGGATTCTGCTGTGTGGCTAGTACACGGGGTTATCGCTTTGCCTTTTTCATTGTTTGAATTTAGTTCGTGCATGAAGCATTATCCTGTAGGCCGTTTCCAGCCTTTGGGCGGTGCCTTCCTGCATGAACTTTGGTCCCTGCCATTCATGTTTAAGTGCCTTAGAGACGGGAGGGAGGTTTTTCTCACGGGGGAGTCATGCGATTCATCTGTGAGTCATTCCCTTATTTGCAAACACATTAAGTTGCACGGAGCTTGTAACGTTTCGGCTCCGAATCTTGCTTGTGTGTTAAAGGGTATTCCAGCTCCTGCTATTTCTCCTACTTTCACTGTGCTTGCTAATGGTAGCTATTTGCTTTTAAATAACCAAGACTGCTGTGGCCTGCTGGCCGGCATACCATATATTGTTACCGTTTCCCACAGGGTTGTCTGCTGCAAAAATGTGCTTTTTCCTCCCCCGCACAACATCATAGATAGTTCTGTGTGGCCTTCCATTCCTACTCTGAGGGCGGATTTCAATAAATTGAGCAGAATAAAGGCGCTATTATTGAACCAGGAGGTTATGCTCACATCTGCCCGGGAGACGTTCATTCTCCAGGTGGCAAGTACCCACAGTGAAATACAGGCCCTTTTGAACACTAACCTCCCACAACATTTCGGTGAACTGATTCACCGTGTTTTTAATGCGTCCCGCACTGAAGGTCTGGTGCACTTTTTTAAAGTTGTGGGCTCTGGCCTTGTGACTTCTTTTCAAACTATTTTTGGTGTAATACCGGCTTTTATTCATTCCATCTTTTCCAGCGTCTTTGGTGGCTTTCCACTGATCCTCGCCTTAGCGGCTGATGTCCTGCTGTTGGTCTGTTTACTACGCAATGGCTGCACCACCATGGGCCCTTCTCGACCCAGGTCGGCTCCAGATGCTCCGTGAACGCATCCTCGCTGGCTGCGGCGTCCTGCCGTTGGCGACACTGGGTGTGTCCTATACACTTTCTTTCCGCTTTGCGTATTTCACTTGCGTGCAACCTGTGATGTCTTGCATCAGATGTCCTTTCTCGTGGTCCTTGGATTATTGCCTCTCCAATGCGTCTCTGTCTCGACCGGATTTTGTCCTGCTGGTGGGTCCCTTAGAGGCCCATGAACTGTACTGTTCCGGTGCAGGCTACATGGCGCGTGCGGCTGCACTGGGGATTTTGGCACAATGGGATATCTGAGCGGCTGCTCAGAATCTCCTACAACGAAGTTATATTGAGTACCACGCAAGTTGTCCCGCACTGCTGTTCGCTGCTCCCTCTTGCGAGGAACATAACTGCAGCTTTGATTTACTGGACTGGATGGCGTCGCTTTTTTCCGACGATTCCAATGATGTCCTCTTGGAAGGTGTGGCGTATTTTTGCACTTACACTCTGTTGGATTGACAGGGCCTTCGCTTTCTGCGACCTGCCTCGCTGGATTTTTTTTTTACCTCTCCGTTGTTTTTTTCATCTCCCCTTCGTTGTCCTCCCTGGGGGCCGCTCCACGACGGACGTCTCTGTTCTGCTCCATCTATTTGAACTGTGTCATCTTCTTGGACGATGGACTGCCCAGGGGAGGGTGTCGTGTGGTTTGTGGCCTCCTGGTCTGCCTTGCTACATTGGCTTAGGCCTAGCTGCCATGAGGCCTTTTTGCACACGTTACTTTGTGCCGTTGTTTTTCAAGCCTCTGCTTCTGCCCGTCTATTTTAGCACTGTCTGCATTTCTATCTTTCACCTTTTCTCCTGTTCCCTTCTGGGCTACGTCTGCACACCATGTACAAGGTCGAAAAACAACGTCCCTTGTTCCTGCTGATTTGGCCAGTCCCGCACACTTAGACATAACACTCTATGTACAGCTGCCCTGGAGAAATTCGTGTGCTTTTAATATTGTGTTTTTCACTGTTAGACACACTTGGAGAAAAACCTTTCCAGAGAGAAGAGCTGTTTGTGTCTGATGATGTAAAGCTTGCATCTAGATATTGAGGTATAGGGGGTTCGCTAGTCAAAGCCCAGAGGTCTTCTGTTTTTATAATAAACTAGCATCTAGCACGGGGAGGGTGGTATAGTCATTTAGCCATATATCCACTGCTTTATGAAATGCTTTCCCCGTTTGTATTCTATGGAGTTGTAACTATGCTGCTTATATTATCCTTATGCATTATGCTGATAGTACTGGCACGTGTACTGTATCTTAGAGCACATTAGTTGAAATAAACATTTTAAACTATACAGTGTCTCTTCTTACGCGCGTTGTGGACAGGTATGAGTGAGTTATGAAAGGGTGTTCTTGCTACTGCGAGTCCTGAGAGAGAGATACCGTGTTCTGGGTTGTCTAATCATTGGCAGCATTGTTGCTAATGAGACGCTACAGCTAGTCGGGTTGGGGTGTTTGGTGCTAAGGTTTATGGTTGGCTCACCACCACCTTCCGAGGTCCTAATATCCTGTGCATAGCTCTGTGTATGTGCAGAATCCCTACAACAATTCCATTTCTGAACTGAACGAAAAGCGAATATGTTTAATCCAGGAGATGCTGCCTGGCTCTGCTTGACCACCTTACCTTCTGCTCTTGGAACTGCCTAGTCTTCTAATCAGGATGTGGCCCCTTTGACTATCTTTTGCTCCTTTGATGCCTCGCAACCTCTTTTGCCTCTCACCTTCTTTTATTGCTCTTGCCCTCTTTTCTCTGTTGTCTTTCGTTTTGCATCTTCTCTCTCACTCTTTCTCTCACACTCATTTTGCCTGTCTCTCTCTTTCCTAATCATCTGGTGTTACTCTGACTCTCTATTGTTTCTGCCTCTATCTTTTGCTGCTTTCTCTCTTTTTTTTTCCTCTTTTTGCCTTTATCACTCCCACTCTTTTGCTCTCACACCTGCTTTTCCACTTGTTGCCTGTTTTATTCTCATATGTTTTGCCTGGTTTTTTTCGCTCACATTTTCCTTTGTCTCTGTACTCAGGTCTTCCCACCTTCTCACACCTGTTTTTTGGCACATTTTCCCATCCCATGCTCTTTGAGCGCTTATCCTCCCACCTCTCCTGGTTCTCATTTCCCTCCTTTGGACCTTCTCAATGCCAGCTGTAGCATGGATGCAGAGTGGGTGCCGCTGGACCATCCACTCCAGATCCACTAGGCCTACAAACTCCTTTTCCTCAACTTCAGCCATCCCTCCCCACACTGTTCTAGGGCCTCCTCTGTCCAGATGACTGGAGCCATGCTCCCTGTGCCATTTCTGCTTCAAATACCCCAAAATCGACACGCCACTGGCCCCATGATCTGTGAACAACTGACCCCAAAACACAACACGCACCTAAATGTCTCCTGCTCAACACCCGCACTCTGTTCATGCACACCATTAAAGTCTGGGACCTCTCCCCTGAACAGCTGTTCCTCACTCAAACCTGGCTCAACCAGACATACCCATTGTCACACCACTCAACTGCAAAATAATCAAACATGACAGGGCCAACAAACTGGGAGGCGGCATACCCATTTTTCACTGCAAAACTGTACACTGCACTGCCGCCTTGGTTGGAACCAACAATTGGCTACAACAACTGACCTTCTAGATTAGCATTGACAACTCAATCACCATAGGCGCCACCCTTCTCTACAGACCCCTGTATCCAGATCCAACATTAGCTCCACCCTCTCTGACCTCATTACCCCCTGGACACTCAGTGCCATATAATTACACGCCACATACTTACACTCTACTCAATGCAACATAAATAAACTCCACATAGTACCACACAGTGCCACATAATTATATGCTACATAATTACACTGCACTCAATGCAACATACACTCCAAATACCACTCAGTGCAACATAATTACACACCACATAATTACACTCTACTGAATGCAACATACACGCCACACAATACCACTCAGTGCCACATAATTATATGCTACATAATTACACTGCACTCAATGCAACATACACTCCAAATAATACCACTCAGTGCCACATAATTACATGCCACATAATTACACTCTACTGAATGCAACATACACTCCACACAATACCACTCAGTGCCACATAATTATATGCTACATAATTACACTGTACTCAATGCAACATACACTCCAAATACCACTCAGTGCCACATAATTACACACCACATAATTACACTCTACTGAATGCAACATACACTCCACACAATACCACTCAGTGCCACTTCCAACCTCCACTCCCCCGTTATTTATGTCCCGTTTCCCATAACAAAAAAATTATAACAAACAAGCATGAGAACAGGCAGAAAGAAGTTGCCAGCAGTGCAAGTACAAAAAAAGTAGAAGACATTTTTTAAGTTAAAATCTTTTTTTAATCAGGTTTTTCAGTTGTATATAATGTCGTCTTCGGTTGTATAAAGGTAACAAAAATGCTTAACACTTTTTATTATAACTTTTCAACATAATGCACAGCAGCCACAATGCTCTACAACATAGCCAAAAGTTCTGGCTAAACACATAAGGTCCCAAAGGCGAGACCTATTGGCTATGCCAATGCTTGTTCTTCATTATCAGATATAAGAGCAACTTCCATTACATGAATTCAGAGTGCACGCTGAACACAAACAATCTGATTAAAGTGAAACGCTTCTGTATGTTAAAGAAATACCCTTTTTTCATGTTAATAAGTATATTTTCATATGGCGTTTGTTGCATGAGTTAGATGCCAACCTTTTTCATGGCTCAACTCGTGCACGGGCTCCTGGAGCTCAGCCAAACCCTTGCCTCGGGTTTGGCTCTGCTTTTCTTGTTAATTTATTGTCTTGCTCTCCTCTAGTCAAAGATACCCTAAGAGAAAACTAGGGTCATCCTTTTTTCATTCTGCTTAGATGTGCAGAATCCCACATCCTAGTAAGAATGTGTACTCCCCCTCCATTTCCGGTCTGCCGGATTCATTGCATCAATTGCCTGGATTACATCATTACACACTTTGGATACACATATAGGTTTAAAAAACATATCTATGGTTACCAGAAATGACTGTGAAGTTAGTCACGAACGTTATTACCGATTGAAATATTGGCTTTTCTTCTCCATTTGTCGTGCCAGCCAGGGTACAGAGAAAAAGACTTAAGTTTCACGGTACCAACTCAGGAGGACAGGAAGACTCATAAATTTAGCCCCATTATCACTTTTAAAAAGTACATGCAGCAATACATAAAGAAAATGGCACAAGAAGGCTGCAACCTAGAGCTAATTTTATCACGAGGCAGCTTTTCAAAACAGATTGCATTTTCAAGGCCTAATCCTCAACTAAAAAGTTTGTAAATCATTTACGGAACTGAGCGCCATAAGTACAGATTTTAAGGATAGCGATTTCCAGATTGCCATTTTTTCTGCGATTGCAATTAGTAAATCGCTATCCCTAATGCATGTAACTCTTTTAGTTTAATTTAGCAATTCCTAGTGGGTCGCAAATTGACCTACCTCATGAATATTAATGAGGTAGGTCGCAGTTTGTGATCCTTTGGGAATAGCAGCCATCACCCAGATGGTGGCCTGCTGGGGTCAGCAGACCACCATATCTGTGATTGCTTTTTAATATAGCACTCTTTTTTTTTTTTTTTTAACGCAGCCCATTTTTCTTAAAGGAAAATGGGGTGCTTTCCAAAAGAAAAAAATGAAACTTTGAACTTTCATTTTTTTAGAGTAGGCAGTGGGACCACTGCCTGATCTTAAAAAAAACATATTTTTCCGTTCTCAAAGGGAAAGAGGACCCCTTGGGAACCATTCCCATTTGCAAATGGGTTACCACCTGCTTCACAGAGTTGGTAAAATATGATGTTTTGTGATCGAAATTCAGATGCAAAATAGTCATACGTCCCTTTCAGATTCAGTACTTGGAAGGGACGCCTTAAACACTCCCTTTCTCCAAATACCGAATCGCAAATACAAATTGCGATTCGGTAACATGTTACCAAATCGCAATTTGTGCTTTGTACATATGTAAATGCATTTTTGTGGTCAGAAACAGCCCAATCGCGCCGTTTCGGACCGCAAAAATGGTTTGTACACATGGCTTTGAGAAATTACGGGCCAGTTGTAATAATATTAGGACCACCGATTCCCTAATTACGATTAACTCCGAATCGCAATTAGGAAATCGGTATTTATAATGTATGAAACTCTTTTGAGTTTCATTAGCAATTCCTAGTGGGTGGCAAATAGACATACCTCATGCATATTAATGAGGTAGGTCACATTTTGCGACTCATTAGTAATTATAGCAATCTTAGAGATGGTGGCCTGCTGAGGTCAGCAGACCATCTTGTCTGTGACTGCTTTTAAATAAGCAATTATTTTTTAAATACAGCCCGTTTTCCTTCAAGGAAAACAGGGTATGTGTAAAGAAACAAAATGAAACGTTTAAGGTTCATTTTTTAAGATAGGCAGTGGTCCTCTGGCACCACTGCCTGCTCTTAAAATATATTTTTCAACGTTGGGACCCCTTACCCATTTGTGAATGAGTTACAACCACTTTTAAACTGGTGGTAAAGTATTACTGTTTTGCAACCAGAATTTGATGGCAAGCCAGTATTACATACCATGCTGATCGGTATTTGAAAGAGACACCCAAAATAATGCATATAATGCATACAATATAATACAAAATAATGGTGTTCTCGCTGACCAACACCATTGGGAACGAGTCTCTGCCTTGCTGCCGACAATCTGCGTCCCTGGGACCTGCCTGGTGTCCGGCGGCCAACATTCGAATGGTGCCCGGAGTCCGGCTGCCCGCTGTTGGCTCCGCCGATCCCGTGCCCGCCTGCCTCAAGTGGACCCAGGTCTTTTGGGGCCAGTGGGTGGCCCTGGATGCCAACGCCAGTTACAGCAACTTCCCGGTGACCAACGCTGTCGGCTACGAGTCTCTGCCTGCTGCCGACGATCTGCGTCGCCTGGAAAATGCCTGGAGTCCGTGACCAGCATTTGGACGATGAGTCCTTCCCCCCCGCCCCTGGAGGATCAACTCTCGCCGGATGCCAGCGGGGGCGGCCCTGGTTCCAGCGCCATTTTGCTATCCTCAACACTGCTTCCGTTGGACCTGCCCAGAGTCCGGCAACCAACATTGGTGAATCCTTCCCCCCCCGCTCCCTGCCTGGCCGGGTTCTTTGGGGACCGTGGCCTGGCGGCTCTGGCGGGGTCCGGGCTTGTGCGCGCCCGATTTCTGCTGGGTCCCTGCTATGTCTCTTCAATCCGGGGCTTGAGGCATTGGGGCTGGGCCCGGCTCGGCTTGGCCCACTGCAGCCTCACCCTGCGGACGCCCACCCGACTTGGCCCGCTGCAGCATCACCCCCCTCCTGCCTCGGCAACCTCTTGCCTATACCGCAGCCTCACCCCCGCAGACGCACACTGTTCTGAGCCCGCTGCAGCCTCAACCCCGTGGCCCCCTGCCTCCGCGGTTCCCAGCCTGCCGGGGGGCAGCCCGGAGCACTGCGGCGCCAGCTACGTGCCTCCTTACTGCCACCTCAGCCCACCCGACTTGGCCTGCTGCAGCATCACCCTCTCAGCCTCCTGCCTCGGCGGCCTCCTGCTTCTGCCGCAGCCTCACCCCCGCGGACGCCCACCTGTCTTAGCCCGCTGCAGCCTCAACCACGTGGCCTCCAGCCACTGCGGTTCCCAGCCTGCCGTGGGGCGGCCCGGATCCCTGCGACGCCTGCTACGTGCCTCCTTACTGCCACCTTGGCCCACGGCGAGTGCGGCTTTTGCCCCATCTACAGTGCCCTGCCAGACTTTAGGGTTGTGGCGATCGCCTTCCTAATGGAGTGATTCCTGCACTTGGCAACTTCCCGGGAGGTGGAGACTCGCCGGTGTATCAGATCAATGACCCTCTGAGAGTCCCCTTTATTCTGGACGCCCTGCTACACTAAGGGTCTCCTGTCTATGCCTCGGAGCTACATCATACACTGCCAGAGCCCTGCATTACTGCTGACCTCCCTGCCTGTACCCCGGAGTAGGGATCCTCACTGCTGGAGCCACACCTGCAACCTCCCCTAGCTCTCCCCTCCCCCTAAAGTTTCCTCCTCTCGCCAGTTCAGCAGGGCCATGCCTGCCTTCAACTACACCCTACTTACACGCATACTGTCTGGCCACATGTTCCTATGCTCGCTCCCCTTACTCTTGACGCCCTGCTACTCTGCGGACTGCCTGTCTATGCCCCGAAGCAGTATCCTTCGCTGCCAGAGCCCGGCATTACTGTGAACCTCCTTGTCTATACCCCGCAGGAGGGACCATCACTGCTGGAACCACACCTGCAACCTCCCTTAGATCTCTCCTGGCCCTAAAGTTCCCCCTCTCTCGCCGGTATGGCAGGGCCGTGCCTGACCTCAACAGGGGACAACTCCTACACCGTTGTTTATCCTCCTAATATCTCCAAAACCGCTGCTAAAACCTTCAAACACTCCATTCTGAAAAGACACCCGGAGACCCTGATCTCTGACCTACGATATAGCGCTGACAAGGGCACAACCATTAATGATCTCATATTCTACTCTAGAAAAACATCCCTATGGCGAGAAACCATCTCAAACCTCCTTAATGTACACAAAACCAGGAACATTCCGTACGGCACTAAGCTCACGATCGTGCCCTCCTCAAACTTGCGATTTGACCTTACCATCACCTTATACAAAAACGGCATCGTCCTGATCCAAGCTCCGACCAAAGACCTCAATAAATTTGCGGACCTTTTCACCCTCCTCAAAAAACATGTGCACGACCCTCATCCTTCCACGCTCCCCCACACCAACCTTCGCCACCCGACACCCTCCCGCGCTCCATTCAACGCAGCCCAATGGGTAAGGATAAAAGCCTCCGCTTAACTCCACCAAAGACCCAATCACTCCCCCTCGCCCCTCCCCCACCCCCTCCAAAGGAGCGGACTAGACCAACCCAACTCTTACCGTTCCCCACTCCAAACGGCTCGCTAGGCAATGCCTCCCATATTGCTACTAGGGATTCTCCTTCCACCCTTACACAACCTCCGCCATCCATTAAGGAGATCTTGCCACCGCCCCCCCCTAAACAGTGCCCACCCCCACCTACATAGTGACTCATATGCCAGACTCCTGCAGGGTAGCAAACACCCGCCCCAACGATCCCTCGGCCAATCCGCCAAGCGCGCCTAGCCTCTCACATAACACTCTTCTAAAGGTTCACGACACAGGTCGACCCAGCCCCACTACCAAGTTACCAGGGCTTGCCAACAGAACCGTTACCAAACCCTTGATCTCCTACCCACAAGCTCTTCCCTCATTTATGGATGTTGAAACTCTGCACCACAGTGCAGCCAAACTAACTCAGAGCATCCACAAATCCATTCTGGAACTTAAGAACATCCTTCACCTCACCGAACTCTCCTTCTCGAACTTCAAGCTCCCGCAGAACTCTACTCCCCCCCCTCTCATCGAGCCCTCCCATTACCCGTTATCACTATCCCTGAGACACCTTCGCCCTCACAAACAGCCCTGCCACCTCTCGGAGGAGAATATTCTAGCCCTCCTCCTCACCTACAAATCTGCCCCTGTAACCCCAAGTCCACTAGACCTCTCGGAGGAGGAAATTCTAGCCCTCCTCCGTACATACGCATCTGCCGCTGAAACTCCAAGTCCACCGGACTCGAATGACGAACACGCTATCCATATGGTTGCAATCAACCCTAACAGATCAGCTACTCTCCGCAAGAGAGGAGTTATTAATAACAACCTAGCGCTAGTACCCATTTCCGCCCCAACTCACGACACACACCCCGACTCTCCTTGGACCGGCCTCCTAATTAACTGTCGCTCAGCAGTAAAACATGCCGCTGATGTCGCCGATCTCATCCTGAGCCAAAAATCTGACTTAGCAATCCTGACAGAATCCTGGCTCAATGAATCCTCATCTCCCTGCCTAGACATCTTAGTCCCTCCTAACTATAATATTGCTAGGCTGGACAGGCAATCAAATAAATAAGCATTGGCATAGCCAATAGGTCTCGCTTTTGGGACCTTATAAGTATTTAGTTATGCAGCACAATATCCTTAGTGCAACAACATCAACTGTTGCATGGCTAAACACTTATAAGGTCCCAAAGGCGAGACCTATTGGCTATGCCAATGCCTGTTAGTATGTCTTATGACTAGATGTCTCGGGTGGTGGTCCTGGCTAGCAACGAAGTCTAAAAGAGTCAAATTTCACGAGGGGGGATGGGGGGGTAATAGTGCCTGGAATGAGATGCATCAAGGCTAACTGAGGAAGAGCAGCAGCAACGTCAAGAACCAGCGGTTGCCCCGAGACGTTTGAGACTGGGTCCCTTCAGGGAGAAGAGACATCCCTTCTACCAAAGAATTAGAATTGGAGGTAGATACCCTTCCTGTACCTCAACCTAATGCAGGACATTTGGCAAGCATCACAACCACTGGATATGGAAATCAGGAACACAGACCACAAAGATATGCTATGCCATAGGACTCAAGCTACACCTTACTGCCGAGATCCAAATAAGAGAAAACTGGGCTGGAGGTGCTTCGGTTCCGTTTGGTAGGGGTCCACATCTGGCAATTCAGGATGGACTGTTCCCACGAGGGCTCAGATTTTTCTCCACTCGAGTTAGAAGCCCATATAGTAGCTGGATTTACATGTGCCAAGTGCTCGCCTCCAATAGGTGGTTGAGAAAAAGGATCACTGACAAATCTGCACTGCCCGACTAGAAAAATGAAAACAAAAATAATTCTGGAGGAAAACAAAAAATGAAACTAATAGTAATGTATTCCCTGTCTATGAGCCAGTGGAATCTTCCTATGTTAATCTCATGGAACAGACTTCATTTTGACCAAGTAGTCCTCCCACTTGTGCTTCCCTTGAGATGTCCACCTTGGACGTACTTGGCGTGGGTTCCTCCCTTGCGAATCTTTAATCTCCACAATCATGTCTGTTATTCCTCCTTACCCTTTTTCTTTGGGCATGGTAGTGCAGTCTCTGCGTTAATAGGCAGGGGCAGAGGTTGTAACTGGCTGTGACTTTGCAAGCATGAAAGTCTAGCATCATTTTCTGACTGGCAAGCTGCATTCAGACTATAGTTGGGATGTGCATGTCTCTCAATGATATAGCCTGTTCAGGAAACAGAACATACAGAGGTGATTTTCCCTTCCCAAGAAAGGAAATCCGTGATTACCAATGATTTCCCATTCCAACAGCTGAATAATTCAAGTTTGTAAGACTAAGGGGTCGATTCCGATCTCGGTCGGAGACGCACCCAACGCCATTCGGTCGGGAAAAAAGCCATGCGAATGCCTGTTTCCCGACCGATCCGCACATGAATCCGAACGAACAAGTACGATGCGCACAACAGCGCAGATTCCGACCGAGTCGTACTCACCCAATCCAGGTCCTGATCCCCGACCGAGCCGGATCCGTAAACGCAGATACGAGTCGCCCGGAAGCCAAAAAGCAGCCCCGTCCGGCCGGACAGAGTACGATGCGCTTCCCGTACGCGCCGAACCCGTCGCTACGCACGGCACGTCAAAGCATCCGGGAGAGGCGCACATAAGCTCCGATTCGCGCCACAACACGATCCACGGCTACGAGACGAACACGCCAGCGACGAGGACGAGGCGAAGCAACGACGAAGACGAGCGAGGCGAACCAACAATGAATCCCATCGTTCCGATCCTACCAATATTCTACATCTACTACCGGAACAGGCACGGACGCGTACGGCGCAGAAGGTAAGTCAGACACCAACCACAAACACAAACTACACGTACCAGACATATCACACACACACACAGGGATGCAGAAATGACTTACTCCAGAAACAGCAGCACCATAGGGGCGGGATGCCCATCACCAATGCCACATATACACATAGGGGCCCGGATGCCTACCACTACTACCACCTCTACCCAGGGGGTGCCAGGTGCCTCCCACTACTACCACCTCTACCCAGGGGTGCCAGGTGCCTCCCACTACTGCCACCTCTACCCAGGGGGTGCCAGGTGCCTACCACTACTACCACCTCTACCCAGGGGGTGCCAGGTGCCTACCACTACTACCACCTCTACCCAGGGGTGCCAGGTGCCTACCACTACTACCACCTCTACCCATGGCGGTGCCAGGTGCCTACCACTACTACCACCTCTACCCAGGGGGTGCCAGGTGCCTACCACTACTACCACCTCTACCCAGGGGGTGCCAGGTGCCTCCCACTACTGCCACCACTACCCAGGGGCTGCCAGGTGCCTACCACTACTACCACCTCTACCCATGGGGTGCCAGGTGCCTACCACTACTACCACCTCTACCCAGGGGTGCCAGGTGCCTACCACTACTACCACCTCTACCCAGGGGTGCCAGGTGCCTACCACTACTACCACCTCTACCCATGGGGGTGCCAGGTGCCTACCACTACTACCACCTCTACCCAGGGGGTACCAGGTGCCTACCACTACTACCACCTCTACCCAGGGGGTGCCAGGTGCCTCCCACTACTGCCACCACTACCCAGGGGTGCCAGGTGCCTACCACTACTACCACCTCTACCCATGGGGGTGCCAGGTGCCTACCACTACTACCACCTCTACCCAGGGGTGCCAGGTGCCTACCACTACTACCACCTCTACCCAGGGGTGCCAGGTGCCTACCACTACTACCACCTCTAACCAGGGGTGCCAGGTGCCTACCACTACTACCACCTCTACCCAGGGGTGCCAGGTGCCTACCACTACTACCACCTCTACCCAGGGGTGCCAGGTGCCTCCCACTACTACCACCTCTACCCATGGGGGCTGGATGCCTGTCACTACTGCCACCTCTACCCAGGGGGTGCCAGGTGCCTACCACTACTACCACCTCTACCCGGGGGGGCTGGATGCCTACTACTACCACCCCCACTCACAGGATGGCAAATACATGCCACAAGAAGCACACACCAGCAGAAAGAATGCAACACAAAGACATCCCCCCAACACCATGACAAGCGTGTGTAGACTGTGTCAAATGCCTACAACACTGAACAGGACTGTGGACATACAATGTGACCCCCTATCACAAGTGCCACACATAAATGTGTGTGGCACCCACAATGCTAAGCAGGCCATGACCATTGTGGCAATGGGGTCCAAAGCCCCATCATTACAGTGACCAAAATGTGAGTGTGGGGTCCATAGCTGAAGCACATATTGACCATTGTGGCAATGGGGTCCAAACCCCCATCATCACAGTGACCAAAATGTGAGTGTGGGGTCCATAGCTGAAGCACATAGTGAACATTGTGGCAGTGGGGTCCAGACCCCCATCATCACAGTGACCAAAATGTATGTGTTGACAAAGAATAAGCTGCAACTGCCAAACTGCATGGATTATTCCTGGTCACAGAACAACAAACACATCAGTGGCAAAGTAGTGCTTGTGTCCCATAGCAACATAGAATGGGGGAGGCAAACAGTGCAGTGCAAACAAGACATACCTTTGGCCATGTGCAGACAAACATCACCCATGGGGGCTGACACTGTCAACACTCATCAATGACTCAATGACAGAAGTGACCATCAGAATGCAGACCCACATATTTGCACCAATGGGCACACAAATCCAGATACCCAGTGGAGACTGTAGAAGGGAGGTGAACAGATACCATACCATGGCAGCAATGGGGGACACACACAATGATCATTGAGCTGACTGATGACCTAGGAATCCCAGGGACAGCAGGGCAAACACACCAAACAACATACAGCCAATGGCACACTAAAGATATGCCAATGCAGTGGTGCAGATGCACAAACACAAACAGGCAGACCCACACTGCACATCAAACACAACAGGTGAGGGGGGTTACCAGTGTCCCCAGGCAAACACACAACACATGAGGAGGCCTGAATACCAATTACACAGACGTGCATACAGTGCCACACAAAGGTAACTCATGGATCCAAATCCCCTATGTGGGCAATCAGGCATTGTCAGATGAGTGGGAGCACAAATCACACATGTCACACAAGCATGTAGGAACAGCAACTGACACAGCAAGACACACAGACACCACAGCACCACACCCAGGGCCCCCACAATGTGGTGACCCTGGGCTGCATTACAATCCCACTGTGATGACAAAGCTAGATGTCGTTCACACTGTGAACCACAGTCATGTGTCCTGAGCAACAAACTACCATCACACCTACACAAGCACAAATCAACCAGCACGGCCTGTCAGCCAAGGCCAACATGGAGGCAGGTTGTCTAGCCGGGCAACAACTCTCATCTGCACACACTCAACACCACACACCTCGACCTCCAACAATGTGCAGCAGTGAAGCTCACATGCACTGGTGACATTGCACATGCACCCATGACAATCCCAGGGGGTGGTGGGAACCAAGGTGCAGGAACACATCACACATGGCCACTCTACCAGACTCCTGAATGTCTGACACACTGCACACTACGCTGTACATGGACATGACGGCAATACCACACCAACCAATGGGATCCCAGCCACAGTCACACACCTATGAAGAAGCCAAGGTCACCCACAAAGGACACACATAGACAACTACCAACATTGCAGCCCTGAGGACTGCCAGCATTCACACACACAACGTGTCACAACCAATTAAAGCTAACACAAACCAGAAATCACATGACAGGTGTCAACAACAAGTGCAAAGGGGAATCCGGACTGTGACACATCAGCGTCTGCCCACAAACTCAGCCCTGACAGCAAACACACCTATGGGTGACACCCTGATGACCAGTAATGTGCCATGCACCCACATCACAGAGAACCCAGGGAGAAGACTTTGGGGTAACATAGCTCAACTCAGCAGGCATCACAAACAGGAACATCACTAGGGATCCCAGCATGCACAGCAACATGGAAGTGAACACACACACATGCTCATACAACACACACCTTGGGCGCACGAGATGTCACAGGAGTACACACTGCCATGAGGGGACTCCACTCCTGTGTGAGGAAAGCTGTGCCATATGTCGCATCAGTAGGGCTCCATCATGTCAGCAGAACACTTGGTCACACAGTCAACAATTAGCACCAAATGAAGGCTCCCGTCACATCAGCCTGGTCATGGGAATGTCAACGAAATCAACAGCACAGATCCAACACACATGTATAGCAAGTTGCACTGACAACACAGAAGAGTCCTTCCCCATTGATGCCCAAACCTGCATGTCCAGTGGAGATGGCCACACGGTCAGGGAACTAGACTAATTGAACAATGGCAAACACAACAGATGTGCATGGGTGGAACCCACAGATGTGACATTGCTAATGTAAGTAGGAAATCCCATTGCCAAATATTGAATACATGACACCCTCAGATGCTGCTAAGGACGACATGGATTCACCACAGGATAGGACACTGTCCCCCTGGAACACATGGGTACATGCACAGTAACACTTCATTTTCATGAGTCCAAAAATCCCCATCACTGCAGCAAGGGCACGGTTAGCATCATCAACATCATGTACATCAGAAGCAAAACCACTAGGGAACAGAAAGTTGCTTTATTCAGCATGTGGGTTCAAAAATTGGAAGAACTGCAAGGTATCAACAAAGGCCAATGGCCAGTCCATCAAGGAAGTCTATACAGGGTGACAGTGGCAGATGTCACCCTATGCATGCCTGCACTGATCACAACCGGGGACAATCCCCTAGGAGGGGCATACGGGGGCAGGCCAGGCACCGCAGGGACAGGATCAGGGCTCACCAGGAGGAGGCAGGGAAGGGGTGGTGGGTGCTGGAGAGCCACTGACAACTGCAGTGGAGGTGTCTGACATGGTGTGTGCCGGCACAACTGGGGGCATGACTCAGATGTTGTGGGTGCCGGCACAACTGCAGTGGACCCTGCAGATGGAGTGGACAGGTCCGCCACTGCAGCGCCCAAGTCAGACAGGGTGATAGTGGACTCCACTGCAGTGCCCACCTCCAGGGGAGGAGAATGGGGATCAGGAAAGGTGGGCAGGACAGAGGGGGAGGACACCCTCACCACATCAGTGGTACAGACAAGCGCAGCAGGGGTGTGGGGCCAGAAGAGCAAGTGGCAGGGGGAGAAGGCCTGACCCTTCTGGGGATGGTGTATCTGTGGGTGGGGGAACCTGGGGCAGGGTGTGGTGGGGGCACCTGTGGAGTGGGGGCCTGTGGGATGGAGGAAGGAGACTTGGTGCCTGAGCTGCAGGGCGGCGGCGGGGTCTTGCTCTTCCGGGACCGGGGGGACTTACCGGTGGGGGCCTCAGTCGGTCCGCGCCTGGGGGATGGTGTCCGGGGGCCAGGGGCACTCCGCTCAGTGTGGGTGGGCTTCCTCTTCCCCCTGAATGCTGGATCAGCTGGGTCGGAGGGGGAGAGGCCAAGGTCACAGAGGAAGAGCCGCTGTTTGTATGGGGTTGCAGGTGAGGCAAGGGAGGGGTCTTTGGAGGGAGAGGCAACTGAGGACTGCGCAGTGCTTGTGGATGCGTGTGTTTGTGCCTGTGCCCCATCCCGTGAGTGTGGTTGCAGTCCCCTGACGGTGCGTGCATGTGCGTCTTGTTTCTGGCGTGTGTGTCCGTGTGCTGCATGTGTCTGTGCTGGTGTGTGCCTGTGCCAGTGTGTGTGTGCTTGGGACGGGTAAGGTGCTGGGGAGTGTGGATGGGGCAGAGGCAGGAGGGGTGAGGGACTGTCGGAGGAGGGACACTGCTGCCGTCAGGGAGGAGTCCATGGACCTATTGCCCCTCTGTAGGTCAGACATGCCCGATGAGATGCCCTCCATGAATGACACCAGCTGAGTCAACAGACTGGTGTGTGCATGGAGGACACTCAGCATCGCTGTCTGTCCTACATGGAGCTGGCGAAGGAGGTACACAGACTCCTCACTCAGGGCAGCAGGGGACACAGGTGCAGGTGGTGCGGTGCCTGGCCCGAAGGAGACACGCTCCCGAACATGGGAGCCTCCACGGACCTCAGGAATGGGCGCCAACGGGAGGGCGGTGGTGGTGGTGGTGGTGGTGGGGACAGCAACACTAGCTGGGGTGTGGTGGCTGCTGACACCCGCCTCCATAAGGGAGTCATCGTCCGAGTTGCTCTGGTCCTCAGCTGAGGTGGATGGTGCTGAGGACTCCTCGGTGAGGCTCCCCTCGCCCTCCGTGCCACTGGGTCCCTCCGACCACTCCTCGGCTGCTGACCCAGTCTGGCTTTGCGGCTCCTCATGGTCCGTGGAGCTGTCCCCTCCTGTGGCCGTGGATGTATCTGCAATCAATAGGGAAACAGACAGACATCAGTCACCTGCACTGAACGCACACACCACAGTAAGTACAGCACATTACAGAGCAAGCCCTGGCATCCTTAGTTGAACATTGCTAAAACTGCACAAACAGAACAGGAGAAGTCAATTGTCAGTCTGATGGTCAACCATGGCACTCACATCCCACCTGGCCTTGCACCCATCTGTATGGTGTCTGTGGGATGGCAATACCCCGGTATGGACACATGCACCACCTACACAGTATTTGGACAGTGCAGAGAACCCGGTGAAGCATGTGGACATGCACACATCACAACTCTTGCCACTGAGTAAGTGCAGGTGTCCGGATGAAAGGGATTCCCAGAGTCAAATAGGAAATGCATGTGATGCATACCAGCGACAGACACCATGATGCACCCATGTCCTGATAGCCATTGCCACAATGGTGTGCATGTAGCAAATGTCACTCCCCTGCAGGATCACTAATAGGAAGTCACATGCCATGGCACAGCCATGCCTGCTAAGTCATACATAACTGTCTCCAGTCACATGGGCAGGGCAGCCAGACAACAACACTCTGCACTGTGTCACAATAGTAGATCATGGGGAATGCAAGTCCTGGAGCTGAACAAGTGCACATGTACATCCCCCACACACCACATCATCTATACCCTCATCTGTCCAGGTTATACCCATTGTACATATGGGAGACCTGTAACACTACCCTCTGCACCTGAGCACATCACAATCTGCTGTGTATGGGAAACAGCTGCCTGAACCTCATATTCGCATACCCCAGTCTGCACGGTCAGGTGATCAAACACCTATGTGTCACACATGTAACATCTCTTATGGTCACATCTCCGGTGGCATGCGGAGCCCCAACCGAGGAACACCCCAGCAGACCTGACAACGAAGCCACAGCACACTGACACAGAGGCAGACACCTAAGGGGACGAATCACTGAGCAAAACGTGTCAGCTGATACACGGCAGTGGGAGCACAGAGTGTATTGTATGGCCTGGAGTAGGCATGACTGTCCTGTCCCACATGAATGAGGGATGAGCCCTGGACAGTAGGCAGCTGGCTAAGTATGTGTGACACACGTTATATACACACTCCTGCGGCACAAACATTGTTCCCACCCGCAGCATGGGTGTGTGCCAGATACCCCAGGCACATGTGGTGGATCAGCTCAGCAATTGGGCCACATATCAAAATGACACGCAGAACACATGTCAGAACACAGGCAATGTGTAAGCAATGGACCCACCCATGATGCCCACCACAGAGTCAGGGAAACAGATGCTGTCCCCCACCTTGAGTCAAGCAAACTGCAAGGACACAGTACCCAAGTGACACAATACCCTGACTGTAAGGGCCACACCTGGGTATCAGATGAGGAGTGGGCAGTGCACAATAGAGGGACATGGGTCCTGGACCACAAGACTGATGTACTGTGGATGTTTAACCAGGCCAGAGGAGGGCACATAGCATGGCAGACATAGTTCACAATGCAGACATGGACTCACCCCCTCCTTGCTGCTCTCTGGCCTTCAGCTGCCCATCCAGATCAGGGAAGACCACCGCCAGGATCCTCAGCATGTGGGGGTCAGGGTCCGGTGTCCGCCCCTCCTGCGAGGAGGCGACAGCTTCAGCTGGACCCGTGCGATCCTCCGGGTCCAGCCCCGAAGGTCCTGCCACCTCTTCTGGCAGTTGCGGATCCGGCGCTTGTAGACCCCCACGGATCTCACTGCCCGGACGATGGTCAGCCATATCTTCTGCTTCTGGTGGGCATCAACCTGTGATGATAACAAAGTGAGAATGCCATTACTACACATGCAACATATCCGTGCATTACACAGTTGGATATACATGTCTCAATCACAGGGGCACATGATGTACACAGGCAGTGCAACGATGGCTATGGACAGTATGCCAGCAGTTACTACATGGTATCATTGCCTGGGAAGTAAAACCTAGTTTAAATGCACTGTCACTGCACTATACCTGTCCAGTGCATGTAACTACACACTATGGGGGGTGACAACTACTCAGTGAGCCTGCTAGCCAGTGGCGTGCAGACTGTTAGCCTTGCTAGTCAGACAACATGCACATTTAGAAAGGCAGTGGACAGAACACTCACCTGCTCCCCTGCTTTCCCATACAGCTTGCTGTACTGTGGAAGGAGGCCATCCAGCAGGGCCTGGTTCTCCTCAGTGCTGAAGGCTGGGGCTCTCTCCACAGTACGTGCCATTGCAGGGTCCAGAGGGTGCAGATACAGCAGCAGTGTAGTGGCAGATGTCGTCCTGGAGCATGTAGTGCAGGCAAGTGAGCTCTCAGGGGAACAGCCAGCATTATATGTGTGCTGCAGAGGCAGATACTGTCCCATGTGTCCAAAGTGATAGGTCCAAGTCGTTTGCATCATCTGAATCTGGCCAATCCATGGAATTGCACCATTTACACACGCCCCCAGCATCCTTCAAATGTTCAACTTCGTGACACCCATGAAATTGCAACATTGTTGTGGGTGACCAACTGAATTTACAGCATCAGACTCGTTCAAATTTTGAAAACGCGTCCGTTGCCAGGCCAGGCCATAGCCAATGGGTGCGCACCGATCGGACCATTGCTGTTCAACGCGTACATGGGAAACAACGCGTACCCGCACACATTGAATGCAATGGGCCGGCCGGGAACACCGATCGGACCATTGCTGTTCAACGCGTACATAGGATACAACGCGTACCCGCACACATTGAATGCAATGGGCCGGCCGGGCACACCGATCGGACCATTGCTGTTCAACGCGTACATAGGATACAACGCGTACCCGCACACATTGAATGCAATGGGCCGGCCGGGCACACCGATCGGACCATTGCTGTTCAACGCGTACATAGGATACAACGCGTACCCGCACACATCGAATGCAATGGGCCGGCCGGGCACACCGATCGGACCATTGCTGTTCAACGCGTACATAGGATACAACGCGTACCCGCACACATCGAATGCAATGGGCCGGCCGGGCACACCGATCGGACCATTGCTGTTCAACGCGTACCTAGGATACAACACGTACCCGCACACATTGAATGCAATGGGCCGGCCGGGCACACCGATCGGACCATTGCTGTTCAACGCATACATAGGATACAACGCGTACCCGCACACATTGAATGCAATGGCCAATGTGTGCGCACTGATCGGTCCATTGCTGTCCAAGGCGTATTGCCAATACAACGCGTACCAGCGCACATTGAATGCAATGGCCAATGTGTGCGCACTGATCGGTCCATTGCTGTCCAAGGCGTATTGCCAATACAACGCGTACCAGCGCACATTGAATGCAATGGCCAATGTGTGCGCACTGATCGGTCCATTGCTGTCCAACGCATCCCTGTACAAGTCACTGGCATATGTCACCATGCCTGTCACAGGTGAACATATGCCAGCCACATATACTTCCCAGGCAGTGAGGGGCACACCTACAACACCACAACCTGTCCAAACTGTATCCTAGGGCATGTAAGGCTGCATTACCTATTCCGTGTATGGGGGTGAACATGTTGTTCTGTGGGTGTCACTTGGGGGCAGCCACCCCCAGGCTGTGCACGTGTTTATGGGGACAGAATCCTTGGTGTTTCGTGTACATGACCACTGTGATGTGCAACTGTTCATATCTAAGCATGTGGCATGGTCACAGTTCACGGTGGTGTATGTGTATGTAATGTCACATACCCCCTGAGTCCCATGTGGGACGTTATGTTCAACCCAGGGTGACCCATTGGCACAATGTTGATGGTCCTCCACAGTCTGTGTGCATGTTGTGATTACAATGTCTCTGATTTCATGTGCACAATGGGAGGCAGTCTCCACATCCACGTTGTTTGTGCATGGACTTTGATGTTGTGCGTGTGTGTGTCACAGACGTCCATGTCTGTCCTGCCGAGGCAACACGGACCACTACCTGTGGGGGTCATGGTTGTTTTGCTGTGGTGAATACATGATACACCATGTCATGCCAGTGTCCATGTGGCAATACAGGGTCCCTGGGAATCTACCTGTCGTTGAGCTGTGATGCCTGGGGCACATCAGTCCTCACATGTCACTGTGGCGTGTGTTTGTTATTTGGCAGCAGGAGATGGGTACTGGGACACGGCCTCATGGTATCCGATGGCATGACCTGGGACTACTTGATGCCACTTTTTGGACTGTGATGTTAGATATTGGCCATGTATGTGCCATACATATCCGTACGGAACTGCACACATCATGTACTTGTGCCTCATTATGATGTATCATGTGATGTTGAGTGTGTTCAATGCCACATATGTGGGGTGACTGACAATCTTGCTTTCTTCACCTATGCACTGCAGGGCACCAGCTGTCCATAGACCATTCCCTGACCTGGCAACGATGGTGGAACGGGACAGCATCCGACGATACCGCTTCACCAGGCAGCTGATTGAGGATTTGGCAGTGCGCTTGGCACCACATTTGCAACCTGGCCGTCCGTACCCTACAGCGCTGACCCCCAAGGTGAAGGTGATGGCAGCCCTACACTTCTTTGCCACTGGTACCTTTCAACACACTCTGGCGACTGCTGGTGGGATGTCCCAGACCATGTTCAGCCGTGTGCTCCGGGATGTTTTGGAGGCTATGTTGATATACCTGAACCAGTACATCTATTTCCCTAGACTCCAACGACTCACTGGCGTGAAGAGTGACTTCTATGCCCTGGGGAGGATGCTGCATGTCATTGGCTCCATTGATGGGACACATGTGGCGTTGGTACCACCACAGGCCCAAGAGCAGGCCTACCGTAACCGCAAACACTACCACTCGGTCAATGCACTGGTGGTCTGTCTTGCAGATATGAGCATCACACACGTGTGTGCCCGTTTCCCTGGTTCTGCACACGATGCGTACGTGATGAGGAGTAGTCGCATCCCGAGGATGATGGCACAGATGCGGAACCAGCGTGCCTGGCTTGTAGTTGTGTACTGACTTTGTACCATTGTGTGTGTTCTGCTATGTAGTGTTCCACCCTCTTTTCCAACTCTGCTAATGTGCAATTGTCTGTATGTAGGTGACTCCGGATACCCCAACATGCCGTGGTTGCTGACACCCCTCAGGAACCCTGTGACACCAGCCCAGATGCGCTACAATGAGGCACATGGTCGGACCAGGAGAGTGATTGAGCGGACATTTGGTCTCCTGAAGAGCCGCTTCCGCTGCCTCAACAAGACAGGAGGGTCCCTCCCATATGCCCCAGCAAAGGTGTGCAAGATCATCATCGTCTGCTGCATGCTCCACAACCTGGCAGTGCGGAAGGAGTTGCCTCTCATCCTGGATGACGATGACCAACGTCCGCCACCTGTGGAGGATCCTGGCCTGGACCACGATGCCAGTGATGATGATGATGATGTTGAGGGTGATGTCCGCACACAGCTCATCACCAACTTCTTCAGCTGAATGTGAGTATCCAGAGATGGCATGTCAATGATGTGAGTTTGCATGATATGTGTTGGTGGTGCTCTGGTGCTGTTTGAGTGTGTCCATGGGCTACATGTCTGTATGCGTGTAGCGATGTGTCCTTGCAGGTAGTCTGTACTCCCCAACAGTGTTGACATGCAAACTTGGTTCTGGGTGGGTATCTTGTAACATGTATTGTGCATGAGTATTGCAGTTCTGTCCTGTTCTTCAGTACTTTTGACTGTGTGTCATTTCTGTCCTTCACATGGTACTTTCAGAGTCGTTTGGTCAACTGTGATCCCCAACACCGTGATTCGACTTCCCGGGTGGTAGCTGTTGTGTCCCTACAGGTGATGTGCACCACACCCATGGACTTCCTTCCTTCTACACTTGTTGACTATGTGCCCGCTGCCAGGTGGGATTACCTTGCATCTGTGGTGGTTTCAACATGTTGCAAATGTGTAATAAACCTGTGCTTCACTATGTGATGTGCGTGGTCTGTGGTCACACATCTGACTGACATTTGCTTACTGCACCAGTGGGCTAATTAACACAGACTGTGAATAGGTGTTGGGTCTGTGCAATGCAACGTATTTCCTGGCAACACCAGTGTAGGCGATGAGTCAGATGTCCATGGTGTGTATGTGTTGTGTAGCCCTGGTGGTGTGCCTCCTCCATATGTGTGAAGTCGCCATGACTCACATGCCGGTGTTGTACTTGCTGTAGCAGTTAGCATGCACAGTGTCATTTCCCTGATCATCATCGCAACTTTTGAGACAACATTGGAATCACAACAGAGGCAAGTATGGTGTATAAGTGAGTTTATTGACATACATGTGTGAGTATAGTGCACAGGTTGTTGGGTGCTGTACATTGTGATTGTGATCCAAAGTTCCAAGAAAATTTGGAAGTCCTGGTAGCAGAAATGTCCAGAGTAAAGTCCACAGTAATCAGAGACATTGGTCCAACTTGAGCTCCCCATGTCATGTGGGAGAGTTGTGTTGCAGTCAACAGGGTGAACAGTTTGCGCACAAAGGTTATTCTCCAGAACAGGTTTTGGCTTCCTGGGGGTTGCACATGGCCATCGGCCTCTCACTTGCCCCTCCTCGGACGGCCCCTCTTCTTTGGGGGGATCCTCAAGTGCAGGCTGCTGCGGTGCAGGGGACTCTCCGCCAGAGTCATCCTGCCTCCCTGTGGCAGTTGCAGTTGTTTCAGCAGCAGATGTTGTGGGCACACAGGGAGGTGTTGATTGGTTGCTGCTCATCTGGCGGAGGCATTGTAATATGTCCCTATGCACCGCCGTCATCTCTTGCAGTGTGTCCCACTTGGACTCCACGCGGGACATGTGTGAGTCCAAGCGGGCATGATGGGCATCCTGCTGCTGTTTGATGTCCCTGAGGAGCCCCACTACCTGGCTGAACTCTCCGGTGCTGGACTGGTACGCATCGGCTATGCGTGCCAGTTGTGGGTCATCATGCAGTCCAGACCCCTCTGTGAGCAGCGACCTATGTCTCCCACCCCTCCCACCACCCCTGGCGACACATGCAGTACCTGAGGTGGCAGGCACAGGTGACCCTGGGCCACCTTGTGGGTTGGTGGTGGTGGTGGTGTCCATGGCCCCACGTTGGTCCAGGGTCCCTGTGCTGGTGGTGGTGCTGCTCCTTGGTCTGTCCGTGTCGGCAGGGGTGGTATGTGTGTTGACAGTCGTTGGAGGGGTGGGTGCAGGGGGTGCAGCTGGTGGTCCTGCTGGTGCTGCATGATGACTTGCTCCGGAGGTGCCAGGTAAGTCTTCGTCATCCGAGGAGGGCAGAGGCTGTTCCACACCAGTGAGCTCCGTATCCTCTTGAGCCTGGGACGAGGACTCCTCAGCATCTGCTGCTGTGTCCCCATCATCACCTGTTTTTGGGAGACACACACAATGTATGTTATGTTTCTGCAGGCATCAATGGTTGACACACCTGACAGTTGTGACTGTGCCTCTGGATGCGGGCCTGTACAATGCATTGTCCTAAGTTGTCACAGTCAGGGGTTGATATTGGTGTAGCACATTGTCCTGCATTATTTGGGCATTTCTATGTGAATGTTGGGGTGTGTACATGGTCTGCATTGGTTGTATTTGGTTGTCATCCGCTCCTCCTTCCCACCCAGCCAGATATCCCACCATGGACCGTGCTTCCATTGCAGGGAGTGCAAGTTGTCTTTCAGGATGTCAGTCAGTGGTGTCCTGCTGTTGGTTGTTGCACAGTTGCCAGCAGGGCCTTGTGCTCCCCACAGCAGTAGCCAGTGTCAGCCATCTTGTGAGTCATTTTCCACTCCCTGTGATGTGAGCATGGTTCAGGGTGGTGTTGATGGGACAGTTGTGGGGGTGACCAATATCTGTGCCTGCCACTCCCATCATGCTATTGCCTCCACCCCACTTCCCAGCATGCCCATACTTCCGTTCCTTTTGACTCTGCTTCCCTATGGGGTGGGCTGCCTGTGCTGACAGGATGGCTGGGAGTGTTGTCCGGGCAGTTGTTTGGCTAAATGTCCCAGGAGTGTCCCTGTGCTTCACACAGCATGACCCAGGGTGGTGATTCTTTGTGGGACCTTGAGTTAGGATGTGAGGCATTGCATTCCGCCAGGTGGCTTCTGTGGAGTATGTGTTGAGGGGGTGTGAGGGGAGGTGCTTGTGACTATGGTCAGTGCTGTGAGTCCTCCTTCCCACCCAGCCAGATATCCCACCATGGACCGTGCTTCCATTGCAGGGAGTGCAGGTTGTCTTTCAGGATGTCAGTCAGTGGTGTCCTGCTGTTGGTTGTTGCACAGTTGCCAGCAGGGCCTTGTGCTCCCCACAGCAGTAGCCAGTGTCAGCCATCTTGTCAGTTGTTTTCCACTCCCTGTGATGTGCGCATGGTTCAGGGTGGTGTTGATGGGACAGTTGTGGGGGTGACCAATATCTGTGCCTACCACTCCCATCATGCTATTGCCTCCACCCCACTTCCCAGCATGCCCATACTTACTTGCTTTTGGGTGGACTTCAGTGTGTGTGAGTGTGAGAGCAATGGCAAGATGGCTGGCAGTGGTGTCCTGCTGTTGGTTGTTGCACAGTTGCCAGCAGGGCCTTGTGCTCCCCACAACAGAGCACTAGTGTCAGACATCTTTGATGGGGCTTTCCACTCTCTGTGGGGTGTGCATGCTTGAGTGTGAGCTTGCTGGGCCATGTGGGTGGGGGATGTTGAGCTGTGACTACCACTCCCATCATGCTATTGCCTCCACCCCACTTCCCAGCATGCCCATACTTACTTCCTTTTGGGTGGACTTCACTGTGTGTGAGTGTGAGAGCAATGGCAAGATGGCTGACAGTGGTGTCCTGCTGTTGGTTGGTGGCCAGTTCCCAGCATGGCCTTGTGATCCCCACAACAGAGCACCAGTGTCAGACATCTTTGATGGGGCTTTCCACTCTCTGTGGGGTGTGCTTGCTTGAGGGTGAGCTTGCTGGGCCATGTGGGTGGGGGATGTTTAGCTGTGACTACCACTCCCATCATGCTATTGCTTCCACCCCCCCTTCCCAGCATGCCCATGCTTCCTTCCCTTTGACTCTGCTTCCCTGTGGGGTTGTGTGCCTGTGCTGACAAGATGGCTGACAGTGTTATCCTGGGGTTCGTTTTGCTACAAGTCCCATGTGTGTCCTTGTGCTTCACTCAGCATGACCCAGGGTTGTGGTTCTTTGTGGGATATTTGATTGGAGTGTGAGGCAATGCATTCTCCCAGGTGAGTTTTGTGGAGTTTGTGTTAGGGGTGTGTGTGTGAGAAACGCTGCTGGTAACTATGGTCAGGGCTGTGAGTCCTCCTTCCCACCCAGCCAGATATCCCACCATGGAACGTGCTTCCATTGCAGGGAGTGCAAGTTGTCTTTCAGGATGTCAGTCAGTGGTGTCCTGCTGTTGGTTGGTGCACAGTTGCCAGCAGGGCCTTGTGCTCCCCACAGCAGTAGCCAGTGTCAGCCATCTTGTAAGTTGTTTTCCACTCCCTGTGATGTGCGCATAGTTCAGGGTGGTGTTGATGGGACAGTTGTGGGGGTGAGCAATATCTGTGCCTACAACTCCCATCATGCTATTGGCTACACTGACTTGCCCAGCATACACATATTTCCTTTCTTTCAGTGGGCTTCACTGTGTGCTGGTGTTGTAGTGGTGGCTACTTGTCTGGATGTGTTTGTCAGTTATATTTGTGCCACTGCCTAGCTGTAGTTGTAGTTGTGTTTGTACATGTGATGACACAGTTAAATGTCACTTTGTGATGGCATGTGTTGTGTTTCTCTGAGTGACATACACATTTTGGGATGATTCTGTTCTGGTTGCTGTGTATTTGCTAAGAGTGCATGGTTTGACTCTCCCCTTGACAGTGATGTGTGTGTGTAGTCACAGAATATTGTGTACATTTGTTGTGTACTCACCAGGCTCTGGGATGTTTTCTAGTCCATAGACGCTCACTGGTGGTAGGATGGCCCGCACCTTCTCCTCCCAGGGCCTGAGGTATACTGGCTTGGCAGGAGGGCCACTGCCGGTGTATTGGCTCAAGATGTAGTCCTTCTTTAGCAGCTCCTTGACCCTCCTGCGCACGTCATACCACCTGTTCTGGATGTCTGTCTTTGTGCGCAAACATGGTGATTGTGCGTTCACCCTGTCGACGATCCTCTCCCACATCTTTGTTTTCTGTGACATGGGTGTCTGTTGGACCAGTGTACCAAAGAGCTGTGGCTCTACCCTGAGGATCTCATCTACCAGGACTTCCAATTCACTATCTAGGAACTTGTGATTCTTCTTTGGGGGCATGGTGATGGGTGGTGATGGTGAGTGATGTGTGTGTTGGTGTGCAGGTGAAGGTGTGTGAGTGTGTGTTTTGCTAGGTGTATGTGAGGTTTCTATTTGTTGTGGTGCTGATGGTGTGTGGCTTGTGTGATGGATGAGCTGTGGGTGTGTGGTTGCTGTCTGTTGAGTGCTGGCAGGTAATTTGAATTTGCAAAGGATCATGGTAGGGATTTGTGTCCTTTATATGGGTGGAGTTGTGGGTGTGTCTTTGTTCCCTGCCCCTCCCCCAGTATTTATTGGCTTTGTAATTGCTTGTTTGGCCTTTTTTTGTGTATTTTCCCTTTGTACTTTTCGTGCATGTAGGAGACGTTCTTGTGACCGAGTCGGACCCTGCAGTTGTCTCGTACGGGCTCGTCCGTTTCGTTCACGCTGTGTTTGTGCTGTTTTCTATGCTGCGTACGCGTCGGTCACTGTGTTTTGGGTTGCTTCGGCTCGCAGTTTTGTATGCGTGTCGGTCGTACGGCTTGTCCTCCGTGCGACTCGGTCGTGTTTTCCACGCCTTGCATCGTACTTGGCGGGTGGGAGTCCGCGGGTACGTCTCGTTCGGTATTGTTCCGGGTGCGAGTCGGTCGGTTCGAATCGCATGTTTTTCCGGCCGGATTGCTGTTTTCCCCGCGACTCGGTCCTTCGGCTTGTGTTCCGTACGAGTCGGTCGGGTTTTGCTCGCTTCTCATCGTACTTGGCGGGTCGGGCTGCACCGGTACGTGTCGGTCGGAATTAATTCCGGCTCCGAGTCGGTCGGTACGTTTTCCGGCCGGAATCGGAATCGGCCCCTAAGTCACTTTGATGTAGACTGAAAATATGGAAAAAATGTGAGTGAACGGTGATATCTCGTGGTACCTAATGGTTTAAGTGAGGTTTGATCGTGACCAACGCCTGACAAGATGATGAAAATGCTGTGTACCGTGTTCATCATTTAAGATGTTTGTTTTTCAGCTTAAATAATAAATAAAAAAAGGCTCGTTTTGTAGGACACAAAAGAAGCACGGAAATGGAAACGGGACAGCAGTCGAGCGTTGTAGTCCACTAGATGTGTCCAAATTAAGAAATAAATAGCACCCAAATCCTTTTTTTGGCGGAGTGACAATTCCAAAAGGAGAAGATTAAAAAATGACGGGAGGAGACGTGGGTGCATGGGGTGGTTTGCACAATGTGGGGATAGCCTTAATAGCTTATTGTTGAAGAACACCAGCTTTGGCAAACTGCATCCATTTGGAGGAGGCATGTGGCACAGGAGGATGCTGGTAAAAACAAAAAGGAACAGATAAAAACACAATGCTCAGATACATACAGGTTTCCTATATAAACTGAGAATCTTGCCAAGTCATGACTGACGCCTTCATTTTATTGTAAAGGTAAGTCATCACCTCTGAAATTAATGTTCAAATGATGACAGCATTTGGAAGACGACGGAGGTATTTAAAATCTAGTAGGTGGGTGTCGAAGTTAACACGAGGTGAAATGTGATTCGCATTGTGGACAAACACAAATGTAGGCAGATTTGTCAAAATGCGGAAATAATTCAGATCCCTAGTGGAGATGCAATTGACAAGACGGTTACAATCCACAGCGTTAAGTGATCAGCTTCCAGCGTTTTGCCGTCAGTATTTTGCCGATACTGACTGCTTAACAGGGATATAAAACAGACGAGGAAAAAGGAGCAACATCTGAATATGGTGTTTTAGTCAGGAGATTTTAACCAACCATCCGTCTGTAAATGCTTTCAGCCCTCTAGGAATCCCAATAGCTACTGTGAGGTGGGTTGGAGACGTGGGAAATGTTCTGTAGTCATGGCTAGGTAGGCTTGTATGCCAAAGTCCGGCGGCGACTCAATGCTTCACGGTACTTTACCTTCGCGGTGGGCTGGACCTGGCAGGAGTCTTATTCGTATTTCTTCTTTCTGCTGCCATATTAACATCTGAAAAGAACAATCAACCCATCCAGTTCAATGCTACGGAAATAAAACAAGATTGTAAAAACATCATTGGGAAAACAGACTTTAAAGAATGGAACAAATAAAACGCAAGAGGCAAAGAAACACACTCACGCATGGCTGACTTATAGTTTTAATTCTACTACTTAGAAAATAAAAACATCCTTAGACATGTTTCTTCAGAAGAATCTTATTCCGTTTTCGGAAATCACAGCAGGCAGACATCCTTCCACAATAGCTCTTTTTTTGTGAGGGGGGAGGAGCAGAGGGGCAGGTCGCAGAGCAATGCACAAGGCGGTAAAAGAACCACCATTCAAAAGCCACAATCCTAAATGTAGTATACGGGTGAAGGAAGTTTCACCCACGGGTTCCAACACATGCCATGTGCCTGTTCTTCTGAGCTTTAAAGCCACGGAATGCAACAGGCATGATACCCAAAATCAGAAACATTTATTGTGCACCCCTTGCGACGAGTGTAACTGACAACAAGCGCAGTCACGCTAATTATAAACAGATGGCCTGCACTGTTTTGAAGTCCTGTGAATCAGTAATACAACGGCGCCACCTGCTGCACACAACTGATATGACAAATGGAGAGTTTACCCAGCAAAAGCAACAAGCGCGGCCACGCTAATTACTAACATATGGCCCCTGCGCGCCGCTGCTCGCTCCCGCAAGGTGGATGCCGTGGCATGCACGAGTTTGTGAAAAGTGCAGACCGATTCCAAAAGGTCATCTCCTAGTGCAGCGCATGCGTGCTGCACTAGGCTCGACCTAAAAAGGGGGAGGCATTGCCTGCATCTACCGCTCTAACCTCCTCATAACTGAACTTCTGGCAGATCCCACAGACTCCTGCGAATACCTTGCACTCTCCATATGCAGCAACGCCACCCAACTGTGCAGACTGCACATCTTTTACCACCCCCAGGCATGAATGACACCTTCACTGACCACCTGATGGAAATCATCACAGCCAAGGTCTCCTCCATTTCTAAAGATATTTTCCTTGGTGACTTCAATCTGCACTGGAACGACCTCAAGGACCCTCAGGTCAACGCCATCAAAGACTTTTTGGCCGACCAAGCCCTTACCCAAGCCTGCACACTCCCAACACACTCGAAAGGGGCCACTCTAGACTGGATCATTGCTAAGGAATCAGCAGTCGAGATCATCTCTATAGACCCATGCGACTGGTCTGACCACCACGCTATTACTTTCCTCTTACCTGGCACCCACAAGACATGGACACCGCAACCTGTGATTCCTAAACGTTGGATCAGAGACACTAAGAACCTTGATCCCAGGAAACTGGCTGCACGCTGCGAGACTGACCCCCCCCCACATCACAACGGTCAGCAACCTCACAGAACACAATACCACGACTATATCTAACATTCTGGATGATCTTGCTCTGCTAAAACTAAAAAGAACCAAAATCAAAGACAGAAACCCCTGGTTCAATGGATCCCTCAACAACGAAAGGAGAACCCTCTGGCAGGCAGAAAGAATCTGGAGACAGCACCCTTCAGCCGCCCATTTAAAACATCTCCGCCAGACCAGAAATGTCTATATTAGGAACATGCTCAAGTCAAAAAAAGAATTCTTCAGATCAGAGTTGGGGAACGCCAAGAACAGACCTCGCAAGCTCTTCGAAATGGTCAAACACCAATCCAATAAACTGGCCAAAACCTCTAAAGAAACCCCTAAATCTCTAATAACATGGGAGGAATTTTCCTCCTTCTTCTCTGATAAAATTACTGCCCTAAGTAACGAACTTAGATCTGCAACCTACTCCCAACCCCCCCCCCCGTAACTGCCTCATCCCTCCGCGCTGCCTCCCCAGACACCACCCAAAACCAAGCGCACATCTTCAAACTTTATGACGACCATTCCGTCTCGAAAATTCTAGCCTCCTTAAACCCAAACAACCACTTTAATGACCCACTCCCCTCCAACTGCTTAGCCGCCGCCTCTCAATATATCATTCCTAGTTGGACGGCAATAATCAACGCCTCCCTCCGTCAGGGGTCGATACCTGACTCTCTAAAAGCCGGTCAAGTCATCCCCATCTTAAAAAAACCTACGCTGAACCCTGCCTCCCCTGACAACTTTAGACCTATATCCAATATCCCACTCCTTGCCAAAGTTCTGGAGAAATGTGTGCAACAGCAATTGAGCCAACACATCACCAACTTCCACCTGCTAGACGACTTCCAATCTGGATTCAGGCCTGGGCACAGCACTGAAACCACCATTCTCCACATCGTGGATGAGGCCCTCCAAGCCCTTGACCAAGGCAAAACCTGTCTCCTAATCCTCTTAGACCTATCCTCAGCATTCGATACGGTCAACCACGAAAAACTCCTCGAACTCCTCAAACTCAGGATGGGACTGGATGGCCCCGTTCTTGAATGGTTAAGGTCCTTCCTACAGAACCGCTCTCAGAGATTCCTAATCAACGGCAACTTGTCCGCTCCCTCTCCGATCACGGTCGGAGTCCCCCAGGGATCAACCCTGTCCCCTACCCTCTTTAATCTTTACCTTGAACTGCTAGCAGAAGTACTATGCACCGTCAATATCTACTACCACATGTATGCTGACAACACCCATATCTACATCAAAATCTCTTCTCCTGAGGAGATCTTTTCCCTGAATGAGGCCTTGAAGTTGTCTGTCCAATGGCTCACCTCTAACCAGCTCAAACTTAACGCACAAAAAACAGAATTTCTTCTAATCCCCCCATCCAAAAACAACCCCGACATTCAGGAATGGACTAAAGCGATCACAGCTTTAAACTGCCCACCGACCATAGTGGACTCTGCCAAATCCCTTGGAATAACTCTAGACTGCAGTTTGAATATGCGTGGCCACATCAACTCAATGGCCAAAACCGCCAGATTTCACCTGAGCTATCTAAGAAAATGTAAGCCTTTCCTCGACGCTCCCGATCTCAAAATGGCAGTCCAGGCACTAGTCATCTCCAGACTCGAATATGGATGTTCTACTCTCTCGGGCCTCTCCAAGATCTCCCTGGCCCCCTTAAAAGCCTGCCTTAACGCTGCCGCCAGACTCCTAACAGGCTCAAAGAAATTCGACCACATTTCACCACACCTGAAAGCCCTGAACTGGCTTCCTCTCGAGGCCAGAATCCAACTTAAACTGGCTAGTATCACTCACAAGGCTCTATACACTAAATCCCCTGCATTTCTTGTCCAGAAACTCGTGGTATCTGGAGGAGCCAGAAACTCCCGGTCCGTCAGAGACCTCCTGCTCCATCCTCCGCGCTTGGGAAAGTAAAAAACTTACAATTGGGCTTTCTCAGGGGCTGCACCAAGAATATGGAACTCACTCCCGCCCGCCATCAGAAGAATTCCGTCTCTGGCACGCTTTAAAAGGAAGGCCAAAACCTTCCTAATGGTCAAATTCCTTTCCTAAGTCCTGCACTGCATTCACCTCAGCGACTTGTTTTATACCCCATTACGGCCACACCTTGGATTAACCGGATGCTATCCACCCGACACCTCCGGGCATCCCACCTTAGACTCTTGGACCTCTCGCTCTTGTAAAATGTATATACTTGTTTTTATTCCCAAATGTTCCCACCCCCTTCCTAAGTTCTTGTTATACAAATGTAATCCTGTAAAGCGCTCTGATACCCTGATGGGTCAAGTTCGCGCTCTATAAAACACAAAAATAAATAAAATAAATAATAAATGCCATTTTGCATTTTGTAAATCTGAAAAAGCTTTTTCTGGTAGCAAGTGCCCTGATTCTGCAAATCGACTGGAAAAATGCTTTGTACATCTGGCCCTGACACATGCTCCGTGAATGTGAGTATTTAAAGTACTGGTGGATAAAGAGGTCGGTTCCTAATGAGCTTGAAAATTATTTTCAGGAACTTTCCCGAAAAGAAGGTGACTATATCTCCCTATATGAGATAGTCATTACCTGCAGATTGAGCAGACTCATTAACAGTCTGTGCTTTCCCTTAACTGACAAAATGGTGGCATGTCTCATATTCATAATGGCTGAAACATGGTCTTTTTGTATGGATATGTTTGTCCGTATTGTATTTTAGGTTCGGAAGCGAAGTAAAATAATAGCTCATTAGGATGAAAGCTAAATCGTGTTCTCCGAAGCAGTGCTTAAATAGAAAGTGTAAGTCACGGCTCTGTAGCACGCTGCACACCACTTACAAGTGACAGCCGTTGAGCCGCCACACCACTAATTACAGCTGCGCCAGAGACAACACATGGTAACACTACGGAGTTAAACCAAATACACTATTGCTAATGATAGGCACGCAGCGGAACACGTACTTACGTGGGCCCTGGCAACGCAATGTTAGTCACAAATCCAACGTAATACAGGCTATAGATATCACAAAATAACAGTTCAGCCTTGCATGGGCATCTAAAATCGGTAACAGCTCTGCCTACAGTTCTCACGTTTTCAGTGACGCATTAAGTATTTGCCGCCAACAATCTGATGTAGGCTCTGTGTCCTTTGCCAACATTACATGGGTTGCTAAGTGTAGGACCCTTTGGTTGAGGCAGCAAAATGTGAATTAAACCCACTTCAAGTACCATGATACTGTGACTGCACTTCACCTTGTTCCTTTCTGCAGGCTTATCGAATATTAGTTGTGCCTGAGGTGCAGTGAGCATTTGCGGGTGATTGAAGTTTTTTAAATGTAAGCTTTTGCGTATATATTGTATGCCTAATGCCAAATCTATGCAGAATTTATGCACACAAGTTTATATTTTAAAGAGTTTTTCCATGCATAGTGGCTTTGTGCATGAGAGGAAAGCTTACAGTCTCACGCTGAGGCCTCCTGCAATACTATGGGCCATATTCTCAAGCAAGTGGCGGAGAGAGGCGTTAGCCTTCTTGGCTTAATGCCGCTCTCCGCCACTTCGGAAATGCGAGGCTGCACCCTATTCTCAAGGATAAGGTGCAGCCTCGCGTTTCCCCCTGCGATGGCATGGCGCTAAGTTTCACAACTTAGCGCCAACGCAGGCACCTTTGCACCATAGTGCAAGGGTGTCTGCAAGCAGGGAGGTTTGTTTATGGACAGGAAGGTGTCCCTTCCTGCACATAAACAAACCTTAAATGCCAGTTTGCAACTTACATGTGTGCTGCTCCATGCAGCGCACATGTAAGTTACAAAACGGCATTTAAAAAGGTTTGTTCATGTACAGGAAGGGACACCTTCCTGTACATGAACAAACCATGGCATTTGCTTTTTCCATGTGTGCTGCACAAGGCAGCACACATGGAAAAAGCAGAAACGAGGAGAAATAAAGCATTTCTCCTCGTTTCGCCACCTTAAGACCAGATTTTTCCTGGTCTTAAGTTTGGCGCTACCTCCTATTTACGCTGCCCTTGAGAATAGGAGGTAGCGTCAAAGTCAATGGGTGTTGCGGTGGAATGCCCACCGCAACACCCACTGCACGCCCCCTTCACGCTAAAAACAGCGTGAAGGGGGCCCTATTCACAAGGCAGGGTTAAGCAGCGTTAAGCCACTTAACGTGGCTTAACGCTGCCTTGTGAATAGGGCGAAGCACCTATCGCCACAACAACGTCACTGAAAGTGACGTTGTGGTGGCGATGGGAGCTTGAGAATATGCCCCTATGAGTTTTTTTTCTAAAGGAAGGGAGAGGGCTGGTCTTGGCCAGAATTAGGAACAGCGAACAGTTTCCGTTTCACAGTATGGTAAAACATCATGTATTACCCCAGCGTCCCTCGTCCTTTTCTCTGTCATTGCAAATGAGGTGATGTCACCTCATGACAGGACACGAGCAGGATAATCCTAGAATGCTAGTCTCATCCAACCTGGGTGTCATAAACAGGGGAGGCACTCCTGGCTCGTTCTGTTTTGCATTCTTGTGACTGGGATAGTAACGCAAGAGGTCCCTGCCAGGCTTGGACCCTTCTTTGGTGTTGGCTTATCTTCTTTGCTGGGTCTGTGGGGTGCCAACCTCGATCGCAGGAGTATCATTCATTAGGGAGTTCCTTAGTGCATTCAACACTGTCTTGTCCCCTCCCGGTTGGAGCACATGTCAGAACAATGGCGGTTTCTTCATGAGGGCAGGGGAGTGTCGCCCCCCCCACCCGCTGCGAGTCACGCTAGGAGTGGGGAGACCGCATAGGAAGCTGGCGTCTTCATCTCAAGTAAGTGACCGAGACGATAGGAACAAAATCGCAGAGAACAAATACTAACAAAATACTTGAGCGAATCCCTCATGCACATTTTTACTCTTTTCTTTGAACCGAAAGGAGTGCAGCCAACGCCTCTCTCCCACGACCCTATGGGGAACTCCCTATAATTGTAAAAGGTAAAGATTAATTCATGATAACATAAAACATGACGCACGATTGGAGATTCACAATCTCGTTATCTTTATAATCACAAATGGGATTGAGAACGGGTTCATACGAAATTGACATATAACAGAAGGGGGCATCTTGATCCGCACAAACAAAATACAAAGGAGATTGCGGACTTAGTCGTGTATCGAGAGACACTACGTGTAGAAATAGCAGCACAGGACACACAATTTGATACCTCCCACCGACATTACAATACTATGGGCACACTTATGTATACTTTTGTAAATACCTTGATTTAAGGGAGACATCCATTACAATGCAGTCTTTACACCGCGATACGTTTACAACGTGGCCATTACAACGCAAGTCGTTACAACGACTTGCGCTGGATGGCGCTATGCACTAAGGAATAGTATGATTTACTATTCCAACACCCTCCCTACTGTTACGTAGGCTGGAGTTGGAATAGTAAATCATACTGTTCCTAAGTCCAGCGCCCTCCAGCGCAAGTCGTTGTTTCGACTTGCGTTGTAATGACTGTGTTGTAAACGTATCGCGGTGTAAAGACCGCGTTGTAACGTCATACATTCTTGATTTAATGATTACACAATGAGATCGCTTTTGTTTTAAGATAACCGTAAAGAGAATCGACAGTCATGTGTGTTCTTTTAACAAATCTACCGAGCTAGATCAAAGTACAAATGGCACATTTAATAAAATGCAATTATCATCTGGGGCATATAACTTACATGGAATTCACACTTCCAAATGGGAAGTTTGAAACGTAAGATGTGATGTAAAAAGTGAAGGCTAATTTTCTTTATTAATTCACAGCAGAGGAGAAGTGCATCCTCCGCACACCGGAATGAATATAACTGATGGTATTACCGAGCCCAGGGAATAGTACTCCACCTGACGTGAGTAAGAAATTTGAAGGGGGATTAATTTCTCTCCCTACTAAGGTCCTGACGAAAGCCACCGACCCGGTAAGGGCGCATGCAGGCTGAAACATGTTGACAAAGTGATGTGAAGGACACATTGTACGTGTGGACATTTCACATCCACCGTTTTCAACCTTACCCTTATCATTTTTTAGAATAAATTGCAGTTTATGGTAAAGAGGTAATTTTAAACTTTCTATTTTGCACAAATCAGATCCTAAACATTTTTCTGAGGATCTCCTCCTGGTGGAGGCCAACAAAAGACCTGATGATGATGCTATCAACCAAGATTACGCCAATGGCAAAAAACATACCAAAGGGTGAAAATGGCTTTTGAGGGTCTTCTGCATATTTGTGCTAGATCCCTCGAGGCCTCCTGGCTCCACTCCTTTTTTATTTAGTGCTACATATTCGGAAGCTGAATGGTGCCCCCAGAATACTTCTACTTCCCCCGTGTGATACATAAAGTAAATCATCATCCTTCAAGACTTACAAGAAACTGATGCAGGCACCAAGAATCAGTGCCCCTCACTATGGTGAGTCGGGGGATTCTCCATGAAACATTGGAGGACAAGTTCAATGATTCATTTAAAAATGGAAAGAAGTAACAACAGATTGTTGGGTTCTTCAGGTTGTCAACAAGGGATACCTGATAGAATTCGTGTCAGACCTGATTCCTAATTTGTATACTGCTACCTTAGGATCCTGCCAAAAGAGATGCTTTATTGAAATGAATATCAGATCTTCTGATGAAGGGAGCAATTGTCTCAGTACCGAAAGAGGAAACAGGGAAGGGAATGTACTCCATAGTATTTCTGGTCCTAGGGACTGACTTAAGAAAAATATAACAGTTTTATCCTGAACATTTAATTCAAAAAAGAAACTGTGCACAGGATTATTCTTCTAATTCCTAGCAATAATTTCTTTATAACTTTTAGATCTCATGGATGCGTTTGTGCATATTCTGAATGCCAAGTGTGATCACAAATGGTTGAGGTGTGTGGTGGAAGATCAGCAATGGCAGTTAAAAGTTCTTCCCTTTAGCCTGAAGTCAGCCCCCCAAGAGTGTTCACAAAAATGATGCCACCAGTAGTAGTACATATTCGTGTACCAGGTATCCCAGTCTTCCCTCATCTGGGTGATTGGCTGCTACACGTCTCAACCATGGACCACTTCCACCTCTGATGGCAGCAGACAAGAGCAGTCATTTCTTCTGCTCAACATTCCGAAGTGTCAGCTCTCTCCATTCAAAGATCTGATGTTCATTGGGGCTAAGTTCAGAATGGGTCTGGGAAAGGTTTTTCTACCAAAGAAAGGAAGCATTTGTCTACAATCTGCAATGCTTGAACTCTTGTCCAAGCTATAGGTTCATGACAGACTATGGTTAGAGATCCACGGTCACATGGCAGCATCTGTTCATACAGTCCAATGGGCAAGGCTTCATCTACGTCCTCTTCAGTGGAATCTCAACAGTTGATGATCATTACCAACGGACTGCTTGGACAAAACGGTTTCTCTAACTTCAGAAGTTAAGGACAACCTTCTCTGGTGGTTAGATGCCCAGAATCTTTCAAGGGTGTTGAGGATCCACCAAGATTTCCCAGTTGCCCTAACAACAGATGCCAGTACTCTGGGTAGGGAAGCAACACTACTAAATAAGACCTGTCAATTCAAGTGGTCATTCTTGGAGAGCCAGAAGGCATCAAATTGAAGGGAACACATGCAAATCTTCCAAACTCTGCAATATTTTCAACACGCTGCTTCACAAGAATGTGACAGACAAAACAGCTGCAATTTTTACATAATTCATCACATCAGGGAGGTACTCACTCCAGAAGTCTTAATATGATAGCGGTTCAGTTGGGCATCTTGGCAGAGCAGAACTAATTGACTCTTACAGCAGTTCAGGTTAGAGGAAGCAACAATGTGGTGATGGGCAAACTGAGCAGGAAGTTTCCATCCTCACAAGATCTCACATTAGCCAGAGTAGCATCCAAAGTATTTTCAAACATTTCAGGAAGCCTAACCAGGACTTGTTTGAAACAAAGAACAATGACCTCCTTTCCATGTTCTTTTACAGCAGGTGTCTCCTCATAGACACCTTCAGAGTAGCTCCCAGCCTAGATTTAATTTTTAAATAAGCACAAGGCCAACTTTTCCTTTTACAGTTAAGGGAAGGCTTTGTTTATTTTACTTTATTAGCAGCAGGCTAATATATCAGGGTCTGATAAGGAGCAGTGTTCAGTCAGATTGATGACCCAGGCTGGGGCACAGAGGTGAAGAACTGACACACTGAGGTACTTAACTCTTAAATAAAAGTCCTTTTGAACTCATTATTGGAGTGTGGAGCACAATGATGCTTCTGAATACTTTTAAATGAGAGAAGATTAAATGCAAAGTTTATCTAATGATTAAGTTAACCCTTCTTTTTAATTTTCTCCCATCACAAAAGTGTCACATTTACAATCAGTAATGAATAAATGAACTCTTCGTTTTAATTTTCTTCCATTTCAAAGTGTTGCATTTGCAAACAGGCCTCTTGCCACCGCCGGGACACTCCGGATGGAGTAGCTGCGCGCTATACAAATACGGGTCATTCATTCATTCATTGCTCCCAGTGGCCAGTAGAGACTGTGCCATATTTATAACTGAAAAATACAGTCATTTTTTTTAAGGTGAGAAATTGAAACTGAAAGAAAATATTTCTATGAAACATTAAGAGGCATATTTATGCGAAGCTTGCACTGGCATTACACCATGAATTGTGAAGCAACTCAACGCAAGCAGTAAGTCATATTTATAAAGTGACTCATTTGCCAAAATGTGTTATTTTATAAACCTTGCATGGGGCAAAAGTTGTGCTGAAACCACCTGCACCAATGCAATGTAGGCGTTCCCCCTCAAAATCTGACGTAAATGTAATGCAGTGATATTTATGAGTTTGCCATTGCGTCACGCATCATTGGGAAGCCCAACGCAAAGCCTGAAATGCATCAGAATTGCTGCGCATCGGCAAACTAGGCATAGGAAATGACACAGTGGCTGTGGTACATAAAGAGCAACCCCACTAAACAAGTTACAATGTATGACATAATAGCCATCTCTGTGTCTGTCTAAGGAGGTCATGTCGTGCACACAGTTGGAATAACTTACTTGAACATGTAGACAATGATGTTCCATTGTGTCATTCCCTCACTAATCCTACAATGTTATTAGCAAAAGAACAACTGTGAGAAGTATTGTGTCACCTTACACTGTGTGAATGGGCAGAACCACATAATCTACTCTGGTTAACTAACCAATACACTAATCATGTGATACACAAGTAAAGTCAATATGAGCACAAAGGGTACATATTAGCTAAGTGTGAGATGAGTGTATGTTCATTGGTGTACGTAGTCGCGATATTAGATAAAGTTCCACTCAAATAATGGTTTATGAACAATTCTTGTGTTCTTAAGTAAGTGTGTCACTCATGGCAGTAAACTTGCCTGTTGAACAAATTATCTGGAGCAATACTGGAAGAAGTAGTTGTAAATACCATTTGTGTCATGTAATATAAGTGTAGGCCCAAATCATGTGTAAATGTCAATTCCTGGTATGTAATAACAACAATATAAAGTACACATATGGCTCAAATATTCATTCAGTCTAGGTCCAAATGCACACATAGTTATCAACCCACATTTACATATTTCAACAATGTGATAGATGGCCAGTTTTGTGGTACAAGTTGGCAACATTACTTGCATCCAAGTGCATCACAGTAAAGCTCACAAAGCCAATCAATATGCTGTAAGACATGTTATATATCAGTAACTAACACAGAATATAACGCAACCAATGTAAGGCATCACAGTGTACTCAGGATCCCAATCTCAACACTCTCTTGCCACATCAATGATGTCATAATCAAGGCATATACGTACTGAATCACCTACAAGTCAAACTCACATACATACCTGTGAAATCCCTAAAGTGTTGTGTCCATGTCTGTATTAGAAAGTTACTTGTATCTACATCAGTTTGCCCCATATAAAAACGGCCTACATTGTCATACATATTTGTCAATCTAAGATTGCCATGACACCTTGCCCTCCAAAAAGCATTATCTGTTGGTTGACCACAAATTATATAATGATATATGTTGCATGTTGGAAATTCACTACATACACTAAGCAAATAGCCAGGCTAAATTAAGTGAATAAATTAAAGGCTATGCTAATGTAATGTAGGCAAGCAACAACATCAGAGGTGTAAAAAAGATGAGTGTATGTGTGAGTGTCAAACATGTTGCCACTGTCACAACCTACAAAGGGGTGAATATAGGACATAAAATCTGATCATAAGGTTGTCAATTTGCTCATATAGTGAGTGCAAATAACATAGATCAACAACATTTAAAAATACTTATCATAGTAATCTACTGACTAAACATGAAAGTCAGCATGTAGAAGTGTCCATGGTCAACATTTGCAATGACACATAGAACTTGAAGATACATGTGTAAACCAGTGGTCAATAGTATCTAACACATCTTGTTCAAAACTGTAAGAAATGTGTCTGAGTTTGTCAGCAAACATAACACACATGGACAGTTATGTCTTTGTATCAATGTGCATAATCAAATACAGTTGTATTTTTGTACTTTCAGGTGACTAAGGATATGGTTTGCAGGCATGGGTCATGACCCCATTCACCCAACCCTAGATGGAGGTTGAAAAACGGTATAACACGGCCCACAGCAAGACGAGGAATGTTGTGTAGAGGACCTTTGGAGTTCTAAAGTTGATGCTCAGATTTTTGGATATGTCAGGGGGAAGACTGTTGTACTCTTCCCTTATGGTCTGAAAATTAATCCTGTGTCATATTGCACAGCATCTGTGTAAAAACAAATCTCCAAAGGGACTATGAGCCTCTAGGGAGGAAATGGACAAGGATGAAGACAACAAAAGACACATCCAGCACACACAGCGAAGATGTGACCAGATTGTGGCTAATTTCTTTAGCTAAACTATATCACCTGATGGTAAAATAGCCAGAAATTATGTCAACTAAGCAACATAGAAATACATTTTTGAACTCATTCTTTGTGTTTTCTATATGTGAAAGTCAATGTAAAAATATCAAGTTACTCACTTGTTCTCAGCTAGATATAGGTCTCAACATATAACAATCATGTTGTCTGAGCTATTGATTAACATGGGGCCATAACTCAAAACAATGAATCAATCAACGCAGCAAGCCAATGTGAAGCAAGGTGCTGCACGAAAGAGATAGGGCAGGGTTACATCGTATCTACATCTTAATTTTCCATCATTGTCCTCATGCACTTAAGCAGTGCAGTGCACCCCAGCTAGCAATCTTGCTGTGTTCTGCAGCAGCAAAGTGTGTTTAATATGGTACTCAGTAACTGATGGAACACAAATCTCCCAAAACCCCTCATCGTAGTGTGTCTCACCAAAGCACAAGCATGCAGAATGGCAGCACTTTGCAGGAGAACATTTTGTTGCATACACCATCACAGATCATGAGTGACAGTTGTCATGGACAAAGGCCTAGTCCCAGGTAGATGTTACAATGTCATATGACAAGAAGGTATTCATGCATAGGTTGAGAGCCACTAAACACTACACATGTGACACCTTTCCATGACAGATTGATGCAAATACCATATTTGGCCACAGTTGACAAAATACACATTTTCCATGCTTTGCACAGCAATGCAATGAGGATCAAAGGCCTGGTACAAAACACTATAGACAGACGAACATGCAATGTGTGGCATTAACCAGAGAAGTAAGACAATGAAGATGTTTTTGCAATCATCACATCACCTCAAGAATACAGAGATAGTAAACGTGTGGAGCTTTCATGTCAAAATAAGCACAAATGTATGTGAACATATACATTCTCATTGAATATGGTGCAACGTAGATATTGGGTATGAAATTATCCCTGCATGGTAAGCGTATTGTACCCATGCCCTAAGTGTACAACTGCATAGTTGCATGGCTCGTCAACTCTGGTATATACTCAAAGAGGAAGAGGGAATATGCATGCGTGCCATGACATAGGCCTGTTTTAAGGATTGCAGTCAGCTTGAACCAGAAGTGCCACACAAACTCCTGCCCTCATAACAGTTGTACGCTACAGCCTTTTCCAGGATCAAGACAGAGCTGAAGTGGGGATCGGAGCTTGTTGTGTAGTGAGCAGTAGTAGAGTAAATTACCATTCAACCCTGGTTTACTGCAGTGATGCCTACTGACTCACTCACCTCTTCAAAAGGTCTGTTGCTGTGTGCTACACTCACCTCTGCCCAACATCAGGTTGACCATGAAATGTGTGCTTGATAGAACCATGTGCAAAATGCATGTGCCTGTGCATAACATACCCAATAGATAGGTTCAAATGTGGAACAGTGTGCACATGGTTAATGTGTGTGTGCAAGTGACGTGTGTTCACTGCTACACACTCAAGTACAGTTGAAAGTGAATGTAGAACCAAACAGTGTGCGGTTACTGAGTGTGTGTGGGCTGCATGTCATTATTCTGGTGGTAGCCTGATACATATGGATCACAATATTGCTCACTGAATGTCCTGTGACTGGACACTGTAGGGCATAATCAGAACATGGTCACACCGTGCAGCATAGCAAGTCACCTATCTGCACTGCTATGTGTGAAAGCAAAAGGGCAGGAATGTGTTGTATTTAATTGAATACAATGCATTCCTACCTTTTCCCCTGCGACAGTGCCATTTTGGTTGCCTAGTGCCAGCACAGGCACCCTTGCACCATGGTGCAAGGGTGATTGTGTCGCATGCATGAATGTATTTGTTTATGAAGTGGCACCTTCCTGCAAAACAGCAAATCCTGAGAGGCATAGTCCTCCAACTATGTGTGCTCCAGAAAGCAGCACACATTGAAAGAGAAAGTAACTAGGACAATCGAAGTTATTAGCCCTTGTTAGGCCTCTCCAGGGAAGGTGTATCTGAATGGTGCATTATCAGGTTTATCAGGTTCTGGTAAGTCTGGAAATGCGTTTCCAACTATGGGAGTTGCATAAGTACACACATGCAACAGCCATGGAACCACTCCCTTGGGCATAGTATGCAAAGCAGTGATTTGTGATGCATTGCATCAATCGAGATTCATGACCCCACTCAGGGCTACACAAGGTGGCTTTGGGTGGCATTACAAATATCATAGCAGAGTTGTGCTGTGCCTGTACCATGTTGCGTTGTGCAAGCACCACACAACTCTGCTGATGCATATACCCCTGAGTGCAGAAGTGGCCGCACCACTACATGACATGGAGGACCTAGGCTAACTTTGTGCATAAGCCATAGCTGCCTGGTCAAAACATGAGGAATAATGAAATTACACCAGATGGAGTTTGACAGTACAGCAAAGCTGCAAACTGGGTGGACATACACGGGAGTATGGGGGAGCCAGTCTGTCTCTGTGCTCCCCTAAGTGTGTGTTGCATCCGTGACACATCACAAAGAAGGGTTCCTGACACATTGCAGGAAAAGAGAGATTGGGCTGAATAGGGAATCAAATGGAGTGGCCCATAGGCCACAGGATAAATCTTCACATGCTTATATGACTGTGGGCGACATCCAGGTTTGTGCCCTGGTAATGCCTATGCAAACTGATGTGTGATCATACAGCTCTGGAATCTAGCTTTGCTGTGCTGCCATGCTCCCTGCTGATCCACTGGCTGGCTGAGAAGGACTGCATTCCTTAAACCCAGACTGACTCCATGGGCATTCTGCCAGGCATCTAGTCATGAAGTCTCAGGCACATGGACGACTTCCAACCACCCTGCTTTACCACCTAGACACTACTCTCTGTCACACAGACCTACCAAGATTTTCCACCCCACTCCTGGACCAATGGTAGTGGTCCTGAGGTGTGTGATACAGGATAACCCAGGCCTCTGCAGTAGATCCAACGCAACAGCCCTGTTGCATGGGTCAGAACTCGCACCTCGCACCAGTTGCACGGGTCAGAACCCACACATTGCCACCATTGCGTTGAACTGACTGTAATGCAGAAGTGCTACTGTGCAGCGTATCTATCATGCAATCTAGCGGAGGTTGCGGAGATTTGCTAACTATATAACTACGCATTACATTGAAAACACAGAATTCATGCAAAAACTCTGAATTCATGCAAAAACTCCGACTACACCACGTAGCAGAATTAGCTACTGCACCCACAAATCTTTGATAAAACAACTTTATCTTTACATGCTAAAAAAAAAAAGCATATAACCAATTCACAAAAATGAGCTTTGAAAAATATCAGGCAATGAGAGAGGTGATGATTTTGGGGTCCCCCTAACCTAGGGGGAGGACCGAGCAGATGCCTTGAACACAAAGAGCATATCATGCTGAACGATTCGGTGATGGTCCCATCCTCCTAGGACCACCCCAAGCAAAGTTATGGGCAAAAATACAATGCCAACCAAAGGCCCAGCAAAGCATTATGGGGCGAGATTCTAGAGTGCAGTGAATATTATAGTATTAGCTCTCGGCTGAGCCAGGAGAGCTGCTGCCGCTTGAGGAATGGTTTGATATTGGATACTATAATATTCACTGCACTCTAGAATCTCGTCCCATAATGCTTTGCAGGGCCTTTGGTTGGGATTGTATTTTTGCCCGTAACTGTGCTTTGGGTGGTCCTAGGAGGATGGGACCACCACCGAATCGTTCAGCATGATGTGCTCTTTGTGTTCAAGGCATCTGCTTGGTTCTCTCCCGAGGTTAGGGATGACCCCAAAATCATCACCTCTCTCACTGCTTGCTACATTTTATTTTTACTTTTGTGAGATGACTATATGCATTTTAGCATGTAAAGATAGAGTTACTTGTTTTACCAAAGTTATGTGAGGTTTCTGTTTTAATAATTGAGATGAGATGAAACGGAGTTACGAGAGGATCTGCCAACTTCGCCCACCTATAGAAATGACGCAATTAGTGTTGCAGGCAGCATACTAGGAAGTGTGAAAGTCAGTTTCATTTTCTCTTACAGTCTGTTAGTCTTTGTTGGGTGTTGGATGTGTTTTAGAGAGTGTCTGGTGTTTGGTGTGACTTTTTGGTCTTATTGGTGTCTGATCAGTCTGTCTTGTGTGAATTGTATACCTTTTGTCTTTTTGTATAGTATTGTATTCATTTATGTGTTTGTATTGTTGGGTGTGCGTCTATTTCTGGGCTTCATTGATTAGTGGTAGGTTTAAGTTTTAGGGGTATTTGTTTGGGGTATTTTAAGTCAGGGAGGGATAGGGGCATGTCAGGAAGGGGTAAGGGCAAGAGTTTTTGGAGGGAGAGGTGGGAGCCTCCTATGGCTCATTGTGCACTATCTGCCCATGATGCTGGCCTCAAGGGGTAGAGTCAGCAATTGGTACCTGCCCAAAGAGCAGAAGGAAAAGTCGGAGCATGTGCGTTGGTACCTTAACAAATATTTTGGAGTGGATCGCACCTTCACCCAAATAAAACACAGTTGGGATGACGTGGTGTCACAGGAAGCTGATCTTGTGGACCTCCTTGGACTTGAGATCGCAGGCCTCGTGGCATGTATGCACCATCTGCATGTAGTAATGTACCTATAGCAGTCATGCAAAAACCTAAATATTAAAGAGACATATTTAGAAGGGTGGTAGTTAACATTGCCTCAAGCAACTAGCATCATGTGCATTGCAATAAATAAAGTGAAAATATTGAAGCAACATAAGGGCAATTTATGTGCTTCAGAGTGGCTTCATATAGCCAGTGTAAAGCAACGCAGAACCAATAGCTGCATTGCTGTACTCTGGCCCAAGGGGTGGATCGATGGGTTGTGGGTTGTTGTATACATTGAACATGTATGGAATTGTAAACATTCCCTGATTTAACATACATTAATGGCCAGGGAATGCTCCAAAAATGCCAGTGTTCCACAATTGATGGCTGAGCAGGAAATAAATATGCAATCTCCACTCATGTTAGACATTCCATGTGTGCTGCGTTGTCCACTAGTCAATACACTGGGCACCAGTGCTATCATAACGCTTATATGACCCTTACATTGCCACATACAGTGTATACCTGTCCTTGTCCATCACAGCACTAATTTGGCCTGACTAGGGCCGTGCAGGAAAGGGGGTGACTGGACACAGGGGACACAACATATGCACCCCTGGAGGCAACTCATGGCCTGTGGCAACAGGGGGCCCTGTAGGGTCCCCTTTGTTTCCTCACCACCACAGTTTTCATGGCAGCCTCACTGCCATGAAAACTGTGGCAGTGAGGAAAGTCCCTATTTTTTTTAAAACAAGCTTTATTGGTTTTGACATACACTTCCAAATGACATCATTACATCATAGGTTCCTTGTTCAGGTTCACATTTCACCTATTCTTGGTGCGGCTGACACAGTAGTAGGTAAAAGGGGTAGTATTCACTACATTTCTCATATTCTTACCCCTCCCTGATCAACCCTGGAACAAACTTCTATTAATGGTCAATTTGGATCTCCTGTACTTGTCCTTAATCTGGATTGAAACCCCTACTTAAAACAATCCCCCTTCCTGCCCTCCCCCAGGCGTGCCACTGGTATACTGATCTCCATCCTGTAATCCGTTACTTCTCCAGTTTTAGTTACGTAGAAGTTCTAAAGCATTAGTATACGATTCCTCGACTAGTGAAGACAATGCCATGCTATTACTAGAGATCCCCTCCCGTAGCTCATGGCGTTTAGCTCAGTTGTCTGTATTCAAACCTATTCCTGCTGATCGGGGCTCTGCTATTGGTTCCTCCTCCTCGTCAGCAGTTGGGTTCTTGAGTGCCACAACTAACGCTTCCCATGCCCTCCCTGTATCTAAAGCCTTCTCACTCCCCGTTCTTTTAGCTATTTGCAACCTGATTATTCCCTCACATTCTGCCCACTTAATGAATTCTTTCTTCCATCTGGCCGTGTTTGGTCCCTGTTTTGCTTTCCAGTGCATGGCAATATCCCTTTTGGCTAGGAGTAACCCCATGTCTAAAAATTTGCTAGTGACTTTGTTTTTGGAAGTGTGCGGGAATCAATGCAGCAAGCAGTGTTTGAAGGATGTCTCAACTTCCTTGTCGATGGTGTCGGCTAGTACCGCTATCACCTCTTCCCAGAAGTTACCCAAGTTTGGGCAATCCCAGAGCATGTGTTTGAAGTCCGCATTTCCTTGATTACACCAGGGGCAGGCCGATGAATGGGTCGCAAAGTACTTGTTAATTTTTTCCGGCATGAGGTAAGCCCTATGTAGTATGTAAAAATGTACCAGTTGGAATCTGGCATTTCTGATGCTTTTCCAAGCCCTCTCCACTAGCTCTCCCCAGGCTTTATCTGGAATGTCTTCTCCCAGGTCCGCCTCCCATTTGAGGCACAGCTCCGATAAGGGAGGTAAGGCCTCCCTCGTAACACGCCTGTACAAACAGGTGACTGCTTTAAATGTGCCAGCTGCCATCACCACATATTGGCAACCCAGTGATGTTGGTGGTTCAGTGAGTCCCCCTCCCCAGTGCTTCCGTATGGCCGCGGTGAGGGCAGAGTGCAATAGGAAATCCCCCCTGGGCAGGTCATAATGGTCTCGCAGATCGTTGAACGGGATCATGGCACCTTCCTCATATAAGTCTCCCATTGTAGCTAACCCTTGGTCTGCCCAGTCCGTCAGCCTCTGCCAACTACCCCCATGCGGCAAGGCCTCACACATGAGTAACGGGATTTCTGGGGCATAAGGGCTCCTGATTCTGAGTCGCCTCAGATATCTGTGCCAGCATCGCCTAGCTGTAGCTAACTCCGTAGGAAGGACCTGATTGCGGATCAGGAGCCTCAAAATGATCTGGGATAGTAACGTCAGGGTCATCCCGTCTTCACCCATTTCCTCTGTTCCCCTTAAGCGCCCCGCCACCCATTTTGTGAGCTATTGAAACTGTGCCGATAGGTAATAAGCCTCAAAGTCAGGCACCGCCCAACCCCCTTCCGCTCTCGGTCTCATTAGCACGTTAAGAGCCACTCTCCGCCTCCCTGTTCCCCATAAAAACCCCGTAACCATTGATCTGAGTTGGGTGAAGTATCGTGGCGGTATCCAGATTGGCAGGGTGCCAAAGTAATATAGTAGCCTCGGTAGGGTCATCATCTTAAGTAGGGCTACTCTGCCGGCTACTGAAAATGGCAAACTACTCCAAAAATCAAAGTTGCTTTTTGTTCCTCTTATGGCCCTATCTATATTGCCCTCCAGAAGATCTCCCTGAGCGTGATATATTTGGGTGCCCAGGTATGTGAGGCATCTATCTTCCCATCTTACTTCCTCGGTGTCCAGCGGACCCACTCTGCCATCTTTCGTCGGGAACAGGATTTTGCCCAGTTCACTTTTAACCCCGCCACTTCCCCCAGGCCCTGGAGTAATGCTTTCGCTCCTCTAAGAGCCTCCCCCGTGTCCGCCAGGAACATCAGAAGGTCGTCGGCATACAACTCAATGTGGTGCATCTGCCCATCGACTTCAAGGCCCTGGTAGAGTTGTCCTGTTCTAGCTCGGGCGGCAAGCGGCTCGATTGCCAGGGCGAACAATAGGGGGGAGAGGGGACATCCCTGCCTTGTTCCCCTCCCCACCCCACAGGCATCTGATATTAGGCCACCCGTTTTTACCCGAGCAGTGGAGCCAGAATATAGGAGCGCAGTCCATTCGACAAACCTGTCTCCCAGCCCAAACCTCCTCATCACATGGAACAGATATGGCCATTCTAGGCTATCAAATGCCTTTTCTATGTCCACCGCAAAGATTGTCGCTGAGTCCTTCCCGTAGGTGTCAACCCCCAGCACTCGCAGTAGACGACGGACATTAAGAGCTGTGTTTCTGGTGGGAATAAACCCCGATTGGTCTTTATGGATCAGTGTTGTCATGTGCGGGAGTAATCGAGTAGCCAGTATGCGACTAAGGATTTTGTAGTCTAGATTGAGCATAGACAGCGGGCGGTATGCCGTTTTGTGCCATGGCGGTTTCCCCGGTTTAAGCAAGGGTATGATAATTGCCTCTCTAGTTGAGACAGGCAGGTTTCCCAATTGTTTTGCCTCGTTGTATAGCTGAACCAATTTGGGAGCTAATAGATCAATATACTTTAGGTAAAATTCAATTGGTAGGCCATCTGTACCTGGGGTTTTGTTTCTTGCCATGTTCTTAATGGCCCCTCGTACTTTCCCAATTTCCACATCGCAGCCCAGTGCATCTGCTAATTCTTCGTCCAAAGCCGGTAGTTCCAGGTCTCTCATGAAACTGTCCATGTCCTCTTCCACTAGGGTCACCCTACTCCTATACAACTCGGCGTAATATTCGAGGAACAAATCATTTATGCCTTGTTGATCGTATCTCGCTTCGCCGGCTTGGTCTCTGATTTCTAATATGATCGTACCCCTTCTGGCTGGGTTGGCCAACCAGGCCAGTAGGGCTCCCGATTTATCCCTCTCAGAATGGGCCCTCGTCAGGTACTGTTTATAGTCAAAGCAGCGAAGGCGTTCCACCTGCACTGCTACTGCTTCCCTAGCTTCCAGAAGATCTCCCTGCTTGTCTACATTCTCTGGTCTCTCTTGTTCTAGTTCCCTTAGGCGGTGGTCTGCCCTTTGCACGTCTTGGAGGAGAACTTTCCGGGTCCCCACCATTTCTGATATACATCGCCCCCTAAGGACTGTGTTAAATGCATCCCACTCTATCAATGGGTCCGTAGCTGTGTTAGCGTTTTCGTGGAAATATTGGTCGATGGCTGTACCTATTGTGGCATGGAACACTTGATCTTCTAGGGCCTCAGGGCGCAAACGCCACATGGGTATTTTGGGCTGTGCTTGCGACCAATTCAGACATACCAACTCCGGATTTTGGTCGGAGATTGTCCGAGTGAGGTATTCACTGCTGCGTACTCCTTGATGTACATCAGGGAACACAGAATGGCATCTAATCGCACGTGTAATTCGTGTATCGCCGAGAAGAAGGAGTAATCCCGAGTGCCAGGGTGCTGAGCTCTCCAAGAATCTACTAACCCCCATTTCTGTTGCCATTTCCGCCGTACTTCTGCTATTTTATGTGTGGGCGCATCAGAGAGCGGGGGCGGTGAGTGGTCAAGGGTTACATCTAAAATGCAATTAAAGTCTCCCCCCAATAAAACCGAACCTGTGAGTGAAGAGGCTAGCTTCCTAGATAGGTGCGAGAAGAAGTTGGCCTGGTCTGAATTGGGTGCATAAATACTTCCCAGAGCTATATCCCGACCATCTAGCCTCCCAAAAACTATCACATATCTGCCATCTGGGTCTATAATTTGCTGTGTGCACTGGAAAGGAACTCCCGCCCTCACCCAGATCAGGAATTTGTGCGCAAACACTGAGTATTGGTATAAACACCTGCCCTCACCATCTTCGCTGCACTGCAATACCCTCCTTCACCATGATGTGGGTCTCTTGGGTTCCGCAGCAACCACAGTACCGAAACTGCCCTCATCGCCGTCACCGATGACATCTGGACCCTGCTGGACAACGGTGAAACCGCGGCCCTCATCCTACTGGACCTCTCAGCCGCCTTCGACACGGTCTGCCACCGCACCCTACGCACACGCCTCCACAACGCAGGGATCCGAGACAAGGCTCTGGAATGGACCACCTCCTTCCTCTCCGGCAGAACCTAGAACGTCCGCCTCCCCCCATTCCGTTCCGAAGCCTCCGAGATCATCTGCGGCGTACCCCAAGGATCATCCCTCAGCCCGACACTGTTCAACATCTACATGGCACCGCTCGCCCACGTCACCCGACTGCACGACCTCAACATCATCTCCTACGCCGACGACACCCAGCTGATTCTCTCCCTCACCAAGGACCCCCTCACCGCCAAAGCTAACCTCCACGAAGGAATGAAGGCCGTCGCCGAGTGGATGAAGAAGAGCCGACTGAAGCTGAACTCGGACAAAACGGAGGTCCTCATCCTCGGCTCCACCCCGTCAGCCTGGGACGACTCCTGGTGGCCAGCCACACTGGGAGAAGCACCGACACCCACCGACCACGCACACAACCTGGGGGTCATCCTCGACTCGACACTCTCCATGACCAAGCAGGTCAACGCGTCTCGTCCTCCTTCTTCAACACCCTATGCATGCTCCGCAAGATCTACAGGTGGATCTCCACCGAAACAAGAAGAACGGTCACCCAGGCCCTCGTCAGCAGCAGGCTGGACTACGGAAACGCCCTCTACGCGGGAGCCTCAGCCAAACTCCTGAAACGACCGCAACGCATACAGAACGCCTCTGCACGCCTCATCCTCGACATCCCTCGCCACAGCCACATCTCACCCCACCTGAGAGACCTGCACTGGCTCCCCGTCAACAAGAGGATCACCTTCAAGCTCCTCACCCACGCACACAAAGCACTCCACAACACCGGACCGGCATACCTCAACAGACGACTCACCTTCTACACCCCGAACCGCCAGCTCCGCTCCGCCGACCTCGCCCTCGCCATCGTCCCCCGCATCCGAAGAGCGACCACCGGCGGAAGATCGTTCTCCTACCTCGCCGCTAAGACCTGGAACACCCTCCCCATCCTCCTACGGCAGACCCAGGACCTACTAACCTTCAGAAGGCTACTCAAGACCTGGCTGTTCGAGCAGTACCAGCACCTCCCCCCCCCCCAGCGCCTTGAGACCCTCACGGGTGAGTAGTGCGCTTTACAAATGTTCTGATTGATTGTTTGGAGTAGAGTAATCTGAACCCCCCTACGAATTAAGTATGCATGTATTTTATGCCTTTGTATCATGGTGTGCATTAGGGGTGGGCAGAATTTGCGTAGTCGCGCTACGCAAAGCTCCGCGAAACGGTAAAAAATCTCAGCGAGCACGCAGAGTTCCGCGAACACGCGGAATTGCTTGTTCTGCCCATTCGCGATGCTTTTTTCCTGTTTGCGTGCTCGGGGGGAAATATCTCACGAACACGCATTTTGAAAGCGCGAACAAGCAAAAATTCTGCAAAGCCGCGTATTGCGGAATTGTTGGCAATTCCGCGTTCTCCGCGGAACGCGAAATTACCCAAATTCCGCGAGCGGAACGGAATTTACCGCCCAGGCCTATTGTGCATCCCTCTGACATTCCACGAGATACACTTTAGGTCTAGTGAGGATCCCATTGGAGTAGTAAAACCTTTTCCCCACTAAAGTCCACCCTAGTGGCACGCCTGCCCCAACATACCCTTCTATGAACCGAATAGAACCCCTAACTCCCCCTCCCCAGGACAGGTACTTGTGAACTAGTCCCCATCCAAACGTTATCTAACTGTGTGAACATCCACTAGTGGGTAGAGGGGTGATCAGCCGACAGCTCTGGTCCCGACCCCCCGACCCGCCACCCCCCCAATACCTGTACCATCTAACTCGACCCCGACCAGCATTCTGAAGTCTCTTGCTTCCATGCCGCTTTCAGCAGAGAACAGTACTCGCCCCCTCGGGTGGGAGTCTTTTTTTTTTTCTTTTTTTTCTCCTCATTCGCCTCCAACCCCAGACAACTAGGAAATTTGAAAAGTTGCCACTGTTACTCAATTTTGAGACGTAGGCCTTCATGATGTCACCTGCCTACCAGTAGCAGACAAACCTCTTTCCTGTTGCTGACCTCTCGTTGTCAAGGAGAGGGTGGTCGCACTCTCTTCTGATTACTTAAAACCAGTAACTGTTGCTGAGGGCCCTTCCAAAATCGAGACTGGGGACCAAGGAGGAATAGCGAGACCCAACACAGCCTGAGAGCTTCACGAGGCTTAATCATAGGATCATGTATATTATATGATTAGTTTTGTTAAAATAAAATATATTACAGCCGTTTTAGCCTGGAGTCCAGTTTATCAGGCAGTCCCAAATGGGAACCTTCCTACTATCTTTCAATCTGGCCAGATCATTCCTAGAGGTTTTATACAAGGAGCACAACCAATCTGAGTGTGTGGGAGGTAAGGCCTCAGTCCATCTCCTGCATATTTCTCGTCTAGCTAGCAGAATGGCATAGAATAGAAAACCTCTGCTCGGGCCTATAATTTCGCTAGATATACCAAAAATTATAAATCTAAGAGAAATATGTATTGGGCGACCCAAAATGTTCGTTAGAGTGCTCCCAACTTTCTCCCAAAATTCAGAGGTTGCCGGGCAGGTCCAAAACATATGTGTGTCTGGGGCATTTTCCATGTCACATTTTTTACATCTAACGGGGGGGCCCTTGGTCATTTTAGAGAGTCTTGCTGGGGATAAATAGGCCCTATGTGTAGTGAAATAATGATTTCTTCTGAGCCAGGCTGGCTTTACTACTGCAAACAAGGTGTTAAAAGAGGTTTGCCACAAGTCTGCCCAGTCTATCTCTGATATGCATTCTCCCCACAACTCTTCAGCTAATCTGAAGTCTCCATCTATGGCCTCTTCAATAGCCCAGTAAAAGAACGATACCTCTTTCTTTCCAACTGGCTTTTGTACTAGATGTTCTTCCAGCATATTCCCCAGGCCTATAGGTTTTTTAAGACTCAGGGACCAACTCTTTAATTGCAAATATTTAAATCTGGACATGCCCTCCTCCAATTTTCCATCAAGAAATACCCAAGGTAAGAGTGAGCCCTCTGCGGTAAGATCCCCCCATACCAGAAACCCGGCTGTTTTTAAAGGGGCCGCCAGTTTATCTTTCAAACGGCTTGGTGTCCCTGGACTGTCCCACAGTGGAGCTAACTTTGAACAGTACTCTAGGCCTGTTAGTTTTTTAATTCTGGCCCACATACGAACCACGCTCTCTAGGACTTTCAGTCTTACTTTCTTGAAGAATTTCTGATCTCCATATTTAAAAAGAAAACCTTCATGAGGTAACCCCACTTGCTCCAACATAGCTAGGTACATTACCCCCTCCCTGATGAATCCGGTGATTTTAACAGCATTCTTGAGTGTGTTAGCTGAAAAGCCCAGGCATAGTATTGTATATCCGGAAGTGCAAGACCACCTTTTTCCCTCTTACGTCTCAGCTTCTTCCAAGATATCCTAGTGGCTTTGTAGGCCCACACAAATGAATTAATAGATTGCTGAAATTTTTCGATTGTTTGCTTCTCGAAGTGTAGAGGAATGGTATTAAAAAGAAGGGTAACTTTTGGTAAAATTACCATCTTTACCAAATTAATTCTGCCTAAGATGGTCAGGGGGAGATGTGCCCAAGATTTCATAAGTTTTTGGCACTCTCTTGCGGCGTTTAAAAGATTAATCTCCGCAATCTTATTTATATCTCGAACTATCTTCACCCCCAGGTACCTTATCTCGTCTTTGGTCTGATATCGACACCCTGGCAGATTCCATGTCATGATTTCAGTTTTTCTGCATTGACCTCATACCCGAGACCCGACCAAAATCCCTCGCTATGTTAATAACCTGAGGAAAAGACAATTCTAGATCTGACGAAAGAATTAATATGTCATCAGCATACAGGGCTACCTTCCTCTCCCATGTTCCACTCTTAAATGGTAAAATGAGTGTCTCCTCCCTAAGGCATTGAGCGAATGGTTCTGTGTACATGTCATATAGGAGGGGGGAAAGGGGGCAGCCCTGTCTGGTTCCTCTCTTAATTTTAAAAGGTTTGGTCAATTGTCCGTTGACCACAAGCCTTGCCGAAGGGTCGCTGTATATAAGGCTAATAGTCCGGCAGAATTTTGGCCCAAAATTAAACTTCTCCAACACAGCCGCTAAATAATTCCAATTGACCCTGTCAAATGCCTTAGTGGCATCCAGGGTCATTGCTGCCAGAGGGAGTGAAAAAGTTGAGGCAAGATCGATGGCGCCAATAAAGTCATGAGTGAGGTCAAAAAGGTTCCTACCTCTTAAAAAACCCTTTTGGTCTGCATGCAACAAACCTCCTGCTACCGCACCCAACCTATCTGCCAATATTCTAGTTAAAACCTTATAATCGGTGTTTAGAAGCGAGATGGGTCTGTATGACCCACATTTGGTTGAAGACTTTCCTGGTTTTAAGATCAGTGTTATGTTGGCTTCAACCCACGAGGTGGGTGGTCTAACTCCTTCAACTAAGATTTTATTGAAGAGGATCGTCATGAATGGAATTATCACCTCTCCCAAACTTCTATATAATTCAACGGGAAGGCCATCTGGCCCTGCAGCCTTACCTGCCGTACAAGTGGAAATCGCTTTCCTGACCTCCTGTTGTGATATCTCAGACTCTAAATTGACTTGTTGGACAGAGTCTAAGGGAGTAAGATTAATTGAATTTAGCCATTCACGTGCTAATGTGCTATCTACAACTTTGTCTTCATTATATAGATTTTTTTTAAAAGTATAGAAAGCTTCTCCTGTCTCTTCGTCATTAGTTACCGACGAATTAGTATGCACATTATCAATTTGTTTTATAAGATTTCGTGTCCTATCCGTTTTGGCTTTCCAAGCTAATAATTTTCCGGCCCCTTCATCATATTCAAAATGAGCTAACTTGCTCACCTCCCATCTCTTGGAAATCCTGGCATGTATAATATTCTCTAATTGATCTTTCAAAGTTTTCAGTTTCACAACTTCTGCTTGGCAAATAGCTTGGTCTGTTTCATTATTAATCTTCCTTTCCACCTCTTTCATTTCCCGCTCAATAGATGCCAGTTCTTCCCTATACTGCCTATTTTCACCGACGAAGAACATGGCGGCCGTGAGCTGAGCGGTCGCTTGCCGCCGGTGCTCCACTCTGCTCCATGATGAAAATGATACAAATTGGACTTGTAAATAGTTAATTAGGCTTTACCCCCCCCCCGATCGAGACTCACTCGGGGATGTGCGTCGGAGTGTCCGTGGACCTCCCGCGCTGGTTTTTGGCTGCCCTGGGATTGAGGAAGGGCCGGAAGGTTGCAGCTCGTGGTCTCCTCCGAGGCGGTCTCCTTCGAAGTGAATCCGGAGGAACCAGTGGCAGAGGCAGCACGGGGAGCGCGGCTGCTGCCGCTGCGAGCGCGCTGGAGAGTAACGCCGAAATCGAGGGGTTGAAGAGAGAGACGGAGAAGGAGACGGACTTGAGACCGGCCGTGGTGAGAAGCAGATTTGTTCCAGGAGACTCAAATCAGAAGGTAAAGGAGCGTGAGGTTTTAGAGTGCCGGAAAGACGAAGACGGGGGTATATGGGAGGAACTCGGACCCGGTAAGCTTCCCCCCCTTGCTGCCCTAGAACGAGGAGTCAGCCAAAGCAGACCGAAGAAGAGTTTACCTCTGCAATTAGCCCGACAAAGCCCAGTAGATCCATACAGGGAATTGAAATAAAAGCGGGGGAAACTATAAGAATTAAAACGGCAAAAAGAGCTGGGAAACGTGCTGGGAAACGAGCCATAGCACTGGGGCCAACTGTGCTGGAGTTCAAAAAAGGGAAATCTAGGAACGATAACACCAAGCTACCTCCGGAGGGCGAAATCGACATAGATACAGACATAGACATAGACACACATCAGAATACTTTAGAAATAGGGCTCCAAGGCACCTCTGAAGGTAGTTTCTCCCCTTTTTGGAAAAATAAAGGCAAGAGCTCAAAAATCAGCAGAAAGAAGGGTCTCCCTATAGAGGCAAAAGTAAAAATTACTCCATCGTTAAGGTCCTATTTTAAGGCCCTCCCACAGGTTTTGGACGTGGTAAAACAGGGAGAAGTTCTTAGGAAAGAATCTGGGCAGATAGACGTAGCAAGACAGCCACTTTTTAGATTAATGGAGAATATTGAGTCTGGAGATATTCCCTCCCCCACTCTCAGCCTCATTTCTCAGCCTGTATCTGCAATAGTTCCACTTTCTCAAACCTCCAAGCAATCTGTTGTGCAATTTAAATCACTGAGCAGTTCAGAGACCCCAGAAGTAGGTATAGTTATGAACTCAGGGTTAATTAATGAACATATTGAAGGAGAAGAATCAGTGGTGGAAAGTGCAGGAGCAGGTGCAAGGGGAGTGAGAATGATAGCGCTAAGACCAGCACAGAAATAGGGAGGATCCCGGAGGTTCCAGAGAGGGAAGGTCCCTCTGTGACCTTTTTGGAAGCGTTATTTTCCATTATGTCTTTGGACATTAAAAAAGGGTTTGCAGTCTCGGAGTCGAATCAGGGAGAGATTAGACTTTTTTGTGACTCCCTTGAGAAAAAGTTCGACCTCTTAGACTCTAGGACGGTGGTTCTGGAGAACTCAGTGGAGGGGCTTAAAGAAGATCTGGGAGCAGCGAAAGCTGATATTATAATACTTAAGAAAGAGGAGGCCGTGCTCTGAGATAGACTGGAATCCTTGGAGAATAACTCCAGACGTAATAATCTACGCCTCCTGAATATACCAGAAGGAAAGGAGGGAGAGGATCTTAAAACCTTTATAGTAACCCTCATAAAAGAATCGGTTCTGATCGATGATTCAGAAGAAGACTTAATGAGGGATATACAAAGGATCCATCGGGACCCCTTCAGGAGACACCCCAATCGAACAAAACCTAGAAAGATCTTAATCAATTTCCTGACTTTTTCATTGAAAGAGAGAATACTAATAGCTGCCCTTAAACAGAAATCATTGAAGCCCAGAGATTTTGCCTTTGAGATCCGATCAGACCTCTCACGGGTCACTTTAGATCGACAATGGGAGTTGGGCAGGAAAATGGAGGATTTTAAGAAATTGGGGGCCGTCGTTCAGTTGAAGTTTCCTGCACAATTGAAGGTTATGTTTAATAACAAAATGTATAATCTGAAAACAGTGCAGGAGGCAGAAGAGCTTTTGGAAAACTTAAAATAGCTTCCAATAGGATTATCCTAAGCTAGATTACCATTTATATATACAGACAGTTAATTGAGATACGATAACTTTATGGGGACTTTATGGGGATGGGAAGTATTCATTCACGAACTGATATTTATAAGTATACATTAGTAAAACATGGCTCTAAGTAATCAGAGCCATAACTTAAATTAATTCAATCGTATGGGGGTAAAAAGCATAACATAAAACATGAAGTATAGTAATATTAAATTGGAAATAGCATTAGAAATAGTAGGAGTCTCTTAACCCACAGGTAGATTATACATTTTCGGGTATCAGTTAAAAGATGGGGTAGAGTGGGGCACATCGGCAGGCAGAATCTGGACCTAGTCCAGGTAAATGGGGGTTGGGTTCTTCAGGGAGGGGAGGATGGGGATCAAGGGTAGGGATGGGGAATCATGGGTGGGGGAGCATAAAGGGAAAAAAGGAAAAAATTCTCATTCGCCTTTTAACCTAGCATTCTTTTTTTGGTTATTGTTTTTGGTCTGGTGTCGTTACCTTGAAGGACAGTATACATTCAGAAATCAGATTTTTAATCCACCATGAGAATGATACAATGTTTATCATGGAACGTTAATGGCCTTCGAGTTAAAAGTAGGAGGGAAAAAATCTTTCAATATCTTAAGGACTCACCTGCACAGATAATTATTTTGCAGGAAACACACCTCCTGAGAGAAGAAATTAGTAGCATCTGTGGGAAACTCAGGTGGGTGGAACATTGTGTCAGTTCCTGTCAAAATGTCAATATTAGGGGTGTAGCGATTTTAGTTAAAAAACAAGCAAATGCTGGTCTTTTAAAGGTTATGACAGATCAAAGTGGTAGGTGGGTCATAGCCCAGTTATCCATTAAAGGTTCATTCATAACAGTAGCAGGCTATTATGGCCCTAATCAGGATGACCCTTCTACATTAAAAAATATTTTTGTAAATCTTTTGGGGTTTCCCGATACGACTATTTTAGCTGGGGATTTCAATATAGTATTGAATCCGCAAATGGATAAATCCCCAAGTAATAGGGCAAATGCCTTATCCAAATCTAGGTCATACCTAAAAATGATGATGAAGCAGAATGCCTTATCTGACATTTGGAGGGAAAGGTCAGGTGCCCAATTAGGTGTGTCTTTTTATAATAAAAAATACAGACACAAATCAAGGATTGACTATATCCTGATTAGCAATGATTTAAAGGGTAAAGTCGAAGATATAGGTTATTTGACCCTCCACCTTTCGGACCATGCGGCGGTATGGATGGATCTAGATTTGTCAGAAAAAGAACAACGAAGGATATGGACATTTGATCGCACATTTCTCCTAGATGAAACTGAAATTGTCCATCTATGCCAGGAGACAGAGTTTAAAAAAAAATATAAATATAGGATCGGCAGAGTCCTCTGTGGTATGGGACGCCCTGAAGTCATACCTGAGAGGATTGGTAACAAATAGGACCTCGGGTGGGAGTCTTATCGCGCTCCAGGAGTTTGTCGACTGGACAGTCAGGCCCCAATACTCAAACAATATCATCCGCTGTTTGCGGCGTTACTGTTGGAAGTTCTGTCTCAGAGGCATCATTTTCACTGGGATCCGGTGACCCTTCTGATCGTTCTCCATCTATTCCACTTTTACTGGATGTAGGGCTGGAGCTGCTGTGGCTATGTTTTGCTACTTCCTGCAACACTCTCCTCCGCTCTAGGCTAGGCTCTCTGGGAGATGGGGCTCTGGGTCCCGACTTATTACTGCAGGGACTGTTGTGAGGTGATACCGCTGGGGAGTTACGCCGCTCCGGAAGTCGTCGCATGTCCAACCAGTCCCAAGCCTCTTGGGGAGTGTTAAAGAACCGCAGCCCCGCGGGGTCTGCTACTCTGAGCCGCGCAGGAAAAAGCATTGCGTACGGTAGTTGCAACTGGCGTAGCTTCTTTTTGACAGCCAGGAAGGATGCTCTATTGCACTGGACTTTCCTGGTAAAGTCTGGAAAGATCATAACTGCGCTATTGTCAATTTTTAAACCTCGCTTAAGTGGGCCTGCTGCAGAATATGGTCTCTGTCCCTGAAATGTAACAGGCGTGCCACTATCGGTCTAGAAGGAGCCCCTGGCTTGGGCGGACGTGCTGGATCTCTGTGGGCCCTTTCCAGAGCATAGAAGGAGGACAGCCCTTCCGGGGCCACTTCTGCTCGCAGCCAATCCTCCAGGAATCGAATCATGTTCTCGCCTTCAGCTTTTTCAGGCACTCAGATCAGTCTAATATTGTTTCTTCGGGACCTTCCTTCGCTGTCTTCGGCTCGAACTTCCAGTATTTTGACTTTTGTTTCTAGTTCTGCGAGCGTTGTCCGCATTTCGGACATCTGCGCTGGGAGGCCCCCCAGTTCCTTCTCATTAGTGAGAACCTTCTCTTTGAGCTTCCGATGGTCATTCTTTAGGAGGCTCAGATCTGTGCCTATTGCATCGATTTTCCCTTCCAGAGCCTCTCTTGAGGCCGTGATCGCTTGCATGATGTCCGCCAACGTCGGTTTCCTGGGAGCAGCGTCTTTACTCGCTTCCAACACCTCCTCCTCATCGTCAGTCTGGGTCCCGGAGGCATCTACACTAAGGGCACTAAACCCTCGTTTCTTCTGGGTTCTCTCCATTGTTGCTCAATCTCTGGACCTGTTCTTCTGTGCCCCGTCAGTTCTGGAAGGCAGGAAGGTGTTCCGTGCTAGTGTGGCTGCTCTCCAGACTTGGCGTATTGTAATTCGTCGCAGGTCTTCAACTCGCTCGTGGCCTCTGTGAGCTCACCATTAGGCTATCCCCTTGTTAGGTCCCGCATCGGCCCTCCCAGGATGTCCGAGGCTCGTGAGCAGGGGTGTTGCTTCTAAGGAATGCCTGTCAGCGGGGGGGACTCGACAGGACCCCACAGCACGCCCCTCCTGCAGCCTGCACAACGCGCGTATTCTTCTTGGGTGACTGTAGGACTCTCCTTTCCCCAGGCTGTGTTTCGCCTCCTGAGCTGCTATTGCTTGATACCTTAGCCGCCCACTACAGAGCGCAGTAGCCGTCGGGATGTTGTGCTGCTGTGTATGGCTACTCACAAGGGTAGTTTCCGGGCCCCCTACCGTAAAGCAGCTTCTCCGCTAAATGGTGTCATAAATTTCAGCTGATGAGGCGCTCCCCCTTAGCCATTGGCAGGGCCCCTATAGTCCTCTTGCAGCGTGACCCTACCGGGCCCGAGTCAGCACATTCAGCCTGCAGCGCCTATCTGGGTTACACTTTTGCTCCAACTCCACCTTGTTGTCTGCTCAACCGTGTCGCTGGCTCTCCAACAAAAGAGGCGGGGGCTGCGTCCTGTTGGAGCAGGGCACCCAGCTTAATATCTCATTTCCCAGGGACCTTAGTGCTCTCCTAATGTGTCCAAGGCCCATGGAACGATTGGGGCGCTTCCAGCTACCAGACCATGTAGTTTGATGGACAGGCTACCTCAGTGGCGCTGCAGATATTGTGGCGCGGGACCGTTGTCTCCTTTCTAGTGTTGGGTGGACGTCTGCTGAATCCCGGGTTGGGCCCCGTCCCCCGGGTGCGCTTCCGCTGCCCTCTCTTTCGGGGGATTTCTCTGGTTCCGCGACCTAAGGCGACTTGCCGCCGCTTTTCAGCCCCAAATGCGCGTTGGGCACCGCTTTGCTCCCACTGCTTGCCGTCTAGGCCTGTGCCAGCTCGTTCGGCCTGCGGCCCCTGTGAGTGCCTTACAATCGCTCTGAAGGAGTCCTGTTCCAGGGACTGGGGGCTGTTCACTGTTGGCTTTGGGGCCTTGCGCTCCAGGGGTCCATCCACTCCTCTATGGTGCCAAGCAGCCCTCTGCAAGTCGCATCGAGCTTCTCCAGCAGCCGCCGTAGCCTGTCTGGTTGGCTGTCCCTGCAACACTGGGCCTTCCTCTACACGGGCGTCTACCAGGGTCTTTCACACGGGGCCTGCCCGCCCGTGAGTACATCGCTCAGGGGGTCCCACCAGGGCAGTTCAGGCACTCCGCTTATGTCAGCAGGCTCTTCAACCCCCTGCAGGAACTTACTGCGATCCAGGTTCCGTCACGGACTGAGATGCACCTCTCCTCCGGGTCCCGTCTCCTCATCGGCGCCCCAAGACAGTTATTCAGAGTTCATTGTGGCACATGCGCCATTTTCGTTCCCCTCCTGCAGTAACATGTGCGCCCCGCAGCGGGGTCTCCGTATGCGCCGCTGGTCCGCCTGGCCCTCCCTGCCGCTCTCGTCGTACCCGGGGAGTCTCTGGGAATTAGGCTGTATTTCACTGCCGGGCTCCTGCTGCCTTTCAGCGGTCTGTGACGGTTGCGCGGAGCAGATCACGGCGCTGGCGCCATCTTGAAGCTGCCGCTGCCGAGTTTCCCTACTCTCAGTTCCGTGGTAAAGCAGCGTTCCAGGGCGATCTGGGGCTCACCTCTGGTCGCCTACAGATTCTAGGGTGCCCCGGTCTGAAAATCAGTGCCCTCAACTGCGTCTGGGGTGCAGGATAATTGATTATGGGGAAAGCGGCGGTGGAGTCCCTCAGCTCGCGTCCGTTCCCATCGGCTGTAAGCCACGCCCCATCGAGGATACTCCTTATATGCTTAATATGCAGAAATCAGTCTTTCATGCACAGGAGAACAGGAAGGGGCGCAACCTTGGAACAGGAGCACCCAACAGGTACTCCACGTCGAGGGCTCACACCTAAGTAGATTCAGTCATCCTTTGTACAGCAAAAGCCCTTTGAGGACTTTGAGTAAATTGCTGGTGACAGGTTATAATTTATCACTTTGTTGTATTAATGACAGGAATTTGTATTTTACAGCTTTACGTTTTTAGGTCGAGAGTCAGCGCGCATGCGCTGTCTGCAAGATCTGTAGTATTTACTAAAAGGACTGTGATCCCGCGTCCTGCTTATCATAGGTTGACTGCAGCGTAGCTCCTCTTCCCTGCTTCCTAATTGGTTTGGCACCCGAAATGTCATTTCCGTTTCCAGCTGCACAGCACCGCTTAAGTACAGATTTATTTAACTTGATTAGTGCCCCTCCGCTGATGCAGGTACTATTTATTTTGGTTGCATTTTACCCATCTGTCCATTCTACCCCATCGCCTGTTTTCTCCGGTCACTTTCAGTAATTGCTTTTTCGTTTTATACACACTCTGTTGTATTTTTATATTTATTTAATTGTATTTGTTTTCGTATGCGTCCGCGGTTTAATATAATTAATGGCACATACTTCACAAACGCGCGGTTCGCGCATTGTTGTTTTAAATATTATTTTCATGAGCACTTTTTTGGAGTGCCTGCTCCTTTAAATCCTGGCTTGCGTGCAGCTGCTGTACTTTCACCCCTGCTCTTCCCCCCTTCCCATGCTGGATCTGTCCAGGACCCGGCCGGAAGCAGCAGCTCCCCGTCCTCCCTGCGGCCAATGAACACGTGGGACTCCTGTGACCCACAGCACTCTTTAGAGTAAGTATTTGCACCATGTTTATGCTTATGTCTCTTCTCTGCTTGGTTTCTGAAGTCTCCACAGTTTCAAAAACAGAACACGCTGTGTTCCTGGCAATCCTCGCTATGTGTACATGTGTGTTTTTGTGGGATGGGGGAATCATGTGGATTGTTTAAAGACGCCATTGTTTGTTTTGAAATGGCTTCCCGAACATGCACAGTTCAGGCAGCCCCAGCCTGTGTGCAGGATCCGTGTGGAAGTGATCGGCCACCCCATGACCAAACCAAGAATCCGGGGAATGTTCAAGCTTGCTCACGGGTTTAACTAGTAAAATAAGTTTAGACAGTTTACAACCAAACAGCTGTCTTGTCGTCCGTGGGATGTAAGTTTACCTTTCTGCCGAGCTGTTTTGGGCACTGGGTTTGGCTGTCTATAGCAAAGCACAAATGACTCATGGTTTTCTTGCCTGCTGTGTATTCATCTTAATGCCACCACGTATGCACCACACGGACAGATCACTCTTAGCACTCGCAATCGATCATTGTCTGTATATTTGTCTGCCTTCAACTTCAAAATAATAACGCGCCTACCTAGCAAGATGCTCTGGGTCCTAAAACATCACGTTTGTACAGTAATAATCTCATCACATGAACGTGTAGTGTTGCCTATTTATAAGTGAGGATCATTGTTGTACATCTCATTCCGTGGGCCTCAGCCTTCTCTCAAAGCCTTTAATCTCTCCCCGACGTTGCCCATCTTCAAATAGTGTCAGCCTTTATTTCAAATACGCTTTCCACTGTAGCTCGGTTGGTATACAGAATGACTTCATTGTCATTGATAGAATAATGGATAACAATGTGTTTACTTTTATTCACTTACATAAATTAGCCTAGCGTTCAGTATGCATTTAAGTTTACAAAAATGTTGCCCATGTGAGGCGTCACTCGTTGTTTTTACTTCATGCCGCATTTTTGTTCAGCATACAACCATCTACTGCAGTAATTCATTTTTGTTAATTAAAATCTATCGTTTAGTACATATCACGAGGTGGCCAGTAACATTGGTTTAAAGCAGACATTTTGCAGCAGCTGCTGCCAACGTTTATTTTTTAAATGTTACTACACTAGCTTACCTAAGCATCAGAACAATTTTAAATTGTGTGATGCTAGGCAATTGTTTGGCCGTGGTGATTTCTCATTCTAACTCCTCTAGGCAGTGCTGCAGCTGTGTCTCTGTTCCCAGTGGTAATTCCTCCTTCTTAGTCCTCTAGGCACTGCTGCTTCTCTAGTCTCATCTGTAATTCCTCATTATATGTTCTGCTAGACAGCGTTGCAGCTTCTTCTCTGGTCCACTTGGTAATTCCTCATTCTAAGTCCTCTAGGCAGTGCTGCTAGCTGCTTCTCTGGTGTCATCGGTAATTCCTCATTCTAAGTCCTCAAGGCAGTGCTGCTAGCTGCTTCTCTGGTCTCATCGGTAATTCCTCATTCTAAGTCCTCTAGCCAGTGCTGCAGCTGCTTCTCTGGTTGCAGTAGTAATTCATCATTCTATGTCCTCTAGCCAGTGCTGCAGCTGCTTCTGTGGTCCCAGTGGTAATTCCTCATTCTAAGTCCTCTAGCCAGTGCTGCAGCTGCTTCTCTGGTTGCAGTGGTAATTCATCATTCTATATCCTCTAGGCAGTGCTGCAGCTCCTTCCATGGTCACAGCAGTAATTCCTCATTCTAATTCCTCTATGCAGTGCTGCTAGCTGCTTCTCTGGTCCCGTCGGTAATTCCTCCATTCTAAATCCTCTCTAGGCAGTGCTGCAGCTGCTTCTCTGGTCCCAGTGGTAATTCCTCATTCTAAGTCCTATAGACAGTGCTGCAGCTGCTTCTCTGGTCCCAGTTATAATTCCTCATTCTATGTCCTCTACACAGTGCTGCAGCTGCTTCTCTGTTCCCAGCGGTAATTCCTCATTCTAAGTCCTTTAGACAGTGCTGCAGCTGCTTTTCTGGTCCCAGTGGTAATTCATCATTCTAAGTTCTCTAGGCAGTGCTGCAGCTGTGTCTCTGTTCATACATCCACTACACTCAAAACACATAGATAAGACATGGTCATTTACAATGCCAATAGCTCTAACTCTAGCAAGACCTATTACATTGCAAATGCTTGTTATATATCCTGCTTGCATTGAAAGCGGCTGAACGCTACACACAGAACTGAGCTTTAGGCACATTATGCAGAAGGTTTATAACCAAACTAAGCCATCTGACGAAAATCTAATTACAGCAGCATTAGTTGTGAACTTCATTACCTGTAAAACGCAGTTATATAAAACATTCTAAATTGTCCCTTGGCACTTTTCATAATAGGTGTTGTTAATATTTGCTTCACTGGTACTCATTTTATAGGGTTCTGGGGCATAGGATTCGCAGCTGTGACCTACAGGTTACACACAAACACACACACATAAGAACAGTAGGTAACCCCATGAAAATGTAAAGTTGATTAAGTTATGAATAACAATAAAACGTTTAACCAATGCCTTCCGTTTTTTTTACCAAGCAAGCTACGTAAATTATAAACTGTGTATCCAACCCGCGTGTGGTATTGATCCATTGTTATAAATGGGTTAGGGGCAAGGTGCAGATACATGGTTGGAAGGACATCCCTCACTTTAAAAGCACATACTTCAATTAGTGTGCGATAATGGGGAAGTATATCTTGTGAACAACTAAGGATGGGGCATTGTTTGTAATTATAACTCAAGCCCAAGTTCTATTTTTACATTTTATGGCCCTTGGCGTTTGCATGGCAGTGTGTACTTGTTCCTTCTACCAATAGGGTTTATTTAAAAAAATCTTTCACTGGTTTGGCATTTTCTATTGCAGCCCATGATTAGTTCAAAATACCTCTTATATAGTTCAATCAACAGGATCAGACTGGTGTTTTCACGGCCGGCTCTAAGGCGGTGCGACCAGTGCCACCGCACAGGGTGCTGACTTCTGGGGGGGGGGGGAGGGAGCGCCGTGTTTGCAAGTTTATTATGGTTTCAAATCACCTGCTGCCAAGTTCCTTTCCTCCAGCAATTTCCAGGCAACCAAAAAAATGTCAAGATAACTTCTTTGATGTTCTTCCCATCGAGAGATCGGAGTTTGGTCTAGTTTAGATTTCGAGGCACTATAAAGTAGCTCAGAGGGTTAATATGCCTGTTGCAGAGAACGTTTACCATGCAGATTGCAAAGTGCATATAATGTAAATAGGTCAGTGGGTTACTGCTTTTAAAAAAGACATCCTTTTGTTACTTGCAAGTTATGAATTAAAATCCTAATCAAGAACTGTGAGCTATTACCTTTCATCAAAGAACTGCATTCACACTGCAAAGTATAGATTAGAGCATAGATTAATGTTGCAAAAAAGGTTAATTTGGGTAGAAAACGATTCTTATTGTTAAAGAGAACCCCCAACTATGGTGTTCCTTTTTAAATTCTGTGTTTGTGCTTTTCTAGACCAAGTACTCTTAAACTTTACTGCTTACCAGTGCGGATGACATGTCACTCCTACACCTTGTAAGCCTCTGTCTTATGTAACATTTCCTATACACTGATTTACAAACATATGATTGATTGTTTCTGTTTAATTTGTGTGTGTGTGTGATGCAAAGTGCTCTGACACCCTACACTGGTATGAGTGGCGCTATATAACGAATTAATGCATCTGAGACATGGTGGTTACGGATACTTGACGGGCACTGTTAAAGGGTGGTGGTGAGGGAATCCATGGTGGAGGTGGTCCTTGTGGGGGGGCCAACAAACATGGTCACAACCGGGCACCACCAGCGCTAAAGCTGGCCCTGGATGTTTTACTCCATTGGCATTTCTCCAGTGGGCTGGAACCACCGGAGGATGGTTTTGAAAGCCCAGGCCCACTGCTGTGGCTTTTTCACTCTACCGAGGATAACTACAGCAGGCTCAGGATGGGACTTCGAGAGGAAGAGAGGTGGAAAGAAAGATAGAGAGGAAGAAGAGATGAAAGAAGGGTAGAGAGGGTATCAATGGAAAGAGAGATAAAGCAAAGAGTCGACGAGAGCGTGGCTTGTTTGAGCATTTTTGCCAGGTTGCTTTTGGTTTCCCGGCTCTAGTGCAATACGGCCTGTTTCGCTACGATGTTCTCACTTACCACATGGATCATCACCTCTGACGTTTAATTTTGACCTATTTTTCAGAAATCGATTTTCTTTGTCCAGTTGTTATTAAATTATGTATGGCACATCCTGCTTAAGCATTTCTTTTCAGTGTCCTGTAACTCGGAGTCTCTGATGCGCACTCTTACTGTTTTGAAAATAATTCCACTGTACTTTAGAGTGTGCTTTCCAATTTACTCTAGATTTGTTGCTTAAACCGGTATCTACAGTTTCTGATTGGAAACGTGTTTTATTTATCAGTCACTTCTCTTCTCTTTAAACTTATAATTGTGGTGTGTAGTGCACATAAACCTAGGATGAAACTTTCGGCATAGTTATAAAAATGATATCCATTGCACAAATACTGATCAGAAAAGGAAAATTGTATGCTTAATTCTAAGGTCCATGGGCAATATAAATAATAGAACAGCTAATACACTGATAAGATCTTTACTTCACTTAGCCCTGACTGCCTACCTCTTCATCGTCTGTGGGGATGGCAGGGCAAACTGATACTGCTTCTTCTGTCAGATCTCAAAACAGACAAAATATTATTTCTTTGAATTCAAAGTACCAATGATTAGTTTATCTCGTTGGATCTTATTTCCAAAGCTTCCACAAAATATTGAGCACGTAAATTGTTACTCCTGTGGACAAGATCACTCAACAAAAAACAAAAAAAGCAATGCTTGTTTGTATGTGGCATTTGTACAGAGTGAATCTAGCCAAAAGACATCTGAGTCCTTGTTCTCAATGTCTTTGCAAAGAAGAATGGATTTGAGCCTGCAATTGTTTACTCTGGTCAATTTAGAAAAAAACCAGGCAGGTCTTCGAAAGTGCTGTGTATTCAGACCTATACTGCATCACACATTTCCAATGGCAGAATACATACCCTCATGGGGACTGGGGAGAAGGTGTTAAAACATATTTCGACCTCTGGCCATGGCATCTTAATTCTTTGGACCCTGCATTGATTACAGGGGTTTGAACAAAGTACCAATCAACAATTGATACCCCTTTCTTTTAATAAAAGAAAGCTTGAAATCAGTGAAGGGTGCACAATTGTTTACAAAGCTGGATCTTTGGGGGCATATCTTCTTCTCTAAATGAAGGCCTATGAGAAGACTGCCTTTCAAACACTTTTTGCTCAATTTGAATATTGTGTGATGGCTTCCACAGCGGCGGCTCCTCCGCTAAGGCAGAGAAGCGTCACCCACCCCTGCCAGCTGCTGAAAAATAGAAAAATAAAATGATAATAAGCCAGGTTTATTATAATTTTAGTTTTCTCTCCCAGGGGAATCTTGGGGATGGGGCCATCGCGTGGGCAGTCATGGAGGGGGAGTGGTGGACACTGTTATCAGTGCGCTTTTGGGTTTGGCCGGTTTGGCCGTCTCAGGACGGCCAAACTGACATGCGTAGTGAAACTATCTCCAACTCGAGCTGCAGTGCCGGGTAGGAGACAGCAGTCACAGGCTCCCAGTCTCTCTAGGAGTGCAAATCCAGGGCGCGCAGGCCAATCCTGATGCTGCTCTCATGCTGCTGAGAGCATCGTCAGGATAGGCCGCAGGGGATTCTGGGAGCACGTGTTGGTGAGGAGCAGAAGAGCGACGATGCGGCAGGTAAGTTGTTGTTGTCATTCTTACCCACTTTTCATCCCACCTTGGCACTCATCCATGACACCAGCTCCTACTGGCCTTTCGGCTTGAGCAGTGCCTCCTTGGCATTCCATAGATTTATGGATCACATATTTTTAAGATGTCATAACCGCCATGTAATAGCTTATTTTGATGATATTAAGATGTTTTTAAAAAAATGTAAAAGAACATCAAAACATGTCCTTGAAGTTTTGTGGCGGATACGAATATTGCAATTGGAATAACTCGATTTCATAACCCCTCAAAGGATTGTAATGGAACCTAAAAAGATTGAAGCGGTTCTGCACTGGCCATCTCCTCCTTCTGTGAATAAAACTCAAAGCTTTGTAGGTTTTGCAACGTTTTACACAATTAATTATGGACTTTTTAAAGTTATGCCTGAAATAGATCTTGACTTCTGAAGAAAGGAAATTTGAAGACTGGGTTTCGATGAGATAAAGATGCAGAATTTTTTTTTCTTGCCTTGAAGTCAAACTCTGCACCTGTATTAAGATACCCATGCTCCCATCAGGAAGCTTATGGTTTTGACTTATATTAGAGCAGCACTCAGGTTCAATCCTAGGATAAGTCGTGAAGTACTTACTACTTCTTCCTTTGAGCCTGCAGCACCTGAATTCTTGCAGCAAACTGACGTTGTAAGGAACAAAAGGTCTGATGCACTATTTCCACTCACAATTCAGGGATGTGCAATTTGCCCACCGACTGGTTTGTGAATGGAATGCTGTTTCCTATAGAGCTTCCTATGAGAGCTATGTTTAATAGTTTGCATCACTAATTATACATTCACAGCCAGGTTGCAATGTGCATTAACATTCCCGAATGGAAAACCTTTTTTAAAAAAAAAAAAATTTATTTTAAAAAGCAGCCCATGTCCATTAAATGGACTGGTGCTGATTTTAAAAATGAAATAATAATAATTCCCATTTGGGAAACCATCAGGAAGCGCAGGCTTTGGTCCCCTGGATACCAAACTATACAAACATAAAAAAGCGTTAATATATTTGTAATTTTTAGAAATAATTAACTATGAAAATAAATGTTTCATATTATTAACAAATAAAAATAATTTAGAAAATAGTATTCACTAAGATATTTAAATCGTAATCTATTAAATATCAAACCATTTTTAACTTCTTTAATAAAGAATAAAGATTAAAATAATCTAAAAGTCACAGAACAACAAAACGAAACTAACAGAATGCATATATATTTAATGTTGATAAGATTGTCATATATATATATATATATATATATATATATATATTACTCCACTCATCCAAACCATCTGGTCGACATACAAAAGGAGAGCACTCGCAGGATATTGTTTCCAAGTGCAATTTGTATTGTGCTGGGACCCCCCCCCCCGCACTGACAGACGTGTTTCGGCACTCTGCCTTTCTCGATGTCCATATATATATATATATATATATATATATATATATATATATATGAACACAACAATCTAGCTCCCACAGAAGCTCCATGGAAGAAGGCACGGACTCGAGGAGTTAGAAGAATCAGCATTAATTTATTCTGCCAGGTCGCCCTCAATCCAAGAGGTAATATATATATGTGTGTCTTCACAAGCGGTTCTCTTCCACGGACCACCCACACAGAGGCACAACGAACAGTCAGCCTCCAAGATTTATTGTCTGGTATTTCTTTTATTATTATTTCATTCTTTTTAGTGAATGCCGCATAGTTATGTGGCACAAATCAAAATCCAATAACGACCGACGCGTTTCGGCAGACGCCTTCAACCATATCTCACAAACATTGCAGTGCACAGCATAGTTATAACAGTCCTTCCTTCATTTCGATCACCCAACAACACTAGAGCAACAAATCCATAGAGGCTGCAATGGCTAATTTCAGCCTCAATTAATTTCATGAACGTTTTTCTTAAACATTTTTTTCTTTAAAAATGTAAACATTTTTTCTTTCATAAAATACAGAGACATTCATCCGTACTATCGCTAATCCCTCAATCATTCTATCAATATCCTGTGTCAGTAAATCCCATTATTTATTTTAATTATCATCAAAGTGCATAGTGCATGAAAATGTTGTGATATTTTATAAAGATGCACATTACTCTCTAAACAGTTAATGTTTGATCTAAGAAAATCCTATATCTTACATCTTTTCAGAATTTTCAGCTAGAATTCATTCTATACGGGTAATGTGTAATATGTAGATGTCACAAAACACATGTAAAAATGACGTGTGAAATCACATATAGAGGGGTCATAATAAGTCTAGTCCGGACCTGTACTATGCCTCCTAGTTTAATTATTTAAAATGCATACTGCTATTCCTATAAAGTGCATAGTGCAAGAACCCCAGAACCTAAGATATGCAACCCTCCTCACACACTACTTTGTGATAGTTACATTCCTCGTGATAATTTCTCACTTCTGAATTCGTAGTTTCTCACAATCCACAAAGTGCACAACATGTCCAATGTGTGATCATGGTCACTTTTGCAATTATAGTTCCTGTAAGGATACTATTAAGTACAGAACCCGGATATTATAACAGATGCATTGTTTTACAGCTATAGGACCCCCTAAACCTGGTGGTGAGGTCCCATAGGGATCCTGCCAGGGGCCAATTTTCTTTTTTTAATTATGCCGTGAGTTCGTGGAGGATCCTGTAATCCATGGTCATTTTTTTTTTTTAAGCGCGGGCTCCCTCCCTTTATGTCAAAAACATCCCTGTGTAGGTCAGGGGTATGTTTTAGGGGGAGGGGAGCACACTGACCCCTACCCAAGCCACCATGAGGCCCCGGGACCCATCCCTCAGGGCCAGTATCTTAAAGGGGAGAAGGGTGCGCAGCCCCACTCTCTGATCCTCCAAGGGAATCTGTGGACCCCATCCCCTAAGGCTGACATTTTATTGAAAGGGTCTGCATGACCCCCCCCTCCCCGAGCCAGGAAACACCCCCGGAAACCCATCTCAGAGGGGTCTTTCAAATAAAGCGGCTGGGGGTGCAGCCCCCCTTCTTGGCTCATACAATAGCCCCAGGGACCCCATTCCCCGGGGCCGGCTCAGTGACAGTGTTCTGGGGTTCCCAACCCCAGGACACCATCTATTTCTCTACCTGCAGGCAGGTAAAATGTAAACTTCTCCCACCAGGCAAGAGCACAAAACTGCTCCCGCCCGGTGGGAGAACAAAACATTTCCCTGCCCGCACTCCAGGTAGGGGAAATGCTTTGATTGTGCCCACCCACGTGGCAGCAAAAGAAAACTGCTTAGGGTTGGAGCAATGCCGGCCACAATGGGTGCAAGCAAGAGAGCCGGTGGGGCTGCGGGGGCCCTGTGCCTCTCACATAGTCCCCAAATGAGGGATGCACTGTGGAATGCCCCGGGTGTGCATTAGCGCTCCCACTTAAAAAAAAATGGGACTGGTTGTGGCATGCCTTGGGTGGGCACTGGGGCATCCCCGGTGGGGTTGAGGGAGCACTGGGCCTTTCCCGCAATGTATGCTGATAAAATATTACTTAACGATTAAAAAACCCTGGAAACTCAATGTTCAGCAATAATGTAAAGTTTTAAACTCTAAAAATCACAGAAACTTACCAGTTATAGTAATATTAAGTAACTATAAATCATGTCCTATGGTAACTATAACTTGCAACCCTTGCCATGCACTACTAATTACTGCACATATTTCATCACTCATGACATCTTCTAAGGCATCATTGATAATATCACTGCTACATTTGCAACAAAATTATTGATGAGAAAACTATGCATAGTGGGGACAACTTTAAAAGGCCATGGGAACTCTATTCCCCAGGGCCGCTACTTAAATTAAAAGGGAGGGGGGCAGTGTGCCCCCACCGAGCCCTCTACAACCCTATGGACTCCATCCCCTAGCGACAGCTCACATAGTGTGTCCTGGGGAGCCCACGCCCGGGACACAGTAGTTTCCCTGCCCGCACTGGCGTGGGCAGGGAAACGTGTACTTGTTCCTGCCTGGCGGAGCATTTTGAAAACTCCAGCCAAACTGGAGCAAACACAAAGTCTGCTCCTAGCAAGCAGGAGCTTTAACAATGCTTCCACCAGTTGGGAGCAGACTTGGGATCTGTGTCCCTGCCCGCACTGATGGGGTCAAGGAAACAGATTAACAGATTGCTCCCACCCGGTGGGAGCAGCATAAATAGCTACTCCCTGCATGTGGGATCAGAGCCAGTGCACCCACTTATATTAATAACAGGACCTGGGAGATGGCGTCCTTGGGGCCAAAATAAGGTCAGGGAGGTGGTTAGTGCGAGCCCCCTTCCCTTTAAAGTGATTAAGGCCCTGGGGTCCCAGGGCCTAATAAGGCTAAGGGAGAGGTGTCATGTGGCCCCCTCCTCTTTAAAATATATAGGCCTAGGGTAATGGTGTCCCCCGGTCCTGATGAGGCTCAAGGAGGGCGCCACATGGCCCCCCTCCCCTTTAAAAATATGACCCTGGGGGATAGGGTCTCCAGGGTGTAATGAGGCTCAGGGAGGAGGGCCATGTGGCCCCCCTTTAAAAAAACAATATGGCCCTATATGATGGGGTCTCCAGGACCTAATGAGGCTCGGGGGATCACACAGCCCCCATTCCCTTTTTTATTCTAATCGGCCCCCAGAGATGGGGTTCTTGGAGCCAAATAAGGCTCTGGTTGGGGGGAGCTGCATGTCACCAGAGGCCTAAGAAGGCTTGGGGATGGGGGCAATGCGGCCCCCTGCTATTTGTTTGGCCCCATAAGTGTGGTCTCTGAGGCCTGTTAAGGCTTGAGGAAGGAGGCTGGATGCCCTCCAACCCTGTTTAATTGTTTTTGACCCCAGGGGATTGGGTCCCCGGGACCAATTAAGGGTCAGAGGTGGACTGCATGCCCCCTTCCCTTAATATATCTATTTTTGCCCCAGGGGATGGGGTCCCTGGGGCCTGAAAGCCAACCCTATGCTGCGCACGACAAAGGCTGTGTGCAGTGTGAGGTTGGCAGCCTGCTTGGGGTTTGTCCACAGAGCCTGGTGGCAGGCCAAACCCTGTGATCAACCCTCCACTGTGCACAGTCAAAGGCTGAGCGCAGCACAGGGTTCTCTGCCTGTGAGGATTTCGAAGCAGGGCCTGGCTGTAACACAGGACATGCAGCTAACCCGTGCATGGCGTGGGTTTGGCTGCCTCCGGGTGGCTGTCTGCGGGAGTTGGACTCAGGACCGTCCTCCAAGCCAAGCCCTGCGGCTAACCCCACACTGTGTGTGAGAAAAGGCCATGTACAGCATGAGGTTGACTGCCTGCAGGGGTGTTGGCTGCCTCCGAGCTGTTTGGCCACAGGGCCTGGGTGAACACCAGACCCTGCTGCTAACCTTCTGCTGTGCATGGCTGAAAAGCTGTGCGCATCATGGGGTTGCCTGCATGTGGGGGGTTTGCTGCAAAGACTGACCACAGGCCAGGCCTGCTGCTAACACCCCACTGCACATGGCCTTCAGGGTGTTGGCTTTACATATGGTAAATAAATATTACTTTATGTTAAAAAAAAGCTCAGAAATGTAATGAAAAAAGCAAAGGTTAAAGGGATGTTATAGTTAGGTGTGATAAAACTGTTTGTTTTTGTCTATAAAACATAGTTAGATGAATATGTCAGTGACAACATTACCAGAAATTCACCAGCTACGGTTAGCAGAGCTAACTATAATTTGTACCCTCGCCATGCACTGCTTATTACCACATATATTATGTCACTCTTGACATGTTCTATAACATAATTTATCACATTTCTGATGCCATCTCAAATGACATTATTGATGGCATTACTGATGACATTACCCAAGCTTCTATTGTACACATTACTCTATAAACTATATGGCAATATAGGCCTGAAAGTAAGTACAAAATAGCTCAGAATAATATGAAGCATCATTAATGTCATCACAGATACAACTCCAGTAAGTGCAGCAAGCATGTGTTATGTGCAACATTGACCCAATACCATACACTTCATGGGTAGTCTAGCTCGCATTAACAATCAAACACAGATAGACTCCTACTGCACACAGTGCTCATTATATTTATATCTGTTCCAAGAAAACCAAGATCTCCAGATACTCAACTTCCGTTGAGGCAGAGAGCTGTAGGAGGGACGTTGACTGATGTCACCTCCACTGTGCTGAAGCCTGCTCAAACCTGTTCTGAATTCTAATCACCCTGTGTGACTGTGAGTTGGGAGGAGGGATTTAAGCCTGGCTTCTGCATTCAGAAAGTGTGCTTCAACTGTCGTTTTTGGGAGCTCCTGCTTTCTGCTCCAGTTGCTTGCACTGCTGAATCCTTGAAACCTTGAGGAGTTCCTGCTACTGCTTTTTGCAGTCTCCTGTTTTCCTGTGGCTGCCCTGAGCAGCATTGTGCTTATGTGTTTCCCTTGTTTCTCACTCTTACCCTTCATTCTGCCTATCCTTTCTAGCCTGATATCCTGATTACTATGTTTTTCCCGTTGGGCTTCTGACCATGTATTCACTGAGTTGGCAGTGGTTACCTCTATTTCCTTGCTCAGAATTTCTGTTCGGTCCTTGTTTTGAATTTCTGTGTTTATTCCATGTACCAGAAAGAAATAACTTGTCCCAGCGCCTGTTGGGCACATTCTTGAATTTATTGCTCTGAATCCTAGCTCCAGTTTCTATGAACCAGCATTGCATTACTTGTTCCAGTGCTTGTTGGATACATCGTGCCCTTCGTTCCTGTATTCCTGTTCTTGATTTCTGAAGCCTTGCTCATAATTCCTTGACTTGTTTTTCTCCTGGTCTGGTTGCTGTCCTTTATTCTGGCTATTCTTTCCACTCTGGTTTTCCGTTCCCTTCCAAATTCGGTTCACTATCGATTACAGTCCATATCCATTTACAGTGTGACCTCTGGCTTGGTCTCAATTCTGATCAAGGTAAGGGAAAGACTTCTATTGTTGCACCCAGGTCCTTTGGAGTCTTACCATTCTAAGCGTTGGTGTCAATCTCAGTCTTGGTTCACCTTGCACTGAGTACAACAAACTTTTTTTCTTAAACTTGGACTTTTTAGTGGCGCCGGTGTATTTAAGAGTTACATGTATATGATTAAAGTAAGTGGTGTACTGGTACATGAACAAGAGGTCTTTTGGTAGCTTAGGGACAGCCGTTTGGACTGACATCAGCATATTGCTCTTAACAACAGTCATAGAGTGAAGTCATGCCAAACAAAAGAGGGGGTGCTAGGGAGCAATCCCCGAGACAACTAGAGGCAAGGTGGATTTGCAACCTACGATCTGTGAAACAGGGGTTGAATAGGGACAATGAAATGCACTACTTCCTGTAGGGTATATATATTACTGGTGTAGATACATAGCACAACAGACCAGACAAATAGTAGCCCCAGCTATAATACCCATGTTGGAGCTACCACACTTTCATTCATTATCACCAGTGGGTTCTGTCATTACACTGTCTGGGATTGAACTATGCCTTGTTACCTGAGCCATGTCTTACCGTTTTGTATGAACTAAGGGCTCAATAGCTATTATAACTGAGCAGTGTCGACAGAATTAGAAATGTCTGTGGCTGGTATATGTATATTCGCTGGTCTGTTTGGATTCATTGTACTTTCTGGGATTGAACTATGCCATGTCTTTTAAGCCAGGTTCCATTACTGAAGAGCTAAGCGCTTACTAAGAACATTGACCTTTGTTTTGAATTTACATTGAATTTTAATCACCAAACGTGAACTAATTAGTCCTTGACATTACTAATTTCATTCACTGTTACATGTCTTCATGTGTGACCAAAGGGCTCACTATGTAACAGCCTGAGCTCTTTTTACATAGTAGGTGAATATTCATTATGCGTTTTTGTGTGTAATCTACCTTTGATATTTTAACTATATTACGTTATTTGAATCCTTTCCCCTCCCCATAGGGCTATAATCTAACTAGGAATACGATATTGTGCGTTGAGTGGTGTTTACTTTTTTCAGCGCATAAGAATTGAGTGACTCGGTTACAAGCAATCTCTCTGTTTGAAGATGTCATTATGTGATGATAATTTTTTATGAGGCTTAACGTGTAATAACCCGAAGGTTGTATTGCCATAAATGGACACAATATGTTTAAATTTTGTTATAACGCCATATTTCAAATATGTTATGTCATTTTAATTTTTTCCCCATCCATAGGGAGAAATTCTACCTAGGAATACGATGTTGTGCGTTGAGTTGTGTTTACTTTTTTTCAAACGAATAAGAATTGAGCGACTTGGTTATTTGCAATCTTTTTGTTCGAGGATGTCATTATGTGAAAAGTTTTTTTTTAGGGCTTAACATGTAATAGCCCGAAGATTTTATTGCCATAAATGGACACAGTATGTTTGAATTTCGTTATAACGCCATACGCAGAAATCTTTTAAATTCTTTTTTATGAATTGCGTTTCCTTTTTATATCCTTTGCACTCATTCTCTCGTACATACCACACGGGTAGGAACGTAGGTAACCTTGTGAGGCATTATGTCTCAGCCTCCTTCTTTACCTTTGGACGTATAGGGCATGGCTACTTTAAGGATGAGGTTAGATTCTTGTTCGGCTATTTTGTTCAGTCTGTGAACAATAAAGAATCAGGAGGAGTCACAGAAGCAAGACTGAGGGGGATATTCTCAAGAACGTGTGATAACTACCGCAAAAGTAGCGTAACGCAACTCTCCACATCGCAGTCCATCACGGGAAAATAACACCGGGGTAACGCGGCATTCCCAAGCCGGCGGCACCATGCGATAGGCTCACAATAACGCGACAAATGCCCGCGATGAAGTAAATGCGGCACCCGCAAAAATGCGAAACACGAACGCAAAAAAAGCTGCGATGAGGCCAAGCGCGATACAAAAATCAGCGAAAACCAGCCACAGGCCTTCAATCCCCACGCGTCATGCGGAGAAATGCACCATAAAAGGAAAAAAAAAGAACACACCAAAACCAAATCATAAAGCGTAGCACCATTGATGCACCTGGACCGAGTGCAGAGGACAACCCGAACCCCACAAGCCCCATGGAGGACCAGCCAGGAACCCCGTGCTCGGGGAAGGGCAAGGAGAAGAGGAAGAGGAAGACGGGGTTCAGTCCGCAGGAAGACCGGATCATCGTCACGGAGGTGATAGAACACTACCAACAACTGTTCGTCACCTCCACTACGTCATTGGCAACACAAACGGAAATCTGGCAGTCCATTGTCAACAACGTGAATGCAGTTGGAGTGTCGAGGAGGTCAATGGAGGAGGTCAAGAGGCGCTGGCATGAAGTGCACAGCCAAACCAAGGAGAAACTCGCTGCCAACAGGAAAGCAGCAAAGGCGACTGGAGGTGGGACTCCTGCACCACAGGAGGATCTGGATGAGCTGTAGGAAATGGTGGCCACAGTCATCAGTGCGGAGACGGTGCAAGGAGTTGGTGGACTGGACACAGCTCGATATGACCTGACCCAACAGCAACAGGGTGAGTAACGACCAGGGCCTGGGGGGACCGAGGGAGATGGGCACAATGGCACACATGCACAATCATGCGCAGCACACTGCACACCCACAATGAGTGTGGAACATGTCCCTGATACCCTTGGCACACTGCAGCACACATAGAAACACCAAGTAGGCCCACGTCCATGTATCATATAGGGCTGTGTGTGTAAATGTCAGAATCGGTAGCCCGCCTGAAGTAGTGTCCCCCATCGCATGTGGCTACAGAACATCTCTTCGCATGACGTACTCACACACATCAGTGTGGACACTGTCTGTTTGAATGGATCATATTGATCCACATGGCAAGAAGTTGAACACCATACTCACATTGCTGAAGACACGTAAGAGCACAGGTCTACCAGCAACTATCCCAAACACAATGTCTGGCTCACAGAGGTGGAGCTGCCAATAGGGATCCACCACCTATGTACCAGAGGCAGTCTGTCCCTCCCTGTGTACGGACAATGCTCATTGAGGCACACGACTTGTCATACTAATCAACACTCATCACAGTTGTACACTGGTGAAGTTGCGTTGACTTTATTAGCATGTGCGTGTCAGTACGGGCAAGTGGTGGGCCACAACAGGCAGACAAATGCTTGAGACACTTACAGGCAGAATGGGAACGTGTCGAGGTGCAAGGACTGGGGTGGCAACAATGAACACATATCCTTACGGTTGGCAGCGGTCTCAGCCCACCTTGCCTTGCGGGTCGAGTCATGTGATGTTTGGCGTCTGCTCATTGCCCCGTGTCACAGGACACAACTCATAGCCCATGGGATCTGCATGGAGCTGTACCACCGGACTGCGCCGACTGTGTGCTCTGCTGACAGTGAGCAGGTGAAAGGGACCAACAAGGTCACATGTCGTGCTACATTGCCATGTGTGTAGTCTCCCTCCAGCAGAATGTCAGATTTAGGAACTTCGCCAAACGACGCTGTGCAGCTCCGCCCATGGGGCTGCAGCACCTTGCACAGGTGTGTGACAACACGCGTAGGTGCACGCACATGCATTCTGAGTCCGAGCGAATGCAGACATGTCCACTGTTGTACTGGCTTATGGGACCATTCCTCCACGATGCAACACGGTGTTGGGACCTGTGCTCTGGGTGTCAATCAGTTGTGGCTGCAGGAAGGTAGTCACTCGTCCATGAATGCGAGCGCAGCTTCATAGGCAATCAGTTCCAGAAGTACGTCGTTCTCTAATTCAAGGAACACGAGGGCGAGCCAATCCATTAACTGGTCCGGACAGATGTGCTCCGAGCACGCAGTTTCACCAATCCGCAACACAGCCCAATAGGGGAGCTCCTCGATGTGGTCACTGCACACGATGACTTGTGCAATCTCCCATACACTGCTGCCGGCACAGACACCACATATCAAGGCATCCCATGCCCGGGTATCCCGGCTGCACTCCTGTTCGTGGGCCAACAGGGGGCGCATACCCAAGTCGTAATCCAGTCCAGCTACCGTTGTGTTGGATAGACAGACCTCCATGGGCCACTCGAATGTGCATGATCGACAGTGGAACCATGGCTGGACGCATGTGACGTACGCAAGCCGGAAACTCAGACGGTAACTGATTTGCAAAACTGCCATTGGCAGAGCTCCCAACAGATGCAGCATTCGTGCACGGTACAGTTCCACGTGACTGGGGTTGTGCATGTGCCCGGGATTGCCTGCCATTGCGTTTGTTGGTCTCGTACCACCGGCACTCCTCAGACCGGCGGCAGTTCTGTGGACGATATGCCACAGCTCGGAGTAATGAGTCGTATGTGTGTTCAACGTTTGGACGTATGGGTTGTCTTTTTTACCGATGTGTTGGGGGCATGCCATGCAGGTGTAGCTCGAGCAGGGACAAGTGTGTGTGTGGGGTGTGGACACGTTGCTCTTTCATTAGCGCAGTTCGTGGTGTGGGAGTCGCCAGAGTCTGGCATGGTATCTCACTCGGGGGGTGCCGGGCGCATTGGAGACCAAGGTCGGAGGTTCGGATGTCCTTCCGCCTTGTGTATTGAGAGAAAGGAGCTTTCATGCCTGATTTTAGTCTGACTACTGCTTGCATTTCTGAAATGTGATGTGGCCTTCGCGCTGAAATTGTTGCCAGACCTTGGATTTTGGGTGCACCAATTGTGAGACACATGCAACAGTTGGCATGTCTATGCTCAAGGGCCCGATTGTCCTTGCGCTCCTTGTTCAGTCTCTCTCTCTCTCTCTCTTTCTCTCTCTCTCTGTCCTTTGATGAGTGCCTGACACACCTTCTTATCTGGGATATTGTCTTGCAGGCTGTCACTTACAGATTGTCCAGGGATGACCCGCCATGACTCTTCGAAATAGTTGTTTGGTGTGAAATTTGATTGTGATATTTTGTTTGGACTCTCAATGGTGAATGATTGATTCTGCTTTTTCTGTACTCACATGACTGTTAGTTGTTGTGATTCTGCGGCTTCAGGCCAATGATTTACTCATGATTTCGTGACATTGATGTGCAATATCTTGGTCCAGGGGAGGTGGGGGCTGCCCGGGGTGGGGCCCGGGGGGGGGGAGGTGGCGGTGGGTGTTGTGGCGCTCTTGGGTGTCCGTGCTGCATGATCGTTGGCTCCATGGCATCTGTTGTTCTTCAGGTGTGGCTCTGGGCTGTGCTCCCTTTGATGTTGCAGGTTGTAGTCCGACTTTGCACAAGGTCAGAGCAGGTGTTAATTTCCTGCAGCTAACGCGCCTTATCGCATGTTTTGTGTTCTCATCGCCGATCTGGCTGGTCTTTGAGAATGTTGAGGTGTGGTGTTGTCGTGGCTTTTTGCAGGGGAACGCCTACTCTGCATCTCATTAGCGATAGTTGCCGGGGTCATCCGTGGCGATGTTTTCTGCGGCTGCTATCGCAGGTAAACTGGTGGCGTCGGCTGTTTGCACCAGCTTGTTAATGGGGCGGTAAATTCATCGCGACTTTGACTGTGATAAAGTGCCGATAACTCGGCGATGGATCCTTGAGAATATGCCGCTGAGTACGTAACGGCGTTAGTGTTGCTTGGTGGTCTAGTTGTTGTGGGGAATTCGTGTACGGGCACGTAGCAACTTCGAGAGTTGGATGACTATTTTCTGGATGTGGGACTAACCCGTTATACATAACCCTGGGCATAGTTTGCGTAGTAGCACTACACGTAGCTACGCGAAGTACATTTTGAACTACACGTAGCTATGCAAATTGCGTAGCTGTGTGCTTGACTGCACTGTACAATAATTACCAAAGGCATCTTGCACAGTGCAAGTTAAGATAAAATAAATATCTCTGTCTTTATATGCTAAAAATGCATATAGTTATTTCACAAAAGTAAAAACAATAAAGTAACAAGCAGTGAGAGAGGTGATGATTTTGGGATCCTCCCTAACCTAGGGAGAGAACCAAGCAGATGCCTTGAAAACAAAAAGCACATCTTTTGAACAATTCGGTGGTGGTCCCATCCTCTTAGGACCACCCCAAGCACAGTTATTGGCAAAAATACAATCCCAACCAAAGGCCCTGCAAAGCATTATGGGACGAGATTAGCAGTGGGCAGTGAATATTATAGTATCCAATATCAAAATAATTCTACAAAGAGCTGCAGTTCCACTAGTCGTTACTAGATGTGCCTCACGAGTCAAATGCAAAAGCTTCATGAAAGGGTTTCAATGCTTTTGCATTTGACTCGTGAGGGACATCTAGTAACGACTAGTGGAACTGCAGCTTGATGTATTAATAATTTCAATGCTTTTGCATTTGACTCGTGAGGGACATCTAGTAACGACTAGTTGAACTGCAGCTCTTTGTAGAATTATTTTGATATTGGACACTATAATATTCACTGCCCACTGCTAATCTCGTCCCATAATGCTTTGCAGGGCCTTTGGTTGGGATTGTATTTTTGCCCATAACTGTGCTTGGGGTGGTCCTAGGAGGAAGGGACCACAACTGAATCGTTCACATGATATCCTTTTTGTGTTCAAGGCATCTGCTTGGTCCTCCCCCTAGGTTAGGGGGACCCCAAAATCATCACCTCTCTCATTGCTTGATATTTTATTGTCAAAGTTCACTTTTGTGAATTGGTTATATGCTTTTAGCATAGAAAATTGCTTTATCAAAGCATTTGTAGGTGTTTATTATACTGCTGCTATGCTACGTCAATTAGCACAGTTTTTCACTCTGCTATGTGCAATTTGTGTAGTAGCACAAACTTTGCATGCTCCGTGAGCGTAGTGAATTATTACGCCCAGGGTTAGTTATACACTTGTAAGTACGCTTTGGGAATATTTGTTTGTCCTAGCTGATCGTGTTGTTGCAAATCAGTTAAGGGGTAGGAAGATCTGCTTAAGAGCAGTGGTTACTTAGTGATTGCCATAATCGGGTGGCTTTGACTGTAACTTTAAAACGGTTGCCCTTTGATTCTATTTCTGCTCCCTGAAACACACTTTTTGGATGAGGGTTGATTAATTTGTAGGTACTTTACAACTCATTTGGGTAACCGTAACACACGCACCTAAGCTTATTTCTTCTTGTTTGAAAGGGCTGCCATGTGACTTTAAGTCTGTTCCCTGACACGCACAAGTTGGGCGAGGGTTGATTTTAATTAATCAACAGTCTGAAACACTTCGAGGGTACGTTATAACTTACTTAGGTGATTGCAGCACGCGCACCTCATTTTACTGCCTAAGACCTAAGGTACGCGTCTGGTTGTATCACGGTGTACGCGCTCCTCGGGATTGCATGCAGTCAATTTGTGTTATAGATGCTCACTAAGGGATGTATTGCTGTATTCTTTTATTCATGACCAACGGTTTTCTGGATTAACAATGCCATTAACCACCACTACTGTGAGGTAGTTAGTTTGCAGGACGGAAGTCGTGCGTGTGGAGGTTTTTACCGTTAGGGTTCACAAACTATTGCTTAGGGAGGCTTCTTACTTGGAAGGCTCCACACCTGAATATGTGGTGTTGGAATTCCTCACATACCCGGTAACAGTTTATATGTCAGATTGTGACATACGACGCTCACTCTATATGATTTCGGATTCAGGCAGATATGTGGTGTTGGGACTCTTCTGAACAGAACTATGGTAAACCACGCTTACTCAGTAGTTTTCCTTGTTCGAGGTACTTCTGTGAATACATGATGAATTACTAATTCCGTGAGGGACTAAGGAGCAGTCTAAGTGCGATAGATTGCTGGTGTTTCTGAATTGGACTTTGAGACAGTGCTAACACGATACATTGGAAAGCCCTTGATGTTTTGGATTTTCTCACTATTTAGAGTTGTAATGGTCTAGCTCCTCCACCACTTCACTGGTTTAGTCACTGAAGGGATAGGTGACTGTTTGACACGTTATAGGTATAAGTTCATTCTGCCCACAAATTCTACACTATACCTTTTTGTTTCATGCTGGACTATATCTTTATGACCTAAATGTTAATTTTAAAATTTTTAAGAAGCACTTTTTGCTTCCTAATGTGGAGTATAGTCTTTGAATGTCAAATATTTTTGGCACTTTCCGTTTCTCTCCACATCTTCTCACTGCTGTTTTTTTTTCTTAAACTTGGTCTTTTTAGTGGCGCCGGGTGTATTTAAGAGTTACATGTATATGGAGAAATACATACTTATTGTTGCAAACATTCTTTGTATATGCTTGCAGCCCTGTAGAAGCCTTTGTAGGGCGAAACGCGTTGGCTGTGCCTACTTGTTACTGAAGTTAATGAAATAAAGAACCTTTCTGCTTATACGAGAATACAGTGAATGGAATATTATTGAACATTGAAACGTCCCGTTAAGATTGTATTGCCTCTCATATTTCTGTTGAAATCGTATTTAATTTATGACCATGTGGCAGCTGGTCGTTTGAGGTGGGCAATACACGAGTTGCGACACATGAGTGACTATACTGGGTGGTGCAGTTTTTTTTAGCCTTGCTGCCTTTCTCTGCCCTCATTACTTTAATCATACTTTGTTCTTGTTTTTCTCCTGTCCTGTGATGTTTATTGTCCTCAGTTATACTTTGAGCAGCGTGGTATTACCTTGCCTTGTCTCCTTGATAAATGTTACCTCTGGAATCACTCAGCACTGCCTTCGCTCCCTGACATTCCCTGCCCGCACTCCTGCAGGCAGAGAAGGCATGTATGTTCCCACCTGGTGGGAGAATTGAAAATACTCCCACCAACTGGGAGCAAGCATGTTTCCCCTTCCCTAGTGCGGGCAGGAAAATGACTGTGTCCTGGAAGTGGTCTCCCTGGGACACAGTAGCTGAGCTAGCCCCGTGGGATGAGTGGCTTCACTCACTGTGATCTCGTGAGCTCCCTGGAGAGGAGCCGCAACTTCCATTGATTGCTCACGATGAGAAACCAATTGCAGGTCCCTCAAAGACACTGAAAATTGACTATGAGCATGTTTTGTATGGTTTTCGTAAAGATCACACATATGTCCCCCCTTTAAAGTTTAGTGTGGCCCCAGGGTATGGTGTCCTCAGGGCCTACAAAGGCTCGGGGAGGGGGGCTGTACAACCCTTCCTGCTTTGTGCACATTTCAGCCCTGGGGGATGGTGTTTTCGAGGCTTACAAAGGCTTAGGGGGGCAAGTGCCAACTCCCCTTAATTATACCTGGCCCCAGGGATGGGGTTCCCCGGATCCCAAAACGGGCTTGGGTAGGGAGGATCCACTGATGCCCCCCCCTCCCAAATATTTTTTTTTAAATTAGCTGGCCGACATTATTTTCCAGCAGTAGTCCCATGAGATCCTGGGGAAAATGGCAGATTTTATGTATATATATTTTGGCCCCTCTGTGTCCTCTGCACAGGACCTAGAGGGCAGGGTATCCCTACCTTACCCGCTTCTAATATTTTATTTTTAAACTTCAGGACAGAGGACTAAGTCTACGAGTCTTTGGTGGATCTTGCTGGGGGTTCATTGGGCTTTATTGGGACCTACATTGAGCAGCAGCCTGTCGATGTTGAGGCATTCCTGGGCACGGGTTTTGCCTGCTCATAGCCTACGATAGACAAATTATCATTTCCATCTCCTCAGGTGCGGATACAGTGGCGGGTAGATTTCACAGCTGTCTTGGGCACATTATGGAATGGACGCACAAGAACTATCTTAAACTAAATACAGATAAGACGGAGGTTATGGAATTTGGAAATGGACCTCCTATCTGGAATCAAACATGGTGGCCGGCAGTGGCAGGAGCCTGTCCGGTCTCAGTCGAAAAAATGAGGAATTTAAGATTTCTGTGTGATGTCCAGCTAACCTTCTCAGGGCAGATTAACCAGGTGACGTCATCCTGCTACTTTCTTCTAAAAAATGTTGCGTAAAATCTTGCCATTTATTCCCTTAGACCTGAGGAAAACGGTTGTGGTCGCCCTAATTCTTTCTCAAATTGACTATTGCAACGCTCTGTATTTAGGCGTTGACAAACGTTAACTGTCAAAACTGCAATCTTTGAAAACTGCTGCAGCACGAACTTTGCTCAATATTCCTAAATAGCATCATATTTTTAGCGCTATTAGGAATCTCCACTGGCTTCCAGTTAGGCAGCGAACTAGGGGGCATATTAGCAAGACCGGCGATAAAATTATCGCCGTTTTAGCGGCAGGAAACTGCCGCTAAAACGGCGATAATGGGCTTGCTAATATGCGTTATAGAATTCCAATAGAAGCCCAGGTTAGATGTCCTGCACATCTAACCTGGGCTTCGATTGGAATTCTATAACTCATATTAGCAAGCCCATTATCGCCGTTTTAGCGGCAGTTTCCTGCCGCTAAAACGGCGATAATTTTATTGCCGGTCTTGCTAATATGCCCCTCGGTTTGAGCACTATGCCTGGTGCATAAAGCCCTCTATGGGGGAGGGCCAATGGATTTTCACAAACTATTCCAATGGTACACCCCCCCGCCTTCACCCATTGGGGCCAATAAATGGTCTGGCCTCCAATTTGGGTGACAATGTTCTGCCATAACGGCGCATCATGATGCAACAGGTCTTCAGTGCACACGAGTATGCCACATTGCTCTCACCATCAGTGGGCAATCAATGGCTTGTCTGGGTACTCTGGCCTACAGTATGCCCAGGCATGGTGGGGACCCCAGAACTACCCACTCAATGGAGACCCACATGGGTCCCTTAGTATCGGTCACTAGAAAGTGTACAAGTTGCGAGAGTTGCTGAGCAAGATAGTAGAGGTACATATCTGGTAATCACAGTCTCGCCAACCTGGTATCTGTGTGGAATCATACTGCTTTGAGTGGTGGTCTCCTGGCTGCTCAATTGCTCAAATGAAGAGTTTGATGTGTATATTGAGTACAGGGAGTGTCACTTTCAGAATAATGAGGGGTAGCATGCCAAAGACATAGTTCAACCTCAGCTCATCACCGTTTTCACCATCTGTATTTGGCCACATAAAGATATGTGTAGGTCAAAATCAATAGTAGTTACAGGGGGCTGCAGGTTATCTGATACCTTGTTATCAAGTCCTCTATTAACCAAGCTGCCCAAGTACTTTAATTTGGAAACTTTTAAAGTGAAGCTATTGTCAATAGAGGAATGATGTGTTGACATAGCTTCACATTTCCCCCAATTTATTTGGTAGACTGAGAACAAAAAGAAATAATGACTAGAGGAGATCAGAGAAAAGACATAGATATCTGGGTCTCTAAGGGTTATCTGTACATCACCAACATACAGCAGAATCTTAACCAGCCCGCCTTAGTGTCAATGCCCATAATATGTCCATTTTGCCATCTGGCAGATACCAACAGCTCCAGGGCAATAAGAAACAGGAGCAGCGACAGCGGGCAGCCCTACTGTGTCCCTCTATGGATATCAGAAACTCAAGACATGCCTCCACAGTCTATTTGGACGGCAAAATTCAAATACAGCCATTTCACTTAGCCTGGAAATCCTGGCTTACCCTCACCCATTCTATGGTACAAAAGAGGTAAATAGGTACCCCCAGTCTCTGTGATCAAATGCCTTCTTGGCCTCTAGGGTGAGCACGATCTTGTGATCCTTATCGGCTCTCTCCTGCTACAGGACTTTCACCAGCATTCTCATATGGTCCTTGGATGTTCAGCTAGGTACAAATCACACTTGTGAATTGTGTATGAGGTTCGGTATATGTGCCTGAGCCACGTCACCAGCACCATGGCCCAGGATTTTCACATTTTAGTTGATTAGTGAAATTGGCCAGTAGCTGGAAAAGAAGGTGGGGTCCATGTCCATCTTAGGATAAGGCTGCTAATTACTTTATTGTATTCGGGGTGGAACCCACCGATGGTTTCAGCCTCCTTGTAGACCCTATGAAAGAATTTAATGGGGAATCCATCATCTCTAGGTACTACAGGTTTGCTATAAGGCTTAGCCAAAATGGCATCAGATATCTCAGTTAATTACCCCTTCTAATAATTATCTACCTTGTTCCGACAGAGTGGAGAGGTGAGTGTTCACCAGGAATGTCAATTACTGCTAGTAGCAGTCTTGCACATCAGCAGTGTACAGGTTCTAGAGGAAGTGCGCAAAAGTGTTGGCTATGCCCACTGGATTGGTAGCAAGGATACTGTCTGTAGATCTAATGACAGGGGTAGTTAGGCAAGTTTCACGCTGGCGTAGCTGTGCTGTGAGGAGTCGGCCAGCCTTTTCCCCCTGCTCATAGTGTCTTCATTTCAAGTGCCTTAGAGCATACTCTGCTTGCATGGTGAAATGCGTGATGAAATCGAATTTCGCCAGCTCTTCTTACCTCAGCATTTGGGGGATGGGTATTTTATTCTCTGTTCAGGGCATCAATCTGATCCAGCGCAAAACCAATACCTGATCAGGGATCAATACTCAATAATATCACAGAACAATGGCCCATACACATTCACCCAAATCCCTGATGCGCTGGGGTCAATTTATATAAGTTCAATTCGTTACCTTCTAAAATTCATGTATGACATTCCAAAAATACTTATCTAACTTATACATCAACTTTCCTTCCACTTGGTCTATGAACCAATTAGTTGAATAGTTGATGGCAATGATACTACTATCTAACTAACTATTCAATAAGCTCAATAAACACAGACTCTCGTTGAAGTTAATAAAGTTTTATCTCAATTAAATGATAAAAAATTGCTCAATGCATACAGTCACAAGTGCAAACAATGAACTCACAAAAGGGGGAGAAAAACATCAGCAGTTTCAGATAGAGACAAACTCATCAATCAAATAATGACATTGTGCATGAAGGAGTGGATAGATGAAGAGACAAAAGTTTCAGAGACAAAATACATTTGCAGATAATTTTGCAAGAACGAGTCAGAATAATACAAACCCAAAGGATCTGTAGAAAACCACCCCTCTGGCCAAAGTGATGGTGGGGGTCCCCTGAAATAGAGTCAGGGAACAAAGATTACAGGGACAGGAACGGGACAGGACAGGAACAACTAGGCCTCTCTGCAAACCGACGGACAGCGACACATCTCCCCTCTCTCTCTCTCTGTAGCCAGCCTAACCTAACCACACCCCTAAAGGCACCCAAGTTATACCCTAAAACCTACATGTCCGTCCCACATCAGTTGAAACATTTCACGAAACTAGACAGATGATTGGAGAGTTTTAGAGGTGGTCCGTCACACCACTGTGACTTCATTCAAAATTTGGGCTTATTCATTGTTCTACACCCATTCCCACGATTTCATAATTGTTCCGTTCAAACGATTTAATTCATGTTACGATTGCACATAATTTTAAGCAATGTCCGCGGAAGGAGTCTTTTTGTCCCACGGTCAGTCACATCCCTTGGCAGGCGATCATCACATTGGCCTTAAACCCCTGCACTTCTTCTGCTGTGCTCAGCGCTTCAGTGTGCCTTTGACAGATCAATTTCACTCGTTTATCCTGCCCCTCCTTTATCCGGCTAAGTTATGGGTAAATGGCGTCTCATCCAGCTCACTATAGCAAATGGAAAATGAACATTCATTAATTATATGATAATGTAGTTTTCACTGTTTACCACCCACCTTTGCACTATTCCCTGTTAGCATTTTTCCTAGCATAGCTTTATGCAAAAGCGGTATTATTTATAATTTCAAAGCAAGCTGCAACATGCAAACTACAAAATGCACATGCGGCCAAGTCATGCATTATTTCTCGTTTCTTTCAAAGCACAATGTAAATATGGTTTTAGTTCTTTCATGCGTTATCTCACGTTAGTGCATGCATGCGCAAAGCAGTTTTCCCTTGTGTTCATGTAAGGTGCACGTTAATTTTCTATTACTACTTACTGTTAGTACATATTATGGGGGTGTTAATTCGAGCAGGTTTCTTTGCGTGAAATCCTGCTCCATCAAATCCTCACTTCTAGTTGCGTTTTACTTTCTCTAGCCAACTGTTTCCTCAGGGCAAGCCTCTCATCAATTCGCTCTGACTGCAGCTTTACCGTCCGCCCATAAGCTTTGAGTGGATGACACCGATGTCTCGTTGTCATTAAATTACTAGAAAAAGTGTGCAACTAGTTGTATCTTGGCTTTGGGTGTTTTGTAGTGTGATACGTTATAGTACCATCGCACAGAGGATTGGGCAACATGCCCCCTCTCGAACTCCAACAGCACCGGGCCGTGTTCCAAGATTGCCCCTGTTTTGATCTGACAGTCTGCAACATGTGGTGATTCAAAAGAAAATAGTCAATTCTAGAGCATGTCACATGAACTGCAGAAAAAAAGGTTTAGTCTTTGTTTCGCAGATTTAGGCACCAGGGGTCCATCATCCTATTGTCTTCCATAAAGTTCAGTAGTGCCGCCCGGTCCATGGCATTATTCCGGTCATACATTCCTGTTTTATCTAATTAGGGGTCTAGTGCTAGGTTCCAATCAGAGCCCATCACTATATTTCACTTTCTCAAATTCCACAAGGAGCCTAGAAATGGAAGGAAATAGACCAGCCCTATCGCCATTAGGCACGTATACAGATCCCAGCACTAGTGTTGGGTCTAGGGTCTTCACTTTTGCAAAAACATCAGATCCACAGACATGTTCAGCACTATGTATTGTAGAGTTTTACAAGGAAGGGTGGCCACTCCATACCTCCTGGGGGAGCGTCTAGAGGCAGGAGTCTCTGGGGGGCTGACTGCCTACCTTGTAAAGCCGGTGCTAACACCCGACCACCCAATCCCTTTTCAATTTTTCCGATTCTGACTCTGACAAATGTGTCTCTTGCAACATGGCTATGTCAGGAGATGTTGTGGCTAAGTAGGCCAGCACCTTTTTCCACTCAATAAAATGTCTGAGGCCATTTACATTCAGAGAAAGAATCCAAAGTGGTTTCGTGCTGTGGTGGCGGGCCACACTTGCCTAACTGTAGCCAGAACTGCAGCAAGCAAGAGAGGCAGCGGCAGTTCCTCCGCAATGGCAGAGGAGCGTTGCCCACTGGCTCAGAGCCAGCAGCTGAAAAATAAAATGATAATTTATTATTGTTTCATTTTTCAGCTGCTGGCTGACCCAGCGTGTGCAGGTAGGCCTTGGGAGAGGGGAGGAGGAGTGGTAGGTGCACTTTCAAGTGCACATGTCAGTTTGGCTGGCCGGCTTAGGTCGGCCAAACTGACATGCACACTTAGGTTTCTCCAACCCAGCTGTATTACACAGCCGGGTTGGAGAAACAGCACAGACTCCCTGTACCTGAGCGAGCGTTAATCCAGCCCACTCAGGCCAATCCCCATACTGCTCTCATGCTTGAGAGAAGCGCAGGGATTGGATGCGAAGTCCGTGATGCTGTCCCAGGGACTACTGGGACTAGGAACTGGAAGCAGAGGAGTGCGAGGCAGCTGGCAGCACCAGGTAAGTCTTTTAATTACATTTTTTTTAAACCCCCCACCACGTGCTCCCCCTGCTGCTCCTTCCGCCCCCTGTGCCAACTCCACCCGGCCCATCACTCTTTATCTGTGTCAGCCACCGCTAAAGAGAGGCCCCACTAAGTAAAATGCACAAGGCTCAGGTAAATAGATTAGGGAAGATGATAGGGCTCGGATCTACGGCCTCTGGTGATGAGCCCACCCCCCCAACAGGGTCACTAACCAGAAGGGTGTAAGGTGTGGTATAAGTGTGGTGAGGGTTGTGACTCCTAAGCAGCACAGAATAGAAGTGCGATGAGATTCAGAGAGGTGGCTAAGCCTAAGAAAACAGCAAGGTCCATACAGAAACACCGGGTTCTTGAAAATGACCACTAACCAGAACTTCAGTCGGGTGAGCGCACGTCTTCCTTCTCTTTACTGTCAGTACATTTGATCAAAAAAGAAAGTCCCCAGGCCTGTACATAAATCAATGTTGAAACATAGGACCTCAGCATTGTTTCCTCTACATACGCACTAGTCCATGACATGTATCTGTAACCTATGGTCCCCAGTGTAATGGCCAAGGTTCTTGGAATTAGTCTACCCCCGAGTGGGCATAGTTCCACATCATACTAGGAAATGTCTTACCTGGTCTCCAATGTCCATCACCAATACACAACATCACCAAGTCCATGCTGTACTGAAGACCACAATCAAACCTTTAAGGGAGAGTGGGACCTGTCTCTGTCACTAGAGAAATGTTGAGGAGAGGTCCACCTCTTCCTTCCCTACTACCTTTTCAGGACCTCATTCATCTTTTCTTACTCCAAGTAAGGGTTTCCCAAGTTGCCACGGCCAGGTAGGATTGATGCAGTGTTTCCCATCACAATGGTATCCTGTGGCTCTGTGGGTTGCGACGTATCCATGTCCCTAGTGCCAAGAGATTCCAAAAACCGTTCTAGGTCCTCAGGTTCATGAAATTCTCTGAGTATCATTCATAGTCAGGAGCATTGTGGCTGAATTTAGAAGGTCGTAGCGGATATCAAGCTTCCGCAGGGTGGGGCACAACATTAGGAACTTCTTGCTATGAAGAATGGTGCCATTCAAGATGTCAGCTGCAATGTAAACCTTCGACTCTCTGTACAAACAGGGACCTTTGTGTTATTTCACCGCTGAGATTGAGTGCTGTGCTTGTTGCTGATATGATGACAGTGATGGGGCAATGCAATGCCTTGTGGGTTTCCATCCTAGTGCGGCTCCGGTGAGCATGCTGGAACATGAGTGGAGGAGCGAAACTGATGCCAGTCAATGCAGGCAGGAACATCACAAGGAACCCCTCCATATCTGCTGCTTCAGCTCCCTTTGGAACCCCAAAGAACTAACATTGTTTTGTCTGCTATGGTCCTCCATGTCCACCTACTTCTTCCTTGTGAGCCACAGCTCTTAGCCTCATCCAGTCCCCATTCCAAAGTGGCTGTGCAGTCCTCCAGGTTAGTCAATTTTGTGTCTGTGTCATTGAGTTGCCGCTGGAAGGAGGCCAGCTCTGCCTGCAATGACCTAAGGTCCGTAGCCATCGATCTGGTGTCAGAACTGATGGAGTCCATTATCGATTTAATCAAAGCTAATACACATATCCGTGTGTCCAGGGTAATTTTGTCAGTTTGTCTTGGCTGCGACCTGTTTTCCCCCGCACAACGTCCCTGAAAAGAAATAGGTTAAGTTGACTTCTCCTTTGACATTCGCTCATCGTATCTGGAGTGGGGTAGAGAACTAATGGATCAGACACCCCAGGCCAACATTCGAGGATGCAGACTGTCAGTTACTACCCCTAGTGTTCCCGTCCTTGCTGGTTCACCCTTCTGGCTCACAGCACTAAGGCCCTTTATGCTAGGGCATGGGTACTCACAAACATTTTCGCAGGTGCCGCAAAGTTTGGTCTTTGTTGTGAGCGAGGGCCGCACTAATGCCGATGGCTGGAGGGCGGTGTAAAGTTGGTGCAGAGGAAGCAAAGCATGTATATATAGTGGCTGAACTAAATTGTGCAATGTGAAACCAGACAACCTGAGATGAATCCCACTTCACAAAATTGTGTGACCCTGGGCTATTGTTTTATTTCAATTTTCTTCCTTCTTCTTCATTATCACATATAAGAGGACCTCAAAATACATGACTTCAGGATGCTGCTGCACAAAATCATCTCCTGTGCTTGGATGTAATCACTAATAGCATTGTTGTCAGGGTGGGGGTGAGGGGGAGAAAGCATGAATGCTTCTACATTCATGTTTGAAAACCATCACTTTAAAAAAATACTTCTGAATGCACTGCTATAATTTGATTTACTGAGGTGAAATGGTTGAACACGTCAATGAAATACACTTTTTGAAAATGAAGGTGTTCCTAAAGTAAAGAGCCTAGTTATTTCCTTTCCAGAACTGCAATTAACCCTTACATAAGTGCTTGCTGTATATTTAACATTAAAGTTAGTGCTGAGTGGAGTACATAGCAGCCCAGTGCTGCTGTTGATCAGAGGGCCGCATGTAAAGGTCAGGAGGGCCGCATGCGGCCCCCTGGCCGTACTTTGAGTGCCAACTTGGTAGAGAAACCTCACACCACTGATATTTAATTCCAGTCCGATTCCTGATTCTATTACCTACAAAGAGCAGTCATCCATCTGCCCGAGCAGATTGCTAATTTATCATAGATTATTTGCTTATTACCCTGGGGTCTTTGATCAGTAGCACTATTGTATTGTCTACCGCCAGTCAGTGCAAGCGACGAAGAAGGGAAAACAGAACTAACCTGCTAAAATAAACGCAGCCTGGAAGAGCATCATCACCAACCAGACGATATGATAACTTGTTCATTTAAAGATCTGAAAGCTTTGCGAAAGGAAGGGCAATTATAAATAGAAGCTATCACTGTTTAACATTGTGTATGTACACTGTATTCTTTTTGCATTTCAAATACACCGCAAGTAAAAAGCTAGCAAATTATATTTCTTTTCACTTTTTATTTGCACCTCCAAGGAATCATTCCCCATATTTTTATACTAGCAAAGTTAATATGTTTTTATCAGTCTTCCCGTGTCTAAACTTTGAATGAACCATCTTATAATCAGTATCTACTGCGTTTAAAGCCTGCTGTGAAAGCGGAGAACCAATTTAAAGTCACGACATTTAAAGTGACTGCATAATAATCCGTAGCTCTTCCAGGCACTGACTGTGATTTCTATCTTTTGGATAGATGTTTAAAACTTTACATGACCGTGATTTCTAACTTCAGTGGGTAGCATACACGCTATTTTTCTTTTTCTCGTCACATTTTTAGCCAAGTAGTTAAAAAAAATATATCTGTATTGAATCTGTGTGATATTGGGAATTTGTGCAACTAAGGGGAATAAAACCACTTTTAGCAATCTGGCCTTTAAATAGTACTGTACGAAATTGTGCAATATTCTATGTATTCGGGAACTGTGCAATTCCTAAATGGAGAAAATCTTCACTCAGCAATTGGACTTGCTAATTTAAAGACCGAAAGCATCAACTGTAGCCAGTGGTCAAAGTGGGCGGGATCAGCAGGGCACGGTGTGCCCCTACTTCTTTAATTCAATTGATTCCGTTCCCCTACTTTTTTTTATTTTAAACATGCATCCCAGCACGGCAGAAATAGCCGAGGCCTACCGATAAGTTTCGGTGTTCGTGGCCGTTCGGGATGGGCGAGGAGGGCAGAGAAGGAAAAGGACTCTGGGGCATATTGTCATGGTCTTTATCGCCGCTTTAGCGGCACTTTTTGCCACTAAAGCGGCGATAATTTTATCGCCCTATTAGCAAGCTGATTCAGGCGTTAGAGGCCACGTTAACAATCGCCTTGCATGTCAGCGATAATTATCGCTAATGACATGCAAGGAAGGCATTCTCTACTAAAAGCGACTGAAAACAGTCGCTAATCCCACTACCCCCTATTAGCAAGGCAGGCGAAGCGATAAAATAATTCGCGCTAAGCGCGTTTATCGCTATGTTTTATCTCCTGCTAGTGAGGATGACTTACCTGTTTAAGGTATAGGAGGTGGATTCTAATGCTGAATCCACCTTAGCGATAATGCGAGAATATCGCTGCTTTTCCAGCGATATTCTCACATTTTACCGCTATCGCTGGAAATGTTATCGCTATGGAGATAAACCTTGTTAATAGGGTGTTATCTCAGCGATATTTTCCAGCGATAGGCGGCGTTAACCAAAGTCGCGCTAAGCGCGGTTAGCGATAAATATCGCTATTCCTTGCTAATATGCCCCTCTGTCTTTTCCTTCTTTCCCAGAGAAGACAAGGACAGTGTCCACTTCTGCTCTGCCGGTGGCAGCTGCCCCCCCTCTCTTTCTTCCTCTTCCTCCCTCTCTTTCTGTCTTGCTCCTCCTCACCTACTGAAAACCATGACTTCAAGAAACGGTTCTCACCTTCTCTTCCCTCCATTCGTTTATTTGTTCCCCAGTGAAATGGATACAAAAAAGAAAAACACTTTTGCTGGAAATATCTTTTTCTTACATTTTTGTTTTCCAAAGTGCAGCCTCGGAATAAAAGGTTCAAAGCATGAAAAATAAATAAACAACTAAATAAAGCAAGACAGAGTGGTCGCAAAGTGGCCAGATTGATTTTATTCACACCCAAACACATTAGCGTCTCTTTACAGAGTTTGCCAGTGAAGGCTTCTTTGTTTTCTTGTCTTTCTTTGAACAGCATTGTTTTCCCTGGATGAGGAAGTGCACAATTCCTGGAGGTACTGCAATACCTGGTTGCAGGGGCGGCTCCTCCACTAGGGCGGAGGAGCGTCGCCCCACTGCTTTCTCGCAGTGCGAGAAGCAGAAACATAAAATAGTAATAACTACCATTTCATGTTTCTACTTCTCGCACTGCGAGAGAGCAGAAGGGGTTGGTTGGGGGCGGGCGGGTGGGCGTATCTGCTCTAGGGCAGGGGAGGAGTGGCTTGCCCACTCTTGAGGGCACTGACTGTTTGTTCGGCCCTCTGGGGCCGCCCAAACCAGTCATGGGCACTCTGCGCTTTCTCCATGTAGGCGCCTACATGGAGAAAATGGCCTCCCCATAGGCGCCTGGCTGGGCGCCGTCCCGACCAATCACAAAGCTGCCATTGCAGTGTTGTGATTGGCTTAGGGGAGGGGAGGGAGGCTGCCTGCTTCCTGTTCCTGCCAGAGGCAGGAGAGCAGGTCAGGAGCAAAGACGACGCGGGACCCGGGAAGGTTAGTTTATTTTATTTTTTAAATTACCCCCCCCCTCGCGACCACCCACGTAATCCCCCACATCCCCCCTAACCCGCGAGTTATGCCGGCCGCGACTGCCTGGTTGATGGGCTGTACCACGTCTCTGTGTTCACGGATGTGGTCTTTTTAAACCATGCTGCTTACGTTTTGCAAGGATATATGGAATGGACATTGAAACTGGTCCCTTCCTGGCCCTGTAGTCATGTCCTTAACTTTTCAGGCAAAAACACTCATTGATTTCTGAATAGTGAGTGTTTAAAGCATTAAGGTAACCTTGTTGTTCCTGCTTACATTTCACATGTTTTACTTAATTTTGCATTCCCTATGAGTATTTGCTTTTTCCAGGATGTTGTTACTTTTTTTTCAGGCAGCATATTACTCTTGTCTAGTGCGCATTTTGAATTGAGTCGCATCCAGTTGTTTTTAGCGGGGCACAATTGGGTTATAGCTGAAGGCAGTGCGAGTTTCTCTCAGTGGGGCAGTATGGTGTTCAGTGGGGGAGAGAATGTGACACTATGGTCAGAGCTGCCAAATTTGGAACTGGGGAACCAGGTTTAGCCTTCAAGACCAGTCCCGCAGACCACTCTCCTGAGGGAGCACATTCCTATGCTAGACCTTAAAATCCCTGGTGCCTTAGCACCAGCAGGTGAACCCTAGCGGTGGCAAGTGTGGGCTAACCTTGAAGGCCTGTCCACCACAATCCATACTGAAGTGTACCTCTAGTCTTGCGGGCAGGCCTATGAAGCAGCACACCCTAGAGCAACAGTGACTCTACTACTGAGGTCACAGGACCTTTGAGAAGGTCCAGCTCTAGGGCGGTGCGACCGGTGTGACTGCACCGGGCGCTGACTTTGGTTGGGGGCGTCATGTTTGCAAGTATTTATATGGTTTTAAAAGTGCTTGCTGCCTCCTTCCTGGCCGTCAGAAATTTTTGGCAACAATAAAAATGTCATGATAACTCCAGTGATTAATGTTTTTCCCAGAGAGAGATCGGAGTTTTGTCTAGTGGAAGTTTTGACTCATGGAAAGGTAGCACAGAGGGTTAATGTGCATGCTGCAAAGAACATGTACCATGCAGATCACAAAGTGCACAAAATGTAAATAGGTCAGTGGGTTTCTGCTTTTGTCAGAGAGATCCTTTTGTTATTTGCAGTCTATAAGTTTCCTAACATAGAACAGTGAACTATTAACTGTCATCTAAGAGCTGCATGCAAACTGCAAGGTATAAATTAGAGCATTGTGGTTTTTCCCCCCAGTCTTTGATTACCCTAATGTTGCAAATAGTGTTCATTAGGATAGAAATCAATTCTGATTATTAAAGAGAACTCCCAACCATGATATTACATTTTAAATTCTGAGTTTGTGTTTCTCTAGACCAATCACTATTAAACTATACTGCCTACATGTGACTCCTACACCTTGTAATCCTTGGTCTTATATAACATTCCCTTTACAGTGATTTACACACGTATAATTTAAAGTGCTCTGACACCCTATAATGGTATTAGTGGCGCTGTAAATCAAATTAAATGCATCTGAGAAAGAGTATGGTTATGGAGACTTGAAGAGTATGGTGATGGAGAAGTGAGGGCCATTGTTAAAGGGTGGTAGTGAGGGAATCCATGGTGAAGGGTCAATGGGGGGCACCATAAAACATTGCACAGGGCCCCACCAGTGCTCAAGCCGACCTAGCCTTTGAGGCCAGTCCGCCTCATCCATTGGTACCTCCATTGGCCTTGTTTAAGCAGTAGTAGCTGCAACTCACAGGGATCGGCAATGCAGGATTTGCACGCACACCAAACTAAGTCTGCAAACTTCATGGTCTCTCTGCTTCATGCACAAGCACTTTTAACATGGGCTGCCTGCTTTGGGGACGCTGGAATTATGCCGCAAAGGAGGACAAAATTATGCTGCAATTTTGACTAAATTATGCAGCAAAAAAAAGCCGCAGCTTAATGAATTATATTTTCTGATACTTTATTATTTTGACATTTTTCACATGCGAACAGTCTCTGGAAAGATTTTGCCTTATTAGTACCAGTGTAACATACAGATGCAGTAGTGAGAAAGGTGATAAGTCAACCTTTGCAAATAGCCCTCCACTTCGCAGCAACACAAGTCACATTTTTTAGTAACTTTTAATCCGTTTGAGCTACAAACAATTTGTTAGTTAAAACTGTCAGATTATGCAGCAGATGTATTGTGTCAAATATGGCAGAGCCATAATTATATAGAAAACATTTGCAAACTAGGATATTTTGCCATTCTTTATGTGAACTGCTCTTTTGGAGAAAGGGAGAAGTGCTGATGACAGAAACTGCATGGCTCGGAGACAAATGGCTAGTGACTCAACTTTTAAGCGTATTCGGGACATTCTGTGATTGGAAACATATCCCACTTTGTGAATGTATTTTAATGTCAATAACTCATATTAAACCTTAAATAATCATGTGCATCTATTGGTTGAATTAAATAACATAATAAGCTGTAACTGGTTAGTGAAATGGCAAACATATACAAAAAAATGGGGTGTTTGGCGCATTCTGGCCACACCTCTGACTCCGCCCACTGATCCAATGCTTGGGCTATTCCCACCCTCTGATTCTCCGCCCACAGTTCCCCTACTATTTTTTCCCCACTTCAACCACTGACTGTAGCCCTCAGAACTACAAAAGCGGCAAACTAGATTCAGAGCGGCATTTCTCCTTCAGGGTGACACCGCAGAGATGCAATCTTTAGAGTCAGTGCTCTAGCCGTTGGAGCACCAGTGACCCTACTCTCGCATTAATAGGGGATCACTATTAAATTGCGCTATGCCGCAGGCTGCCCGCTGGCACGCCAAATGCACGCCAAAGGCAAGTCAGTCTGCACCCGTCCATGCCTCGATTGCACCTAGTGCCAGGAACCCTGGCTCTCTTCCCTCACTACTAATAGGAAAGTATACTCTCATGAGGAGCAGTTCGTCGCTAATCCTCAAGGTAGGGACTGTAAACGTATATCCCTAGACCTTATCAGCATTACTGATGCACGAACCACGATTTGTCATGGTTGCAAGGCTGCAAGGCTTTGCCATTTTTCAATAAGGAACCTAACCCTTTGACCAATATCACCAACCTGGAGTTAATCTCCAAAAATGACAGCATCTGCTGCACATTGTTCAATGCAAGGCTCATAATGAAAACTAAGGTATAATTTGCCAATTTTCTTGACAATTACAGAATAGACCTGGCATTTGTCACTGAAACTTGGGCAGACACTACATCAGGATCAGATCTGTTGACAGCTAACCCCGCAGGATACCCTCTACTTAGACTGCGCTGTCAAAATTGGAGAGGAGGGGGTTTAGCGGTTGTGCACTGCAGCAATAGAGCAGCCTCTTTCCTACAAATCCCTGCCCTAGACTGTGAAGCACTTTCTTTCAAAATTGAAATTTCAAAAAATCAATCCTTTAATGGGATACTTATCTATTGCCCACCAGACCAGTAGACCACTTTTGAGCAAACTATCTGCTCAATATTAGAACCCTACCTCAAACTGACTGATATTAGTGTTTTAGGAGATTTTAACTTCCATTTGGAAATTTCTGAGGACAAAGACATGAACATTTAATAGACACAATGGGCAGCATTAGTCAAACCAAACTGGTTCAAGAACCCACTCACAAAGCCGGCAATTCCCTGGGTGGGATTTTTTCTAACAACCAAGCTCTTTCAGTTACCACTACACTCCCTCTGACTTGGTCAGACCACAAATTCGTCATGTTCAATTTATAACTCACCAAAACATTGCCCCCTAAAAACACAATGCATATGCAACTAACCTGAGCCTGGCACAAGCTGGAACCGTCACAGCTCAATCAGTTCTTAGCCAAAACCCTTCCTGATGTGCTGGAAGACTTAGCCAACACTACCACTAACTACACCAATTGGTTGCTGTATGCGGTGGACCAACTGGTGCCTCAAAAATCATTTAAATGCCACATAAATAAACTAACAGCCCCTTGGTTTTCAGGAAAACTCAGGCAGCAAAAATAACTCTGTCGTAATCAAGAACACAGATGGCGCAAAAATATGATCCTAAAGGAAGACAAAAATATAAATAACATATCCCAGTGTATAAAAACATGACCCAGGAAGAAAAATCTTCATATTTTCTGAAAAAAATTAATTCCTCCAAAAAGTCAGCTAGAACTCATTTTCAAACAATTAACTCCTTAACCAATTTTAAAAACAAATTTATCAAACAGCAATCAATCCTTCTATGACTAACTGTCAGAATTAAAAAATAAATAAAGTGGCGTTAGTCGACAATGAGTTTGCATCAAACGAGGATGCTTGTGGAAAATCTACTGAAGCTATCTCGGCACCTCAAATTTAGTAATAGATTAACCAATTTCTCCCCTCTCACACCAGAACAAGTCAGCAAGATACTTGCTTAAATCCGGATCACCACCTGATCCATACCCCACAGCAACACTACAGACGCCTTCAAAGACTGTAGTGCCCCACCTTACAAAGATCTTTAATGAGATGTTCAAGGTGGGATAATTTTCAAAAACCTGGACAACTGCACCATTCTACCCCTTTTGAAGAAATCCACTCTCAACCCCCTTGAAACCAACAGCTTTTGGCCAATATCTCGTCTCACATGTCCAGCCAAAGTAGTAGAAAAGTCAATAAACAAGGAAATGACCTCCTTCTTGGAGAATAACCTTCTCCCTGACTATACCCAGTTTGGTTTTGGAAGCGGGCATACTACAGAAACAGCCCTAACTGTTGCCTCAGAAGAAATTAGAGCTTGTATTGATCAGGGAGAAAAAGTAGGCCTTATCCTGCTTGGCTTATTGGTGGCTTTCGATACGGTCAATCGTAAGATCCTACTTAGCTGCTTAAGCATCAAGGGGAAAAAAGAAACTGCACTGGCTATACTTTGATCGTTCTCTGTCTGAGAAGAATGATCTATCAATCAATCACAGAATTTGTAGAGCGCACTACTTACCCGCGAGGGTCTCAAGGCGCTGGGGAGAGGGAAGGGGGGGGGATGCTGCTACTGGTCGAACAGCCAGGTCTTGAGTAGCCTCCTGAAGGTCAGCAGGTCTTGGGTCTTTCGTAGGCTTAGTGGAAGGGTGTTCCAGGTCTTGGCGGCGAGGTGTGAGAAGGATCTGCCGCCGGTGGTTGTTCTTCGAATGCGGGGGACGGTGGCGAGGGAGAGGTCGGCGTAGCGGAGCTGGCGGTTGGGGACGTAGAAGAAGAGTCGTCTGTTGAGGTAGGCTGGGCCAGTTTTGTGGAGTGCCTTGTGTGCGTGGATGAGGAGTTTGAAGGTGATCCTCCTGTCGACGGGGAGCCAGTGCAGGTTCCTCAAGTGGGGGGTGATGTGGCTGTGGCGTGGTACGTCGAGGATCAGTCGTGCGGAGGCGTTTTGTATGCGTTGCAGTCGCTTGATGAGCTTGGCCGGGGCTCCCGCGTAGAGGGCGTTCCCATAGTCCAGTCTGCTACTGACAAGGGCCTGGGTGACTGTTCTTCTTGTGTCTGACGGGATCCACCTGTAGATCTTGCGAAGCATGCGGAGGGTGTTGAAGCAGGAGGAGGAGACTGCGTTGACTTGCTTGGCCATGGAGAGCGTTGAGTCGAGGATGACTCCCAGGTTGCGTGCGTGGTCGGTGGGTGTCGGGGCTGCTCCCAGCGTCGTTGGCCACCAGGAGTCGTCCCAGGCTGAGGGGTTGGAGCCGAGGATGAGGACCTCCGTTTTGTCCGTGTTCAGCTTTAGTCGGCTGATCTTCATCCAATCGGCAACGGCCTTCATTCCTTCATGGAGTTTGGCTTTGGCGGTGAGGGGGTCCTTGGTGAGGGAGAGGATCAGTTGAGTGTCGTCGGCGTAGGAGATAATGTTGAGGTCGTGTTGTCTGGCGATGCGTGCGAGCGGGGCCATGTAGATGTTGAACAGTGTTGGGCTGAGGGACGATCCCTGGGGTACGCCGCAGATGATCTCGGAGGCTTCGGATCGGAAAGGTGGGAGGCGGACTCTCTGGGTTCTGCCGTCGAGGAAGGAGGTGGTCCATTCCAGGGCCTTGTCTCGGTGGCAGACAGTGTCGAAGGCGGCGGAAAGGTCCAGCAGGATGAGGGCTGCGGTCTCACCATTGTCCAGCAGGATCCTGATGTCGTCGGTGGCGGCGATGAGGGCAGTCTCAGTGCTGTGGTTGCTGCGGAACCCTGATTGGGATGGGTCCAGGATGCTGTTTTCTTCGAGGTATCGAGTTAGCTGTTTGTTGACGATCTTCTCGATGACCTTGGCTGGGAACGGAAGCAGAGAGATGGGCCGGAAGTTCTTGAGGTCTCTCGGGTCCGCCTTGGGTTTTTTGAGTAGGGCGTTGATCTCTGCGTGTTTCCAGCTCTCTGGGAAGGTCGCGGTCTCGAAGGAGAGGTTGATGATGTTGCACAGGTGGGGTGCGATGGAGCTGCTGGCTTTGTTGAAGATGTGGTGCGGGAAAGGGTCTGACGGGGAGCCGGAGTGTATTGTGCTCATGGTCTTGATGGTGTCCTCGATGTTCACGCTGGCCCAGGCTGGCAGGGGGTCGTGGTCGATGGTGTGTGGCGGGTCTGGTGTATCGATCTTAGTTGGGGTTGTCTGGGTGTTGAAGCTGTCGTGGATGTCGGCGATCTTGCGGTGAAAGAAGGTGGCGAGGGAATCGCACAGGGGTTGCGACGGCGGGATGTCGTTGGTGTTGGAGCTGGGATTGGAGAGTTCCTTCACGATGTTGAAAAGCTCCTTGCTGTTGTGTGCGTTGTTGTCGAGGCGGTCTTTGAAGGAGATTCTCTTGGCGGACCTGATGAGGTGGTGGTGGTTACGGATGGCGTCTTTGTGGGCTGTGTGGCTGTCCGGTGTCTTATCGCTGTGCCATTTCTTCTCTAGTTTCCGGCAGGTACGCTTGGAAGCTAGGAGTTCCGAGGTGAACCAGCTGGCTCTTTTGGTGGTGTCGCTGTAGGTGAGCTTTTTCAGCGGGGCGAGGGTGTTGGCACAGTCGTCCATCCATCGTCTGAGGTTGCAGGCAGCGTCGTCGGTGTTGGATGGGTCGGAGGGAGGGCTGAGAGCGAGGGTTGCCCGGAGTTGGTCTTCGGTGACTTTGCTCCAGCAGCGGCGTGGGATCTGTTGGGTGCGGTGGTGGGTGGTGGGTTTCTGGAAGGTGAAATGGACGCAGCGGTGGTCGGTCCAGAGGAGTTCCGTGGTGTGGCTGAAGGAGACGTGGGAACTTGAGGAGAAGATGGGGTCAAGCGTGTGGCCGGCGCAGTGGGTCGGTGTTGTGACGAGCTGGCTCAGGCCGAGGTTGGCGAGGCTGTCGATCAGGGTGGTGGAGTTGCTGTCGTTGTTGTTCTCCAGGTGAAAGTTCAGGTCTCCGAGGAGGATGTAGTCGGTAGAGGTCAGGGCGTGCGTGCTGATGAAGTCGGCGATGGAGTCGCTGAACTGGGGTCGGGGCCCAGGGGGTCTGTAGACAAGGGTGCCTCTAAGGGTGGTGTTGGGGTCCGTGTGGATCTGGAAGTGCATGTGTTCGGCGGTGCTGAGAGTGTCGTCGGTGCTGGTCGAGACCCTGATGGTGTTCTTGTGGACGATGGCGATTCCTCCTCCTACTGCGTTGATGCGGTCTCTGCGGGTGATCTTATAGCCGTCTGGGATGGCTATGGCGATGTCGGGGGCGGAGGAGTCGTTCATCCAGGTCTCTGTCAGGAAGGCGACGTCTGGTGATGATGTGTCGAGCAGGTCCCAGAGCTCGACGGCGTGTTTGCGTGCGGAGCGGGTGTTCAGTAGGATGCACCGGAGGTGGTTGAGGTCCTTCTTGGCGGGCGCCTCGGTGGCTCTGAGGCTGGTGTAGCTGCAGTTCCGGCAGGTGAAGGGACCATGGGTGCGTTTCGGGGCGGCCTTGAAGCAGTTGTGCGTCCGTCCGGGGTTGAGAGCGTGGAGTGCGGTGGCATCGTATCGGCGTTGGTCCTCGAGGCTGGAGCAGGGGGCGCGCGGTCCAGGGGTTCTGGCGCTGGGCGCGGTCCAGTCGCGGACGGGCGCAGACGGGCTTGCCTTAGGCGCGCCTTCGGCGCGCCAGCGGCGCGGCCGCGCAGCGACCACCATATATGGGGAGGTGGGAGGGAGGAGCAGCTGGGAGGCGGGAGGCAGGGGCAGCGAATGGGCAGTCAGGGGGGCGGGGCCGCAGGGGACGCAGCGGCGGGAATGGAGAGAGGCAGCGGGGGCACAGAAGGCAAAATGGAGAGAAAACAAGCAAAGAAATACGGGCACAGTACATGGGGGCAGCGAGGGGCACAGAAGGAAAAATGGAGAGAAAACAAGCAGAGAAATACGGGCACAGTACAATGGGGCAGCGAGGGGCACAGAAGGAAAAATGGAGAGAAAACAAGCCGAGAAATACGGGCACAGTACAATGGGGCAGCGAGGGGCACAGAAGGAAAAATGGAGAGAAAACAAGCAGAGAAATACGGGCACAGTACAATGGGGCAGCGAGGGGCACAGAAGGAAAAATGGAGAGAAAACAAGCAGAGAAATACGGGCACAGTACAATGGGGCAGCGAGGGGCACAGAAGGAAAAATGGAGAGAAAACAAGCAGAGAAATACGGGCACAGTACAATGGGGCAGCGGGGGCACAGAAGGAAAAAATGGAGAGACAAAAAGCAAAGAAATACGGGCACCGAGGCCACAAGCGGAGGGGCGAGCTTACCAGCAGCAGCAGCGGGCGGACAACACAGGCGGAGCTGTGTGGTGGGGGAGCGACCTACCTGGCAAGGTCAAGGGTCGCTCTCCTCACCGCGCAGCGGCCGCCATATATGGGGAGGTGGGAGGGAGGAGCAGCTGGGAGGCGGGAGGCAGGGGCAGCGAATGGGCAGTCAGGGGGCGGGGCCGCAGGGACGCAGCGGCGGGAATGGAGAGAGGCAGCGGGGGCACAGAAGGCAAAATGGAGAGAAAACAAGCAAAGAAATACGGGCACAGTACAATGGGGCAGCGAGGGGCACAGAAGGAAAAATGGAGAGAAAACAAGCAGAGAAATACGGGCACAGTACAATGGGGCAGCGAGGGGCACAGAAGGAAAAATGGAGAGAAAACAAGCAGAGAAATACGGGCACAGTACAATGGGGCAGCGAGGGGCACAGAAGGAAAAATGGAGAGAAAACAAGCAGAGAAATACGGGCACAGTACAATGGGGCAGCGAGGGGCACAGAAGGAAAAATGGAGAGAAAACAAGCAGAGAAATACGGGCACAGTACAATGGGGCAGCGAGGGGCACAGAAGGAAAAATGGAGAGAAAACAAGCAGAGAAATACGGGCACAGTACAATGGGGCAGCGAGGGGCACAGAAGGAAAAATGGAGAGAAAACAAGCAGAGAAATACGGGCACAGTACAATGGGGCAGCGGGGGCACAGAAGGAAAAAATGGAGAGACAAAAAGCAAAGAAATACGGGCACCGAGGCCACAAGCGGAGGGGCGAGCTTACCAGCAGCAGCAGCGGGCGGACAACACAGGCGGAGCTGTGTGGTGGGGGAGCGACCTACCTGGCAAGGTCAAGGGTCTGTATCCTTAAATGGTTTCATCTCCACCCCTTTCTCCCTGCCTTACGGTGTCCCACAGAGGTCATCACTGAGCTCGACGTTTTTTAATATATACGTCACACCCCTTGCAAGTCTGATCAGACCATTTGGCTTCTCCTTGTTGGCATATGCTGATGACACACAAATCATTGTTTAAATCTCTGGTGATCATAGAGAGGGAGTTCCTGGCTGGAGCCACTGCAGGAAGCAGTTTCTCCTCGCACACCATGTCTCCTGATGAGTTAAAGGACAGACAGCCTGGAAGGGACCTACAGCTGCAGCTGGCCCAACGGGATGCGGAAGAGAGAAGAGCTGACTGACAAAGCCCTGGAGGAAAGGAAGGCTCTGGCTGAGCGAGCCCTTGCCAAGGAAAACCTTGCCATAAGAGGGCCTTGGCAGAGAAAAAGATCTTTCTGGCTCATGAACTGAGTCTGAGAGAGCTAGACTTGAAAGCCAAACAATTAGAAGAGTCTGGCGGGAATGGTGGCAGCGAAAGTACCATGTCCAGTGCTGAAAGAAGGGTCTACACACCCAGAGGATTGCTGCCTGACTTCAAGAAGGGGGATGATATAGGCATGTGTTTTGAGACTTATGAAGTCACTCTAGAAGTGCACAGGATCCCTGAGGAGGTTTGGAGATCTGTCCTATGGAGGCATATACCTGATGATGGTAGGGACGTCCTACTGCTCATAGAGAAGGGGTGCAGGCTGAGGTATGCCTGCATGGAGGAGACCCTTGTCAAGAAGTATGGCCTCACCCCAGAAGAGTGCAGGTTGAGATTAAGGGTCAGCCAGAAACTGTCTCACCAGTCCTGAGGGGATTTTGTGGGTTACCTTTGCAATGCACTGGATGGTTGGGTGAAGGGTTGTATGGTAAACACTTTAATGGAGCTGTACAATTTGATTGTGTTAGAAATTGGATTTTTGGTAGGCTAGGGCGTGGGCCAAAGCCAGGCAAAAACCACCACTCTAGTCAGGATAAGGGAGTTACACATCTAAAATAACCCCTGCTCACCCCCTTGGTAGCTTGGCACGAGCAGCCAGGCTTATCTTAGAGGCAGTGTGTAAAGCATTTGCACATAACCCACAGTAATACAGTGTACGCACTACAAAAGGACACCACACCAGTTTAGAAAAATATCCAATATTTTTATATAATTAAAACAAGACCAAAAACGATAAGAATCCACAATACTATACTTAAAAGTTCACAGTTCCAAAAATACGCTGATTAAAAAGAGTTCCTTGTGTGGATAGCTCCGTCCGGGCTACCACGGCGTCGTGAACAACAAATCCAACAGTTCTGGCTGGTCGCGGGGTCGCAGGCCCGCTACGGTGTCGGGAAGACCCGCAAACAGTACCTGTGAGAGATGCAGGGTGTTGAGGCCCTTGAAGTCACTCGCATTGCAGGTAGAGCTCCTCTCTGATGGAATCAGGAGCGCTGGCGCCGGCAGACGTCTGGTGCTGCGGTGCGAAGCGCAGCAGTGCAGCATGCGGTGCCCCCAGGTCACGGTGCGAGCAGCAGCTCGGTGACGGCGTCAGATGGCGTTGTCGGTGAGACCAGGGTTGCGGTGCGAGATGAAGGCGGTGCTCGCCACGGTGCTAGCTGGTCACGGTGCAAGCAGCGTCGTCGTCGTTGCTGAAGCGCTGTCGTCGGCTGACGAACTGGAGTCGATGGCGCCGGCATCGGTAGGCCAAGGTTGCGGTGCAGGATGAGGGCGGTGCGTCGTGTGACTTACGAGCGGTGCCCTCGAACCACGGTGCAAGCAGCGGCGTCGATTTCGGCGGGAAGTGGCGGCGTCAGGAAGGCCAAGGCGTCCTCGTGAAGCAAGGCGGTGCAGAGTGCGGTGCCCACAGGTCGCGGTGCGAGCAGCGGCTCAGTGGCGGCGTCAACAGGCGTCGTCGGTGAGACCAGGGTCGCGGTGCGGCGTTGCGGCGGTGCTCTCGGCGGTGCCAAAGCTTCGGCGTGAAGCGAGGTGGTGCGGAGTGCGGTGCCCACAGGTTGCGGTGCAAGCAGCGGCTCGGTGGTGGCGTCAACAGGCGTCGTCGGTGAGACCAGGGTTGCGGTGCAGCGTTGCGGCGGTGCCCTCTGCGGCGCCAAAGCTTTGGCGCGAGGCGGTGCGGAGTGCGGTGCCCACAGGTCATGGTGCAAGCAGCGGCTCGGTGGCAGCATCAACAGGCATCGTCGGTGAGACCAGGGTTGCGGTGCGGCGTTGCGGCTGTGCTCTCTGCGGTGCCAAAGCTTTGGCGTAAAGCAAGGCGGTGCGGAGTGCGGTGCCCACAGGTCGTGGTGCAAGCAGCGGCTCGGTGTCGGCGTCAACAGGCGTCGTCGGTGAGACCAAGGTTGCGGTGCGGCATTGCGGCGGTGCCCTCTGCGGTGCCTTCAGGACACGGAGTCAGCAGCGGCGTCGTAGACATCGTTGAGTTGGCGTTCTTCTTGCTGCAGCACAAAACACACAGTCCCCAGTGCTGCGGTTCGAAGAACTTGAAGTCTTTGCTGTTCCTGAGACTTCGTGAACAGGGGGCAAGCTCTACCTCAAGCCCTTGGAGAGACTCACAAATTAGGTTGCAGAAAGTCCAGTCCAGGCCTTTCACTGCCCAAGACAGAAGCAGCCACTGCAGGTCAGTCGTTCCTTTTCGCAGCTTCTCCGGCTCTTCTTCTTGGCAGTCTTCTTGTCCAGATGAGTTCTAAAGTTCAGGGCTCTGGGACCCAGCATTTATGTCCAAAAATCCTTTGATCTCTTAGGCAGAGAGGGCCTGTGCCCGGTCAGGACCAGTTCTGCCTTCTCTGGTGTGAATTCCTGGCAGGAGGTGGAGACGGCATTTGTCAGAGGCAGAGCAGGCCCTTTGAGGTGCAAGGAAATCTCCTCCCCCTTCCCCCATCGTAACCCAGGTCTCTTCAGCCCTTTCCTGACCTACCTAGACCATCTGGCGCCCCTCCTGCTCCCCCAGCCTTCTGTCATCCAAAACCCAGACAGGCAATCCACATTCCAGCAGAGGCACACGGGATGACTGAGCAAGAAAATACCTACTTTCTAAAAGTGGTATTTTCAAACACAGAATGTAAAAATCACCTTCACTAAAAGATGCATCTTTAGATTCTGAGTTCAGGCATACTAAATTCTATTTTCTTACCGAATTCCCTGGGCCAGTTATGTTTATAAGATGTTATAAACAAACCTCCCATTCTATCCTATAGGGAACTGGTAGCCTTGCAATAGTGAAAAACGAAATTGGCTGTAATTCACTATCAGGACATGCCACACACACCAGGGCATGTCCCACCTTTCACATACACTGCACCCTGCCCACAGGGGTACCTTGGGCCTACCTTAGGGGTGACTAACATGTAGAAAAGGGATGGTTTAGGGACTGGCAAGTGTGTGCACTTGCCAAGTCGACATGGCAGCCCCATGCTGCGCACAGGCTCTGCAATGGCAGGCCAGAGTTCCACTTTACGGGCTGTTTGCGTGGGTGGCACAATCCAGTGCTGCAGCCCACCAACAGCACTTGATTTATAGGCCCTGGCACTCGCAGTGCACTTTACTAGGGACTGACACATAAATCAAATAGGCCAATCATGGAAACACCAATCCATAACACAATTTACACGGAGAGCATATGCACTTTAGCACTGATTAGCAGTGGTAGAGTACCCAGAGTCCTAAAACCAACACACACAGGGTCAAAAACAGGTGGCCAAAAAGCAAAAAGTCTGGGGGTAAACCCGCTGAAAAAGCCAAGTCTAACAGATTGCCAGAGAGCATATGTTCAGTCACTGTTCGTCAGGGCTACGCCAACACCTGGTTGATTGCAAGTTCACTGACTCCAGGGAACTTGCAAGGGAGGCACACCCCTGGGTGAGTACCAGAGTGTCTGAGAAGGCATTGAGGAGTGATCCTAAGGATGGTGGCTCAGGTGTTCCCCATCAGAGTAAGGGGGAAGTAAGCAGTGACCCAGGCATGTCCGAGTGTAGTATGGAGGGGTAAAGGGTCCCATGTCCCTTCTAAGAGTAGGAGGAGAGGTGGGGTGGGCAGAGGCCCAGGGTGCCCTATTTCCAGCCTCAGAGCTTGGATTGTACCCACAGGGAGCACAGGCAGGGGGCCTGGTCTGTGCCAAGCGACCATCCACTGGTGGGAGCTTTATAGTGTTAGGAGAACTGGGGGGCGGGCTGCCACAAGCGCTCTACTAGTTCTGTTTTCTGAGGTTACTACTCCATAGTGGAGGGTATAGAGGCCCAGATGGAGGGGCAGGAGATGGAAACAGTCCACAGTGGGAGGACCAGTGGGTCAGGTGTTGCCAGCTTTTAGATCAGAGCACCCCAAGACAGACCCTGGTGAGGCCACTTCTGGCCTGGGGAGGGCTCCGTGCACTATCACAAGGACTGAGGACTAGGGACCTGTGCCAGGCAGGCTCTCGCATAACACATGCAGAATGTATTTCAATTGGGGGGTGGTTGTGCTCTCTTGGAAGTCCTGGATCAGCAGGCACATATGCAGTCTAAGGATACAGACCCTGGACTGGGTGACCAGTCTCAGGATACCACCCCTGAACTGGTGGGAGGTAGAGTGGAGAAAGTGTGTAAGACACCCAGGGCTACTGCCCCCACTTTGTGAAACCACAGAGGTTAGAGACCCTTGGATGGCCTGGGGCCTGGCTCTGGACACTAACAGCTGTCAGTGCCCTCTGTCGGTTGTTGTCCTTGTGGTCAGAGTTTTCCTTGGGTTGGGGACAGAAGTCTGATCCAAGGGGTGAAATTGGCCTCATCACGTTGTTGGCCATGGTGGTACTGTCTGCCTACTGGGTTATATATGTGAGCAAATTAAGGTTAGCTGCTGCACAGATGGGCTCCCCAGATGAGGAGAAGGGTTCCCCATGGGTCAGTTCAGAGACTCAGGAAAATATAGACAGAGGGATTCAACTGAGTTCAGTGAGGCATAGAACTGACAAGATGCCCCTTCAGTAGTGGGCATGTCTACCTTCTATCGCCAAAGCAGGGAAGTCCATCAAGGTATTGATTAGCCTATCCTGGCTTTAGGAGGGTTGTGTTGGAAATGGCACTTTCTGCAGTGTCATCCCAAACTTTTTGCCTTCCTCCTCCTCTTTTTCTGACCTCTTTTTATTGGCTTTACAACTCTGTACACTTTTTCATTTCTAACCAGTGCTTGTGCTCTCTCCTTAAAATGTGTTAATATAGGCTTATACACAATTGGCATATTTAATTTACCTTATAATTCCCTTGGAAAGTGCACTACATGTGCCAGGGCCTGTAAATTAAATATTACTAGTGGCCCTGTGGCCCTGATTGTGCCACCCACTTAAGTAGCCCTTTAAACATGTCTCCGGTCTCCCATTACAGAGCCTGTGTTTGCAGTTTCAGACTGCCATGTTGACCTTGCAAGTTAACCTTCCTGCCAGGCCCAGACCTTCATTTTTAATGCATATAAGTCACCTCTAAAGTAGGCATTGTACAGCCCCAAGGACAGGGTGCAGTGTATTATAAAAGTTGCACATTTACTTTTAAGTTTTGTATGTCCAGGTAGTGAAAAACATTTGTTTTTCACTACTCCAAGACCTATCTCTCCCATAGATTAACATTGGAATTACCTTATTACATTTTATAAGTGTAATTCCCAATTGGGAAAAGATAGATATTTTGAGTTTGATGTTTCTGGACTCACAATTTAAAATCACAACTTTTGGTAAAGTCAGATTTTAAATTGCAATTCTGAAAATACCACTTTTCGAAAGTTGGCATTTTCTTACTTTAGTCATTCGGTGCTGTCTACCTTTCTCTGAATACACATCTGAGATGGGTTACAACTGGGCTTTGTTAATTCCCTCTAGACAGCCACACACAATGGGATCTTAGGTGTGACTTGATGGGCCTTAATGGCCCCTTAACTGGCTGGATGGGGGACATGGAGCTAAGCACTGCCTCACTTACACCTGAATAGGCTGTGCCCTGTTTCCACACAATAGGCCTAACGACCCTCTATTGTCACTTCTGCCAGTTTGGAGCCAGGGCAGAGAAGGGAGGGTATTCCCTGCACTTCAAAGCCACTGTCTAAAAGCTCCTCCCACCTTCCAGATCCAGGGCACCAAAGTTTAAATACTGGACCTCAGTCACCACCACTTCAGTACTCTTCTGGGTCTGTAGATACTCTTCCAGGAAGAAGGACTGCTCTGCTGTCAAAGGACTGCCACTCTAATGGACTGCTGCTTTACTGGATTCCTGCTTTGCTTTGCTGACCTGTGCCTGCTGCCCTCTTACCTGGGAGTGAGAAAGACTGGACCTGCAACTCTACAACCCAAAACCCAGAGTGACTCCAAGGACCAGCTGACCGGCCTTCTGTTTTCTGAAGTCTCAGGGACACAAAAGACCTCTGTAATCTGTGAGTCTGCCCTGCCAAGTGGTACCACCCTAGTCCTGGACCCTCGGAAGTGGGCCTAAGGTGCTCTGCCCTCTGTGGTCCTCATCGGAACCTCCGTGAAGCCTTGCAAAGCAATGCTGCACAGACCGTGCACTAGGATTTAAGGTACTATGTTAAGCAGGCCTAAGTGGGTCCTTGTATCCCGCCAGCGCTCCATTGCAGCCGGCCTGAATTCTTGACTTTGTCCCAGTCCGAAACGACCAGATAACCGCAGTTGGCGCTTTGCTCTTGTCTGCGCTGTTTTCACCTAAATCTTTAAAAGTTCATATCTCAGGATCTACTTATTGGATTTTTGTCATTTTGGGACTTGTTTTATTTATTAATCTAAGTTTTTTTTCAAAGCTGTTGTGAAATATTTTTGTGTGGTATTTTCACTGTTTTACTGTTTGAGGTGCTGCACAAATTCCTAACACATTGCCACTTAAGTTAAACATGACAACTCTGTGCCAAGCTACCAGAGGGTGAGTGCAGGTTATTTAGGTTGTGTACCTGATTTACCCTGTGTAGGATTATGGTTCCTGCTTGATCAGGGTGCATACTGGGGGTGGAAGAAGAATTCCACTCCACCAGCGGAGTTCGTTGAGTTTTGCCCACTCCATGCTCTGCGCCGAGATTCGCAAAACTCTGTGTAGTGACGCAGAGAGGAGTTCTTGCTCTTGCGTGGCTCACCAATGTTAAGGTGGTGAGAGCGAGGGAGAAAAATCTCACACTAGCCCTCCTCCTAGCGAGATTTCTTGATGCGGGCTGTCGCAACAAGTCGCGACCGCTCATGTTTAGAAATCTGCTGCTCTCATTGAGGAAGCTGCCGCTTGAATAGAATATCTACTTGAGCGGCAGAAAGACGCAGCGCCCTCTGGTGTGACGCGTAGTGCTAATTTCACTGTGTGGGACAAACTCCCAGCACTAAAAATCAGTGCGAGCAGCGTGACTTACCACACTCCGACACTTGCGTAACTCCGTGGAGGGCGGTGGAGTTTTTTCAGCACTTCACAGAGTTCCGCAGGGCAGAACTCCGCACACTCCACCCAGGCCTTATGCATACCTCTGCTAACTAGAAACCCAATTTATAACATATATCAAATGTCTTTAATAATGTTGGATATCGGGCACTCCACAATTCTTTTTTTTAATAGATTTGATCTAGGTATGCATAATCATCTGAGCACGAATGTGCTCATCCTGATTACTAGTAAACTTGCAATTCACTAATAATGCATTTAATCCTGGTACAAATGAAGCTATTGATTAATCTTCTGCTTGAATCCTTGAAAGAATTTATAACGTTCTAGAATTATATCAATTTTATTAAAGTCATCTCTCCTGAAACCGATGTTCTTACATATTGAGCATCATGGTACATCCAAGAAGGAAATTCCAGCAAAGCATATAGGGCCAGATGTACAACCCTACCAATTTGCGAGTTGCAAATTGCGTCGTTTTGCGACCACTGTCTGCCCTTAAAAAATATTTTTAATGCCAGTCACAAAGGGGAAGGGGTCCCCAGGGGACCCCTTCCCATTTGCGAGTGGGTTACCATCCATTTGAAATGGGTGGTAAACTGCAAGTGTTTTGCTGCTGTAATTGCGGCTGCAAAACAATCTTACATTGCAGTGGGACTCGCTATTAGGAAGGGATGCCTTTGGCACGCCCCTTCCTAATAGCGAGTTGTAAACCCTATTTTGCGAGTCGGTAATAGGTCACCGACTTGCAAAATAGGGTTTGTACGTGGGGCAGACTTATTTTGCGGTCGCAAACGGGCAGATTTCCCGTTTGCGACCGCAAAAAAAGGTCGTACATCTGGCCCTTAGTCTCTTTAGTTATTTCACCAAGTTGTTATGCTGTGAAACCTCCAAGGATCAAATGGAGATTTATATTGATTCAATGAATGTCGATGTATTAATTAATCCAAGTAACTGTTGACATATCTTAAAAATCAATTCTTCACCTCCGTGATTAAAGAGTTATAGTATGGGTATGCTGCAGTCTCAGTATTTGCAAATTAATGGGCTTCTCCTAGAATTCCCAATTCAGCATTGAGCTGGAATTCAGTAGAATCTCCAAAACATGAAATGTCGCCACGGGTTACGTTGCGTGATGTGACATTCCACGTCATCCATGACTTTCCCAATACAAAATGTTGCTGTGCGTGCATTGCATGGGTGATGTATTGCGTCATGATTACCATACATGTAATGAAGTGCTCCAGACCTCTCGAGTTAAAGATGCAGAATTTACAATATTAATATAAAAAATTGTAGTATCTCAATTGCAGTCTGGAAGCAGAGAAAGTACCGGGTCACTTCCGAGACTGAGGATTGTCGGTACAATCTCAAATTGTTCCTAGGATCCATAGTCAGTTCATCGCCCAAATTTCGTAATTTGGTCATCGACAATGAAGAAGAATCAAACACAATAGCTCCATCAACAGTAGTATATTCAGCAACTTCCCAGCGTAGCTTCTAGTGAAGAAGCTCAGTTAGCAACTGTCGCACATTCAAATAAACTCCAATCTCCCTTAACAGTCGCTCTGAGGTAATCACATTCTAATGCAAATGTAGGAACATTACACTATGGTTTTCTTATGGTTTAATATTTGAAGAGATTGCGGGGCATATTTACAACAGAATGGAAAAGCGTGGTGTTAAGTAAACATTGCTAACGCCACGCTTCTCCATTCTGAAAACGCAGGGATTCGTCGTATTCACAAGAATGCAACATACCCCTGCGTTTCCCCTAGCGCTGGCGTTGAGTTCAGCTGCCTAGTGCCAACGCAGGCATCCTTGCACCATGGTGCAAGGGTGTCTGTATTGGGGGAAATGATTGTTTATGTGCAGGAAGGTCTCCCTTCCTGCACATAAATAATCATTCATGGCATTTTTAAACTTCTATGTGTGCTGCTTAATGCAGCACACATAGAAGTTGCAAAATGTCATTTTATTTTTGACTGTTTATGTGCAGGAAGGGTCACCTTCCTGCACATAAACAATCAATGGCAATTTGCTGTTTTTATGTGGGCTGCACAAGGCAGCACACATGGAAACAGCAAAAGCAAGGAGAAATAAAGCATTTCTCCTTGTTTCACCTGGTTAAGACCAGGTTTTCCCCAGTGGCGGTTTCTGTTCATGGGCGTCGGGGCTCCGCCCCCGTTACATTCAGCAATAAATATAATAACATAACATAATACAATAACAATGCTCATTATTTTTAATTTTAAAAAAAAATACCCCCTTGTTGTAATTTTGTATTGTAGAACATGGGGCACGGTCTGCCCCACTCACTGACACCAGATGTTGACCAATAACCATGGACACCGTCACGTGACTCAGACAGTGCATCTGTCTGCTTGCTCCCTGGGCAGGCCCAAAGAAGTCTACGTGTTTGCCGGGCTGATAACCTCACAGCCCTGAAGCCTGTGAGGTCATCAGCTCGGCAAAGACCTAGCTTCAAGGCCCAGTCTCCACCCCCTGATGGCGAAGAGGTAAAGTTAGCCCCGGCCGTTTTGAATACAAGCCCGGTATAGCTAAGCCTCCACTACAATCAGAGAGTGGAGAGCATTGTCACTCTACCCTTTCCCAACCCGTTACAGGGCGTGGGTGGGACCTGGGTGGGACCCGGGTGGGACACCCCGAGTTGGGAAAGGGTGTGGCAGGCGGGAAGCAAAGGAATCGGGTCTGCGCAGACTCGACCTGTAGTGTGTGTGTGTGTGTGAGTCTGTCAATCCCGGAGTGGTCATGGATGCCATTTTAAGAACTCTGCGAGTCCGACTGCGTGTTTGTCAGGCGAGCCGAGGTAGTCTGATAATGATTCAAACACACAAATTACTGCAGTACCGGCAGGAAGCCCTAATGGTTGCTTGCACACAGCACTGTAGGTTGCTGTCGGGAGTGGGACTTGTGCACGTCTGAAGTGTTATGTGAACTTGGGCAGTTCACCAGGTAAGGCCCAAGCTCATTTTCTTTACTTACATTCGGTCCATTTAGGGCCTTATCGCATGGATGGATGTCGGGGAGGGGAGCAATCGGGGCAGACACAGTGCTTTGTTTCCTCATCTGCTCTGCTATTGCGCCAAGCAGCAATAAGTTTTATGTTGCGCTGTAGGACCTGTAGTGCAACATAAAAAGTATTGCTGCTTGGCGCCAGAGCAGATGAGGCCAGACATAGTTCCTCCCATTGGCTTCTATTGAAGCAGGCAATTTCAGGCAGGAGACTGACAAAATCGGGACTGTTGGTATGTATGCATAACTACCGGAGCTCTGCCGCCAGGAACTCCGCCTTCCCTCTATTTGTAAACGAGGCCTGCTTCAATAGAAGCCAATGGGAGCTTCTATTGAAACAGGCAATTTCAGACAGGAGACTGCCAAAATCGGGACTGCTGGTATGTATGCGTACGTACCGAGCAATATGTGTTATGTTGTGCTTTAGGTTCTATAGCGCAACATAAAACGTATTGCTGCTTGGCACCAGAGCAGATGAGGCCAGACCTAGTTCAATGAGGTGTTGCCATCTTTTCACGCAGCTTTTTTTCACTCAAGAACAACATTATCCTTTTTATGCACAGTGCAAAAATGTCATTATGAGGCCCTTTATAAGTGGCAATTTAAATGTGAACTCAGGGGCTCCTGCAGTAAGATCTACCATCTAGTAATATACTGCCTTACCTCCGCTACAAATCTCCAAAAAATGAGACGCTGTTTGCAGTTTTATTTTCAACACTATCAGCCGTTTTGCAATCTGTCAGTGCTGTGAAAAGAGTTGTTACCAGCGTGACAGATTTACTGGATAAAAGTAAATTCTGCTCTGCTTTCTTGTGAATTGCTACTTCTCTTAATGACCTTGATTTTAGTTACGATAATTATAAAGCCCAGCCTCTGAAACTGTCTAGGCTCATAAGGTAGCGCCGCGGGCTAATGTGTCTGGTGCAAAGCACATCGTGTAACATGCAAATCACAGATTTGTATTTTATGTAGGAAGGTAAGTGGATTACTGATTTTGACACTTAGATTATTTTGTTCCAGTTCATAAATTGCAATCCTAATATAGCACAGTGATCTATTTACTGGCATCAAGAAGCTGCATGCAGACTGTAAGTCATCTGTATGTGTACTATTTGCAAAGCAGGAATCTGGCCAAAAAAGGCAGAGGAGTTTTGTACAGGGTTAATGCAAGCATACGGTCAATGAGTGATAGGAGTGGTAGTTGGTTAGTGATTTTTTACTGCATTGTGATGTACTATTCTTTAAATAAGTGTCTACAATCTTTTCTAAATTGCAGCACTGTTGGGGTGGTGTTAATGTATATGAGGATGTTGTTTTAGCTCACGGGTGCAGAAAAGGAAAAGGCCTGCTGTCTTGTTTTTTTCCTTTTTACACTTCTTATTCTTCAGTCTGATAGTATCCTGGAGGATCACTCCCCCCTTCAAGCCCTCCTTATTTATCGGGCTTGCAAGCTTCGCTGTTTATCCTAAAATTTTACGCCACACCACTTTGAAATGTCACCAGCCACCACTGGTTTTCCCTGATCTTAATTTTGGCGCTGCCTCCTATTTACGCCACCCTTGAAAATAGGGGCAGCGTCAAAATCAATGGGTGTTGTGGTGGAACGCCCACCGCAACACCCATTGCACGCCTCTTTCACACTAAGTGTAATGTGAAAGGGGGCCTTATTTACAAGGCAGCGTTAAGCCACATTAAGTGGCTTAACGCTGCTTTGTAAATAAGGCGAAGCCCCTATCGCCAACACAACATCACTAAAAGTGGCGATAGGGGCTTGTAAATATGCCCCTGAATGTTTAATCTCTGTAAATTGGAGCTGCTTGGTGCTAGGTCCATACCACTATCTGATTTCCGAGCAATACCTGCTACTCTACTTTGTGCTCCGACCACCCACTTCCTACCTGCTCCCTCATCCACTATGACGGGGAAGGCAAAATGGGTGAGAGGGCTGGGAATGGCCTTGACAAGCATGCAATTTACTTCATGAAAGAGCTATAGAGAACTTCATTCTATGAAAGCTGGAAAGCCCACTCACTGTGCCGCCGTCGCTGTGAATGCTATATTTGGGGAGCTGATGTAGGTGGAACCCATGCTTAGCTACTGAAGAATGTATTCAAATCACTGACTGGCGATAGCAGCAGCCAAGGTAGGGTGTCTGTGACAGATACTGCCCCCCACACACTGTCTACAATAACACATTTGACAAGCTCTCCTCTGCATGTTGAAAACATGAAATGGCACTCATCAGGATTAAAAAACTGGGGGGTCTGATGAGGAGGCAAATGAGATGGAGTACAAAATAACTAATATACGCTGTGACACATAGAGTACTGTATAAACAATAGCACGTGGCAGCTAACTCACAGGACATATTGGTAAGTAAGACAAGAGCTTGGTATACAGGGTACTTCATCACAGTGACCACTGAGTATCCAGTCACCTGAACTCTCAGACCATCTTACCTATTTACTGTGAGGTGGACAGCCAGGTTTACGCCAATGGAGTAAAATGTACTCAGTCGGCACAAACCTTCTTCTGGCGACCAGTGGCATAACACTAAATGATGGGGAATTCCTGCTGATTGTAACAAGGAGCCCCCAAAATTCCCATATCACACAGCTATTCATTGGCCTTGGATTGAGTGACGACCCCCTCCCGCCTACTAAAGGGAGGCCTGAGTCTTCGCCATCCTTGGGACCCCTTGGCTTAGTCTGTCTGTGCAATAGGATGAAAAATCACTGATTATGGAAGCCTCTTTGCTTTCCACAGAGTTATAAGAATTAAAACTTGCAACATTTGTCTTTTATAGTTGTTGACACTGCAGCTGAAACTGCTAGCTATAGCCTTTGAGGGAAACACTGAGGTCCTCTCTGAGGTGGGGTGGAGTACAGTTGCCATGCAGCACGGAGAGTGCGTGTGCGTGCCTCTTATTATTTTCGGTGGTATAATGCAACCTTAGGATTGCCCCGCAGGTCACAATGAAGGGTGGCATGGCTACACGCAGGAGAGTGTGGCAGCATTGAGCTAACGCTCCCAAGATGTTCCTAGGCCCAAAGTTGCAAATGACAAGCTGCCACAGTAATCACATGGTCTCATAGGGAGAAAGCTGACATGCATCCCCTGGGAGTAATATGCTTCCAATTTAAGTGTCCACCATTGTCGTTCACCCGGAATACCTGACTGCAGCGATGATGGAAAGGAGACAGAGTAGGAGTTGGGAGGAGCCAGAGGCAACCAACATCCCTGATATTTATCTGAGGGGTCCAGGAAAGCGGCCCCAGTCAGCGCTTACGGCTTCCCCGCCTACTGATGCTACTCACAGTGATTACGGGAGAAAGCAGAGATCGGCATCAGAGCCAGCCCATGCTACCTGCTTGTGCAGAGAGGGGCAGAGATTTTGTACCAATGGATTGGTAGTGAAGTTCTGCTGATGAGATCTGATGGCAGAAGTCCCAGAGAGGTATGGGGAGATAGGCGTTTTCAGACAACAGCAATACCGGGATGGCCACCAGTTGCAGTGCTCCTGTCGTCATAGCAAGGAGACTGTTGTGAATTGAGATGGTTCCTATCTTGGCTTAGACATTTTCATGGGGAGAACACACAGTGCTACACTGCCCAAACTGTCTGCACTATTGAAATGTGCCCTAATAGTGGTGCAGTGCACAAATTGTTAAAACAGTGACATTATATGACTCTATATAGCTCTCAAGACATGTTTGGTTGGTAGTCTGTCTGTGGACAGACTGTTGTGACCTGCATATGCAGCCATTTTGGAATGGGCTCATATAAAGGGAGGATATACAGTCCTATAATGATTTTTCAGTCTGCAATATCGAATTGCGACTGAATAGAGGAGTGATGCACAGATTGTTTGTCGTCTGCAAATCATCGTTATTTTATTACAACCAGGACATCTCAGTTCCCAAAAATATCCCATGATCAGGTTTGGTTTGCTGTAAGGCTTGCTGTACTGCCCGAGCCAGGCCGATTAGTGAAGGAGGTTGTTCAGTGGTGATGATACTTGGAGGGGCATAGCAGGTGGCCAAGGTGCTAGGAGGGGCCAGATCTGACATTGGTGTCCTGGACCAACAGGGCGCTGACCGCCCTGCAGAGTCATCTATGTAGCACATGCCAAAATCGAAGCACATCTAACAGCTATGATTTTCAGAGGTTGTGGTGGGTAAGGGGTAGATCAAAGCCCAGAAAGAAGTGATGACCGAAACAATGACGGTTACAGTATCCGATTCAACCCTTGCTACGTTGTTGTAAGAGTTGACGGATACTAAAATTTTAATAAGCACATCAAATGATGTGGTAATGGCCACATCCGCTGATGTGCCATCCGTCTTTGAGAAGATATCACATTTAATTCCACACTGGTCACACTGGAATAAAGGGTAATGGACATGGAAACCAGATGGGACAATCAACCTGAGTGAGGCCCAGAAAGTTAGGAGCTTTTCCGGAAAACTAATGACTTGGAGGACAAAAGTGGCAGAGATAATGTACACATATAAGGGATTCCTGAGAATGCAGAAAAATACAATATGATGAAGTTTCTTAGTATCCTTATTCTGACCCTCCTGGGCATTACTTTTGATTCTCCCCTGGAATTTCAGAGAGTGCATAAGGCCAGGTCCTAATATAAACCCACTCAAGCCCTCCCACAGCAGATACTCACCTGCTATTTGAAACATCAATATGTCTGCCAAATTCTTGCCACAGCGAAAAGACATGGGCCGAATACATATGACAATAGTCAAGTGCTCTTCCTACCGGACGTTTTCTTTGAAACTAACTTAAAATTGAATTTTTTTTTGATGCTCAGGCCCAGTCTGAGTAAAAAGATATAAAGCATAAAACACAACTTGTTGGAAGCAGTCAAGATGCTTATCACAATTGATCGCCAAACAACCAATGATGCACAAGAGGACTTGGAATGGCTAATGGAACAATTGAATAGCAAGGACAACACATGGATGGAGATGATGCCAACAAGGATGCCTCAGGAACACCCTAGAGATGGTAGGAAGTCCATGGACAGGGACATCTCAGAGGAATGCCACCATCTAGAAGATGTGATGGGGAAATAAGGACACAAGACTAAATCACAAAACCGGGGTGTACAAACAGGCAGAGAAAAACCACGATCACCCATAAAACCATAACTATCTATTTTCTCTGCAGCGGAGAAGTTCTCTGTTGATCTTGTAGGAGACCTCCTCCTGCATGTCATTGCATTGCACAGGCTGCAACAGAGTGGACATGAGAAAGGAAGAGAACAGTAGTTGCCCAATTATTTGGAGGAGGACAGGTTGGCTTGATTTTGGTCTTCTACATTTTCTTGTCATTAGGACTCAAAAGGTTTACTTTGGCCTGAGACTCTTTCACAAGTGATCTCACCTTGAATGAGTAAGAATGTATGATCTGGTGACATGCATATATCATGTATCCCATATTCTATGCTGATTCTGTTATAGCCACTATGAGGGTTGCAAAGGCACTTTGGAGGCCTCGAGGATGGATACAAAAGTTATTGCTTTGATTATGGAAATGTCCGATCTCTCTTAAAGTGGAGGGTATACATAGGGTCCTGCAGACCATGTTTCACGGGTACCCAGACACTAAGAAGAAGATTTTGTATTTGGCTCACTGTTAACTGTTACATTGTTGCATCAAATGTGCAGCCCTAGGCCTGCAGTATTGATGGTGCAGACATCAAGACATCACCATTGACCCCAGATTTACAGTTTGTTTAGAGGTTCATTTCAGATAGTTCCCAGATACACATAGTAGTTCCTAACATCACGCAATACATCAAATTAACTCTACAATATGCATGACCCTGAACGGAATGGCACTTCTGGAAGAGGGAGAGGACCAGTGGCTCCTAATTCATGGCAATCTACCACCCCCTATATGTTTACATGGACATATACCCCTTACGGTCTATCCCACCACACATCTAATCTACCTATACTCCCTAAGTGCTATCATCTCTTCAACGCCCATATTTATATACTTTAGATCACCTCATCAGACAGATACCAACAACAGCCAAGGCAGAGTCTATCACTCATCTGTTTAGGGAGATACCCTCATGGCTGCCCACCACATATAGCACAATGCAGAACTTTTGTTTCTTGGTAATGAGTCTAAGATTCCGGGTGTCACAAAGCCATTAACTATCCAATCTCTGAATACAGAGGGCCAGGCACACTATGTGACAAGGAAGAAGGTGTTTTCTTTCATTGGTAAACAGGCTATAGCAATCATTCAGGAGACCAACTTGACCAAACTAGAGTGTGAAAAATTTTGTAGAGAATGGGTGGGTCAGGCATTTTATGAGTGCCCTTCAAAACCGACTGGCATAGTGTTAACCACAACACTCAGCCACAGGAAAAAGGGAGTTGCAAAACATAAAAACTTGCCTTTTCGGCTACATCAAATTTGGTCGGATGAAGACAACAAATACATATTTGTAAAATTGCATGTGAAGGACGCATATCTCATTGTAAGATTGGTGAATGCCCCTGTCATTGATAAATCAGACCTTTTCTCTAAACTTGTCAGATTGCTTAGGTCATTTGTTAAGACTGAGGTTGAGATCGGGGGAGATTGGAATGTTACCCTTGATAGAGTAATTGATATGTCATGCACACAGGACTCAAAACACAACAAAGACTGTTGTTTCCTACAAGACTTAGGGCCTGATTTAGATCTCAACAGACAGGTTACTCCGTCACAACAGTGATTGATATTCCGTCCGCCGTCATATAAATCCCATAGGAAATAATGGGATTTATATTTCGGCGGATGGGATATCCGTCACTGTTGTGACAGAGTAACCCATCCACTGAGATCTAAATCGAGTCCCTAATCTCTGACTTTGCCTTAGTAGATCCTTGGAGGCTGATGCATCCCAGAGACAGAGATTATACATTTACGTCTTATGTACAGGGGATGCCTACTAGGAGTGACTACTTTTTAACGACGTCCGCTGTACTACTACATGTATTGGATATACTGGATATACTCATTTCTCATTGATCATGTCTACTCTAAAGATCTTACCTGGGGTGGTTTCAGATTATGACATTGTAGAAATGAAAGTAGACTTCAATATCGTATCTCCAGCTCTTTGCTCTTGGCGTATGAAAATGATTTAGACTAAAGATCCTGCAGACAAAAAGACTACTTATGCATGTTCAACTCTTTTTGGCTCAGAATGAGGGCTCGATTCAATTTTCATCTATACTGTGGGATGCAAAGAAGGGGAGTATAAAAGGCAAGTTAATGAGAGACTCATCAGTGGCCCAGAAAGAAAGAGATGATATGTAGGCCCTAAGATACCTTTAGTGACTTGCAGTCATGGTGGGAAACATGCCTCCAAACACACTTTGAGGGCGAGGACTGGAGGCTGTTGTTAGAGGAGCATGACAATTGGTTGAGAGGGGCATGCTTAAAATATGGTTACTTTAAGATCTTACACCGTTGGCACTGGCCCCAGATGAAACTCTACACAGCCACATTGTGTCCACACTCCTGATGCTGGTGAAGTGGAAGGGACGGGTTAGATATTGTGCATATCTTATGTGAACAGGGACCTGATTATTGGAAGCAGATTTGGGGTACATTTCAAAGAGAATTAGACATATCACTAGATTTTACTGCTAGAATAGCGATTTAACATGACAAATATGCACTGCCAGTGTTGAACAACACTTGTGAGACGCTATTTGTTGACGGCCCTGACAATAGCAAAAGTGGGAATATTGTGATTTTGGAAAACTGACAAGGCCCATACTTACAGATAGTGATTAGAGAATATGCACACCATAACGGATTTTGAAAAAGCGATCTACAGAGTTAATGACAGATTAACACAGTTTGAGGTGTGGGGGTGATTCTTGAACACATAAGGCTGACTGCCTCAGTGGGTGGTTGGTTTTCTTTTCTTTGGTGTTTTTGTACTGCCTTTTATTCAATCCTGCCCTCAACCCAAGATAGAGGATAAGTCCTATTGGGGTCCAGAAGGATTGGGGGTAGACAAGTGGGTTGATTAACCCATAGAGGGAGGGCATTGTAGTAACACCTCCCTTGCTTCCTACATTGTATCCCTTTTATTAAGTCTCTTCTTTGCAAGTAGATCACTTATTATAATTGTGACATGGGGAATGTTAGGTCTATCACATGAGATTATATCTGGTACTTAGAGGATTTGAGGGAATATACACTTTTGTAAACATTGAACTCATAGCAGGTTATAAGATGTGATGAGATTATTTTACAAGTTCATATAGATGTGAATGAATAATAGTATTTTAAATATCAATAATTGATACAAAAAGGTACAATGAAGAGTCCCCCACTAACAATCACCATAGCACCTGACTTGTTCAAGTATCTCAATGCTACAACACACACCCAGAAAATCAGCAGGAGTTTTATGGTCTCATGCTTATACGTGCTCAAGGAACACTCCCTGGGAAATATAGGAATCTCTAGGCACACAGTCAGCTACCTCTGTCAGACTAGGCAACACCCATACCACTAGCAACCATGGCCAGTGCTACACCAAATTCATCTCCTTCCATCAATCAGATCACTGCTTCCTTTTTCCATCTGGTAAAAGGGCCTCTCCCAGGGTTTATCTGGCCAGCAAATCATCAGAAAGGGGTGCTTAAGATCAGGGGTACCTCTTAATTTGACCTGTTAAGGCCAGGAATAATCCAGGGCCAGAATCCCTACCACCAGATAAAGTACCCTCACTCTGTGCCTCAAAAACCATGCACTTATCCCTACACTCAGACACAAACCACCCATGCACTCTGATACCACGGTCATTGCCAATGTTGTATCGTTGGCCTGCTGGGCCATTGGTTTGTATAATTTAACTATGTTATTCTTATTTCATTTAACCTCTTGCTACCTGTCAAAACCTCCTTGGCCCTCCGATGGATCTTGCTCTGTGCTGACAGGGACTGGATCACTCAGAGGATAAGCAACTATTGAATGAGGACTAGTGATGGAGCAAGGTTTCCTAAACGAAACTTGCTTGTATACAATCCTCATAGTATTAATTGATTAAACTTGTATTGTTTTACTAACCTTTGCATACACGACACAAATAGAAAGGATGCTTGCCTATGTGTTTTACTAATGAATAACGCTTGTCTGTAATCTAAAATGGCCGCTAAAGTGTGGGAAACTATCTGCGCATGTCTCAACCATATCACGTGTTGTGACGTCTCTCTTTGCTTGGTGGGACATTTCTGCTTCTGCGCAGTGTGCATTAAAATGGCTGCTTGATGTTTTCACATGCTTCAGCTTGCTCTCATGTTATTATTAATTTGTCGTTTTCTTAACGCTACTAATGCGGGACAGTATTATAATTAAATGGGAATAGAATAGAAAAGGTGGGCATACAGTGAAACATTTTATTTGTGATTTTAATATTTTATTCTTTGACTTTTATTAGTTCGCAAACTTGGGCCTGGGTTTGGTACAATGAAAGCTCGTGTGACAAAGATTCCGCACATGCGCCCTGCAGTGGCAGACCAGATAGAAAAAGATGAAGTCAACTTGGACATCACCCAAGGCCATAACCTGCTGGCTGACACCACTACATACCAAAATGTTCTTGTCAAAACGCAACATTTTATATGAATAAATTGTCAATTTTGTCGTGAGACGGGTGGGAAATAAAGCAAATGTATTAAATTGAATGGGTGGGAATTTAGAGAGAATAGGCTTTACAATTTAAGCCAAATCAATATGGTACGAGAATCCACCCCCTGTCCCTGTCCAATCAGAAGTAGTGGTCCCATATTTTGGCAACATTAAGGGGAGGTACATGGGTGTAGAAGGGTATAATAGAATATAGCATTAGTTAATTAGAGAGAAGGAGATGCTGCAGAGAACAGGCGTCCATGCTGTCAGAGCGCTCTTAGCTCCAGACTGCCAAGCTGATCGGTTGCTGACTGAATCCCTGTCCTGAAGAGGTCCTGAGGAGGGGGCGGCGGAGTCCATTAGAAGGAAGGCATGGGAGAATCGAGGAGAAGTCGAGTATCAGAGAGGGGAACGACGCAGGCATCGTTGTAGAGAGGTCACCGGTCCTGTCCTGATCCTGGAGGAGGTCTTTACTCTTCATCCTTCCTGGGTCCTATTCTTTCCAACTCCTTGGCCAAGGGGTTTGGTTCTCGCACTTAGGTAAATATAATGCAACCTTTAGTTGCGCTGCTGTCTCTATTCTCTCCTTTTCCTTAAACACCGTCATTTTAGCAATAATTATTCTATGCTTCATCTTGGGTATTTCGATTAAGTACCATGTGTTTTTTGTAATTTACTCTGCTAAATCTTTAGATAAACATTTTAAAACTTCCTGACTCAGTGGTTATTTCAGGATTATGTACTATAATGAATGTCACTCATTTTAAACTTCCCAATTAGCAAAGGATTCATTGGTAAGTCATTACTCTTCATTCAGAAGGTAATTGGTAGCAGGGATTTTGATAAAGAGTAACAACTGATAAAACCCAGCGTAAGTATTAGCGTAGTATGAATGTATGGGCCCAAGTGAGTGTTTTGTGTATGAATGCTGTTTGCTAATATCGCGCTGGATCACTAGGAATAAGATAATGGCTACATTCAAAGTTTATACTCATAACATTCAGAACTCAATGTAACTATCAGAAAGGAATGTTATTCAAATGATTTACCCACAAAGAAATAATGAGTCAGAATCAGCAGATTTAGGTTAATATCAATGTTTTTAGTATTTCAGATTTAAGTGTAGGAAATGACACAAATTTTAATCTTAAAATCATAAATATTGTTAGATTTGATAAGTAAAACCAACACTGCGAGATACAAGGATGACAGTGATATGAATATTCCTCAGCCGAGGGAGAACGTGGACATCTATAGCATATAGATCAATATATTATCAGTTGAACCTCACACAAATCCTTAGGAAAGTTCAGTGAGTTCCATATGAGCAGTTCTAGTTCGATAAAGACAGGAAATCTGTCTTAGTCCATTGCTGTATCGTGAAAGTCACAGCAGCCTGGCGCGAACCTTTCAGCCAAAAAGTTGTACCATGCTAGCATACCAGTTGGCAGCCAATCGCAGTTTTACGCCACAGTTTGTGTTGTCCTTGTCAGTCTTAATATGCAAAGTGGGTAAACCAAGCCAAGCTAGTCTCTCAAAGGCAAAGAAGCATCTTCCTCTGTTCAGTTGCGAAATTTGCGCAATTATTCTTCATTAATTCTGGGGTGACACCCCTTGTCATCACCAAATTTGTTAGACCACTCTGTCCCATTTGTTATTTTTGATAGGATGATCAGTTTTTGTTCCGAGTTCAGTCAAACTATGCTACAGATGTCAAAGGAAGCAATTGATAGTTAGAACACAAGTGGCAACTTTATAATAAGTTCCCATAGGCTTCAGACTATTCAGTTCATAAGTTCATGTTTGAAAAAGGATGGAAAAGAAGCAAATTTTGAGGCCTACATGAAAATACAGTTCTCTTCACAATACAAAAATATGAATCTCGCATTACATAGCATGAGGTATTAATCTCTCAAATGAATGCATTAATAAACATTCAATCAAATCATAATTAATTCATTTAGGTATAGGGTACTCATAAAAAAAAATTAAATATCAGTTTTTCACACATGTAGATCATCTAAGTCTTCTTTGCATATATGTTATTAAGGCACTAATATTTAAAAGCACATTGAAGAAGAAAGATTCATGAAATACAGCTTCAGCTCAAACTCGTGTAGCACCTACTTTTCTTTTGTCATTTTCAGTGCACACGTTTCTCATAAAATACTATTTATTTCTGACACGTGAAACACACATTTTTGCACATAGAGTCTCTTTGTCATTATCATTATCACATTATTTAACCCTTAAATCAATCTCATTAAATAGGTTACATTTCACATCTATCCGAAGGTAAGCATAGTACATAACAGAAGCTTATTCTAGCATTTCTGCATGCTTTTACGACCAGTATCTAAATCAGAGTAAGATTTTGTCATTTTCCAGAAACATGAAGGTTAACACACATTTGTCATCATTGATGTAAAGTAGTTTCACAAATTGTTTTCTTTCAAATTTTTACGCAAATTTATAAGACGGAAACCTCTGCTCTATCAATTCTCCCTGTGATGTCGAATAGAGCCATCACACTCTTAAATTTATCTTATCTGATTTCACATTTATAGTGCTGATGTCTTCATAAGTTTTAGCCTAGATTGCTCTAGAGCATTCAATTAATCTTAGTAACCTCATTGTCTTTCTTCTTGAGACCCTCACGGGTGAGTAGTGTGCTCTACAAAAACAAATACAAACCCTTGTTCAATTTCTGATTTCTTTCTTTTCAATTCTCTGGTTTCTTTCTTTATTTGCATGTGTTTATAGAACCTGATAGATATTATTATTATTAATATGCAGATAGCAATAGTTAGAATAGGTGTTAATACTTTCCCACTAAACTACCTCCCAAAGTATCGAACCATTTTTCTACAGAGGTAAACCCTGTCCCAATTGATTCCCAAGCTCCATCAGCCTTAAGTTCATTCAAATCTTTCGATAAATGGGTAATGTTGCTGATATAACCCTGCAAATCTTTACTTTTGTCAGGGATATAAGTTCAACACTGTTGAACCTTCAGCATCCGGCAGACTCCACCCTCCTTTGCATGCAAGTCTGTTTTGTAACACCATAGATCTGAAAGCAACATTTCAGCATCTATGGCAAGGAAACCTCCAGCTGTTTCAGTTGATAAACGATCAGCTACAGTGGAAAGTTTTCGAATTTTGTGAGAATTTAGAATCACCCCAACTGATGGTTATATTATTGCACCAAAAATATCCCTGATTACCTGAGCAGCACTGATTCCCCTTTTCAAGCGGGTATGCTTACATTCATTGGTTCCATCTGTTTGTCCCATATGATACATTTTTGGAAATACTATTCCTATATAGTAGCATCCATACCAATGATTTAGTAGTCTATAATAGGCATTTTCCCTGCAAATTTAATATATTCCTGGAAATACAGGATCTACTCCTCCAAGTATAATCTCCATCCTCCTACAATTTGGAAGGTGTGTTCACATTCGCTGGAACCAACAAATGTATTGTTAAATTCAGTTCTACATCTTAATATGCATAGCTTTCCTTTATGCTGCCAATTCAGAGCCATTGCGGATTGTGCATCTCCCCTTTTAATTTCACCCTCCTGGTGTGCCTAAGGTGGAATATTTGATTGAGTTTCAGCCTTTTTCTTTATTTCCCCACACCTATCTTCAACTGAGTTGATAAAATCTTTTCCTACATTATGTAAATAGCAGGTTAAATTATGTCTATGTGCATAAACTGTATCTATAGTTTGTGTAGGTTGGAAAAATTCACCGATTATTTCAGCCGTTTGTGTATCCGGTACAATGTTCATATTTTTCTTAATTGGTACTTCTGAGAATACCAAGTCATAATTTGAGTAGTCATATTGAAATTGCCCTTTGCAATAAAACAAGGTAGTTATTACACTACATGAAATTCCATAATTAAGAGGCAGGTGATGGTATTTCACCCCCTCTGAAACTGAGGTAGGTAGTTGCATGCACACATAACAATCTAGAGCATCCATAGTATCCACATGCTCATACAACAACTTAGTAAAGACATTTAGAGAGAAATCATTGGATTGATCTTGATGTTGAGTTTTGTCAGTTAATGTGTTAATTGTAACTCCGTCATTCTTATCTTCTAATGGGTTAATAACGGGAGCAGGTTTAGTAACATCTTTTGTATAGACCTGGTGAGGAACATTTAAGAAGTAACAGACCAATAATTATTTTAAAAAAAGCAGATAGCAAGCAAGCACATATGCGTTTACGTTTTAAAGATGCCATATTTGAATTTTCCACCACTACAGAAACGGCTCTCATGATTTCTAGTATAATTTATAGAGAATGCTTAATATTTTAATATTTCATTATTTTTGCAGCAAAAGTTTATCGTTGAGCTCTTAGGTATGTTTCTTTTTTACTTTCTCTCACTGTTATATTTCACAGGTTTCAGCTTTTGTGGCATTTATCAGCGTATTTTTGTCTCTTCAGTTTTTGTTGACCTTTCCATTTTTTATTTTGCTTTGTTATTGTCCCTTTGTTATCACAACTTTTCACAGTGGTTGTTGTGAGCTTGAATCTTTGAAGCAAAAAGCTTAATATGCTTTCTCCCAGTCGTTGGCTGCTGTCAGAAAACTCTACTCAGGTGCAGCCTATCTTTGATTTGGTACTTTGGCCCTTTTTGACCTTCTTATTGTTGGTCCCTCATCATCAGTGTCGCTTTGTTCAGATTGACTCAAGCCTTCAATAATAATTAGGGGTACTTTGCCTTCTGGCAGAATTTGCATCAGTCTATTGGTTTTTTTGGGCCAACGGTCTCCACTTATCACTTGCATTTCGCTTGCATTGTTCACATCAGCCGGATCGGTATTTTGACTAGCCAGGTCCCTTTCTCCATGACCCTCGATACCAACAGGGACTGACTCTCTTGGACCCTCACCTGAACCAGTGCCTCGAGACCCAGTAGCTGGCACCCCCTCTAATGTGTGACTGACCTGAGTTGGATGTCTCACTGTGACCACGGTACATCCACTACAGATATCGCATTTTCAAGGGGACATGGAACTCGGCGAGTGTGGGCAGCATGTACACCACATTAGACAACAGTTGTGGTTACAAGAATCATTTGATATGGCCCATACCAACGAGGCTCCAAACACGATTTTCTTATGTGTTTCTTCACCAAAACCCAGTCACTGGAACTAAGGTCATGACACTGCTCCTGTTGATGTGAAGTGGCAGCTTCCCCAACCTGCTGAGACACAGAACGGACCATATCAGCCAATCCTTTATAGTAATTGAGTAACAAATCATCAGTAATATTCGCTAACTGGTTTGCCGGGACTGCAGGCTGTCTCACAGCACTCCCCATAATACTTTCATGTGGAGACAGTCCAGTTCTTCTGTCTGGGGTACTTCTCAAACTCCCTTAACACCAAGGGCAAAGCATCAGGCCGTTTCAGAGACATGGACGCACATTCTGTCACCAATCTGAATTTCAGCGTTCTGTTAACCTGTTCGATCTCTCCAGATGCTTCTGGTCGATATGCACAGTGTAACTTCTGCTCAATTTGTAATGCTGCACAGAGCCTTCTTAATACCTCATTATAAAATGAGTTCCTCTATCTGATTCCAAAGAGTCAGAAATCCAAAGCGCGGTATGAGCTCTCTAATGAGTAGTTTAGCTACAGTTAAGCTGTCATTATGCCTGGCTAGGTAGGCTTCCACCCAACGAGAGAACAAACACACAATTACTAAAACAGATTTCAAACCATTACAAGGGGCCACCTCAATTAAGTTGAGCTGCATCCTATTAAAAGGTACTCCAGATCTCCCCACGTGGCTCATCGTGACTAGCGTTTTCTTTCCCACATTTTGCTGTTGGCATATTACACACCTTTGACAAAGCACTTCTGCAACTGCTCTGAATCGAGGGTTAAACCAGGTTTGTCGGAAAAGACACATCATAGCATCTTTCCCAACACGTGCAGGACCATGATAGTTTCTTGCCATAGGTGATAACGAACTATCAGGTAGAACTGGTTTTCCATCTGTGTATACCCACACCTCATATCCTGTCTTTGTGTACAACCCGCTTTGATCCACTTTTGTCTTTCAGTTTCTGACACTTCATCCTGCAAGTCCTTTATTTCTTTCCATGTTTTCACAGTTGACAACATAAGCCTACATTCTGTGACATCAGTTTTCTCTCTTAGTGGGTCCCCATTGATGATATAAGAATTTAGGGTGCAATAGCGCGCGTTCTCATCCGCATAGCGGTTACCGACCGTCATGTAATCATTTCCCTGTCGATGGGCTGGGCACTTAACCTCCGCAATCTGGGCAGGCAGTTGTAATGACAACCGTAGATTTTTCACGCTCTCTCTGTTTCGGATGGGTGAACCCGAAAAGGTCATGAAGCCATGCTGAGACCACAACTGCCCAAAATCTTGGACAACTCCAAAGACATATCAGTGAAAATGGTAACTCTCAACTGTTCAGTAATGAGACAAACCCTGGTTAAAGTGACCAACTCAACAACCAGGGCTGAATACACTCCTTGCAATCATGAAGCTTCCATCACTCCCACAACAGTATAGATGGCATATGCAGCTCTCAAGTTTCCTCCTGCATCTCTCAAGCATGATCCATCCACAAACAACACATGATCTGACTCAGGTAGTGGAACATCCAGATTTTTCGGGGCTTTGTAAACAATTCAATCACATCGAGTCATAATCTGCCTCATCATTCATGACTTCATTTCCTGGGCATCAATATAGCCAAATTCAAACTCATGCATAGCACCAATGACACATTTGCAGCACCCAAAATCACTTGTTCATACTTGGTTAATCAGCTTCTAGTGACATGTTTCGTCCACGTACGAGCAAGCAAAATCTCGACAGAATGTGGCACATGCACTTTCAACAGATGACCCATCACCATGCTCTCGCACTGTTCCAAACTCACACATGTGGCAGCAACAGCTTTTAGACATCCAGGCAACGCTGCAGCTACAGGATCTAATGTAGCTGAGAAATACGCAACAGACCTGCACGCAATTCCATGCATCTGCGTTAAATCTGATAATGTTCAGCCTTCACGCTCACTGCAGAACAGAGTGAAACTTTTGTTGAAGTCAGGCATTCCCACTTCTGGAGCTTGACACAAACTCTCTCGCAGTTCATTAAAAGAGCGCATGCATTTATCATTCCATGGAACTGGATCTCACACATCTTTGTAAGTCTCTGAAGTGGTTTGGCTGTCAATGAAAAATTTGGAATCCATTGTCGACAAAAGACAACTATTCCCAGGAACATGCAAACTTCCTTTTGTGTGCTTAGTGTATTCATCTGCAGAATGGCAATAATCCGATCCTGCGACGCCTTTCTGGCTCCCTTCTTAATTTGATGTCCTAAATAAAAACTTCTCACCTGCAAAATTGTAACTTTGCTGGTGACACTTTATGTCCGCTTACTGCTAGATGATTCAGTAAGGCAATGGTGTCACATATGCAGGCCTACTGAGTACCTGACACTCCCAACAAGTCGTCAATGTACTGAACCAGCACAGAATGATTTGGCATTACCAATGACACTAGGTTCTTCTTCAATATCTGAATAAAGATGGAAGGACTTTCCGTATACCCTTGTGTAACTCGGCACCATGCCAAGATATGGTTTCCGAACCAGAATGCAAATAAAAATTAGTCATCCGGGTGCAAGGGAATGGAAAAGAGGGCTTGGCACAAGTCGATGACAGAAATTCATTCAGCTTCACATGGAATCTGATATAGTATCACAACTGGATTTGGCACAACTGGACAACATGGTATCAATTAGAGGTGGTATACCTACAATTGTCTCTGGGCTCAGGTTATACAGTGGAATTCGAGGAAATGCTGCATTTGTCTTCAGAGTTATTCATATTGGAGCCACTCCTTTAATTCAACCCAATGCCTCTTCCTGTGAAATCCCAAACCTCAGGTAACACAGTATCTCTCAACTCCAAAGGTAGATCATCGCTAGTCAGTAAAGGAAATAAGCCTTCATCTCCAGTCTTTTGTTTTGTTGTTTTAAATACAATGTCTTCATCATTGGTATGAAATTTGATTCCTTTTGGAGTGCAATAAATGGAACAGTTCAGTTTGCACAGCAGATCTCGTCCTAATAAATTTACTGGGCTTGAAACGCATAGCACTGTCATTGAGACAAATCAGAAACACTGTCATCAATCCGTATAAAGTATAACTGAGTAACATTTGGTTTTGATTCAATTGGATCATTAGTATAGAAACCCTTGTTCCCATTGTATTTCTGAACCTGACCATTCATGTGTGGCATAGCATCTTGTGGCATGCTTAAATTTGAAGGTTTCTGTCTTTGAGTCTGTTGATTCTGCATCATATCACCTGCTTAGGGCTGTATACTTTTACTCTGGGACATCTCTCCATTCACCTGATTTTGTGGGTTAAACCTATACTTGCGCTGCCAATGCCCAAACTTGCCACAAATGTGACAGGGATTGGTCTTTTTCAACATTACTATGGAGGTCCCCCTGCCTCTGTCCTGAGTCATTGCATTCTGTTGCTGTCCACCTACTACTCCCTGCATACCTGTATTCGTTTGACCATTGCCCTGTACAACAACAGCACAATCAGCACCAACTCCCATGTAACCTTTCTTTGCTGCCCTCATCTGAGCCAGCATTAACTTTTCTTTTAATGTTTTATGCTTGGAATCCACTTCGTCTACACAATATTTTGCATATCGAAAATTCTCGTCTAGGGGCTTACTCTGCCAACAAATCAAATGCTGCTGTATCATAGCACCTATTTCAGGTCTCAACCCATACTCAAATCGATACACGAAATGTCCCATATCTTTCCCAACACATTTTCCATTCCGCTGTACTGCTTAAATGCCTGTAAAAGTCACTCATAGTATGCATGCTCTGTTTCCTTTAATTCCTGGGTTGTTCTATCAATCCTTACCCAATCATTCTCTTTTGGAGAAATGTTTACTTTCAAATAAGTGATGCCCTGATTATATTTTTTCATTACCTCTGGTGATGGTGCACCAGTTCTCGGATCTCTAACAGGTTCTATTTCTGGCTAATCTACCACAATTTTACATTCAGTCCACAAATCACTAGGAACCACAGTGTCAAACAAGGTATCCAAATCCTTTAGTAAATCCTTTGAGACTTTCACAAATCTTTCAACTTGTCTATACCATTTGACAGGTTTCTCTCTTAGTTTTGGGAAATCATTTGTAAAGGATAATATATCAGGTCTAGTCCATGGAACATGAACATAACCTCCTCCTGACACCTCACTCATTGTAAGTATTTTAGTTTCTGCACTTTCTATTTTCCCTTCAAATATTGGCAACATACTTCTTTGTTTCCATTTTTTAGCCCATCTGCCTTCCCACATTTCCAACTCACCCCATTTCCTAATAGTTGTTAATAACTCTTGTATCTGTAATCTTTTTCCTGAGGGTTTTAGACTCTCAAGATCCTTGTCACTAAAGACTAATCAATAAGTCTTTTGTAATGTCTTAGATTTTTGTATATCCACCCCATATTTCTGTGCAACTTCAGCCAATTTTTCATGAGTATTTTTAGCTCTCCTGGTAATGTCTTTACATACAAATAACAGTTCATCATCCTGATAACTAACGATTTTTCCATGACTGATTTTACTCAAAATCATTTCTTCTACTCCACTTTAAGTTTTGCTACATCAAGTGCCTTCTCATTTGGGATATTTACCACAGATGTTCCCTGAACTTCCATACCCTTGTCAAAAGTAGAAGGTTCTATATCCTTAATCCATAGATCAAGTTCCTCTGGGAAAGGTCCTATGTGCCTATCTGATACACTCTCTTGAGACCTTCCACTAGCTCCTTCTATTCGTGGTGTAACATGTGTTTTGGAACTTCTTGTTCCCATTTGTAAGGTTCTTTCTGCCATGGGTTATGATCCTCTACTAGGTGTCTCTATATTTCTTTCTATGGTACCTGATAATGAAGTTGGTCTCCCTTGATTGTGTGATACATTAGTTCGGGCTGTCCGTGCACTAACTCCTGATTAATTTTCTTGATATGAAATATCACCATTCAAATTTGTCGAGTTGGGATTTATTTGTTCCCTACTCGATCCTTGTGAATAATGCTTGCTCCTTCCAATCCGGTAGGAACCGCCAAAGAATGTACCTGCTGTCCTCCACCTCCTGATTGATACAAAGGAACCACAGGTCCTATGGTTACTGGAACTGAAAGAGCATCAGGGGCATTTGGTATCATGTGGTTATTAAATTTGTTCCCCTAGGGATTTGACCCTCACTCAAGAAAGGATTACTAGGATTCAAGCTATTTGTCAGTGAAGGTGCATCTGGTTGAGTTCTCAACAAAAGGATTTGATTCTGTTTGTGATGGTCCTTCGTTATATGGTAGAGGTCGATTCATCAATAATTCATTCAGAAACTCATCGTCTATCTCATTATCACTCTCATCTGTTAATGTCTTAGAGCTCTCAAGATGTTTTTTCTTTTCTTTACATTTTTCTCCTTCACCCTTTTCTGCAACTAATTCAGGATACATTTGTGCTCCCTCTGTAATGTCTTTTCTCCACATCTTCTATTGACCATCCCATGTAGCCTCTACATACCTATTTAAGGTGTTCCTATAGCTTCTCTGATATTTCAGTTTTTCCTTCTGATGGGCATCATGTTCCCATTCTCCGAGGGCTTCAAATTGCATAGGTCTTGGAGGTGGATTAATATCATATCAAATTTTTGAGAATTCGTGCATTGAATGTACCATATTAAGGAAAAGCTAAAGGTCCATCTTTCTCAGTATACTTCATCCAATTCTCTAACCATGTGCATGTATGATAACATTTCTCTAGGGTCATATATAAAGCAGGCGTGCCTTCGGGTGGTATCGGTACCCCATCCCTTGTAGGTACAGGCACATCTCCATGTATTAATGTTTTTATACTCTTTAAAATTGATTCTGATTGATTCTCAATAATACTTTCTAATGTCCTTCACAAATTATTTCACTTGGAAACACTTCCTTGTTGTCTTTTAAGCTACCAATCGCTGTGTGGCTCGCAACCAATCCCAGCGCGGTTCACACCAACTGACCTATCGCTGCGTGACGTTTCTATGATGTCAGACAACTCCTCGCAACAGCTAAACCCTCTTTTACAATCCAACTTGTTTTCAACTCTGATCTCAATACAGCTTATTAAAAGCACTATAATCACAAATAAACTCTTGTCTGCTCCACTAAAAGGATTTATAGTTCTCCATTCAACCAGAAATTTTAGTCACACAACCTGAGCAAAATCTCAACCAGTGTGATTTCACCTAAAATCCTTACGATTAATCACTGTACACTTTAAGAAAAGTCCCAACAATTTCTATTCCATACTCTCACAAAGTTCCCTTCTCTGGTGGTACTGCTGATGACATCTCACACACAGCAGCTTCGAAACAGCATACAAACTTACTCAGTGTATGCCACACTGAGACCACCCTTAGGTGTATATCCCGGGATCTTAGGCCACTTCGGACCTGATAATAACATCAACTCAACAACAACTTATTCAACATTAAACATCAAAAACATTGCTCTACTAACTATCACTAGTTACACATTTTAAGCAACAATATTCCATAACTCTATTAATACTCACACCACTTGTCTCGTCGTTTTTTCTTCAGAACCAGCACTTGGTTAAATTTCACTGAGCTTGGGTTTTGGGTAAATCTATAGTAATCCCAGTATGCATCCCCCTTATCTCCCTGTTTTGTCAGACATCTAAACCATTCGACATGCTACCAGGAAAACTGTTGTAGCTTTGGCGTGCTGGGCATTTGGTTTGTATAATTTAACTATTTTATTCTTATTTCATTTAACCTCTTGCTAGCTGCCAAAACCTCCTTGGTCCTCCGATGGATCTTGTTCTGTGCTGAAAGGGACTGGAAAACTCTGAGGATAAGCCATTATTGAATGAGGATCAGGAATAAGTTAATTGCTACATTCAAAGTTTATACTCATAACATTCAGAACTCAATTTATCTATCAGAAAGGAATGTTATTCAAATGATTTACCCACAAGGAAATAATGAGTCAGAATCAGCACATTTAGGTAATTATCAATGTTTTTAGTATTTCAGATTTAAGAGTAAGAACATTAAATGACACAAATTTCAATCCTGCAATCTTAATTATTCATAGATTTAATAAGTAAAACCAACACTGCGAGACACAATGATGACAGTGATATGAATCTTTCTCAGCCGAGGGAGATCATGGACATCTATAGCATATAGATCAATACAATACCATTCTAACCATATAAAAACCCTTCGGAAAGTTCAGTGAGTTCCAAATGACCAGTTCCAGTTTGCTAAAGACAGGAAATCTTTCTTAGTCCGTCGCTGTAACGTCAGAGTCACAGCAGCCTGGCGCGAACCTTTCAGCCAAAATGTTCTACCACGCTAGCATACCAGCCGGCAGCCAATCGCAGTGCTATGCCACAGTTTGCGTTGTCCTTGTCAGTCTTAATCTACAAAGTGGGTAAGCCAAGCCACTCTCTCAAATGCAAAGGATCATCCCCCCATTCAGTTCTGAAATGTGCACAATTATACTTCATTAATTCCGGGGTGACACCACTTGGCATCCCCAAATTTGTCAGACCACTTGTTGGACTTGGCCCTTTTTGCAGGGTCATCCCAGAACATTTTGCCTTCCTCCTGTATTTGTTCTGACCTGTTGTTGGTGGTTTTCTGACTCTGGGCATTTTACCACTGCTGATCAGTGCTAAAGTGCATATGCTCTCCCTATAAATTGTTGTTTTGGATTGGTGTTTCCATGATTGGTATATTTGATTTACTAGTCAGTCCCTAGTACAGTGCACCGTGTGTGCCCAGGGCCTGTAAATCAAATGCTGCTAGTGGGCCTGCAGCACTGGTTGTGCCACCCACACAAGCAGCCTGTAAATGTAACTCAGGCCTTCCATTGCAGTGCCTGTGTGCAGTCTAGTACTGCCATGTCGACTTGGGAAGTGCACCCACTTGCCAGGCCTAACCTTCCCTTTTCTTACATGTTAATCACCCCTAAGGTAGGCCCAAGGTACCCCTGTGGGCAGGGTGCAGTGTATGTGAAAGGTAGGACATGCACTGATGTGTGTGGCATGTCCTGATAGTGAAATACTGCCAATTTCGTTTTTCACTATTGTAAGGCTATCTGTTCCCATAGGATAGAATGAGGAGTTTGCTTATAACATCTTATAAGCATAGCTGCCCCTGGGAACCAGATAGGAAAATAAAGTTTAGCATGCCTGAACTCAGAATGTTAAAATGCATCTTCTGTGTTTGAAAATACCACTTTTTGAAAGAAGGTATTTTCTTGCTTAGCTATCCAGTGTGCCTCTGCTAGGATGTGTATTGACTGTCTGGCTTTGGAGTGACAGGGGCTGGGGATGTGCAGTGGCTCCAGAGAGTCTGGATGAGTCAGCGCTAGGCTGAATAGGCCTGACCTGCATTTGGAGTGGTGGGAGGAGTAGCACCTGCACCTGAATAGGGCTGTGCCTGCCTTCCACAATGATGGCTCTGCCCCCCTGTGGTGCGTCTGGAGCCAGGGCTCACACTAACAATTGAGGTTGTTGTGCACTTGCAAAGTGTCCCCCAAAACTGGTTTGGGCTGGGCACAGAGCCCTGGGCCAAGAGAGAACAAAGAGATTTACTGTATAAAAAGAGGGGCCCAAATCCCCGACTTTTAGATCACTGCTGAACTAAGGAACCTGCCAAGAAGAATGACCGGGAAAGCTGGAGGAGGAGTACTGCCCCTGTGCTGTGTGCTGTTTGGGTTGGCCTGCAGTGGCTGCTTCTTTCTTGGGTAGGGAAAGGACTGGACTGTGCTTTCATCATCCTGCTGTTAGAGTTTTCTCCAAGGGCTTGAAGTAGAGCTTGCCTCCTGTTCTGAAGTCTCAGGGACACAAAGACTTCACCCCCTGAACTTCCTTGTGGGGAGTTCTGACCTGCCAAGAGGTGCCTGTAGCTGTTCTGGGCTTCTGGAGGTTGTTCTGGCTGTTGGGAGCTGGAAAAGCGACGCAAGCCCTGCTGTGCGGCTGCAAGAACTCGCACATCATCCCGAATCATCTAGGCACCAGGTCTGTCGCATCGTTGGGGGACGCAGCAAGAAACCGACACATCACCTCCCCATGCAGTAAGAAACCGACGAATCACCTCCTCTCCGGTAAGGAACCGACGCATCACCTCCCCTGTGCAGCAGTAAGGAGCCGAAGCATCACCTCCCCCAGAACAAGGAACCAACGCATCACCTTCCCTGAGTGTAAGGAACCGACGCATCACCTTCCCTGCGGCCCTTTTTGTTTGTGTGCGCGACGCATCCAAGGTACTTTGTGTGAAAAGTGTTCCATCTGCAATTTGCTTGGAACTGAACTATTTCTACCATTTGAAAGTCATATTTTTATTACTGTATTGTGGATTTTTGTCATTTGGTCTTGTTTGGTTTAGATAAAGATTACTTATTTTTCTAAACTGGTGTAGTGTCCATTTGTAGTGTTTTCACTGTATTACTGTATGTGTTCACAAATGCTTTACACACTGCCTCTGAGATAAGCCTGTCTGCTCGTGCCAAGTTACCAAGAGGGTGAGCAGGGGTTATGCTGGAAGTGCATCCCCCTTACCCTGACTAGGAAGAAGGGTCCCTACTTGGACAAAGGTACCTACCTCTGCCAACAGACACCCCCATTTCTAACACCACTCTGTCCCATTGGTCATTTTCGATAGGATGAGGAAAGAATACAAATCCGGAAGAATTAAGTAATCCAAATCACGTAATTTCCTTAGAATTTTTGTATGTTTAGTCATATGAACAATGTGATACTCAGAAAGTTGGTGAGTTCATGCTCTCATATTTCCGTCTGCTAGTTCTCAATCATCTGTTCTAGCATGTATCAGTTGTTATTGCGAGTTTAGTCAAACTGTGCTACAGATGTCAAAGGAAGCAATTGATAGTTAGAACACAAGTGGCAACTTTAGGAAAAGTTCCCATAGGCTTCAGACTATTCAGTTCATAAATTCATGTTGGAAAAGGAAGGAAAAGAAGCAAATTTTGAGGCCTACATGAAATACAGTTCTCTTCACGATGCTAAAATAAGAATCTCGCATTACATAGCATGAGGTATTAATCTACCAAATTAATACATGAATAAACATTCAATAAAATCATGTTTAGTTCATGTAAGTATAGGAGTACTCATTAAAAATTCTAAAATATCAGTTTTTCACACATGTAGATCATCTAAGTCTTTTTTGCATATATGTTATTAAGGCACACGTATTCAAAGGCACATCGAAGAAGAAAGATTCACACAAATTACAGCTTCAGCCAAAATTACGTGCAGCACCTACTTTTCTTTTCTTATTTTCAGTGCACACGTTACACATGAAATACTATTTATTTTTGACACGTGAAACATACATTTGTGCCATTGTTGTCATTATCATTATCACAATATTCAACCCTTAAATCAATGTCATTAAATAGGTTATATTTCACATCTATTCAACGATAAGCATAGTCAAAACATAAGCTTATTCAAGCATTTCTGCACGTTTTTTCGATGCAGTATCTAAATCAGAGCTACATTTTGTCGTTTTCCAGAAACATGAAGTTTAACACACGTTTGTCATCATCGATGTAAAGTGGTGTCAGAAATTGTTTTCTTTCTAATTTCTATGCAAATTTACAAGAGGGAAACCTCTGCTCTATCACTAACTTCCAGACTCATCATATCCCTTTCACCAGTATACATACCCAACCAGCAGAACATTAGCCATAACAAGATTTCCATGCTCATTAATGCACAGTTTGCAGTTCTCTGCTGCAATGATATCACAGACTTTATCTCATAACACAACCTAAATGCACTCATCACAAAAACTTGACTAGCACACCACATCCACATACACCTTAGACATCCTCATCCACTCAGGCCAAAGCATCCAACACACTGATCACACAAATAAGACAAGTAAGAGTGTTTTTTAATTCACCTGTGCACAGTTTCTGATCTTAGGACTGCAGAAGACTGGGGAACCAGAAGTCCACAGGTGGCCATGAGATGACCATCTCATGGCTTATGGGGAGGGGCTCGCAGATTCTCAGTGAGTGACTGTCTCAGGTCGTGTATCATAGTGTCTTCGAGAGATGAAGCACCTGGGCTTTCATGTAATTGTAAGGCTATTTGTCACTCTCTCATATAACACACACTGAAATAACTTTCCAAGAATATCATATTTGTAGGTAAAACAGTTTGTGCTGTAGATATGAAGTGCACGCATCATTAGAATAAACTACAAGCAAATGACCATAGATAAAAAACTGATACCCTTAGGACCTGATTACACGTGCCTCAGAGGAGTAGGTGCTATTTATTGCACTAAAATTCAGCTATTCGGCATTTGGAATTTATTGTGTGTAATAAATTAGCACCTATTCTGAGTTTTTGGGGAATAACTTGTGGATTTTGGTGCGTACTGCATCAATTTTCTCATGTCGCAGCAAATACCATATTTTTTCCCCTGTTAAACTTCAGCAGGTTTGACCTGCCAACATTTAGTGCAGACTTTATCATACCTGGTAATTATTGGGTGTAGTAAACTCTGCACAACTTGGAATTCCAACCCTTGCACAAACAGGGGTTTGTGCTGAGGTTGAAAAACTCCAGCCCACTCACAATCCCGTTTATCGCAGGTGGTATGTTGATATCGATGGGCTCTTCAATCCCATGTTGTCATTCCCGACAAGTACATTCAAATGGAACAGATATTGCATGGACACAGAAAGCTTGCATTTGCTTTCTTATGCTTCATTTCACTGGACAAGTCAAGGATATCCACGCCCCCATCTACTTGGAGCCATTGGTTTCCAGGCATCTTAATAATCCTACCATCTCACCTGTAATGATTGATCATTTGTTGAAAACACTATCTAATCTGACAACATGACTTTAAATACCCCTGACGTGTGGAATGCCCTTCGACGGATCTGTGCAGAATGATGAGCGCATATTTCTGTAACAGCTTATCTTTTGAATGTTTGCAAGACTCACGTATGAACCTCTGAGATCAGGGTTGATACTCGCAGTTGGACCAGGCAGGATACATAATTAGAGAGTATCATAACTCTGCAGATAGGGAAAACTGTTCACTTTAAGACTCTCTCCTGAAAAAAATGAATGATGCTTATGAAACATACAAGAATATACAAGAATTCACCCTTCTTGTAAATAGGCTACTGCTACATCTCCAAAATGGTTATACTGTCTACATTTGGGTTCTACTTTCATACAGAATGAAACTACCATTCCCCTTTATTTCCCTCAAACAATTTCAGAAGGTGAGCATTAGCCATTTGTAGCTTTATCTGGGGTTATTATAAACATGGCATGGTGTACATCTGTTGATGCTTGCCCACAGCAACAAGTCACAGGGTCATACCTCTACTATTTGGCATCTCTGTGCAAGAATGTATTTTAAATAATTTGCAGTGAAGTCAGATGACACCCTTTTATTCCTTCTTTTTTAGAGGTTGCTCTCCTCAATCACTGACCCATGTAAAATGCTATACTCTTAAGGCTAAGTTAAGGTATGGATGAATGTAGCTCACAGTTTTGAGTTCCCCCATATGTCTAGTGATAGACCACTCTGGTGTAACTATTTACTTCTAGGAATATGCAGTAATCATAACTAGGTTATCTTTTTAAAAAACTGTGATTCTTCACTACTCTTTACTAATTTGAAATGGGGTATTAAAATAATTTCAGGATCTAGCCAGACAATATTTGCCCTACCAAAGGTTGTGCATGGAAGCCAACCTGCCTTTCCTGCAGAGTCACAGCCCTGATTTTTAGCCTTTTTCTGTTTCTTATTCTTACTTATATTAGGACTCTGTGCACTGTGACACTGCTGTTCATTACCACAGTGCATATTCTCTAGCCCCAAAATTAGATTGATTAAATTTGTTTCTGTCAATTGGCCTATTTAACTTTTCTTTAATGCCATTGTAGATGGTGCAGAAAATGTGCCGATGGCATGGAAATTAAATGTCATATTTACACTTACACTACCCACATATCTGACAATAATATATGAGTGGTAGGAGCATCAATGTGGTCTGGCTGGGATATAGTTTAAAGATGCTGCCGTAACACAAAGCAAGGAAAAGTGCCTTTGACATCGCCGCGGTCTGGGGACCGACCGACCTCCGGTCTGCGGTACCGGCACCGCAATTACGATGGTGCGGCCGCAAGCTCCCATTTCTCTATGGGAGCTTGTGCTGCGGTTGGAAACCGGCTGCATCACAAGCTCCCATAGAGAAATGGGAGTTTCTGTTAATCCTTTCACGGCATGGCAGGTACCTCACGGTGCCTGCCACACGGTGCAGGGATTAACAGGGGGGTGCCATAGGTGCCCCCCTAGTCTCCCAATTGGAGGCCACTGAGGCATGGGGGCCATGCTTGGGGCCTCCAAAGTCACTTTTCGAGAGGCTTTTCATGTCAGAAAGCCAGACATACCATAAACCCAATACTGTTACCCACGCCTTAACGCTAAAAATACACACTACATACATATATACTTACCTTAACAATACTTTCCATGCATGGTAAAGGCATATGCATGGTAAAGTTTTGCGTTTCAAAGGCTGCATTGTAAAGGCACTGCAGGGTTACAAGTGAGTTATAAAGAATGTTTCCCCCATACAAACTCAATAACCTGCTACTAAAATTTAACTTACAACAATAATAACACTAAATTAAAAATTTTAATTTACATTTTAAATTTAAATATAACACAACAAAATTTGTATAATTATTAAGCAATATAATGATAATTTACCAATTAAAAATAAATCAACAATAAATTAAACAGATGTATAATTTAAATCACTTCCCACCCTATCCCACTACAAATCCAGCAACCGCTACAAAACTAAAAATCAGTAATAACATTACAATATACAAAACAAATCACATAAATTGCAAACTATATTTTATTACATTATTAGCAATTATACCAACAATACTAACAACTAAAATTAATATAATAACTAAAACCCATTAAAATAATTGAAAAATTATATTTTTCACAACTATGGGCCGGATTACGATGGCGGTGGGACTGCCCCCGTCAGGCCGTTGGTCCCAACGACATCGGCCCCTGCAGGTCCGTCCGCGGCATTACAATGCAGCGGGTGGAGCCATCTAGCAGAGGGACTGTCTGCCGTGCATCCGACGGGGGCTCCCGTCGGAGGACAGTAATCCCTACAAAAGGGATGGTGCCTGCTCAGGCAGGCACCATCCACCATAGGGATTACAATGTCCCTTTCCGCCTGCCCTTTCATGGCGGTCCGCCCACCATGAAAAGGCAGGCGGAAAGTGACTTTGGGGGCCCCTTCCTGTCTGGCCCTACACTATGGGGTCTGGGGGGCACCAACATCCGTGCACCATCATTTTGCATAATTTAGCATTTGCGGCACCATTTTATGTATGGCCGCCATTTTGAATTATAATCGAAACTGATTCTTTGCCATTTCTGAGAAATGGCCTTCTCTAAGTTGTTTCTTCAGAGCTCAGGTTTGCTACACTAATGAATGCACTGTTCTTATTAGCGCATACCTTTCCTCTAGATGTAGGCCCTCTCCCACTTTTCTAGTGCCGGGCATGGGCAGAATGACCTTCACTGTTAGATAGTGTGTGCCCAGCTGCAGAATTGAAACTTATTTTTTGTATTTCACTGTTCTGTTGTATCTGCTTGGAAAATTCCATTGTGGGCGTGCCTTCATTGGTTCCGAAATGTACATAATGTATCTCTATGCTTGCTGATGTCAGTCCCTCTGCAGCACTCCTTAGAGACTGGGCAGACAGGGCTCCGCTCTGAGCGTACTCTGAATAAACAGATATTGGTTTGTATTGTCTACTGTCTGACCTACTCTTCATTTGGTATGGAAGGCTGAGAGGTGGTCTTGTGGGTGACCCGAATAGGGTCACTTCCTTCATGTGCTGCAGCCCTTTTTCAGGCTGCAGCAGAAGCCTCAATGCTAAGAGGCATGTTTCCGACCTCCTCCATGGTGATCAGATCTTAATTTGCCTGGCAGAGCTGCCAACTCACTTTCGGCCGATCCCATTCCTGCAACGATGGCGGTCGGATGCTCATCTGACCGCCATCATAATCAGCCCCTAAATTACCGAAAACAATATTAATAACAACATTCCTAAAAACGATAGTACTTACTAAAAAAAATAATATTCTTGACAACGATATTCTATTCCATTATATTTTTGCATCACAATATTTTTTTCTAATATTTTTGAGTTTCAATATTTCGAACTCAATATTTTGTCTACACATGGGTATATAGAGGTAGAGCAGCCTGCGATCTGTCAGTCAAAAAAGACTGTACTGAAGATAATGCATGACCTTTAACCACCTATCGCCCCAACCACTCAAGCAGGATAGAATGCAACATGTGTCAAATGCTGCAGACAAGTCCAACAAGACTACTAACACCAAGTAGCCCTGATCTAGATTGATCTTAATTGATCTTATATATTCTGGAACTTGCAGATGAGTGGACTCTGTGCTAAATCCTGGGTGAAAGTCAGATTGAGTGCTTTGTAGCAAATTATTTGTTTAAAGAAACCATGGTAGTTGGACATTGGTTAGCTTCTCCAGAATTTTAGAGGCTTTTAGGAGGAGGGAGATAGGTCTGAAATTAGTCAAAACAGAAGGGTCAGCATTATGCTTTTTTTAGAAGGAGAATACATTGAGCCTGCTTCCAGTTTAAAGGTACCATATCAAGAGCTTTATTAAAAAGGTGATTCAAATAATGATTAATAACTGCTGGAGACATTTTTAAAGTATACGGCGGGCACAGATCTCGTGGTGAACCTGACCTGCAATTAAGCAATTCGCAGGCTGAGTCTTCTAAGGAAATTTTAATAAAAGTGAGAGTCTGGCACAGGTACCAAATCAAAAGAGGGAAAGGTCTGCATGTCAGCAAATCATCTGCTATCAAATTGAGAATAGATAGTTTGAATTTTATTGTGAAAGAAATCAGAAAGATGGTTGCATAATTTAACAGAGGAGGTCAATTTTTTTGGGCCGGCTGATATTGAAAGGAAAGATTGGACAATTTTTGAGATTTCATGGGGAGTTTCCTGCTGAGGCAATTTATGGAGAAAAAAGTCATTGTGCCCTTTGCTTATTTATTTATGAAACTTTCATAAAGCTTCCTTTACTAAATCAGAATACTGTTTGAGGGGGAATGGAAGCCTCACTCAGGCAAAAACCACAATCCTTGTCAGGGTGAACCACAAAAATCATTTAATTATTCTGAGCCTAACCCTCAGGTAGCTCGGCACAAAGCATTGTGCTTCACTTAGAGGCAAAGTGTAAAGTATTTAATGCAGCACACACACAGTAATAAAGGAAAAACACATCACAAGAAAAATCCCAAACCAATTTAAAAAAATAGTTTGAATTTTAATAAATATTATTATACAAAAATGACATAAATCCAATCAATAGAACCGGAGATATTCAGTTTCAAAGTTTTAAATAAGTATAGCACCCAAAACCACAAAGCACCACTTTTGGTCATCTGGTTGTGCCAGACATGGAGAATGTCACTGTTTCAGGCCAGCTACAATGAAGTGTGGGCTGTTTACAAGGACCCGGTAAGTTCTTCTGAAAAAGCTGCACTCTCAAAGTCTGGCACGAAGATTTCCATTTGGCGTTGGAGGCCGCAAGAGACAGGGAGAGCGTTGTGGATAGTTATTGGTGCAGCGTGAAGAGTAGGCTTGGCTGTGCAGAGGGTCACCGCTGAGCATGAGGATCTAGTTGGGCATCGCAAGCAGTCGTTGCTGGAGCTTTGCATTGGCAGCAACTGCAGACGGGAAACAGCCTTTACAATGCTGTCAGAACAACGCAGTGCCATTACAACGCAGGCACTACAATGAACGCATCGTTGCCACGCGTTCCATTCCAACGCAAGTCATTACAACGACTTGCTTTAGGGAACTCATTGTTGGATTTAAAATCCAACACCTTCCCTACTGTTGCACATACTGGAGTTGGAATAGTAAAATATGCTATTCCAAACTCCAGCACTTCCCTGAAGCAAGTCGTTGTAACAACTTGCATTGTAAGGGAACATGTGGTAACAACGTGTTCGTTGTATTGCCTGCGTTGTAAAGGCATGCATTGTATAACGCATGCATGAATATGTGGCCTATTCACTGCAGGCTTTCATCGCTGTAGAACAAAGTGCAGACCTCATGTTGTCGGTCATCGCTGGTGGTAACTGCAGTTTGAAGAGATGGGTTCACAGAGCTTCACGTTAATGGTTTTGGTGGGCCAGAGTCTCAGCACAAACAGGTCTGTTAACGAGCTGTGAAGAGCCCAAAACTTCCAGATTTCACCTCTTCTTGTACAGGAGTGCACTCTGATGCAAGCCAAGGGCCCAGGCTTGGGGAGGCACCTCTTAGGGATCAAGGACTCACTCTAGCAAAGACCAGCAGGGTTCATGCAGGTCCAGTTGCAGGTACAGGCAGCTCCAGTGCAGCACATATGCTGGGCAGTTGCAGGGAGGCCTCTGGAGCTTTTTTTGTCCAGTAACTTAGAACAGGAGGTCAACCAACTGAGCCTTGGAATCACTCAGGTAGCCTGGGATGAAAGGAGAAAGTCCAGTTTTCCTTCTCAGAGATCAGACCAGTCCTCTGAGGAACACAACAGCCCTTCTTCTGTAGTGTCCACCGATCCAGGAGAGTACTGAAGAGGTGGTTTAGGAGGTCCAATATTTCTATCTAGTGCCAGCCTTTGAAGTGAGTATGACACCCTGGATACCCCCACATCTGGTTCTGGAAAGTTGTTACCTTCCCCTGCCAAAGCTCCATGTAGTCTGGGGTGACACAAGACTGGTGTCAGTATTCTTTGGGGCCGATTCCGATCTGGGACGGAAATCTCTCCGACCGAGCCGGACCCGGAGAGATTTCCGACCGAGCCGGACTCCTGCAGTCCGACCGGGGCAGTACGATGCGTCCGTGTGATGCCGGACTCGATTCGGTCGGATTCCCATAGAAGTCAATGGGAGCCGGTCGTACGACGCGTACATGGGCTCCCATTGACTGAATGGGTACGTCTTGACAAGGGCGCCCCCTACAGTGGGTACGCGTCGGTGCAACCCGCACCGTACATGCATGTGTGCGACTCGTAAGGCTACGGGTGAAGGGGGGTCCGACACAGACCCCCGAAGTCCGGCTCCGACAGCTCTTTGGAGCCGGACGGTACGAGTCGGTTGGGCTGTTCGAAGCGCGCATCGTACTGGCTCGGTCGGGTAACGTCTCCATTGCGTGGTGCGATTCGTTTCCGTACGAGACGGTCGGAGCGGTTCAGACCCGGAAACGAGTCGGTCGGAAACAACGCGTACAATCGCATCGTACTAGCTCGTTCGGACAGCTGTACGAGTCGGTCGGAAAAAACGCGCCCGGCACGTATTTTTTCCGGGCGAATCCCATTCGGTGAGCTTCCGAACGAGATCGGAATCGGCCCCTGAGTGTGTGTGCTGGAGGCAGCCATTTGAATTGAAAGCGAGGGAGGGAACAGCTCCGTCCCAATCATCCTGGAAGGATGGCCCATCCTGCTAACACATTGTCCCCCTTTATCTCACTGTCTGGGAGACACAAAGGCCAACTGCCAAGCTATTCACAGACATATGACCCAGGACACAGGCAGCAGGAACCAAGTGGTTAGGTCAAGAAAATGCCAACATTCTAAAAGTGCCATTTTTAGAATTGGTGCTTAAAATCAGACTTTACCATTAAAGAGGATTTTAAATTACAATTTATTTGAGTGCAAACTTCACTTTTCTAATTTTTCCCAATCAAAATGTAGCACATAGTAAATGTAATATGCTAACCAAAAGTAAACCAATGGGAGAGCTAGGTCTTACAGTAGTAAAACATAAATGTTGGAGTTTTTGACTACCAGGACATGTAAAATATACAATGTATCCTGCCCGATGGGCTGTTTAGGCATCAATGGTTGTTTTCCCTCTCCTTATTATAAATACAGTTGCAAATTTACGGATAGACCAGTGTCACCACCCACTATATGACGGATGAGGGGAAAACCCCTAATGTGCTGTGTTATTTTTGTATTTATAAGACACTTTCTTTAACTTTTTCTTTTCCTCCTCTTTATTGTCTTTCTCCTTTTGATTTCATCATTTTAGCACAAAATTACCCAAGTCCTTACTCGCTAAGGGCTACCACATGTTCAACTGATTTCGGACTCCTTAAGGATAGGAAGAGCCAGTGTCCTTGGGGCTGGGCCAAAGTAAAGGGACAAACAGGTTAAAAGGAGGTGACCTGACACACAGAAGGTAAAGGGGCCGATTCCGATCTCGGTCGGAGGCGTACACAACACCATTCGGTCGGGAAAAAAGCCATGCGAAAGCCTGTTTCCCGACCGATCCGTACAGTACACCGAACGAGCAAGTACGATGCGCACAACAGCAAAAAATCCGGCCGAGCCGTACTCACCCAAACCAGGTCCTGTTCTCCGACCGAGGCGAATCCGGAAACGCCGAATCGAGTCGCACGGAAGGAAAAATGCAGCCCCGTCCGGCCGGACAAGTACGATGCGCTTCCCGTACGCGCCGAACCCGTCGCTACGCACGGCACGTCAAAGCATCCGGGAGAGGCGCACATAAGCTCCGATTCGCGCCACAACACGATCCACGGCTACGAGACGAACACGGCACCGACGAGGACGAGGCGAAGTGACGAGGACGACGCGAAGCAACGAGAAGGACGAACGACACGAACCAACCATGAATCCCTTCGTCCCGATCATACCAATATTCTACATCTACTACCGGAACAGGCACGGACGCGTACGGCGCAGAAGGTAAGCCAGACACCAACCACAAAACACATACAACACGTACACGACACATCACACACACACACGGGGATGCTGAATATACTTACACCAGCAACAGCAGCACCATAGGGGCGGGATGCCCATCACCAATGCCACATATGCACACAGGGGCCTGAATGCGCACCACCACCCCTACCCAGGGGGCTGGATGCCTACCACCACTACCACCCTCACCCAGGGGGGCTGGATGCCTACCACTACTACCACCCTCACCCAGGGGGGCTGGATGCCTACCACTACTACCACCCTTAGCCAGGGGGCTGGATGCCTACCACTACTACCACCCTTAGCCAGGGGGCTTGATGCCTACCACTACTACCACCCTTAGCCAGGGGGGCTGGATGCCTACCACTACTACCACCCTTAGCCAGGGGGGCTGGATGCCTACCACTACTACCACCCTTAGCCAGGGGGCTTGATGCCTACCACTACTACCACCCTTAGCCAGGGGGCTGGATGCCTACCACTACTACCACCCTGAGCCACGGGGCTTGATGCCTACCACTACTACCACCCTTAGCCAGGGGGGCTGGATGCCTACCACTACTACCACCCTTAGCCAGGGGGCAGGATGCCTACCACTACTACCACCCTTAGCCAGGGGGCAGGATGCCTACCACTACTACCACCCTTAGCCAGGGGGCAGGATGCCTACCACTACTACCACCCTTAGCCAGGGGGGCTTGATGCCCACCACTACTACCACCCTTAGCCAGGGGGCAGGATGCCTACCACTACTACCACCCTTAGCCAGGGGGCTTGATGCCTACCACTACTACCACCCTTAGCCAGGGGGGCTGGATGCCTACCACTACTACCACCCTTAGCCAGGGGGCTTGATGCCTACCACTACTACCACCCTTAGCCAGGGGGCTGGATGCCTACCACTACTACCACCCTTAGCCAGGGGGCTGGATGCCTACCACTACAACCACCCTTAGCCAGGGGGCAGGATGCCTACCACTACTACCACCCTTAGCCAGGGGGGCAGGATGCCTACCACTACTACCACCCTTAGCCAGGGGGCTTGATGCCTACCACTACTACCACCCTTAGCCAGGGGGGCTTGATGCCTACCACTACTACCACCCTTAGCCAGGGGGGCAGGATGCCTACCACTACTACCACCCTTAGCCAGGGGGGCAGGATGCCTACCACTACTACCACCCTTAGCCAGGGGGCTTGATGCCTACCACTACTACCACCCTTAGCCAGGGGGGCAGGATGCCTACCACTACTACCACCCTTAGCCAGGGGGGCTGGATGCCTACCACTACTACCACCCTGAGCCAGGGGGCTTGATGCCTACCACTACTACCACCCTTAGCCAGGGGGCTGGATGCCTACCACTACTACCACCCTTAGCCAGGGGGCTGGATGCCTACCACTACTACCACCCTTAGCCAGGGGGCAGGATGCCTACCACTACTACCACCCTTAGCCAGGGGGGCAGGATGCCTACCACTACTACCACCCTTAGCCAGGGGGCTTGATGCCTACCACTACTACCACCCTTAGCCAGGGGGGCTTGATGCCTACCACTACTACCACCCTTAGCCAGGGGGCAGGATGCCTACCACTACTACCACCCTTAGCCAGGGGGCTTGATGCCTACCACTACTACCACCCTTAGCCAGGGGGGCAGGATGCCTACCACTACTACCACCCTTAGCCATGGGGGGCAGGATGCCTACCACTACTACCACCCTTAGCCAGGGGGGCTGGATGTCTACCACTACTACCACCCATAGCCAGGGGGGGCAGGATGCCTACAACTACTACCACCCTTAGCCAGGGGGGGCAGGATGCCTACCACTACTACCACCCTTAGCCAGGGGGGGCTGGATGCCTACCACTACTACCACCCTGAGCCAGGGGGGGATTGATGCCTACCACTACTACCACCCTTAGCCAGGGGGGCAGGATGCCTACCACTACTACCACCCTTAGCCAGGGGGCAGGATGCCTACCACTACTACCACCCTTAGCCAGGGGGGCTTGATGCCTACCACTACTACCACCCCCACTCATAGGATGGACAATGCATGACACAACAAGCACACCACAACCTAGGGAATGCAAGATAAAGACATCCCCCACCACCATGACAAGCGTGTGTAGGCTGTGTCAAATGCCTACAACACCGAACATGACTTTGAACATACAATGTGACCCCCTAGCACATGTGCCACACATATGTGTGTGGCACCCACAATGCAAGCAGCCCATGACCATTGTGGCAATGGGGCCTAAACCCCCATCATCACAGTGACCAAAAGGTAAGTGTGGGGTCCATAGCCAAAGCACATTTTGACCATTGTGGCAATGGGGTCTAAACCCCCATCATCACAGTGACCAAAAGGTAAGTGTGGGGTCCATAGCCGAAGCACATTTTGACCATTGTGGCAATGGGGTCTAAACCCCCATCATCACAGTGACCAAAAGGCAAGTGTGGGGTCCACAGCTGAAGCACATTTTGACCATTGTGGCAATGGGGTCTAAACCCCCATCATCACAGTGACCAAAAGGCAAGTGTGGGGTCCATAGCTGAAGCACATTTTGACCATTGTGGCAATGGGGTCTACACCCCCATCATCACAGTGACCAAAAGGTAAGTGTTGACAAAGAAAGAGCTGCAACTGCCAAACTGCATGGATCATTCCTGGTCACAGAACCAAAAACTCATCTGTGGCAAAGTAGTGTATGTGTCCCATTGCAACATAAATTGGGTGAGCCAAATACTGCAGTGCAAATGAGACATTCCTTTGGCCATGTGCAGACAAACAACACCCATGGGGGCTGACACCGTCAACATTCATCAATGACACAATGACAGAAGTGACCATCAGAATGCAGAACCACATATTTGCACCAATGGGCACACAAATGCAGATATCCTGTGGAGACAGCAGATGTGAGGTGAACAGATACCATACCATGGCAGCAATGGGACACACAAACCATGATCACTGTGCTGACCGATGACCTAGGAGTCCCAGGGACAGCAGGGGAAACACACCAAACAACATACAGCCAATGGCACACTCAAGATATGCCAATGCAGTGGTGCAGATGCACAAACACAAACAGGCAGACCAACACTGTCATCATACACAGCAGGTGAGGGGTGGGGGTGCCAGTGTCCCCAGGCAACCACACAACACATGAGGAGAGCTGAATACCAATCATACAGATGTGCATACACTGCCACACTAAGGTAACTCATGGATCCAAATCCCCTATGTGGGCAAGCAGGCATTGTCAGATGAGAGGGAGCACAAAACACACATGTCACACAGGCACGTAGGAACAACAACTGACACAGCAAGACACAGACACACCACAGCACCACCCCCAGGGCCCCCACAATGTAGTGACCCTGGGCTGAATAAAAATCCCACTGTGATGACAAAGCTAAATGTCGTTCACACTGTGAACCACAGTCAGGTGTCCTGAGCAACAAACTACCATCACACCTACACAAGCACAAATCAATCAGCATGGCCAGTAAGCCAAGGCCAACATGGAGGCAGGGGACTAGCTGGGCAACGACTCCCATCTGCACACACTCAAGACCACACCCTCGACCTCCAACAATGTGCAGCAGTGAAGTACACATGCACTGGTGACATTGCACATGCACCCATGACCATTCCAGGGTGGTGGGTGGGAACCAAGGTGCAGAAACACATCACACATGGCCACTCAACAAGACTCCTGAATGTCTGACACACTGCACACTACGCTGTACATGGACATGACGGCGATACCACACCAACCAATGGGATCCCAGCCACAGTCACACACCAATGAAGAAGCCAAGGTCACCCACAAAGAACACACATAGACAACAACCAACATTGCAGCCCGGACCCTGAGGAGTGCCAGCAGTCACACACACAACGTGTCACAATCACTGAAAGATAACACGAACTGAAAATCACATGACAGGGGCAAACAACAAGTGCCAAGGGGAAACCTGACTGTGACCCATCTGCGTCTGCACACAAACTCAGCCCTGACAGCAAACACACCTATGGGTGACACCCTGATGACCAGTAATGTGCCATGCACCCACATCACAGAGAACACAGGGAGAAGACTTTGGGGGAACATAGCTCAAGTCAGCAAGCATCACAAACAGGTACAACACTAGGGATCACAGCATGCGCAGATAAATGGAAGTGAACACACAGACATGCACATACAACACACACCTTGGGCGCAGGCAATGTCACACGTGTACACACTGCCATGAGGGGACTCCACTCCTGTGTGAGGAAAGCTGTGCCATATGTTGCCTCAGTAGGGCCCCATCATGTCAGCTGAGCACTTGGTCACACAATCAACAATTAGCACCAAATGAGGGCTCCCATCACATCAGCCTGGTCATGGATGTGCCAACGGAATCATCAGCACAGATCCAACACACTTGTATAGCAATGTTGCACTGACTACACGGATGAGTCCTTCCCCATTGATGCCCAAACCTGCATGTCCAGTGGAGATGGCAACACGGTCAGGGAAGTAGACAAATCCAACAATGGAAGGCACAACAGATGTGCAGGGGTGGAAGCCACAGATATGAAATTGCTAATGTAAGTAGGAAATCCCATTGCCAAATACTGAACACATGACACCCTCAGATGCTGCTATGGATGACATGGATACACCACATGATAGGACACATTCCCCCTGGACCACATGGGTTCCTGCACAGTAACACTTCATAATCATGAGACCAGATATCACCATCACTGCAGCAAGGGCATGGTTAGCAGCACCAACAACATGTACATCTGAAGCATGAGCACTAGAGAAAAGAAAGTTGCTTTATTCAGCATATGTGTTGATTGAAAACGACGTCCAGAAAAAAAGAGCAAAGGCCAATGGCCAGTCCATTGTCAAAGTTCAAACAGGGTGACACTGGCAGATGTCACCCTACGCATGCCTGCACAAAACCAGGGACAATCCACTAGGAGGGGCAACCGGGGGCAGGCCAGGCACCGCAGGGACAGGATCAGGGCTCACCAGGGGAGTCAGGGAAGGGGTGGTGGGTGCTGGAGAGCCACTGACAACTGCAGTGGAGGTGTCTGACATGGTGTGTGCCGGCACAACTGGGGGCATGACTCAGATGTCGTGGGTGCTGGCACAACTGCAGTGGACCCTGCAGATGCAGTGGACAGGTCCGCCACTGCAGTGCCCAAGTCAGACAGGGCGGTAGTGGACTCCACTGCAGTGCCTACCTCCAGGGGAGGAGAATGGGGAACAGGCAAGGTGGGTTGGACAGAGGGGGAGGACACCCTCACCACATCAGTGGCACAGACAAGCGCAGCGGGGGGTGTGGTGCTGGGAGAGCAAGTGGCAGGGGGAGAAGTCCGGAGCATCTTGGGGATGGTATATCTGTGGGTGGGGGAACCTGGGGCAGGGTGTGGTGGGGGCACCTGTGGAGTGGGGGCCTGAGGGATGGAGGAAGGAGACCTGGTGCTTGAGCTGCAGGGCGGTGGCGGGGTCTTGCTCTTAGGACTCCGTGGGGACTTGCGGGTGGGGGCCTCAGTCCGTCTGCGCCTGGGGGAGGGTGTCCGGGGGCGAGGGGCACTCTGCTCCGTGTGGGTGGGCTTCCTCTTCCCCGGGATGCTGGAGCAGCTTCATCGGTGGGGAAGAGGCCGAGGTCACAGAGGAAGAGCTGCTGTGACTTTGGGGTTGCAGGTGAGGCAAGGGAGGGTGCTTTGGAGGGAGAGGGAACTGAGGACTGCGCAGTGCATGTGGATGCGTGTGTGTGTTCCAGGGCCCCATCCCCTGTGAGTCTGGCTTCACTCCCCTGAATGTGCGTGCGTGTGCGTTTTGTCATTGGCGTGCGTGTCAGTGTGCTGGATGTGTGTGTGCTGGTGTGTGCCTGTGCCAGTGTGTGTGTGCTTGGGATGGGTAAGGTGCTGGGGAGTGTGGATGGAGCAGAGGCAGGAGGGGTGAGGGACCGTTTGAGGAGGGACACTGCTGCCGTCAGGGAGGAGTCCATGGACCTATTGCCCCTCTGTAGGTCAGACATGCCCGATGAGATGCCCTCCATGAACGACACCAGCTGAGTCAACAGCGCGGTGTGCGCATGGAGGACACTCAGCATGGCTGTCTGGCCTACATGGAGCTGGCGAAGGAGGTACACAGACTCCTCACTCAGGGCAGCAGGGGACACAGGGGCAGGGACTGCGGTGCAGGGGACTCTCCGCCAGAGTCCTCCTCCCTCCCTGTGGCAGTTGCAGTTTGTTCGGCACCAGATGTTGTTGGCACACAGGGAGGTGTGGACTGGTTGCTGTTCATCTGGCGGAGGCATTGTAAAATGTCCCTGTGCACCGCCGTCATCTCATGCAGTGCATCCCACTTGGACTCCACGCGGGACATGTGTGAGTCCACACGGGACATGTGTGACTCCACGTGGGACATGTGGGAGTCCAAGCGGGCATGATGGGCAGCCTGCTGCTGTTTAATGTCTCTGAGGAGCCCCACTACCTGGCTGAGCTCTCCGGTGCTGGACTGGTACGCATCAGCTATGCGTACCAGTTGTGGGTCGTCATGCACACCAGCAACGTCTGCAAGCAGCGACCTCTGTCTCCCACTCCTCCCACCACCCCTGCTGACATGTGCAGTGTGTGCAGTGGCACGCACAGATAACCCTGGTCCACCTTGGGGGTTGGTGGTGGTGGTGGTGTCCATGGCCCCAGGTTGGTCCAGGGTCACTGTGCTGGTGTTGCTCCTTATTCTGTCCATGTCGGCAGGGATGGTATTCGTGGTGACAGTCGTTGTAGGGGTGGGTGCAGGGGGTGCAGCTGGTGGTCCTGCTGGTGCTGCAGCTGGTGGTCCTGCTGGTGCTGCATGTTGACTTGCACCGGATGTGCCAGGTTGTTCTTCATCGTCCGAGGAGGACAGAGGCTGTACGACGCCAGTGAGCTCGGCATCCTCTTGAGCCTGGGACTGGGACTCCTCAGCGTCTGCTGCTGTGTCCCCATCATCACCTGTTTTTGGGAGACACAAACAATGTATGTCATGTTTCTGCAGGCATCAGTGGTTGACACACATGACAGTTGTGACTGTGCCTCTGGGTGCGGGCCTGTACATTGCATTGTCCTAAGTCGTCACAGTCAGGGGTTGATATTGGTGTGGCATATTGTCCTGCATTATTTGGGCATTTCTATGTATTTTCTGGGGTGTGAACATGGTCTGCATTGCTTGTGTTTGGTTGACAGCCAGACCTCCTTCCCACCCAGCCAGCCAGTCAGTTATCCCACCATGGAACGTGCTTGCGTTGCAGGGAGTGTAAGTTGTCTCTCAGGATGTCAGTCAGTGGTGTCCTGCTGTTTGTTGGTGCACAGTTGGCAGCAGGGCCTTGTGCTCCCCACAGCAGTAGCCAGTGTCAGCCATCTTGTGAGTCCTTCTCCACTCCCTGTGATGTGAGCATGGTTCAGGGTGGTGTTGATGGGCCAGTTGTGAGGCTGAGCAATGTCTGTGACTACGACTCCCATCATGCTATTGCCTCCACCCCCTTCCCAGCATGCCCATGCTTCCTTCCTTTTGACTCTGCTTCCCTGTGGGGTGGGCTGGCTGTGCTGACAGGATGGCTGGGAGTGTTGTCCTGGCAGTTGTTTGGCTAAGAGTCCCAAGAGTGTCCCTGTGCTTCACACAACATAACCCAGGGTGGTGGTGCTTGTGGGATCTTGTGTTAGGATGGAGGGCATTGCATTCTACCAGGTGGGTACTGTGGAGTTTGTGTTGGGGGGTGTGAGGGAGGTGCTGGTGACTATAGTCAGTGCTGCAAGTCCCCCTTCCCACCCAGCCAGCCAGATATCCCACCATGGAACGTGCTTGCATTGCAGGGAGTGTAAGTTGTCTCTCAGGATGTCAGTCAGTGGTGTCCTGCTGTTTGTTGGTGCACAGTTGGCAGCAGGGCCTTGTGCTCCCCACAGCAGTAGCCAGTGTCAGCCATCTTGTGAGTCCTTCTCCACTCCCTGTGATGTGAGCATGGTTCAGGGTGGTGTTGATGGGACAGTTGTGGGGGTGAGCTATGTCTGTGACTACGACTCCCATCATGCCATTGCCTCCACCCCACTTGCCAGCATTCCCATACTTACTTGCTTTTGTGTGGAGTTCAGTGGGTGTGGGTGTGAGGGCAATGGCAAGATGGCTGACAGTGGTGTCCTGCTGTTGGTTGGTGTGCAGTACCCAGCATGCCCTTGTGCTCCCCACGACACAGCAACAGTGTCAGACATCTTTGATGGGCCTTTCCACTCTCTGTGGGATGTGCATGCGTGAGTGTGAGCTTGCTGGGCCATGTGGTGGGGGATGTAGGGCTGTGACTACGACTCCCATCATGCTATTGCCTCCACCCCCTTCCCAGCATGCCCATGCTTCCTTCCTTTTGACTCTGCTTCCCTGTGGGGTGGGCTGGCTGTGCTGACAGGATGGCTGGGAGTGTTGTCCTGGCAGTTGTTTGGCTAAGAGTCCCAAGAGTGTCCCTGTGCTTCACACAACATAAGCCAGGGTGGTGGTGCTTTGTGGGATCTTGTGTTAGGATGGAGGGCATTGCATTCTACCAGGTGGGTACTGTGGAGTTTGTGTTGGGGTGTGTGTGAGGGAGGTGCTTGTGACTATGGTTAGTGCTGCAAGTCCTCCTTCCCACCCACCCAGCCAGCCAGATATCCCACCATGGACTGTGCTTGCATTGCAGGGAGTGTAAGTTGTCTCTCAGGATGTCAGTCAGTGGTGTCCTGCTGTTTGTTGGTGCACAGTTGGCAGCAGGGCCTTGTGCTCCCCACAGCAGTAGCCAGTGTCAGCCATCTTGTGAGTCCTTCTCCACTCCCTGTGATGTGCGCATGGTTGATGGTGGTGTTGATGGGACAGTTTTGGGGCGGGCAATATGTGTGACTGCGACTCCCATGATGCTATTGGCTACACTGACTTGGCCAGCATACACAGAATTCCTTCCTTTGAGTGGTCTTCACTGTGTGTTGGTGTTGTTGTGGTGGCTACATGTGTGGATGTGTTTGTTAGTTCTATTTGTGCCACTGCCTAGCTGTAGTTGTGGTTGTGTTTGTACATGTGTTGGCACGGTTGGATGTGACTTTTTTGATGGCATGTGTTGTGTTTATCTGACTGGCATACACATTTTGGGATGATTCTGTTCTGGTTGCTGTGTGATTGCTATGAGTGCATGGTTTGACTCTCCCCTTGACAGTGATGTGTGTGTGTTTTGTGGCAGTATATTGTGTACATTTGTTGTGTACTCACCAGGCTCTGGGATGTCCTCTAGTCCATATACGCTCACTGGCGGAAGGATGGCCCGCACCTTCTCCTCCCAGGGCCTGAGGTATATTGGCTTGGCAGGAGGGCCACTGCCGGTGTGTTGGCTGTTGATGTAGTCTTTCTTCAGCATGTCCCGTACCCTCCTGCGCACGTCATACCACCTGTTCTGGATGTCCGTCTTTGTGCGCCGACATGGTGATTGGGCGTTCACCCTGTTGATGATCCTCTCCCACATCTTGGTTTTCTGCGACATGGGGGTCTGTTGGACCAGAGTGCCAAACAGCTGTGGCTCCACCCTGAGGATCTCGTCTACCATGACTTCCATTTCACTATCTAGGAACTTGGGATTCTTCTTGGGGGCATGGTGATGGGTGGTGATGGTGGGTGATGTGTGTGTTGGTGTGCAGGTGAGGGTGTGTGAGTGTGTGTTTTGCTGGGTGTATGTGAGGTAGGTATTTGTTGGTGTGCTGATGGTGTGTGGCTTGTGTGAGGGATGAGCTGTCGGTGTGTGGTTGCTTTCTCTTGGGTGCTGGCAGTGGAATGGCATTTGCAAAGGCTCATGGTAGTGATTTGTGTCCTTTATATAGGTGGAGTTGTGGGTGTGTCTTTGTTCTCTGTCCCCACCCACCCCCAGTATTTATTGGCTTGGTAATTGCTTGTTTGGCCTTTTTTTGGGTGATTTTTCCTTTGTGCTGTTTGTGTATGTTGGAAACGTTCTTGTGACCGAGTCGGACCCTGCATTGGTCTCGTACGGTGTTTTCCGTTTCGTTCACGCTGTGTTTGTGCAGTTTTCTATGCTGGGTACGCGTCGGTCGCGGTGTATTGTGTTGCTTCGGCTCGGTTTTGTATGCGTGTCGGTCGTACCGCTTGTCCTCCGGCCGACTCGCTCGTGGTTTTCGCGCCTTGCATCATACTTAGCGGTTTGGAGTTCGCGTGTACGTTTCGGTCGGATTTGTTCCGGGTGCGTGTCGGTCGGTTGGATTCGCGTGTTTTTCCGGCCGGATTGCTGTTTTCCGTGCGGCTCGGTCGGTCGGCTTGGTTTCGTGACGTGTCGGTCGGATTTTTTGCGCCTTGCATCGTACTTGGCGTATCGGGCGCCACGGGTGCGTGTCGGTCGGTATTTTTTCCGGATCCGAGTCGGTCGGTGCTTTTTCCGGCCCGAATCGGAATCGACCCCTCAGTCTTCAATAAGGCTTCATTAGTGTCAAGTACTGTGAGTGAAGGTCTCAAACTCAGAAGCAAAGTTTAGCAGAAATAAAGCACTGCAAAACCATTCTAAAATTGTAACCATAGGCAGAAACATATCAGCGCTGGACATCTTCACTGTGTACATATCTGTCCCAGCAACCACCATCCAGCAACATTCATTGGTGGCTCTATAACAAGCACAAAAAGTTGCCAGATCAAAAAACATGAGGACAAAGTCACAGGCAGCATATCCTTACTCAATTTGCAAAAAATAATCCCAAATCAGGTGCTGAGTTACATACAGGGGCGTAAACTCTAGATTTCAGAAGATACAAGGCACAAGGATACAAGAGCAAAGAGGACTCAAAGAAGGAAGCTCACTCTCGAACATCTATGTCTGTCTTTGTGATGCACAGAAGAGCACCTTAGTCCATGAAGAAGCTTAAGGCAACTGTAAGACGCAGTGGGTGTCGCCCTCGCTGCCAGCCTGGCTGCACCTCACCTCTGCTCTATCGCTTCTTCTCATCCCTGCTCCACCCTACTCCAACCGCAGCTATGACCAGTACCCACCGCCTAGCTTCCCGAGTAATGTGGCCAACTCAGATCACTCACAGACTAACTCACAAGTGATTCTGGCACAGAGGGATGCCACAGGTCAGAACACTTGATCACACAAATATATCCAGCCAATTCAGCCATTAAGCAGCATCAGCATGTATTGCACAGATGTGTAGGTAACATCTAAAAAATATAAAAAGTGCCATACTATATATTAAAATAGTGTGTCCTCACAGTGACTGAAGGCATTTAGGCTATTTCTGCTGTGGAGATTCAGCCACATTTTCAATAACAGGGGCCTTGTTTTGATTAAAATATGTATTTTTCGGTTCACTGACACAATATCAACCCCTATAACTGCGACCTACACAAATATCGAGACACTAATATCGTATGCAAAAATATCGACTATCTATACTTACCATTAAATATGCAAAATTATTTAAAAAATATTGTATAAAAAAATCAATTAAAAAAATATTGAGTAAAAAAATATCATAAGCATAAATGTAGTTAAAATTAAATAAACATGTAAATTAACAAAAATATCGACATCCACAATATCAACAACATGAACATCTAAATATATTTTATTTTTAACCAAAACATTAAATACACACATTAAAAAATATATAAAAACATATTAATACATACCACAATTAAAATAATACATTTTAAACAAAAAATAAAAATATATGAAAGTATATTAACAATTATAAAATATATATAATTAACAAACAACCAAACAACACCAATATTGAAATAAATAATAAAAAATAAACAACATTTATCGCAATTAAAAATACCAAACATATTAAATATATTTAATTACAATAAAACATATAAAACCAAATATATTGTAACCTAAATATAATAATAAGCAAAATATATCATTAAATAAATATATACAAATTTTTCCAAATTAACATATAATTGCCAAAATAATTAAACATATGCTATATCAACCAATAAAGTAAAAGCATAAACAACAAAAATCAATAAAAAGCTTCAACTAATTAAAACAACACTATAAAAGAAGCCTATTAATTAACCTAAAATTGCCTCACAACCTGCTCAGATGGGAGAAGAACGAAACTCTTCCAGATTGAAGCCCCAACAAAGGACATTCAAAAGAGCCACATCAAACAACTCAAATTCAAAGTAAGTACAATACCTAAAAAATGTACATATTTTCCTAACTAAACTTAAAATAATTAAAATATGCGAAAAGAATAAATGAATGCATTGCCACTTTTTTACCTATTTTACAGACTAAACAAATGGATTTACAAACCTTACCAAAAATCAGCACTGCAAAGAAATAAACTGTGCAGCATTCTGCCAATGAAAGAATAGGAATAAAAGAAAATAGATCAAACATATAAAACAAAGTAAGTATAACCATTAATCATTTTTAAACCTTAGCTAAATCAACTGATAAGCAAAACTAACAAAATTAAACTAATAAACATTTACACCTTGTTTTCCTACTACAGGCTGCAACAATTCCAATTTAAAAACTACACTAAAGAAACCAACTAAATCTTGTTTTGAATATATTTAAAAATAAAACCAACTAAACACCAACTAACCTGAAAAAATTAAAACGTATTACATTTCCATCATAATAATAATTATCATTTTTTTACTCAACAAATAATAAAAACAGCATTAAAGCACTAGAAAACAACAAAGAACTTTTTTACATTGCATTTCTTAATGAATTATATATATATATAAGTATATTTATATATATATGTATATATATCCAACAAAGTTTGTCCCACCATGGGAATAAACGCACTCTCAGGACAAATCCACACGACACTGGAAATGATGCTCAGGTAAGTTTACTGGCTTCCACGGTCATCGTACTCACTCATTCGGAAACCAAGTCCATAGAGCTGTACGAATCGGCTCCAGAAAGGCTCGACCTGTCCAAATGCCTTTTCGAACCAATTCGGTCAGCCCTAACGGTTTCCAGGCATCATGCTTGGTCGTTCGGAACTGGGAATAGGTTGGTAGGAAACAAGGGCTCCAGATCGGATTCGGCAAACCCGAATCCGATTTGGAGCCCTTCCGACCGACATCGGAATCGACCCCCAAGTTTACACAAGCTACTAGAATCTATAAAAAAAAGCTACCAGGAACTAAGGGGCTGATTATGAATCTGGCGGTCTTGCGACCGCCAGACTTGCGGTGGCGCAGCAGTGGTGGTCCACCGTCGTGCCAATTAAGATTTCCAAAGTCGTACCAGCAGTGGTTCACTGGCTGCCGCAGGGAACAGTTTGTTCCTGGCAGTGCTGCAGCTGCGCCACAATGGAATATGCTGAGCAGGGACTGGCGCAGTCCCGCTCAGCATATTACAAGTTCTGGCACCACCAGCCCTTTCATGGCGGAGCCCATCATGGGGATACATTCAGGGGGACACAACATGTGTCCCCCTGTCTGTAGTCACACAAAGCTCCAGCACGGCATGACTGTCAGTGTCCATGCTGTGCTGGGAACTTTTTTGGCGTTCCTATTGTGGTGCCTGTTTTCCAGGCACCAACATGGGAAAGGCAAAGGACCTCAGGCAGTGTTACTTGTTACACATTTGTAACTGGTAATACTGCTGGCGGTCCTTGTACGACTTTGGCGCAGCCGAGCCGATGTTGAGCCGGCGCCGTTGTGCCAAAGTCATAATCGGCCCTAAGACTAGACCAATCTGTAACTAAAATAGGTCCTAAACTAATTAAACAAACCAAAACAACGTAAGAGCACCTACAAAATAAAACTAGATCATACGGAAACATCCAAGGACTAGAACACCTAGATACAATTGCACAATCTAATCTCTACTACAATAATCCAAATACATCAACCAAAAACTATCACTTCATTTTAAATGTAAGAAATATTATGTCATATTTTTTTAAATATTTGAACAATAACATATGACAAATAAAATTATTAAAATTAAAAAATAAAATAGCAAAATAGATCACAAAAATAAACATTTCCCACCTATATTAAAATAATCCCAAATAAGTTTCAGTTTTGTTGCAGTAGATCATCCTCAAACGAGTAGATTTCCCAAACGAAGTCGATCCAAATCCAAATCCATATAAAAAATAAATCCCCCCAAAATTTTTAAAAATCAACTGTAAAAAAAGGGATCCAACAAGGCAATCCTCTCTGATTGAACCCTAAAAAACTCGAAACATAGTCACAAAAAAAACGCTACAAGAAAACCAAAAGGAAATGTATGTAAAATTAATAGTTTCAATGAAACTATTTAATATTTCCTTAAAAAGAAAACGCATCTTCACCTCCACAATAAATCTGGAACGGAAACCTGCAAAAAGAAACACAACACCCTCCCACAAAAACACATACAACCCCACATTCATTGCATACAACAATCAATAAATCATAACACATAAGCAAAAACATTAACTAACAGTCTAATACACTAACCTACACTACCAAAGCACGACAAAAACAGCGAACACTATACTACCAAAACTACATCACGCTACAAAACAAAACTATAATTAACACACTACTTACTCTACACACACATCTACTAACTTCCCCTACCCTAAAATTAGCTTAAAAATAATTTAAAACAAACTTGCCTTACCCGAAGAACACTGCTCCCAACCACGAGCTTCCCTCTGTAAAAGTAACCAAACAACAAAATAGATAGAATACAAAACAAAGAAAGTAAAAGGAAAAATGGCTGCCTAATTAAACTGGAAAAAGACTATTTCCCCATAGAAAACAATAGGGAAAACTGGAAAGTAGTTTTAAAAAAATTAGGATTTATTTTACAAAAAATAGAAAAATGTTGTAAAGAATATAAAATTGTAAAACACATATTAAGGGGCCGATTCCGATCTCGGCCGGTAGCTCACCAAACGGGATTCGCCCGGAGAAAATAGGAGCCGGGCGCGTTTTTCCCGACCGACTCGTACAGCTGTCCGAACGAGCTAGTACGATGCGAGTGTACGCGCTGTGTCCGACCGACTCGTTTCCAGATCCCAACCACTACGACCGACTCGTACGGACATGAATCGCACCACGCAATGGAGACGTTCTCCGACCGAGCGAGTACGATGGACGCGTCGGACAGCCGGATCGAGTCGGAGCATCCGGCTCGAAAAAGCTCCCGGAGCTGGACTTGGGGGGTCCGTGCCGGACCCCCCTGCACCCGTAGCCGTACGAGTCGAACACAGGGGGGACCCAAGGGTCCCCCCTAAACATTCATGTACGGTGCGAGTTGCACTGACGCGTACACACTGTAGGGGGTGCACTTGTGTGCGACGTACCCATTCAGTCGATGGGAGCCCATGTACGCGTTGTACGACCGGCTCCCATTGACTTCAATGGGAGTCTGACCGAATCGAGTCCGACAGCATGCGGCCGCATCGTACTCGCTCGGTCGGACTGTAGGGGTCCGGCTCGGTCGGAAATCTCTCCGGATCCGGCTCGGTCGGAGAGTTTTCCAACCCAGATCGGAATCGGCCCCTAAATATTTTAATACCAATTCCAGAACTGAAGATACTCACTTTAGTGAAGCCAATTTCATGGGCCAATTCACGCTTTGTAGGCTACAGAATGCCCTTAGATCACAGATTCCTAGCTATCCCATAGAACCTCCGGATTTTCCCCCATTGACTTTACTCATTACAGACACCGAAAGGGGGGCATTTAATGTCCAAAATGTACTAGTCCGCTATTGCGCTACTCCCATCCAGGGATGACAAGACACGACAGGCATGGGAACAAGACTTAGGACAACCCATGACAGATGAAATTTGGCATTACTGTTGCGAACAAACACGTAAGGTCTCCTTCAATCATAAACACAAAATATTAAATTTTAAATACCTAAGGAGGGCATATATCACGCCAGCAAAAGTGCATCGAATAGACCCTGCATGCCCTCATAGCTGCCCTCGTTGCAACACCCCGATGGCAGATTTCGCTCACATGACGTGGACCTGCAGAGGAATAGCCCGGTTCTGGACAAGAATGTTTGAGGAATTATCACGAATGGTAGAAATACCCATCCCACCTACTCCCTTAATGGCATTACTGGGCTTTGTTAAGACCCTCCCCAAGTCATCCCGACGCCTCTGTGCGTTGGCGTTGCTGTTGGCAAAGAGAGAAGTAGTGCTGAAATAGGGGCGCAAGTATTCGCCAATGTTGAAGGATTGGCTATTTAGCATTTCCTACTGCAATACCAATAGTGATTTGTATGCCCAGTTGCAACCCCGAGTTCAAGACCACTAGACATATGGCAGCCATATAAATCCTACTTATTAGCACAAACGTCTGTAGGCTCACAAATGGATCACAACCCATTAGTGGGAAATCCGCAGCGGGAGGGGAAGTGATTGGTCAAGGGGAGGTGACGATTGGGACTGACGCTTAAAGTGATCTCACTCCAGGATGGTATAAACCGCATAATTGTATCAATCGCAATGTATGTATGTGAACCGACTAAATGCTGTTTGTCTTTGTGGAAAATATAAATAAAGTTAAAAAAAAAAGTTAAAAAAAATATATATATATTTTAATACCATTAAAAATAATATTTAATACATATTATGGGACTAAATACGATGTCGGGCGGACGACACGTCTGCCTGATTAGGATGGGACTGCACACTGTTCAGTCGCATTCTTGCATTACCCCATGGGAGCATGAAGTACAGCTGTAAATTGGCCGCAATTCATGCTCCCATAGGGAAATGGGAGGTGCTGTTTATCCATGCACTCCGTGGCAGGCACCTTAAGGTACCTGCCATGGGGTGCAGGAATCAACAGGGGGACACAATAGGTGCCCCTCAGCCCCCACCTAAGGGGCCCTGCCGTGGGCCCCCAAACATGCTTTCTGACATGGTTTCCATGTCGGAGAGGCCGGCATGGAAACCATGCCGGAAATTGTGCATCATAATCGCAAGGGATGAAAGGCCCGCCCTTTAGGATTACGAACCGGTTCCGACTGGCCGACAGGCTCCTTGAGCCTGTCTTAACCCAGCCAGAATAACCGGCTGGTTTACTTTCCGACCGCCAGCATTGTAATGCGGCGGTCGGATAGTAAACCGAGCGGCCGATTACGATGCAGCCCGGAAGACTACGGGCCGCATCATAATAGGACCCTAAATGTTAATTTGTAAAATACAATTATTAAAATGGTAAAAATGTCAAAATTATGTTATAAAAATATACTTGATGTACAAATTTACACCAATGAAAAATTGTACCAAAATGTTGATTGTAAAAAAAAAATCTATTTTTATACATACTTTTAAAATGCTTTAAAAAGTAGTAATAATATTAATAAAATAATAGTATTTAATAGACTCAGAAAATGAAAAGTAATTGCTGTTACATTATAAAATGCATATTAACTAATTTTATAATTTCAATTAAATATTTAACATGTATTTAAAAAAAGTTAAAATTGTAAAAGTATGTATTTCAAATGTATCTGTTTTTTTCAAAATATATGTAACTAAACAAATGTAAAAATATATGTACTTGTAAAAACTACAAAAGAAATATGATTGTATATTTGTTAAAATATAAACAGTTTACAAAAAATTAAAAAAGAACAAATATTGAAAATATATAACTGTGTTAAAAAACTAAAAGAAAACATTGAAAAGTAAATATAACAAAATAATAATGCAATAAATAATGAATCAAACATATAAACTATTTCATAATATATTCTAAATACAATTTTAAAAATTCCTATGAAATATAATTTAAAAAAAAATATGCACCATATTTCTGAAATATGATGAAACATTTAAAAACATTTAAACATTTGTTAGAAAATCAGAAAAAAAATCAACATACATTTTAAAATTTGCTTTTAAAATGAAAATGTAAAAATTTATTAAAATAAAACACCAAATAAATTACAAAAACACCACATACAACTACTAACCATGTATAAACTTTACAACAAAAAATTATAAACAACGAATATTTAAATGGTTTTATTATTAAATATTATACATATTACTCCCCACCCTTATCCCCTATAAACCCAACATCCAGCTACTAAAATTTACAACTTTCTAAACATAATATATAAAAAGTTGACGTTATGAATAATTAAAAAAATTATAACACATACATTTTAAATTGGTACCCACTCTTTTCCCCTATAAACCCAACATCTTGCAACTAAAAAAATATATAATATTAAAAAAAGATCACATTTTTAAATAAAATTTAAAAATAAGCAAAAACATTACAAATAACATAAACTAAAAAAATAATAAATAACACTTTAAAAAAAAATACCCCCAAAAATCGATATTATATACAACTATGGGGCCGATTAGGAGGCAAATCCAACAGACATGTCTGCGGTTTCTAAACCAACCCACCTGGGCTCGATAGTATGAAACCGCAATTACGAAAACCGGAGGCTGCAGAGGAAAAGGGGCCCTGGTAGGGGCCCCCAAAGTTGCTTTCCGAAAGGCTTTCCATGTTGGAAAGCCCGACATGGAAAGCATGCCGGAAACCGAGATCATTATCCCGACAGCAAAAATGCCATTCATAAGGGATTATGTGGCGGTTCCGACTGACTGACGGGCTCCTTGAGCCCGTCGGAAGCCAGTCTGATTGACTGGCCGGCTTAAACTCCGACGCCTTCTTTGCAATAAGGCAGTCGGAGTTTAAACCAAGGATGTCGTCGGTAAGCCTCCAACGAGTGGTCAGAGGCTTACAGACCAACATCCTAATCGGCCCCTATATTTTTAACATTGATATTTTAAACATCGATATTTAATACTAAACCAATTTTTTATATTATGACATATATATTAATTACCGCAATATAATGCTGTCACGATATTCTTGTCTCGATATTCATGTCACTCGATATTTCCAACTCTATATTCTGGGCCTGATTACGATGTTGGTCCGAGTTGCCTCCCGTAGGTCGGCGATCCCGAATCCGCAATTACGATGCGGCTGCCAATGGTGCAGGAGTAAGCTCCACTTTCTTTATGGTAGCTTGTGCTGCGGTCGGAAACCAGCCACAGCACAAGCTCCCATTGAGAAATTAGAGTTTTTGTTAATCGTTGCACCGCGCTGCCCAGCAGGCCCCTAACCGGAGGACGATGAGGCAAGAGGGCTCCCTAAGTCGCTTTCTGACAGGCTTTTTATGTCTGAAAGCCCGACATGAAAAGCCTCTCAAAAACCGACATCGTAATCCCAACAGCGGAAACGCCGTCCTTAAGGGATTACGTGGCGGTTCCAACTGGCCGATGGGCTCCTTAAACCCGTTGGAATCCAGCAGGAATGACCGGCCGGTTTGATTTCCGATTGAAGTCAAATCAGGGATGTTGGTCAGAGGCTTTCCAACCGACATCCGAATGAGGCCCAATGTCTCTTCACCTTTTTTTCACAAAATGGGCCTAGATTTGATTAAAATATTTATTTTCACTTGGGAATATGCTAAAGAAATAACTCAAAATTATTTTCTGAATGTGATTGAATGGTGAAATCAGATGTTTGATACTGTAGTGGAAAAGTGATTTATGAAAATGTACTTAAAACTGCCTGAATCAGAACTGACTTAAAACTATTTCTGCCACTCATCATACCTCCAGAGCTGGAACAGAGATCATTGGCTGGGATAGGTAACATCCTTGACTTAGAAGACAATAAATAACCTTACCCTGAGGCCAAATAGAACAGGATGGTGCCACTTGCTGGTAACTTAAAAGGGTTTATCTGTCTGGGAAGGGTGAAGGACAGCTAGCGGAACACAAGGCATAATTAGCGCTTCTTCCTTTGACTTGTCGGTTTCAAATGAGGCTGACAGAAAATGCTCCCATTCGTTTCCATAGCCATTCAAGACCTTTATATCCAACCTCAGCAGGGGAAAGAACATGATTTGGCCCTGTCAGGAGTGAGGAGAGCTCATCTAAATAGGGGAGTGGCTAGGAAGCTGTAGAGAGACCTGTTTGGTGTCAGAACTGTTCATCCATTTTAAAATGAATGATCATGGGTAATTTTACAGTAAGGCGAAGAGGAAGTACTCAAAATTCTGATGTGCAGAGGCGTGAGAAGGTTGCCAGGATTAAGAAAGGAAAATGTTGCAGTCACTTGCTAGTGAACAGGATAACACTGACACCTCACCAACACCTCCTCAGAACAGTAACGGACTAAGAACAATTACACCAGTAGAAGGCCCTGCAGGAAAGATGTCTTCTGACTCCTGTTGAAAGAAGAGAACTCAAGAACACCAGCACTCCTGACTACTGTTGGCCCCCAGGAAAAGGTATTGCTATCCAAATTTCAAGTTGTGGGCCTTGTTTGTCTGTTCTGGGACACAAAAAGCAGAAGGACTCTTAAATTCAAGCGGGTCCAACTGATGACATAGGATTGGACCCTGCAGAGCGTAACTGGAGAGAGACCTGCTTGATAGAAACCTTCTATTAGGAACTAGGGACTCAAGGACTGATAAGAAAGCACTTTCTAACACCTGAGGGCCAGGACAAGGTGCTGAGCATTGCCTAGCAAGGTTGCATCCAAGGCTGGCAAGAAACCCAGGATTGTTCTGTTTAGAATTGTTTGCAGCAATCATACGAGGCTCAGCAAGACCTCACAGCAAAGTTACGCAGCTTCATGGAGTGGAGCTCTGCCCAGTTACAGCTTACAGTCTTACCCCACAGGAGGATTTTTGAGAGCTAAATATGCGACTAAGTTCCAAATAAGGGAGAACCACATTGGGCCCGATTACGATGAGGCTTTACGAGCCTCATCGCGGTTTCAGTTTCTACCGTCCCATTATGATGCAGGTGGTCGAAAATGAAACTGGCTGGTCATCATCATCATCATCAACTTTATTCAACCGTACGACCATTAAAGTGAATTTAAAATACTTACAATACATAAAAAAGTTACAACCTGGTAAAAAAGCCATTACTATACAGGGTAATAAATACATGCAGTACATAGATATATGTTAACCAGTATAAAAGCCATATGCCAAATTCAATATAATAATAAAATGGTCATGTATAAATGATCTCTTGACAGTCAATAAACTCCAGGCAACTCATACCTCAAGGTTTCTAGACCACATAATATGTATGTCTCGAAAATTGAATATTTCGCATTATTGATAAACTGTCGAAAAAATTTACATCATACTCAGTAATAAACAGTGGCAATTAACATCAGTTAAGATAATATCCCTGTTCATGCAACCATGGCAGCAATATAAAACCTCCTATAAATAAAAACATATCATAATATACTGTCACGTCGAATAAAATGCTGGGTGCCTCAGTGATCGACAATCACAGCTAGAAGACTTACAATAGCAATTAGTTTGACCTGCCTGTGATTACAGCTCCTAACCATAGAATACTAGGTATCTCAGATAAACAACATTCCAGAATAAGAGTTTCTAGGATGACAATCATTCAATCTTAGCTGCACTTACATCTCAAAATGTGGAAAATGTTGGTTCTGTCGGGTACAGAATTGATTCTAGGTTAACTGAATAACAATACTCAAATCTTTCAGTAATAATCAATGGAAAGCGAAGGGAAGAACCAACATTTTCCACATTCTCGTACACCCAGGTTCTGAGGGGCTCTGGGTCACCCCATTATACTTGATGCACTTACATCTCAGACAAGGCTGGAACCTCGCGGGGAACTTGGGACATGAACTTCTGGCACCTAAACCAGACGCTCATCAAAAACCTACTTACAGCAAAAACAATTGATGCTGTGGTGTCAGATTTTAATATCCTTAGTGCCACCCTATAACGTCTAACTCCCAAGTTAAAACAAACGGGACAAATCAATTTTTTACGAAAAAGATGGTATTCTATACAAAAAAATTGCGATTCTCCTATTACCATAACCAGAGAATCTGGATTTCATTAAAGACACGGAGGCTAACATTATGCATTATTCTTTTAATGCAACTTTAATACATCACAAAGCAAAGCTCTAGAATAGAATGCTCATATGTTACAATGGCAACAAGGCTAGATAGATCTGCCTCTTTTAAATGCAATGAAAAACAAAGTTCACCTATCATTAAAAAAGATAAACTTCTTCTTTAGGAACTGATGAATTCCAAAGGAACAAGAAGGCACGATGCCGAGACTTGCTTGAATGGAAGAAGAGGAAATCTGCATCTTGTGGAGGAACCAATTAGGTTGAATTATCTGAAAAAGGATAAAATATTAAAAAGTTGTACTAATAAGCCCTATGTAAAAGGGAGAATATTGAGGATATTAAGTAGTGCATAATACAGGCATAATACAATGAAAAAACCGAGTTGTTTTCTTATTATACATTTTTTAAAAGATTCTTATCTTTAAACAAACACAATAAAGTAAAATATTTACATGCTATCTTTAGAGACCACTCCCGGGAGGGGAGGGTTGGGATAATGTTAGCCTTGTGTCTTTAATGAAATTCAGATTCTCTGGTCATGGTAATAGGAGAATCGCAATTCCATTACAAGACCGGAAGCTACCATTATGCATGTTGGTAGTCAAGTAAAACTACATCAGACATGTGTTCAACAGGTTTGCAGTAATGTTTCGCAAAAGTATAGGAACTGGACCAGTCGGCCGCCTTAAGAATATCATCTAACTTACCTCCTTTCCAAAAAGATTGGCTAGCCATAGCTCCTCTTAAAGAATGTGCTTGAAATCTTTGGAGGTCAATGCCTGCCATTTGCATAGCTAGTTTAACCCATCTATCGATAGAGGAAGAGGAGACAGGTTTGAAGGGTTTAACAAAGGAAATAAGAAGCTGGTTTACACCAGCGGTGCGATGTTTGTTCATCCTTACATCATACTCCTTCATACAGTCCACCACACACAACTTTTTGCAAGCATCGAATCTTGGGTAAAAAATCATGTCAGACATGGTTTTTGTTCTTTTTATAATTTCAAATCTGACGTCGAAGGCATCATAAGATCTATTTGTTATTTCCAGTGCTTTAATATCCGATACCCTCCGACAGGATATTAGACATAGGAGAGAAGCTAGTTGAATAGAGATTTTTTTATTATCTAGCTGGTTATTTTGCGGCCAGTTACAAAAAAGGTCAAGTAATAATTTCACGTCCCATAGTGTTTCGTATTTAGGTTTAGGTGGTCTTTTAAGCCTAATGCTTTTCATAATTCTGCATATTATTGAATTTTTATCAATAGTTCTACCATTTAAAAGGGAGTGACCTGCAGAAATGGCTGATCAATAGCAGTTAATTGATCTATAGGTAAGACCTCTTTCAAATTGTTCAACAAGAAAGTTGGCTACATGGACGATAGGAGCCTCCACGGAATCTAGGTTCCTTTCCAAGCCACAACGAACCCATCTTTTCCAGATGCCATTGTATCTATAATGTGTACCGGGGGCCCATGATTCTTGGAGAGAAGAAACCTGTGCAGAAAGGTCAGAGATTTCATTGGCTCGCCGGACACTTTCAAGGCAAGAAGGTTCAAAGTCCCGCTCTGGAGACGGGGATGATCCAAACTGTCTACGTCTCTTAGGAGGCCTGGTGAGGTTGGGAGAAGAAAGGGTATTTCGTAAGCTAATTCCAAGGTTGTTGGAAACCAAGGTTGGGACGGCCAAAAGGGTGTTATTGGGATTATTGAACATTGTTCCATTCTCAACTGCTGCAGGGCGCGCTGGATCATTGCAAAGGGGGGAAATGTATATCCCCGAATTCCTTTCCAAGGTTGAAGAAAGGCATTCACTGCCAGAGCACCCGGGTCTGGCATCCAGCTGAAGTATTTGCATAGTTGGCACGTCAGCCTGCTCGCAAAGAGGTCTACTTCTAAGGGACCCCAAAGGTAATCTAGTTTTCTGAACACGTTTGTGTTCAGTTTCCAGTCGGTGTGATCTACTAGGAATCTGGAATTCCAGTCCGCACAAACATTGTTTTGTCCTGGAAGGTATTCTGCTCTTAACGATATTTTGTGTTCCAGGCAGAACATCCATAGCTTTTTTGCTAGGTTGGAGATGTCTGGTGACTTGGTTCCTCCTAGGCGATTTATGTAGGCTACGGCTGACATGTTGTCCATCTTGAGAATGACCGACCTCCCTTGAAGAGATTGCTTCAAACTGATATGGGCATAAAGCCCGGTGGTTAACTCCAAAAAAGTTATGTGGTGCTTACTCTCCAAATAGGGCCATAAGCCTCCCGTGTTTTGATTCTGAAAGCAAGCACCCCAGCCATGAAGGCTGGTGTCTGAGTCCAGGACAAATTCTGGGGAAATGCCAAACATGGCTTTGTCATTCCATGCGTCCAGATTTTCTAACCACCAGGTCAGTTCTGTCTTGGCTTCTGAGTCTAGGCGAATTTTGTCTCCGTACCATAGGCCAGCTCGGAGGGCTCTGCCTTTCAGCCTTTGGAGGGCCCGATAGTGTAAAGGACCCAGGAAAATAGCTTGGATTGATGATGAGAGGAGGCCCAGGAGTCTGGCTAGTTCTCTTAAGGTTAACAGATTGAGTTTCAGAACATGACGTATCTCTTTTCGAATCTTGGATATATTTTTCGGGGGAAGTAACAGCATAGATTTCATGGTGTCTACTGTGAAGCCCAGGAACTCTAGAGACCTCGAGGGAGTCATGATTGATTTTTCTCTGTTTATAATAAAACCTGTACTCTCTATTAAGCTTACGGTAGTATTCAAGTCTTTCAGAATTTGAGAGTGGCCTTGAGATATAAGGAGAATGTCGTCTAGATCAATTATAAGGCTGATATCTCTTTCCCTCAGGACTGAGGGAATGGCCCTCATAACTTTGGTGAAGCACCAGGGGGCAGAGGATAGACCAAAGGGAAGAGCTTGGAGCTGGTATAGGTGATTGTTCCAGGCAAATTGGAGGAAGGACTGGGATTCTTGCGCCATTGGAATTGCAAAGTAGGCGTCCTTTAGGTCTAGTTTCACTAACCAGTCTTTTTCTAAAAGCATGTCCCTGAGGAGATGGATACCTTCCATCTTGAAATGTCTGCAGGTAAGAAATGTGTTCAGTTCTCTGAGATTTATTACCGGTCTCCACCCTTTGTCCTTCTTCTCCACCAGGACAATATTGCTCAGGAAATTCCAGCGTTCCCAGGGGACCTCTACAATTGCTCCCTTCACCAACATAGAGTTTATTACCTCTGCTACAATAGAACGTTGTTCTAGGGTCAGATTCAACACTTTGGGTGTTGTAACTTGTTTGGGTTTTTCTATAAAATCTATTTTGAAACCCTGGGCAGTCTCTAGAACCCAAGGGTCTTGTGTTATTTGTTTCCAGGTGTGTAAAAAGTGTTTTAGGCGACCCCCCACTTTTCCCGCTGAAAAGGAAGGATGAGGTGAAACGGTACTTACTTAAAGTATTGGAGGAGTTCTGACCTCTGAAGTCTCTTGAACGGAAGGATCTTCCTCTCTGAGGGTAGAAGGAAGGATTGGTCTGGTAGGGACGACCAAAACCCCGTTGTCTGAAGAAGGGTCTTTGGTAGGGACGGCCGGCAGAGCGACCCCTTCTGCCGGCCCTGGCAAAAACACGGGTTAAAAACTCTGCGCATGTTAGTTTGTGCCTTATCCAGTGCAGTGAATGTTGCCACGTATTTGCCTAGTCCCTTGATCATGTCCTCCCCAAAAAGAAGTCAGTTTGGGTTGACAGAGGGTTCCTTTTCAGCCATGTCGCAAAGTTTAGGGCCAATTTTAGATAATACAACTTTCCTTCTTTCTGTAATAATTGTTGCGTTAGCGTTGCCGAGGAGGATTAGTGTCCTTTGGCTCCATTACAGCAAAAACAATTGATGCTGTGGTGTCAGATTTTAATATCCTTAGTGCCACCCTATAACGTCTAACTCCCAAGTTACAACAAACGGGACAAATCCATTTTTTACGAAAAAGATGGTATTCTGCACAAAAATATAACATGTGTTAGACTGTCTCCAGTACATAACCGCATGTGGGGCAAGCGGTTGTATCTATATTCGTTGCCCATACATTAAATGACCTTAGGGGTAAGCAGGCTAGTCTAAATCTCACATAGAGACTTTTTGTCAAGGGTGGCGAAATTAAATCATAAAAAAGCTCAAACTCAGGAAAAGGTTTAAAACTTAAAAACTCGGTAGTTAATCGGCCCACAGTTCCATTTGTAATATATTGTTCTTCCACAATGGCCCAATGCTTGGCTTTCACAGTGGCAATATCATTTTGCTGATGCTTTCCGGGCAATCCCACAGGTGAATCAACCCCAACGATCTGCACCAAGATTTAACATGACATAGCCAGGGAATCCCTTTAACACCACTTAGGTTTAAGATTTCTTTCAGAGATTTACAATATTCGACTAGCTCCCTAGTGGACCAAATTCGTCGCCAGTGGTTTAATTGCGGCCACGTCACCAATTCTCTTCAGACCAAGATCAAAAAACAACAGGATCAGCGGAATGATCGTTGGAGCAGAGATCAGGGATCTGGCAAATATATTTTCACTCATCCCTAGTTTGTGCAAGTCAACATGGCCCCAGAGCTTTGCACCATAAAGTGCTGCATTTTGGGCTTTCATCTGGTAAACATCCAAGGTGGGGATAACTGACCGGGACCAAGCCTGCTTATGAAATCACAGTATAGGTTTAGAGTTATGACATAATGTTAGATAACTTTTCTCTAATTGAAGATCCCAGCCCAAGGTTTCGGTTAGCCTTACTCCTAGATAATCAAACTTATACACCCTCTCAAGGGGTTTCCCCGCTAGTTTTACTGGTCTAGTTTTACCCTTGTTCCTTCCAAATACCATGTATTTGGTCATCTCCACATTTAATTCCAGGTCCTTAGTCTCACAGACTGCTAAAAATGTATCAATTAGCCTCTGAAGTCCCATTGGGGTCCTGGATATGAGTAATGAGTCATCAGCGAACAGCAGGATTGGTATTATTTTGCCATTTAGCAGGGGAGAATCATTTTCACAATCCTGCAGTTCATTGACTACCTCATTTATATAGAGGGAGAACAGTGTAGCTGCGAGCACTCAACCTTGGCCTACCCCTCGCCAGATAGGGATCTTATTAGTTAATTTGCCGGATTTCCCCCACCTAACCTGAGCATAATTATCCTCATGGAGCCTCTCAAGCAATTTCACCAAGTGTACCGGCGCTCGAAACTCTATTAAAACTGGCCAGAGCATTTCTCCACGGCACCAGATCAAAGCCAGCACGAAGGTCAACAAAAACTACGTATAGTTTTTGCTTTTTTAGTTGAACGTATTTCCAATATAATAAAATAAACCTAAACACCTTGGCAACTGTGCTAGTTTTAGTGCGGAATCCTGCTTGATATAATGAAAGAATTCCATTATCATCCATCCACATCAGTAATTTGTCCAGAACCTGTCTAGCAAACATTTTTTTCATATTATCTAGTAGACTGATGGATAGTTTGATGGGACTGAAGCATCACCCTTCTTGTTTATAGTTATTATTTCTGCCCCTCTCCAGGTCGCAGGTATTTCGCCCCCATTGGCAACCTCATTAGACAGGAGATTTAGGCAAGGCGCCCAAACTAACGGTTCTGACTTATACAAATCACCCGGTATCTTGTTGGGCCCAGGGGCTTTAGCTGATTTCGTTCTTTCAATGGCCCTAAGAGTTTCGTCCAGACTAAAAAGTGGCTGGTCATTTTGGCTGGATTCCGACGGGCCCAAGGAGTGCGTAATCCCAATAGACGGAGTTTCCCCCGTTGAGATTACGATGTCAGTTTCTGACATGCTTTCCATGTCGGGCTTTCCGTAAGGAACGCCGGTCGAACAGCGACATTGGAGGCCCATAGCAGGGCCCCCTTGCGGCCACCGGATGGGGCCCCCTGTGAATCCCTGCACTGTGTGTCAGGCACCGTAAGGTGCCTGCAACACGGTACAGGGATTCACACAAACTCCCATTTCTCTATGGGAACTTGTGCTATAACTGGTTTATGGCCGCAGCACAAGCTCCCATAGGTAAATGGTAATTAGGTATGTGGAACCGCCGACCATGGTTGGTCGGTTCCAATACCGATGTCCGCCCGACATTGTTATAAGGCCCTAAGTGACTATGGGCCAGATGTACAAACATTAAGAATACCGATTTCCTAATTGCGATTCTCTTAATCGCAAAAGGGAAATCAGTATTCATAATGTATGAAACTCAATGAGTTTCGTTTAGGGATTCCTTGTGAGTCGCAAATCGACCTACCTCATGAATATTAATGAGGTAGGTCACAGTTTGTGACCCATTACGAATCACAGCCATCACTGGGATGGTGGCCTGCTAAGGTCAGCAGACCACCATGTCTGTGATTGCTTTTTAATAAAGCATTTTTTTTTTATGCAGTCCGTTTTCCTTATAGGAAAATGGGACGCGTTTAAAAAGAAAAAAATGAAACCTTGAAGATTAATTTTTGGAGGGTAGGCATTGATGGTAAAATATTATTTACATTCTCAAAGGGGAGGGGTCCCTTTAGTGACCCCTTCCCCTTTGCGAATTGGTTACCACCAGTTTTAAACTGGTAGTAAAGTATTACTATTTTATGAACAGAATTCGGTCTCAAAACAGTAATACATACCATACCGATTCGGTATTTGGATGGGACGCCTAAACACACCCCTTGCAATACTGAATCTCAAATGCAAAATGCGATTCAGTAACAAGTTAACGAATTGCTTTTGTATTTTGTACATTTGAAAAGGCCTGTTTCCGTTGCAGACCACCCTATTCTGTAAATCAGGCTGTTTGGGACCTGGAAAATGCTTTGTACATCTGGCCTATGACAAGAGGTAAAACCTTGGACTGGAAGCCATTTTGAAACATCCAACATACATATATTCATACAAGGGGGCTTATTTACAAGCCCATTGCACCGCCGATGCACCACTTTTTTTTATTCACCAGTGGCGCAGTGTGACTGCCCATATTTACAAGGCCACTTAAAGTCACCCTGCGTGACTTTTCATGGCCTTGTAAATATGTGCCCATTTCATGCATTACTCTGCGTGAAAGGGGCATTCCATGGGTGTTGCTGTTGGTGTTCCCCCTCAATATCCATGCAACCTGACACATTCCCAGATTTACAAAGCGCTGTAAACCTGATTATGTGTCTGAAAGGCATAGGAGTGGCGCAACGAGTAGAAATACTTTTATTTCTCCTTGTTTTTTGCTCTTTCTATGGGTGCTGCATTCTGCAGTAAACATAGAAGGAGCAAAACACCATTAATGATTGCTTTTGTGCAGGAACGTGTCCCTTCCTGCACAACAACAATCATCCCTGCAATGCAGGCACCCTTGCACCATGGCGCAAGGATATCTGCGTTTGGCTCGTGGCTGCTGTTTGTGCGCCGCCACAGGGGAGAAGCCCTTTTATTTTGACGCAAGGCAGCGCAGCTGGAAGTCTTGCTGCTCTGCCTTGTGTCAATATATAGTAAATGAGGCCCAAGATATCCAACATGGACAGCTTCCACTTGTCAGTATCAGATGAATGGTGTGCAACCATTATTGAATTGATATATTTGTCTCCAAATTGAAGATCGGAAGAGGATAATGTCCCTTTCACGCCCCCTCCTATTTGCGATTTGTACAGGATCGCAACTAGCCTTTTACGTGTCAGAAATACTTTTCAAACTGGTAAAAGAGCTTTAGTAATTAGAAAAAAGTAATTTACAGTCACAAACATTGTGATTTTGCAAATCGCAGGTTTTGTCACTGCAAAATACCTGTATACATCTGGCCCAAAATCACTTGGCAAATAGTGCAGGGTGGGTAATTTGCACACAGTCAAATTCCGTCAGACTTGGGAGTTTGTACCTGAAATATAATTAGGACCAAGGGTGCAAACTTTAATTAGGGTTTGTGTGTAATTAATATCCTGTAAATAGCTTTAGTGCCTTGTCTGTTTTTAATCCAAAGAAAGGTGCTGAAACCGCTTTGTTTTGAATTGCATTAAAAAACACCTAATTTCACTGTGAGTGGTTTAGCTTTAAAAACCCTCAATATCATCCATTAGTCGCTGTTAAGTAAATACATGCTGCGCGACTTTCCCACAAGTCAGTCATTTTTGCGAAGGCGTTAATTTTTTTTTATTGTACAAATGTGAGTAGTGCAGCATAGGTGCTGAAATGTCGAACATAGGCTGGGGCCGGTTCTCCAGGAATATCACATCTAATCAGTGACCTAATCAGTGACAACATGTTTGAGTTGTCAATTACAAAGCATAAGTGGGCGCATTCGCAGAAATTCCGCGCTGTTATGATCTGTGATGGAAGGAGTCCCAATGTTTTTCTAACGACACTTGCATATTTAAAATTATTGTAACGCAGCAGGCTGTGTTCTGAAAGTCACGAAAAAATAATCATTAGCAGAAGTACAGCAATACTAAAGTCCTTTTATAGCGGGCATCTGTTTTGGTAACCCCTGTGATTTCTAATGAAGTTAATTTCTGAAAATCTAACTGAATTATACATTCGAAAGCTGATTTCTCAGGGTTAAAAGAGCAAGAACTACAACTAATAATGTGGAATTATACTAATTGCTTTTTAATGCTCTATGAATAATAGCCTGCTGGTCAATTTTAATTTTAATTAAGAAATAGCTCAAGAGCTTAGATTTTTATGCTGAATCCTTCATCTACAGCTAATCTGTCCATGTCAAAGCCTTGCATGGCAAATATTACGCACTGCGGGGCATATTTACAAGCCCCTTGCGCCACTTTTGCGTCATTTTTAACATGGGAAAAGTGACGTACGGGTGGCGCAAGGGGCTTGTAAATAAGCCCCTGGGTGTGAAGCCTGTAATGGAACAAGACGTGTGAGTACGATCATGGCAGTGTAACCAGTGCTTAATTGGAGCGAGTGGTTGAAAATGGGTCCCAGTGACACTACTTTTTGGGGACCAGAATGTATTTTTCCTCAGCACACTTTTAACTCAAAGCAATAGATAGAATAAATAGAAAAGGGGGAAAGAAGTGGGGAGAAAAAGAGAGAAAAACAGTAACAGAGAAGGAAAGCAGGGATGAAAAAGAAAGTGAAAGAGTATAATAATGGGGCAGAGGGTGTCTGGTGGTGGATGAAAGAGGCATGAGGTGGAATCAAGACAATGCTGCCTTGGTATTCAGCAAACCCAACAATTATTAGTGGAGGTTACCGATCAAAACTGTGCTCCCTTAACATTTCTTCTTTCACTCCGTATCCCCATATTTTCCTTTATCTTGGGGCTCCACTCGGCCATCTAGTTGTTGAATAAACTCAGCTAAAGACCAGCACTTGCCCCCAGGGCATCTGTGAGCCAACAAGCTGCTGAAACTGCGAAATGTAGCCTTCACTTCACTCGCCAAGAGCCTTTACAGTTTCATCTGCTGGACCAGGATCTTCTTGAACTCCTGGAAATATTTTCCTTCAAGAAACTTCAGAATCTCTTACAGGCCTTCAGGCAATGCCCGAGGAATTTAAAACATTTATTCACGGATCTATGTAGTACTTCTTCCCTTCTGTCCTTTAAGGAAGCTTTGAGAACTCTTCTCTTCAAGAAGTACCTTAAATTGAAAGACTGAGACAAACAGTGTAACCTCCAGTTAAAGACACTTGCTGCACTCATATAGGTCTTCTTTCAGATCCCTTTTCATTGATTCCTTGTCTTTTGTCACAACTGTAAAGCCCCCGATGCCTGCTTTGTATTTATTGATTTGCAACCACTTTTTTAAAGCAAGAATAGTTTGATCTTCAAAGCACCCAGTTTTGTGTAGGAGGAACCCCTCTGCTTTGCCATAGGGTCTCCCCCATTGGAATAGAGAACAAGCATTTGCAATGCAATAGGTCTCGCATTTACGCGAGTTTAAGCTATTGGCATTGTAAATGACAATGCCTTTTATTTATGTTTTAAAAACGAAAACAAAAATAAAAGGCATTGTTATTTGCAATGTCAATAGCTCAAACTCGTGTAAATGCGAGACCTATTGCATTGCAAATGCTTGTTAGATTAGTGAGTAGAAACGCTCCCTTTCGGCCCGTGCGGCAAATTAATTAAATAAACAAGCGTGGCCGCTAAAGTGAAAGCGGACCACACTGCAAATAAATAAAAAAATAGTGCTTACCGACTTATGAAGGAGACCGTGTAATGCCACAAGTAAAAGATCCAGTCCTCATGGGAGGTAACAAATGGCGACAGGGCGGTAACAAGGAGGGACTAACAAGCCTTATTATCAATCGGAAGCCAGCATTTACCAAGGACAATGACACCGGCCAATCAAAAATATGGGCGGAGAGAAGGCGAGGATTCCACAGCATACTCGACTACTGCATGCCTCGCAGGGCGAGCAAAGCATGCGCGCTGCCACTAGGCTCGACTTAAAAAGCACTGTGCTCGTCTCTGAAGTGTTGACTTGGACAGGAAATAGATTGGTGGTATTTAAAAAAAATGAAAAGATATTTTAGTTTAGCAGCAAAACATTTTCTTATGCATTTGTTGGCTATAAGTCAAATCGCAAGGCTTAAAAATGAATACTTGAATGACGTTAGAATTTTGTCATGGAATATGAATGGTCTTTAATCTATACAGAAGATACATAATGTGCGTGAAGAGGTCCTTCACGTTACTCCAGAGGTTTTGCATCTCCAAGCAACCCTTCTTTCCAAGCGTGACTGAGCAAATGTCAACAACTTGGGCTCAAGGTAATGGACACCATGAAAGAATAGACAACAACCCGAAGGATTGTAGTCTTGGTTAAATGTAATCTTTTTTCTTTTTAAATAATCTTTATTATGCATTTTCAACCTTTTGAACAATCACACAAGCCCAACCCACCCAACCTACCCCCCACCCCCGGTCAGGGAAGAATATCATCAAACCGACATATTCATGTTAATATATCAATTGGAAAGAAGGTAGAGTAAAACCAGCAGTAATAAAGCACAATTGTAAACAACAAATCGTTATTAAAAGTGCAACGTGCGGAATAAATATGATAACGGGGCTGACAGTAATGGTAATTGACTGAGGTAGAACCGGCGGTGGTAAAGCACCATTGTAAACAACAGACCATTATTCAAAGTGCATTGTGCAAAATAAATAGAATAGCAAAGCTAACAATATTAAATATTAACAATACTTCAGGCTTTGCGCCTTCCTTTACCCTAGACTTCCATAACAGGAAACGGCTCATATACACTATACCTTAGGGAATGCGAAAATTGACATCAGTCTGTTATTTAAAGTGCAAGGTGCAGACAAAGAAAGGAGAGCCGAGGCAGTCCCTCCTATATATTCAAACCCCCTCAATTTCCTAATCTGGATTAAGGCGCCCATGTTAGCAGTCCTTTTTTCTTTGTTTTGACACCCTTTCTGGCGTAAATTGCTTTCTCCAAACTGGAAATAGCTAATAAGCGGGCAAGCCAATGTTGGAACTGAGGGGGTTGTGGATCTAGCCATGCTGTAGCTAATACCAATCTAAAAATTGTCATAGCGACCGCAATAATATAATCTATCTCCGGGGTTGGCTTTTCATCCATTACCCCTAGTAAAATTACCTTTGGACTCAATACAACATTGATATCTAGTTTGATATGAAAGAAGTTTTGTATTTCATTTTTAAAAGAATTCAAAGATGGACATGTTGCAAACATATGCACGATGTCGGCACTGAACGTGGAGCAAAGCGGGCACTTAGTACCTTGCACCGAGCTCCTCTTTGCAATTCTTGCTGGTGTATAATAAAGCATAAAACAAGTTTTAAAAAACTGCACTTGCAAATTGGCCGACATTGGGATAAGTTGAGGGCTTTCGCAAATTCTTTATCAGTAATCAGCAACTTATCCTGCCATTTCATGCACTGTTTGTCGACATCATCTTTCATTTCACAATTCAGCATCTGATAGACTGACCCGATGCGGAGTGTAACCTCAGCTATTAGCCGATCCACCAAAGCATTCTTATCAAAGCCACTCGGGCCGCCCACTTTCCGCTGAAGGTAATTTCTTACTTGCAGGTACTTAAAAAACTCTTTTTTGTTTATGCCAATTTTGTTTTTTAACTCGTTAAACGAGACAAGACCCGCCGGAGAGAAAAAAGCACCCAATTTATCTATACCTGCCCCAAACCATACCTGCATATAGCCGTCATTGAAAATTCCAGGTAGGTTTGGATTATTTAAAATTGGGGTATAAAATTTCAGTCTCCCCAAACCCAACATCTTCCATACTGCGATGCAGGCCTTTGCCGTGCCCAAAAGGCACTTGAACTTAACTTTCTATAGTAGCTAATTTCGACTTGCCTTAGCAAACCTCCCCATGCCTCTTCCCCAAGCAATAGTTCGTATATGGAAGGTGTAGTATTGGGCGCTGCCGCTTGTGGTGATTCCCTCAGTAATATCCGACTATATTGCAATAGTGAAGCCCAGTAGTACAATCTGAGGTTTGGGAGAGCCCAACCCCCCCTTTCTCTTGGAAGTGAGATACCTCAGCGCTCTCCTTGGCTTAGAATAGGCCCATAAAAATCTAGTAAATACCACATCGAAGATTTCAAAACATTCCCTGGGGAATTCTAATGGGATTGCTCTAAAAAAGTACAAGATTTTAGGGAAATAAATAATTTTTATCAAATTGCAACGGCCTATCATAGTGAGGTGTAAATTATTTAATCTTGCCAAACCTTTCTTAGTTCTATCTGCCAAAGGATCTAAATTAATATTGACGATAGATTCAACTTTCGAGGAGATATAAACACCCAAATATAATGCTTTCTCCACCACTCTATTATCCACTAGTGTAATCTTTTCATTAATTATAAACTGTGTCTTATCTTTGTTTAGCGAGAAACCAGACATATCCCCAATCACAGCGGCTTCTGATTCTATTGCCTTAATAGCAACCTCCGGGTTAGACGTTAAGACTGCCACGTCGTCTGCATAAGCCAAGATCTTAGTCTCATGGCCATGCATAATTATTGGTGGAATAACAGTGCTTTGCGCTATTTTTCTTAAAAAAGGATCAATATACAACGCAAACAAGAGTGGAGAGCAAGGGCACCCCTGTCGAGTCCCCCGAGTGATCGTCACTACTTCTGTCAGGCTACCCGATATGCATACCTTAGCCGTGGGGTTGTAATACAAGGCTTTAATTCCTCGCACAAAGCCTGGGCCAAAGTCCCTTGTATACATTGCCTGCCAAAGGAACTGCCAGGAGACCCTATTGAATGCTTTTTCGGCATCTAACAGACTCAGAGCCATAGGGTCTCCTGACACTTCTGCTGCGTCAAAAAGTGATATCACTCGTCGAATATGGTCAGTGGTGTCCCCGCCTGTGATGAAACCATGTTGTTGCAGAATCACCAGTCTTTTGATGACCTGGGCTAATCGTACTGCCAGAACCTTGGAGTAGATCTTTGAATCACCATTTATTAACGTAATTGGCCTATAAGAGCCAAGCTCGGCCGATGGTTTATCCTTCTTCAAAAAGACAACTATTTTTGCTGCTGACCAGGAATCAGGAGGTGTAAATCCCTTAAATATATAATTAAAAAGTGGCACAATCTGATCTTTCAGCTGGGGAGCAAAGATTTTATAAAATTCTGAGGGGATTGCGTCCAAACCAGCCGCTTTGCCCGGGGGAGGCTAGTGATAGCTAGCAATATCTCATCCCACGTTAGCTCTTTTTCTAGAGTTTCACGCTCTTCTATGGGTAATGTGTTAAAAGGTACTGCTTCCAAAAACTCATTAATTTATTCCGGAGAAACCCGATTTCCCTCTTTGTACAGGTTTTGATAAATCCCTCGAAATGCCTCTCTGATTTCATTAGTGTCGGTGACCACCCCAAAAGTAGGATCGCGTATTTCTCTGATCTCGCTATCAGTACACCTCTGCCTTGCTCTTACTGCCAGATGGTGCCCTACCTGATCACTGCACTCATAAGATCTTTCCTTCCAGGCAATATACTTAGCTGCCGCCCTGTCTGCAAAAATTGCATCCAGGTCTGACCTTGCGAGTACTACCTTAGTTTGTGCTTCACTTATATCCCCTGCATAGCCTTCACTAGATTCTCCTCGGCTACTGTTAAATTATTTTGTTTAGCTTGAATCATCAGCCTATCTTGCTTTCCTTTATTCAGTGAGAATTTTAGGGTCTCCCCCCTTAGGCAGGCCTTGAAGGTATCCCACACCATACTTACAGAGGCGCTGCCATTATTCTCCTCGAAGAAAGTTGGGATCCACCTACTGGTATACTCACAGTACTCCTTGTTGGTTAGAAGTGCACGTTCAAAGCTCCATGAGCTAATCTGCTTCCCCCCTATTCCCTGTAACTCCAAGACTAGAGGATTATGGTCTGAAAGGAACCGGGGGTATCGTTCAATCTGGCATGACGTGGTCAGCTTGTTGGACACAAAAAAATAATCGAGGCGGGCATGTGTGCAATGTGGAGCTGAAAAATATGTGTAGCCATCTACCATCTGGTTCTTTTTATGCCACATATCGACCAAGCCATGATCCTTACATACCCCTTTGAGGGTCTGATACACCTTAGGCTTCCTCCCGGTGTATGGTAACTGTCCACCTATATCAAAACTCCCTGGGAGGTTAAGATTAAAATCCCCACACAAAACCACAGGTAGGGGACGGTACGTTAACTCCTTAGATACCTGAATTAAAGTGGAGGGATCATCGAGCACGCTGTCAGAAACTGAACACAGCGTGAACTTGCCTCCACAGGGTGAGTGACAGACTACTGCTACCCATCTTCCCCTAGGATCATACCCTATTTGACAGAACTTCAGCAAACTTCCCGGGCTAAAACAGCCACACCAGCAGTACGGACACCTTGTGAGGTACCGGCTACCAATCTATAGCCCAGGGAGTTAAGAATATCTCTCTGTGAAGCTTGAATATGTGTCTCCTGGAGGCAAACAATGTCTGCCCTGGGGAGTTTTAAACCCAAGGCAGTCCTGGCTCTTTTCTTAGGGTCATTTAGGCCACATATGTTAATAGATGCGATACAGATCATTGGCCGGTCATTCATTGGCTAATTCTTTTCCTTCCAATATCCTCGGAAGCACCTCCGTGGGCCACCACCCCTCCTCTATACCTCTTTCCGTACATGCTTCTTTCATACTGGGTTGTTTGGACTTTTCTCCTCAGCCTACTCCCCCTGACCACCCCCCCTTCCCATCCCACCATCTTATTGTTTTTTTCTTTTTGTTCTTGCTGCTTTTTCACTTATAATTCTTATTTTTCAATTTTACCCAAGATTCAGAGACATACTTTAGAATATTTCCCACTGAATCAATCCCCGCCCTGTTGATCCGCGAGGAATTCTTGAACCTGAATCTCCGAAAAGAAAGTACGGGTACGACCCTTCAAGACTACCTTCAATTTTGCGGGATTTTGTAGGTACACTTCAGCAGCTAATTTTTGGAAGGGGGCAAACATCTGCCTTAGTCGCCATCTTCGCTCTACCGTGGCGTGAGCGAAGTCTGGCCGTGCAAAGAAGGTAACTCCCTCAAAATCTCTTCTAGCATTAGGGCGAGCCAAATAAAAAATACTGTAATCTGTTGCAATGTCATAATATCAAATGGGACACTAACGGCGACTAGCTCATCACCAGAGTTTTTAAAGAATCACTTTGTCTCTCAATCAGCAATTTATATACATCAAAGACAGATGACCCAACCATGTTTTGGCAGCTATTATTAGAACATGGTACTTGAGAAGGACATTTGATTCTTGTGGTAATATTAACATAACCTTTCAACCTGATAAAGATTTAACAGGTCCTTTCACCGCCCCTCACATTCACCACTGTTGAACTGCTTTACTGCATATTGTGTCATCATTTAATCTTGTTGATGGATGGTGTAATGGCTGTCCCTCTGATTCAGGATTTACTTATTTCTCACCCTCCCCCCGCCCCAGAAATACCTTACAAGCCTTAAGCCTGAATAACACCAAAGGCTGCAGACACCAGTCACCAGGCAACAACTGGGTAAGGCCATTTTTTAGTCAACAACGAATAAAATGGATGGCCCTGACTCTATCCCATCTGAATTTTACAAGGCCTTTTATTTCAGTCTTGGTGCCTTTTGTTCTCTGTTTATGTAACTCTTTTGATTCAAGCCATACCACTCCTCTTCCCTTAAAGAAGACCTATATAGTTGTATTCTTCAAAAAAGAAAAAAATACCTGAGGCTCTAACTACCTTATCACCCAATTTCTCTCATGAATTGTTATTCCTTGGATTTTGGATTGGGTGGATCCAATGCAATACAATTTAATTCCATCAACAGATACCATGTCTATTCTGGCAATGACCATTTTTGAGAAGATATTTATTTTTTGATAAGATTAAAGCCCTGAACACAGGACTAACTGCTCAAATCATGTTTATGGGCATGACATGACCTAAATTCTCGATGTCCAGAGTGAGAACCTTTTGCTTTTTAACTTTATATCTGGAACCATGCATAAAACATCTCAGAACGTTCTCTACTATTCCTGCTTTAATGCTTATTAGTGTGGATCATTTAATCACTGCCTGTGCAGGCAACATAGCATTTTTAACATCTGATCCCTCCATCACTCTTACTACCATTGAAACTGAGGCTACTTGTTGGACCTGGTCCTTTTTGCAGGGTTATCCCCAAACGTTTTGCCTTCTTCCTCCTATTTTTACTCACCTTTTTTTGTAGGCTTTACGAATCTGGGCACTTTACCACTGCTGATCAGTGCTAAAGTGCATATGCTCTCTGTCTAAATTGTAATTGTGATTGGTTTATCCATGATTGGCATATTTTATTTACTGGCAAGTCCCTAGTAAAGTGCAGTGTGTGTGCCCAAGTCCTGTAAATCAAATGCTACTAGTGGGCCTGCAGCACTGATTGTGCCACCCACATAAGTAGCCCTGTAAACCTGGCTCAGGCCTGCCATTGCTTTGTCTGTGAGTGCAGTTTTTAACTGCCATGTTGGCCTGGCAAGTGCAACCACTTGCCAGGCCCAAGCCTTCCCTTTTACTACATGTAAGGCACCCCTAAGTTAGGCCCAGGGTATCCCTCCGGGCAGGGTGCAGTGCATGTGAAAGGTAGGACATGCATTGGTGTGATTTACATGCCCTGATAGTGAAATACTGCCAAATTAGTTTATCACTATTGCAAGGACTAGCCCTCCCATAGGTTCTCAATGGAGCTGCCTTGTAACATTTTACAGGTGTTACTTTCAATTGGGAAGAGCTACATATTTGGAGTTTGGGCTCTCTGAACTCAGGATTTAAAAAACATATTTTAGGAAAGGTGGTTTTTAAATTGTGTGTTTTAAAATGGCACTTTTAGAAAGTGGGCATTTTCCTACAATACTATCCTGCGTCTCTGCCTGCCTGTGGAATCAACGTCTGGTTTAGAGTGACAACTGGGTTGTTTCTGCATTCACTCTTGAAAGTCACATAAAGGGAGCTGAGGTCTGCCCTGCATATCCTGGTGACCCATCACCATGCTGATGGGTCTTCCTTAGCTAGAGTGCTGGGAGGAGTTGTCACTGACACCCCTCTCACAATGCTGTCTCCGCCACCCTGTAGTGTGTCTGGAGCCAAGACAGGGCAAGAAAGGATCTTGTGGTCAACAAAGACTTTCCTTTGAGATATGCCTACTTCAAAGGCCAAAAGGGGTATAAGTATTGGACCTACATCCTAACATTTTTAGAACACTTCTGGATTGAGGACTCTGCCAAGAAGAAGAGTTGTCAGGAGGAGTACTGCCCCTTTGCTGGGTGTTGCTTTGCTGGGTTGGCTTGCAGTTTCTGCTTCTGTATCTGGGCATTGAAAGAACTGGACTTTGCTTTTCAATCCTACTTTTCCAAGGGTCTCCAGGGGCTTGTGTGTGCTTGCCTCCTGTTGGAAGTCTCAGGGCCATCAAAGACTTAACCTGCAGCAACCCTGAACTCCACTGCTGGTAGTTCTGTGGTGTCAATTCCAGTTAAAGGCCCTTGGTGGTTGTTCCTGCTGCAAAACGCTGCAAAATCAACGAATCACCCTTCCAGTGCCAATTTGCCGCCGCCCACTCGACCTCCAGCATGTCCAAATTTCAACGCATTGCACTTGTGCACCAAGTTTTCCACGACATCACCCACAGACCAGAACCGTCTTCGGATTTCCACGCATCGCTTCTCCTTACAGTCCAGAACCAAAGCAACACTTCTCCTGCGTGCAGCAGAACTGACCCATTGATTCCCCAGGGACTCAAGAACCGACGCTTCTCTGTGTTTTCCAACACTTCCCTCCTCTACGGCTGCTTTTACTTAAGGATTTTGACGCACCAAAGTTACTTTGTGTAAAATCACCACATGTTGACATTTCTTTGAAGTGCAGTTTATACAGCACAATTAAGTCATACAGTCTTTATCAATACATGAAAACAACGGGAAAATCTTGCAGCGGCACTATGACTATCAGAGGTGCAGAATACCAATGATGCTAGTCAGGGGTTTAAGTAAGATGAAAAAACTGGGGGTCTCGCAAAGGGCGTGGTCGATGTAATTAAGGGTGTGACTTAAAACATTTAAGGTAAAAATCTGTGCTTAGCTTAGTGTGCCGCCTGACTAGTATTTTGCCTCTTCTGTCATCGTATCCAGACACATAATTTAACATGTAACATTACACTTACAACAAGCCAGGACTATTGGCTTTGTCAATGGTTGTTAGTTGCATAAGATAAATAAGCAACAACTATGGCTTCATTGTATATAATATTGAAAATACTTCAGTTCTGAAATGATTAGACTGTGCAAGAACTATAATGAGTCTCTTTAAGAAGTTACATCACAGGCAGTGTAGGGTGGTCCTGCTGCAGAGTTATGATTTTTTTTTTTCATCCTGATGCTGAGGGCAAAAATGGAGAGCCCGATAGAGACCTGTCTCGGCACCTGCTTTTTAGAACTGCCGGTGCTCAGGACCCGTCCCACTTAAAGCCCTGATGCTAGCCTTAATTCTACCACATGCTTCTTTCATCCACCACCTGCCACTCCCTGCTCCTTTATCTCACTCTTGCAGGCTCTTTTTCATTGCTAAGTTCTGCTTTTGTCTCTGGTTTTTCCTTTCTATATTCCTCCTTCTTTCCCCTTTTTCTTGCTCTGGATGATAGACTGATGATGAAAAATAAGTGCCAGTCCACAAAAATGAGTGCGGGTGAACCCTACCTACAACCACTAACTCAAGTTAAGCACTGAATCTACAACAAAAAGACAATCGCCTAATAAAAATGTCCTTTCCAGAGTTAACCTCTCTGCATTACTAAAAGACAAAGGGTTTCTCTCTCGCCGTGAAAGCTAAATTGCCCCTGAAACACTCAGTAATTTAGGTGCCAACGGAAATGTGCTTGGCTGTGAAATTTATTATTCTGCTTCCTCAGTCGCTCCTCTTCACATGACTTCAAACTGCACATTGTAACCTCATCAATATTCTAATGAACCATAAAAGACTGCTATGCAGGCACGGGATGAGAGAAGCAGTTAGGAAAATGGATATGTTTCGATAGATTCTGTCTGCCCTGATTCTAAATGACCTACGGTACACCATGCAACAGTGTACTCTGTTTGGTGAGTGAGCAATAAAATGTCAGGCCTTTGGGCTCCAGCATGTGAGGCAACAAGATCTTGTGGCTGGAGAGCCGGTAGTAAAATGTCTGTACGGCGGGGATCCAACTCAGTGGTCGAAGTGCATTAGAAAAAGCAAGGGAGCTGTGATGCTGTGCACAATGGGGCCAGGGTGAGCAAGCATGAGGGCAGAACCAATGGGGTGGCTAAAAAAACAAAATATTCTGTAACTTTTTTTCGGTTTTTCACCTTCATGTATGTAAATACAAAACAACACACTGCTTAAATGTTAAACAAATGAAGTTGGTAATCAGTGGGGAATGCACTATCCTAGTTTTTGAAACCTCTGTTATGGGTCTGTGTCTGTAACCAGAGAGCCACAGAATTGAATCCTGGTTGGAGCAGTGGAGAATAGTTAGGGTTCAACACAGGCCCCTGCAGCCCCTTCAGTGCAGGGTCCTGTGTTACCGAACTTTAAAAAGCACACACTTCACAGTTCAGCTGGTAACTCCTTTCGAATACCACTCAAAAACTACAAATCCGTGTCATCCGGAAGTGTAAAGTGATTCCATGAATTAAAGCCAATACCGGCATCCGAACTTTCTTTACATTTACAGATTCACCCGTTGTGCACATTTACATTTCTTTCAGGCAAGCTGGCACCCTGGCAAGAAGACTAGTTTAGCTGTCTGCCCGCCTTCAGTTTCACAGCACAGAAGACTCCCCACCTTACACTGCAGCTGAAGCATTTCAGCTCTCAGAATCAACTGTCCCAGGACAGTTATATTTTCACAGAAAGTAGGGGAACTGTTTTCCTTAAATTAAGAAAGTATGGGCAAGTTGTGCCCTTCCGATTACGCCCACTTCGACCACTGTCCAATGTGCAGCAGTATGTTGTGTATGGTGCGTGAGCTGTAAAACTTCTGTATATCTCGAGCATGGGCTGGTACATCTGGAGACTGATGCCTTGACGAACAGCCTTACATTAAATCGGATATCACTTTGTGAAAAGGATGGAATGGGAGTGAGCACAGTGTATTGTTTTATTCGGCTGGCTCCAGCCAAATATCAAATAAAGAAGTGTCTTCCATGTATCAGTGTGAGGGTTACGTGTTATATGCTAGTAAGGTGGAATATATATGTAACTTCACTGCTTATATAGCATTGTACACCAAATTTATACAAAAATGAAAGAGTAAATTTTGAATGGCCATTCCAATCTTACAAGTTTTATATTTGTATTACTCTTGCACATACAAAAGTTGGTTGTAATCCAGCTATTTAGAAAGAAGTGCTTTAGCATATCCTTGACACCTATAGCACAGTAGAATGGTTTTTATATTGTAAATGAAAATAATAACTAATCATTGTATCCTACCAAAATAAATTGAGTTCTAAATTCATACCCCTTTCTACCCTGAGAACATACAGCTTCCTTGCATAATACTTAAGGAGAGACCAGGGCATGATAACCTGAACTCTCAACTCAGAGTAACTGATATATATGCCAAATTCAGGTAGACCTGAGATGTTTATTCATTTGATATTTTCCTGCAACTTTGCAGTGCTGGTGGCCTGTATATCTTGGCTGGCAATTGGAACAAAGGGTTTGATTTAGAGCGTGGCGTTTCATTCTGTTTTTCAGGTTAACAGAGGACATTATGTCTCCCACGCTGAATGGATAGACATCTGCCATATTTAAATATCATTGTAGGCCCACTCTGGTGCCTCTAAAGGCTCTACAAGCTTGCTGCATAGCTGCCATCTTTTTGGCTTTTCAAAAACACCTGAGCGTTTTCGCCCAGGGAGTCGGGGTCAGGTTTTTTTTCTGTTCGAGACTGCCAGAAAACAAAATGCATTAGACCAACTAAATAGGGCTGGCAGTCTGCTATCCTTACTTCAATGGCAGCTACTCCATCAGCCCATTTGAGTAAGCTTCCCACAGTGGGGGCATCACCATTAGCAAAATGGCGGTCTGTCAGACTCATAATAGAGCAGGCGTACTGAGGGTTCGACGGACAGTGTACTCTGTCCAATTTGAAGCAGAGAACCCTATCCGCCAAACTCTAAAGTGGGCCCTTAGTCCTTTAATCTCAAGATAAACAAGTAATACATATGAATCAAAGGTTGCCAATTAAACAATTGATATTTGATATGAATGTGTGTGATTCATAGAAGGTTGTAAATCCTACCTATGACAGACACATCCTTCTCTTCTATACAGATTACAAATTTGAGGCTAGAAGTCATATTAAAATCTGAAGCTGTGGATCAAGCACTTTCTCTGTATAATTCTGATAGTAGCCAATTACCGGATCAATCATTAATCTCAATTATATGGCACACTTTTATAAATGTGATCTTGAGGCCAATGTAGGCTCTCGATAAATTGCTCATAACTTAGCAACTATTTTCAAGGTGTGTATTCATTTTAAATGGGACATTTTAAAGGCCTATCTTTGATGTATTATTACTTCCTCAATCAATCAATCATTCTGTATTTGTTAAGGGCGACTACTCACCAGTGAGGGTCTCACGGCACTTGGGGGGCTGCACGTCCTACTGACCGCTGAGGTTCAGTCGAAGAGTCCAGTCTTGAGTAAGCCCAAGCATAAAACTCTGCTCCTTTCGCGGAGTTTGCGGAATTCGGCAGCTCCGTGTTCCGTGGAGAACGCAGAGTTACAGTTAAACTCCGCAACAGAGTTTGTTTTAGTAGGCTCGCTCGAAATGCCCTTTCACTTGTGCAGGAGCGACTCACCGGGGCACACATGATCACCCACAAGATTTTCAGGGCCGTTCGCAGGCACGAGATTTGCCAGCCAGTCGCATGCTCCCGTGAGATTTTGCGGTCACCAACATGTTATTCGGGCGCGCCAGTGACTGCCGGCAGGTGGTTTCTGCCGTACGCGATCCCGAACATGCAGGATCTACTGCGGCTGCAATCTGGGGAAGATTCTCTCCTCGAGAAGCATCAAAATCTTCCTGAACTGATGATTTGGAGTCAAAAATCTCCTCGAATTGACATTTGGTGTTCGTTTTGTTGTGCGAGGAGTCCTTATTTAAAAACTATTTTTCCAACTGGAAGGAAGTGCCCCAGATCCTCTAACATCCTGTTCCTGTTCCTGTCCAGCAGGCTCCTCCCAGTGCTCCTTATCACTTTTCATTTGGATTTGAAGCTGGAAGGATCACTCCTTGTGTCTGCTACATATCCCATTGGATTTTAGGACTTCGTATTTGAGATTTCACAAGTAAGTTGAAAAACTGGTGTTGTTTGTTTGTTGGGGCCATGCACCTAGATTTATTTGTACCTTTAATGGATTTTTAAAACGTATTGCGGTGGATGGCCTGATGTTTCAGTAGGGGCCTAGTGATTTCTTTGCATTTCATTTTTCTTCTTTTGTAAAGGAAAATTGTTTTACAGTTTACTACATTTTTTTCTCCATGTGTTTTTAATACATTTGCAATATTGATTGAATTCACTATGTGGCCTAGTCTGCCAATTGGCCTTCCAGTCAGTAGGCCTAGTGCTAGTCATGGGTACATGAAACAACTGTTTCTGCGGTGTCTGTTGAATTTGAAACAGCATTTAGGCTATGGATGGATGTCGATTGAATACAAAATGTGTTTTTTGGTGGTATTTCAAGTTTTTTTCCCCTGCAAGCAGTGTATAGTACTAGGTGGGCTAATGCCTTTGAAGGATGTGTGTTTCTGTAAACTTCTTTTTTTTTTAGCCCTGTTAATATTGGCATTGCTGAAGTAATGCTGTGTTCTCTGTTTTACCATGCCTCCTTTGTCTGGCCAGTGTGCGTGTGTGTTGCCTTTGTTCCAGATGCCATGTGGCCACTGGCCAGGGGCCATTTTGTATAGTCAGTGGACTGTCCATAGGCCTGTATGTGCTCTTTGTTTTACAGGCCTCCTGCCTCTTGTTGTGAGTGACCATGTGGCTGGTGGCCATTTTGTGTATCCAGCCAGTGGGCTTTTGCCATAAGCCTGCATGTCTTCCTTGTTGTGGCCATGCCTTCTTGCTGGTTGTTTTTGTACTTGTAGCCATGTGGCTGGCAGCCATTTTGTGTAGCCAGTCAGTGTGCTTTTGCCATAGGCCTGCATGCATTATTTGTTTTCTAGGCCTCCTGCTTCTAGTTGTGACCATGCGGCTGGCAGCCATTTTGTGTATCCAGCCAGTGTGTTTTTGCCATAGGCCTGCATGTCTTCTTTGTTGTGGCCATGCCTTGTTGCTGGTTGTTGTTGTTGTAACATGGCTGGTGGCCATTTTGTGTAGGCAGCCAGTTGCTTTTGCCATAGGCCTGCATGCATGCGTTCTTTGTTTTCTGGGCCTCCTGCTTCTTGTTGTGATGACCATGTGGCTGGCGGCTATTTTGTGGAGGCAGTCAGTGTGCATTTGTCATAGGCTTGCATTTGTTCTTTGTTTGTGGCCATGTCTCCTTGCTGGTTGTTGTTGCTGTTATGCATGTAATGTTCCTTATTTGTACAGGAAACATTTTGCACTGTTTAGTACATTTTCTCCATGTTTCCTAATACATGTGCAATATTCTTTTATAGTTAAATTCACTATGTGGCCTTGTCTGCCAATGGGCCTTCCAGCCAGTAAGCCCAGTATTAGTGGTCGGTGCATGAAACAACTGTTTCTATGTTGTCTGTTGGATGAAACAGATTTTTTAGGCCACAGATGGATTTGGATTGAAATACAAAATGTGTTTTTTCGGTGGTATTTCACATTTTATTTCATGCACACAGTGTAGGTAATGCCTTTGGAGGATGTGCGTTGTTGTCAACACTTTTAGTCCTGTTAATTTTCATTTTTGGCACTGCTGAATTAATGCTGTTTTCTCTGTTTTACCATGCCTCCTTTGTCTGGCCAGTGTGTGTTTGTGCTTGCCACAGGCCACCATTTACCTTTGTTCCACATGCCGTGTGGCCAGGGGGCATTTTTTATACAGTCAGTGTCCATGGGCCTGCATGTGTTCTTTGTTTTCCAGGCCTCGCCCTCCTGCCTCTTGTTGTTGTGACCATGTGACTTGCAGCCATTTTTTGTTACCACTAGATAGCCAGTGTGCTTTCTCTATAGGCCTGCATGTCTTCTCCTTGTTCCCAATGCCTCCCTGCTCAGTGTTGTTGTTGATGATGATAATGTGCCACAACCTGGCAGCCATTTTGTGCGTCCAGACAATCTGGCCATTTGCCATGGGCTGCATGGATGGTTGAGCAACGAGATAGCAGTTTAATAACATCATATCTTTGAGGATAACTTTATTTATGTTAAAAAAAGATTTCTCAATTTTTTATCAATTGGTAAATTATATTTATTATTTATTCAAATTTTTTTAATAAAAAAAAATTGTTCATACCATTTTCCACCACATCTGGCAAAACCCCATGTCTGCTATAGGTACACAACAGCATTAATTGTCTAGGGATTATTCCTTCCATAGTCATTTGTCATCTGCACCTCCCTGAGTGCCACATCACACGTGAGTGACGTCATGTGACACACATAAAGCAAACAGTTTCATGTGTATGTTGTTGTTGTTTTTGCTCTATCTTATCCTTCCTGTGTGTACAGTCAGCCACCATGAACGTTTGTTAGTGTGTTTTTCCGTTTTACGAATAGATACATTGTATTGTTAATCATTTATAATAGAGAGTAACCAGTGACCATACTAAATGATATTGTGTTTGTTTGTACTACTAATTGAACTGCAACAAAGCCACAATTTCACTGTTGTCCTTCTTGCTTCTTTCTTTTTAGGTGCACAAGAGACAGCACCCACAGTACTGCCAGAAAGAAGGCCTGTGCACGGCGTGACGTGCGAGTGACCCACACATCACAGTCATCTGTTCAACTTGTGAAGCTCAGTGCCACTGCTAACTGACAGCTTCAAGATGGCCCCAAAGGAAGGTGCTACCAAGAAAGTGACAAGTGAGACGAAGAAGGAGCTTACCACCACCACCACTGGTATGTTGTGGTCACCCCAGGTCATTTTGGGGGAAAAAACTGTGCCTGTCGCACCGGCCTCTGGGGAGCAAGCTGGGAGCAGCACCCCCAAATCAGTGGACCCACCCCAATCTAGGCCCAAGCTCATGTCTGTCACAGAGGCAGCCAGTCTAATCACGGCAATGCCAACGAGCAGTGGTGTTGAAATTGACTTATCGCAAAGTAGTACCCAATTGGTGCAGGAAACTCAGAGAAGTGGACAATAACAACAGCCACAACCGCTAATAGTAGTTCCTCCTGAAGTAGGAGCAGTTCAAGAGATTGAGCTTCATGCTGAGGAAGTAGATCAATCTGCTCTTTCAGAAGATCCATTGTCTTCCAGATCTCCAGCTAGAAAAAGGAGGGTTAGGGATGCTTCATCTTCTTCTTCAAGCCCCCCTTCTGATGATCTAGACACCACTTGGATCCCGCCTCAGTCTAAGAGTGAGACACGCCACGAGATGAGGCTATGGAAAATTAAGGTTCCAGAAAGCCTTAGAGTTATGGAGGCAGATGTGGAAGAGGAGGATGATGACGAGCCAGTCATCATGGATGTTAGCCCAGCCCCAGTGGAGACTGATGTTATCCTATCCCAAGTTCCCGGGGGGAATGTGGCAGTGGCACCATAGATCCAACCACCACCAGATGCCATATTTGCAAAGTCCCGGCAGCGGACTGCATCCACAACCACCTCAGTAGAAGTAGGTACTGCAGAGAGTCAAATGTCAAAACGCTTGCCTACCGCCAGTTCATCCGACATTGGCAGTGGCACCAGCGTCAGAAAGTTGAGCTCCCCAGTTTGGGACTTCTGTTCAGTTAGCCAAAAGGAGGTGAACATTGCCATATGCTCCCTTTGCATAGCATCTGTTAGTCGGGGTAAGCTTGGTACAAACTATGGTACAGGGGGCCAGACAACCCATTTAAGAAAGCACCATATGATCCGTTGGGAGGAACACCTTAGCAGCCAAAAAACTGCATGCGTTGTTGGTGAAGGGGGTGAAAGTCGACTGAGCAGGGAATCCGAATCCAATCCCATTGCGTTGAAAGGTGAAGAAGAGGAAGACATCTTCGTTACGCAAAGCAGCCCTCTCCCCAGCAGTGCAGTAGTATCGCCCACATCAGCAACATCGCAATGGCACAAGACTCAGGTCGAGACACCAAGGCAACAGAGGACAGTGACTGCCCGCTGAAAATCACATTGAGCCTACCACCGCCTGCTCTCAAGAAGCCACCTGGATCAGTGGCATCAGGAAAGAAAAAAATTCAGCCTACTATTCCTGCCATGTTTAGGCAAGAGGGGCAGTATGAACACAACCACCCAATGGCAAGTTCGTACAACGCGAAGATGGCTAAAATGTTAGTGCTGGACCTCCTCTCTTTTTCTTTTGTGGAAGGGGTGGGTTTTCTTGAATTTGTGGCAGCCATCTGCTCGAAATGGAAGGTTGCCAGTTGGTCCTAATTTGCCAGAGTTGCTGTTTCAGCACTACATCATGATGTGCTGGAATTGCTTGGACAAGCTTTGCAGCAGAGTTTTGTTCACAGTATCCACCTGACAACAGACATGTGGACCAGTTGCCAAGCCACTGATTACATGTGCATCACTGCACACTGGATCTCTTTTGTGGGGGCTAGAGAAAAAATACCTGCAGGTGTTGACACTGCTGAGATTTTTAATGCTGCTCGGAAGCATGCAACAGTAGCCATGTTCGCCATGGAGAAATCCCATTCAGCTGCAAACATTTTGGAAGACTTTAACAACAAGGTCTTTGAATGGCTGCGACCAAGAGGGCTTAAGATCGGATTTGTTGCCATGGACAATGGCAGTAATATAGTTAAACCCATGGTCGATAGTGGATATTTCAGGGTCCGGTGTTTGGCGCTCTGCATCAACATCATTGTATATGACTTTCTAAAAAATGAAGACCAAGTAAGCAACTTACTGTCAACCTACAGAATAATTTGCACTCATTTCAGCCATTCATTTTAAGCCCGGAAACAGCTGAGGGTCATTCAGCGTGATAATAGAATGCCAGTTAAAGCACTCATACAGGAGGTGCCAACACATTGGAACTCGACTTATTACATGCTCGAACACCTTTTTGAGCAGTACAGACCTTTCAATAAATATGTCATGCAAAGAGGGGATGGAACTGTGAAAGGCATGATCATTGAGATGGACCAATGGGGTCTAGTTAAATGCCTGACAGAGTTGCTGCTTCCTTTTGAGGGGATCACATGGGAAGTCACCAAAGAGGACAGTCCCATGGGCCAAGCTATCCTGTTGTTGCACATGCTACAGGAACAGCTAAAGGAGGTGTTTGCAATGTACACAGGTATGGAGGAAATAAAATGTGTATGACTTGGTGGAGAGCTTAATCCTTTACTTGTCTGCTAATACAAGGATGGAAAGAGACATTGGGGCCGATTCCGATTCGGGCTGGAAAACGTACCGACCGACTCGGTCCGGGAATAAAGTCCGACCGACACGTACCGGCGCCGTACGACCCTGGTAGTACGATGAAATGCATGTGAAATCAGACCGACTCGGACGGAATACAAAACGACCGACCGAGCTGGACGGAAACAAGCCATCCGGTCGGGAAATCACGCGAAACGAACCGACCGACACGCACCCGGATTGAACCCGAACGAAACGTACCCGCGAACTCCGACCCGCGTAGTACGATGCTGTGCGTGCAAAACACGACCGACTCGCCCGGAGCACAAGTCGTACGACCGACACGCATACAAAACCCAGCCGAAGCAACCCAATACTACGCGACCGACTCGTACGCCGCATATGAAACCTAGCTGACACACAGCGGGAACGAGTCGGACAAGATCGCACCAGACAACTGCAGCGTCCTACTCGGACACAAGAACGACTCCTACATGCACCAAAAACACCAAGGAAAAATTAGAAAAAAAGGGCCAAACAAGCAACCACAAAGCCAATAAATACAGGGAGGAAAAAAAAAATGGAACAAGGACACACCTCCAACTCCACCTACATAAGGGCCACAAATCCCTACCATGATCCTTTGCAAATTCCACTGACCTGCCAGCACACAACACCATCACACAGCAACCACAGACACACTCACAGCTCATACATCACACAAGCCACACACCATTACCACACCTACAAATAGCACCCTCACACACACCCAGCTAAACCTACACTCACACCCCCCACTTGCACACACACACACACACATCAATCACCACCACCAGCCATCACCATGCCCCCAAAGAAGAACCATAAGTTCCTAGATAGTGAATTGGAAGTCCTGGTAGACGAGATCCTGAGGGTAGAGCCACAGTTGTTTGGTACATTGGTACAACAGACCCCCATGTCGCAGAAAACCAAGATGTGGGCGAGGATTGTCGACAGGGTGAAAGCACAATCACCATGTTTGCGCACAAAGGAAGACATCCAGAACAGGTGGTATGATGTGCGCAGGAGGGTCCGGGACCTACTCAAAAAGGACTACCTCCTCAGCCAGCACACCAGCAGTGGCCCTCATGCAAAACCAGTATACCTCAGGCCCTGGGAGGAAAAGGTGCGGGCCATCCTACCACCAGTGAGCATATACGGACTAACAGACATCCCAGAGCCTGGTGAGTACACAACTAATATACACAAATGGTGTGACAACACACACACATCACAGTCAAGGGGATAGGCAAACCATGCACCCTCAGCAAATACACAGCAACCAAAAGATATTCATCCCAAGATGTGAATGCTAGTCAGACAAACACAATACCTCCCATCTCATAGTGATATGTAACTGTGTCATGACATGTACAAACCTAACAACAAATGCAGCAAGGCAGTGGCACAAATAGAACCAACAAACACTCCCAGATATTTAAACACCACTAGAACACCACCTCACAGGGAAGCTCACTGAAAGGAAGGAAGTCTGTGTATGCTGGTCAAGTCAGTGTAGCCAATAGCATGATGGGAGTGGTAGTCACAATATTGGTCACACCCACAATTGGCCCATCAACACCACTCTGAACCATGCTCACATCACAGGGAGTGGAAAACAACTGACAAGATGGCTGACACTGGGTACTGCTGGGGGGAGCACAAGGCCCTGCTGGGAACTGTGCAACAACCAACAGCAGGACACCACTGACTGACATCCTGAAAGACAACTTGCACTCCCTGCAATGGAAGCACGTTCCATGGTGGGATATCTGGCTGGGTGGGAAGGAGGACTCACAGCACTGACCATAGTTACAAGCACCTCCACTCACACACCCCCTCAACACTAGCTCCACATAACCCACCTGGGAGAATGCAATGCCTCACATCCTAACTGAAGATCCCACAAAGAACCACCACCCTGGGTTATGCTGTGTGAAGCACAGGGACACTCTTGGGACTTGTAGCCAAACAACTGCCAGGACAACACTCCCAGCCATCCTGTCAGCACAGGCACCCCACCCCACAGGGAAGCAGAGTCAAAAGGAAGGAAGGATGGGCATGCTGGGAAGGGGGGTGGAGGCAATAGCATGATGGGAGTGGTAGTCACAGATCAACATCTCACACCCACATGGCCCAGCAAGTTAGCACTGAAGCATGCACACCTCACAGGGAGTCAAGAGCCACTTCAAAGATGTCTGACACGGGCCACAGCTGTGGGGAGCACAAGGCCCTGCTGGGAACTGGGCACCAACAAACAACAGGGCCACACTGCCAGCCATCTTGCCATTGCTGTCACACTCACACACAGTGAAGTCCACTCAAAAGGAAGGAAGTATGGGCATGCTGGGAAGGGGGTGTAGGCAATAGCATGATGGGAGTGGTAGTCACAGATATTGGTCAGCCTCACAATTGGCCCATCAACACCACCCTGAACCATGCTCACATCACAGGGAGTGGAAAAGGACTCACAAGTTGGCTGACACTGGGTACTGCTGGGGGAGCACAAGGCCCTGCTGGGAACTGTGCAACAACCAACAGCAGGACACCACTGACTGACATCCTGAAAGACAACTTGCACTCCCTGCAATGGAAGCACGTACCATGGTGGGATATCTGGCTGGGTGGGAAGGAGGACTCACAGCACTGACCATAGTTACAAGCACCTCCACTCACACACCCCCTCAACACTAACTCCACATAACCCACCTGGGAGAATGCAATGCCTCACATCCTAACTGAAGATCCCCCAAAGAACCACCACCCTGGGTTATGCTGTGTGAAGCACAGGGACACTCTTGGGACTTGTAGCCAAACAACTGCCAGGACAACACTCCCAGCCATCCTGTCAGCACAGGCACCCCACCCCACCGGGAAGCAGAGTCAAAAGGAAGGAAGGATGGGCATGCTCGGAAGGGGGTGGAGGCAATAGCATGATGGGAGTGGTAGTCACAGATCAACATCTCACACCCACATGGCCCAGCAAGTTAGCACTGAAGCATGCACACCTCACAGGGAGTCAAAAGCCACTTCAAAGATGTCTGACACGGGCCACAGCTGTGGGGAGCACAAGGCCCTGCTGGGAACTGGGCACCAACAAACAACAGGACCACACTGCCAGCCATCTTGCCATTGCTGTCACACTCACACACAGTGAAGTCCACTCAAAAGGAAGGAAGTATGGGCATGCTGGGAAGGGGGGTGTAGGCAATAGCATGATGGGAGTGGTAGTCACAGATTTTGGTCAGCCTCACAATTGGCCCATCAACACCACCCTGAACCATGCTCACATCACAGGGAGTGGAAAAGGACTCACAAGATGGCTGACACTGGGTACTGCTGGGGGAGCACAAGGCCCTGCTGGGAACTGTGCAACAACCAACAGCAGAACACCACTGACTGACATCCTGAAAGTCAACTTGCACTCCCTGCAATGGAAGCACGCTTCATGGTAGGATAACTGGGCTGGGGGGAGAAGGAGGGCCGGATGGCAAGCAAATACCACCAATGCTGGTCATGCACACACCTCAACATTCACATTGACATGCCACAGGTTGGCAGGACAATGTGCTACACCAATATCACTCTCTGACTGTCACAATTTAGGAGAATGCAATGTCCAGGCCCACATCCAGAGGTACAGTCACAACTGTCAGGTGTTTGAACAATTGATGCCAGTAGAAACATAACATACAATCTGTGTCTCTCCCCAAAACAGGTGATGATGGGGACACAGCAGCAGATGAGGAGGAGACCCTGTCCCAGGCTCCAGGGAACACTGAGCTCACTGGTGTGGATCAGCCTCTGCACTCCTCGGATGGCGAAGAACCAGCTAGACCCTCCGGTGTGAGTCATCATGCAGCACCAGCAGGACCAACATCTGCACCCCCTGCACCCACCCCTCCAACAACTGCCAACACACAGGCTACCCCTGCCAACACGGACAGACCAAGGACCACAGATGACAACAGCACAGGGACTCAGACCCAAACTGGAGCTGGTGACAACGAGCCCAGGAACAACACCCAAGTGGGCCCACGGTCACCTGTGCGTGCCACCGCAGGTCCTGCACGTGTCGCCAGGGGTGGTGGGAGGGGTGGTAGACATAGGTCGCTCTTTGCAGAGGGGTCTGGACTGCATGATGACCCACAACTGGCACGCATCGCGGATGCGTACCAGACTAACACCGGAGAGGTCAGCCAGGTAGTGGGGATCCTCAAGGACATACAACAGCAGCAGGCTGCCCATCATGCCCGCTTGGACTCCCACATGTCCCGTGTTGAGACACACATGTCACGTGTCGAGACACACATGTCTGGCATGGAGTCCAAGTGGGACACATTGGAACAACTGACAGCGGTGCATAGGGACATACTGACATGCCTCCGCCAGATCAGCACCAACATGGCCACACCTCCCTGTGTGCCCACAACATCTGCTGCTGAAACAACTGCAAATGCCACAGGGAGGGAGGAGGACTCTGGCAGAGAGTCCCCTGCACCGCCACAGCCTGCACCTGAGGGTCCCCCCCCCAAGAAGAGGGGCCGTCCGAGGAGGCCAAACTGAGAGGCCGATGGCCATCTACATCCCCCAGGAAGCCAACACCTGTTCTGTAACTTTTCCTCTGTGTGCAAACTGCACGCCCTGTCGAAGCCAACCCAACTCTCCCACATGACATGGGGAGCACTAGTTGGCCAAATTCATCAGATGACTGTGGACTTTACTCTGGACATCTCAGCTACCTAGACTTCCAAATCACATGGGAACTTTGGATTCCAATTTCTATGTACAGCACGCACCATCCTGTGCACCATTCTCACACCTGTATGTAAATAAACTCACCAATACACCATATCTGCCTCTGTTGTGATTCCAACGTGCTCTCCAACCATGGAGATGGTGATCAGAAAAATGACACTGTGCATGCTAACTGCTACAGCAAGTCCAACACTGTCATGTCAGTCATGGCGACGTGACACATATGAGGGAGACACACCACTAGGGCCACACAACACAGACACACCAGGGTCATCAGACTCATCACCTATACTGATGTTGCAACTAAATACAGTGGAATGCACAGACACGCCACCTATTCACAGTCTGTCAACTAGACTACAGGTGTAGTAAGCAAATGTCAGTCAGATGTGTGACCACAGACAACGCACATCCCAAAGTGAAGCACAGGTTTATTACACATTTGCAAGATGTTGTATCCACTACAAATGCTAGCTAATCCAACCTGGCTGTGGCCATAAAGTCAAAAAGTGCAGAAGATAGAAAGTCCAGGGGTGTGTGGCACATCACCTGTAGGGAAACGACTGCTTCCACCTTGCAAGTTGATTCATGGATTCGTGGGATCCAAGTTGATCAAACAACTCCGGCAGCACCCTGTGAAGGAAAGACATGACACACAGTCAAAACCACTGAAGAACAGCACAGAACGGCAATACTCATGTCTAACACATGTCACGAGATAACTACACAAAACCAAGTTAGCATGTCAACACTGTTGGGCAGTACAGACCACCTGCAAGGACACATCGCTGCACGCATCCAGTCAAGTAGCACATGGCCACACTCAAACAGCAACAGAGCACCACACACACATATCATGCAAACTCAAATCATTGACATTACAACCCTCTGGAGACTCACATTCAGCTGAAGAAGTTGGTGATGAGCTGTGTGCGGACATCACCATCATCATCATCATCATCTTCACTGGCATCGTGACCCAGGCCAGGATCTTCCACAGGTGGCGGACGTTGGTCATCGTCATCCAGGATGAGAGGCAACTCCTTCCGCACTGCCAGGTTGTGCAGCATGCAGCAGACGATGACAATCTTGCACACCTTTGCTGGGGCATATGGGAGGGCCCCTCCTGTCTTGTCCAGGCAGCGGAAGCGGCTCTTCAGGAGACCAAAGGTCCGCTCAATAACGCTCCTCGTCCGACCATGTGCCTCATTGTAGCGCATCTGGGCTGGTGTCACAGGGTTCCTGAGGGGTGTCAGCAACCACGGCATGTTGGGGTATCCCGAGTCACCTACAGACAGACAATTGCACATTAGCCGATTTGAAAATGTGTGCGGAAAACAACATAGCAGAACACACACAATGGTACAAAGTCAGTACACACCAACAAGCCAGGCACGCTGGTTCGGCATCTGTGACATCATCCTCGGGATGCGACTACTCCTCATCACGTAGGCATCGTGTGCCGAACCGGGGAAATGGGCATACACATGTGTGATGGTCATATCTGCAAGACATACCACCAGAGCATTGATCGAATGGTAATGTTTACGGTTTCGGTATGCCTGCTCATGTGCCTGTGGTGGTATCAAAGCCACATGTGTCCCATCAATGGAGCCAATTACATGTGGCATCCTCCCCAGGGCATAGAAGTCACTCTTGACGTCAGTGAGTCGTTGACGTGTTGGGAAATAGATGTACTGGTTCAGGTAAATCAACATTGCCCCCAAAACATCGCGTAGCACACGGCTGAACATAGTCTGTGACATCCCACCGGCAGTCGCCACAGTGTGTTGAAAGGTACCGGTGGCAAAGAAGTGTAGGGCTGCCATCACCTTCACCTTGGAGGTCAGCGCTGTAGGATACGGACGGCCAGGCTGCAAATGTGGGTCCAACCGCACTGCCAAATCCTCAATAAGCTGCCTGGTGAAGCGGTACCGTCGGATGCTGTCACGTTCCACCATCGTTGCCAGGTCTGGGAATGGTCGATGGACAGCAGGAGCCCTGCAGTGCATAGGTGAAGAAAGCAAGATTGTCAGTCACCCCAACTATGTGCCGTTCACCATACTCAATTTCACATGATACATCATTAACAAACACAAGTACTTGATGTGTGTGTCGTTCTGTTTGGACATATATGGCACCTACATGGACATCATCTAACATCTCTGCTCAACAAGTGTTGACAACAGGTTCCAGGGTGTGCTATGGGAAACCATTAGGCTGTGTCACAGTACCCATTTACTGCTCTCACGTTCCACACACATACCACAGTGACATGTCTGGACAGATGCTCCACAGGCATCACAGCTCATTGACAGGTAGATTCCCAGGGACCCTGTCTTGCCACATGGACACTGGCATGACATTGCGTATCATGTACACGTCAGAGAAACTAACATGACACCCACAGGTAGTGGCCCCTGTAGCCTCTGCAGGACAGACATGGACGTCTGTGACACACACACACACAACATCAAAGTTCATGCACAAACCACGTGGATGTGGAGACTGTCTCCCATTGTGCACATGGAGTCAGAGACATGCAAAACACAACATGCACACAGACTGCGGAGGGACATCACTATTGTGGCAATGGGCCACCCTGTGATGTACATGCCTTCCCACATGTGAGCCTGGGGGTATGTGACATGTCATACACATACACAACCTGGAAATGTGACCATGGCACATGCCCATAAATGAAAAGTTGCACACCACAGTGGTTAGGTGCACAACACACAAAGGACCCTGTCCCCATGAACACGTGCACAGCCTGGGTGTGTCTGCCCCCAAATGCCACCCCAAAAACCACATGTTCACCCCCATACACAGATAAGGTTATGCTGCCACACATGCCTTAGATACAGTGTGGACTGGGTGTGGTGTTGTAGGTGTGCCCCTGAGTCCCTGGAAAGTATATGTGGCTGGCATAGGTTCACCAGTGACCAGCATGGTGACATATGCGTGTGACCTGTCCAGGGACGCGTTGAACAGCAATGGACCGATCGGTGTGCCCGGCCGGCCCATTGCATTGTATGTGAGCGGGTACGCGTTGTATCCCGGGTACGCGTTGAACAGCAATGGACCGATCGGTGTGCCCGGCCGGCCCATTGCATTGTATGTGAGCGGGTACGCGTTGTATCCCGGGTACGTTGTACAGCAATGGACCGATCGGTGTGCCCGGCCGGCCCATTGCATTGTATGTGAGCGGGTACGCGTTGTATCCCGGGTACGCGTTGTACAGCAATGGACCGATCGGTGTGCCCGGCCGGCCCATTGCATTGTATGTGAGCGGGTACGCGTTGTATCCCGGTGCACGCGTTGTACAGCAATGGACCGATCGGTGTGCCCGGCCGGCCCATTGCATTGTATGTGAGCGGGTACGCGTTGTATCCCGGGTACGCGTTGTACAGCAATGGACCGATCGGTGTGCCCGGCCGGCCCATTGCATTGTATGTGAGCGGGTACGCGTTGTATCCCGGGTACGCGTTGTACAGCAATAGACCGATCGGTGTGCCCGGCCGGCCCATTGCATTGTATGTGAGCGGGTATGCGTTGTATCCCGGGTACGCGTTGTACAGCAATGGACCGATCGGTGTGCCCGGCCGGCCCATTGCATTGTATGTGAGCGGGTACGCGTTGTATCCCGAAATACGCGTTGTACAGCAGTGGACCGAACGGTGCGCACACATTGGCTGGGGCCTGGCATGGCAACGGATGCGTTTTTGAATCTCCAACGAGTCTGATGCAGTGAATTCAGTTGGCCAGCCACAACAATGTTGCAAAATCATGGGTGTCATGAAGTTGAAGATTTGAAGGATGCTGTGGGCGTGTATTAGTGCTGCTATTCCATGGATTGGTCAGATTCAGAAGATGCAAACGACTTGGACCTATCACTTTGGACACATGGGACAGTATCTGCCTCTGCAGCACACATATAATGCTGGCTGTTCCCCTGAGAGCTCACTTGCCTGCACTACATGCTCCAGGACGACATCTGCCACCAACACTGCTGCTGTTTATGCATCCTCTGGCTCCTGCAATGGCACGTACTGAGGAGAGAGCCCCAGCCTTCAGCCTTGAGGAGAACCAGGCCCTGCTGGACAGCCTCCTTCCACAGTACAGCAAGCTGTATGGGAAACCAGGGGAGCAGGTGAGTGTGCTGTCCACTGCCTCACTAATTGTGCATGTTGTCTGACTAGCAGGGCTTTCAGTGTGCACACCACTGGCTAGCATGCCCACTGAGTAGTTGTCACACCCCAAAGTGTGTAGTTACATGCACTGAACTGGTACAGTGCAGTAACAGTGCATTCCAACTAGGTTTACTTCCCATGCAATGATACCATGTAGTGACTGCTGGCAAACTGTTCATAGCCATTGTTGCACTGCCTGTGTACATCATATGCCCCTGTGATTGAGACATGTATATCCAACTGTGTGATGCACGTATATGTTGCATGTGTAGTAATGGCCTTTTCACTTTGTCATCCTCACAGGTTGATGCCCACCAGAAGCAGGAAATCTGGCTGACCATCGCCCGGAAAGTAAGATCCGTAGGGGTCTACAGGCGCAGGATCCGCAACTGCCAGAAGAGGTGGCAGGACCTTTGTGGCTGGACCCGGAGGATTGCAAGGGTCCAGCTGAAGCTGTCGCCTCCTCGCAGGAGGGGCGGACACCGGACCCTGACCCCCCACATGCTCCGGATCCTGGCGGTGGTCTTCCCTGACCTGGATGGGCAGCTGAAGGACAGACAGCAGCAAGGAGGGGGTGAGTCCATGACTGCACTGTGCACTTTGTCTGACATGCTATGTGCCCTCCTCTGGCCTGGTTAAACTTCCACAGTACATCAGTCATGTGGTCCAGGACCCATGTCCCTCATTTGTGACATGCCCACTTCTCCTCTGATACGCATATGTGTGGCCCTTATAGTCAGGAAATTGTGTCATTTGGGGACTGTGTCATTGCATTTAGCTTTGCTCAAGCTGTGGGACAGCATTTGTTCCCGTGACTATGTTGTGCGATTCATGGGTGGGTCAATTGCTTACACAATGCCTAAGTTCTGACATGTAATCTGGGTGTAACTTTGATATGTGGTCCGCTTGCTGCTCTGACTCACCACATGTCCCTGGGGAATTTGGCACACACCCATGCTGCTGGTGGGAACAATGTTTGGGCCTCAGGAGTATGTGTATCCAGTGTGTCACACATGCTTAGCCACCTGCCTACTGTCCAGGACTCATCCCTCTTACAGGTGGAGCTGGACAGTCATGCCTACTCCAGTGCACGCAATGCACTCTGTACTCCCACTCCAGTGTATCATCTGGCATGTTGTGATCAGTGTAATATACCCTCAGGTGTCTGCCTCTGTCTCATTGTGCTGTGTCTTCGTTGTCAGGACTACTGGTATGTTTATTGGTTAGGGCTCAGCATGCCATCTGAGATGTGACCATGATAGACGATACTTCTGTGACTTATAGGTGTCTGATCACTTGACACAGGTGTTTGCGACTGTGACTTTCAGTCAGCTGTATTGTCATTCACAGCACACTGTGAGGTGCTCATGTTCAGAGAGTTGTGTTTCATGTCCCCCATATGTCCAGTTGGTATGACGTGGACAAATAGTAGTACAGATGATGTGGTATTTGGGGGATGGACATGTGCACTTGTCAGTCACATAACTTGCATTCCCCATGCCCTCGGATTGTGACACAGTGCAGACTGTTGTTGGCTGGCTGCCATGGCCATGTGACTTGAGACAGTAATGTATGACTTTGCACGCATTCCTGTGTCATGGCATTCAACTTCCTGAGACTGATCCTGCAGGGGAGTGACATGTGCAACATGCACCCCATTGTGGCATTGACTATCCGGACATTGGTGCATCATGGTGTCTGGTGCTGGTATGCATCACATGCATTTCTATTTAGACTCTGGCCATCCCTTTATCTGGACACCTGCACTGACTCAGTGGCAAGAGATGTGATGTGTGCATGTTCACATACTTCACCGTGTTCCCTGCAATGTCCAACAACTGTGTAGGTGGTGCATGTGTCCACACTGGGGTCTTACCATCAGACAGGCACCAGACAGATGGGTGCAAGGGCAGGAGGGGTGTGAGTCCCATGGTTGACCATCAGACTGACAATTGGCTTCCCCGAATCTGTGTGAGGACTTTAGGCAATGTTCAACTAAGGATGCCAGGGCTTGCTCTGTAATGTGCTGTACTTACTGTGGTGTGTGCGGTCAGTGCAGGTGACTGATGTTTGTCTGTTTCCCTAATTGTTTGCAGATATATCCACGGCCACAGGAGGGTACAGCTCCACGGACCAGGAGGAGCAGCGGAGGCAGACTGGGTCAGCATCGGACGAGTGGTCAGAGGGACCCAGTGGCACGGAGGGTGAGGGGAGCCACTCCGAGGAGTCCTCAGCACCATCCACCTCAGCTGAGGACCACAGCAGCTCGGATGATGACTCCCATGTGAAGGCGGGTCTCAGCAGCCACCAAAGGCCAGCTAGTCTGTCTGGCCCCACCACCACCACCACCACCACCACCCTCCCATTGGCTCCCATTCCTGAGGTCCGTGGAGGCTCCCGTACTCGGGAGCGTGTCTCCTTCGTGCCAGGCACCGCAGCCCCTGCCCCTGTGTCCCCTGCTGCCCTGAGTGAGGAGTCTGTGTACCTCCTTCGGCAGCTCCATGTAGGGCAGACAGCAATGCTGAGTGTCCTCCATGCCCACACCACTCTGTTGACACAGCTGGTGTCGTTCATGGAGGGCATCTCGACGGGTATGTCTGCCCTACAGAGGAGCAATAGGTCCATGGACTCCTCCCTGATGGCAGCAGTGTCCCTCCTCCAACAGTCCCTCACCCCTCCCACCTCTGCCCCATCCACACTTCCTGCCCCCCTACCTGTCCAAAGCACATGCACACCTGCACAGTCACCCAAACACACAGACACGAGCAGCACAGACACACCCAAGAGAAAGGCAAGACGTGCACACACGCATCCTCAGGGGACTGATACCACAGACACAGGGGACGGGGAACACACACACACAGGCATCCACATTAACTCCGCAGTCCTCCAAATCCTCTCCCTCCAAGACCCCTTCCCTTGCCTCGCCTGCTAACACACCTACACAGCAGATCTTCCTGTGTGACCTCGGCCTCTTCCCTCCAATCCTGCTGATCCAGCATACCGGGGGAAGAGGAAGTCCACCCACACAGAGGGGAGTGCCCCTCGCCCCCGGACACCCTCCCCCAGGCGCAGGCAGAGTGAGCCCCCCACCCGCAAGTCCCCCGGTCCCGGAAGAGCAAGACCCCGCCACCGCCCTGCAAGTCAACCACCCAGTCTCTCACCTCCATTCCCCAGGCCACCACTCCACAGGTTCCACCGCCACACCCTGCCCCAGGTTCCCCCACACACCGATACCGCATCCCAAAACTGCTTAGGCCCTCCCCCCTTGCCACTTGCTCTTCCACCCCCAAACCAGACGCTCTGCCTGTTTGTGCCACTGGTGTGGAGACCGTGTCCCCCCTCTGTCCTGCCCAGCTCTTCTGCCCCCTTCCACTACCTTGGAGTCATGCACTGCGGTGGAGTCCACAACTACCCCGTCTGACTCGGGCACTGCATTGGGGACCCAGTCCACTCCATCTGACCAGCCCACTGCAGTGGTTGCAGCACCAACTCCATCTGACTTGAGCCCTGCGGTGGTGCCAGCCCCCTGAGTCAGACACCTCCACTGCAGTTGCAGGTGACACTCCTGCACCCACCTCCCCTTCACTGCCTCCTTCTGGCATCCCCTGATCCTGTCCCTGCGGTGCCTGGCCTGCCCCTCGTATGCCCCTCCAAGGGGGATGTCCCCTGTCCGTACCTGTGCAGGCAAGCAATTGTTGACAAGTTGTTACACATCACCCTGTTGGGACTGTATATTTGGACTGGCCATTGGCCTTAGTTTATTTTGGACTTTTGATTTGAGTTGCACACTTGCTGAATAAAGCCTATTTTTGTTTACTTGTGGTTAATCTTTGGAGGTACATGATGTAGATGTGTAGAATCATGCATTTGCTGTTGTAATAGTGTTCAGATCAGGTAAATGAAGTTTTGCTGTGATGGGCTCCATGTGGTCCATGGGATATGTGTCCTAATCTAGTCTGGATCTATAGCATCCTTTGCTGCAGTCTGAGGGTGTAATGTTCAGCATTTGACACAGGGATGTACGTTTAGCATTTGTAGATTACCATCTTTGTCCTACACTGATGCACATCTGGTGGGCTTACCACTGTCCAATGTTCCTAGTACCCTGACTGTGTGCCCGTCTCCAATGGACATGCAGTTTAGCACATCAAATTTGGAGGACTCATCTGTGTACACAGTGCAAGTTGCTTGACACGTGTCTTGGGTGTATGCAGATGACTGACGTGACACTCCCGTGCCCAGGCTGATATGAGCAGAGCCTTCAGTGTGTTGTAGTTGTTGACTCACTGACCGAGTGTTCTGCTGACATGTTTGAGTCATGCACAGACAAGGTTTGGCACAGCTGACCTACCACAGGAGTGGAGTGCCCTCATGGCAGTGCGTGATTCCGTGATATAGGCTGTGCCCATGTTGTGTGTTGTGTAGGCATGTCTGTAGGAGAGTAGGATCTGCCTCTTATGTTGCCCCCACTTTTTTTCTGATGTTAGCACTGGTTTCTGGCTATAGTCTGGCTGGGTCCCTGCCAATCAGGGCCCCAGCCTCTCTGCTCTCTCTAAACGACATGGAGTGCACTCTAGGTGCACTAGTGATTGGATACTGTGGTGCCTTATGAGTCCCTAGTATATGGTACCTTAGGTGCCAAGGGCATAGGTACTTCACAGGCCTACCAGGGGCTGCAGCATGTATTATGCCACCCCTGGGAAGCAGTCTAAATCTGACACCACAGGCCTGCTACTGCAGCCTGGGTGAGGTGGTGCTAGCACCCCTCACTGAGATATAGGTTTCCTATATCTCTCCTGCACACACATATACACCTATCAGTCAACCCTAAGGCAGGCCCTATCAATCCTGAGGGCAGGGTGCTTGGCTTCTATGTGAGGGGGTGCCTCTGCCTGAGCAGGGCCCCTCTGCAGCTCTCAGAGTCTATTCTCTGGTGCTGTTTGTGGATGCGGTTAAACCATATACTCTTAAGTGCATTATATCCTCGCGGTAAATGCTAACTTTGGAATGGCTGCATCAAAACATGTCGTGTTTGGTGTCAAACATCTTGGAATACTACCCCCCCGCCAATCTTGGCAGCGGGGGTAGCATTCCACCCTTCTAGAGGGATAAGACATGTACCTGCTGTGGAAACGCGGTAGAATCCTAAAGAGCCCTGGCATCACAAAATGGATGCCACCAGTCACAGACACTGGGCTGCCCTCCTGCTGATGACCGAAACTCGCAGTGGAGGAAGCCCAACAATAGGCATCCTGTCACAGGGAGGTGTAACCACCTCCCAGACAGGGTTTAGTGTATTGGGGCTGGGTGGGTGCACTCTTAGAGTGCTTTGAAGTCCTGCACTGGGGGAGCAGAAGGCTCCTCTGTGCATATGCCAGTTCAAACCGGCTCAGGGGCTACCTGCCCCTGCTCTGGCGCGAAACTGGACAAAGGGAAGTGGGTGTAGCCACCCCCTCCCTTGACCCTCCCATAGGTGGGGTCATAGAGCTAGTCCATCCCCTCTTTTCAGTATAAGAAGGGGAACCCTTGAACTTGCTAGTTAGATAACCCCTGGATGACGCTCTACAGAAGAATCCTGGCCCTTCGACGTTCCACTACCTTTGGAAGACAGAAGAATCTCCCTTGGAGTCAAGGAGTGACTCCCCTGCTTGACAGGCACCAAAAACGACAACGACGGTCGCAAACTACGCCGCTCCCACCGGAGTCCGAAGTCCCTGCAGCCCAAGAAGTGGATTTCCTGACTTCACCAAGGCCATCGTGAGTCCCCAGCGAAGCTGAGGCAAGTGGACCCCACGAGTGACGAGGAACCGCGACCCCTGGGTACCGTGCACTATTGTCGAGTACAACCCCTTCACAACGTTTCACGAACTTGTGCTTTGGACCACGTGTGGTCCCGACCTCTAGCAGGAATCCCTCCGAAGATCAGAGGCCTACACCGTTCCGAGTGACCGTGGGCCCCTGTTGAGTGATTCCGCCCGAGGTGTCTTCGCGATCCCTTGCCAGCCGGCTCGTGGGTCCCCAGAAGACTTCTTAAAGAAACCAAAGGGCTCCCCTGGTTGCTCCAGTCCTGCCCTGACTTACCCTTGCTGGGTGAGTCCCTCAGACCTTGCTGGTCTGTGCCATCGACTTTTCTTCATCTCCCCGAGACTTGCTGTTGCTAAGGCTTGTTGGCTCCAATCGAGTTGCCGACACCGCAGTAAGCTGCAGACTTCGTGGGACACACAGAATCCAGCTCCTGGTTGTCGTCGACGCCTCCTGGACCTCGTGGCTGAAGAGTCAAGGCACCTGCAACCTACCTGAATCAACCGACGACGGTGGGCATCCATCTTCCTTGCCCCGAGTCACTGCCAAGTGACTTTGAACACTGTCCCCTCTGCTTTCAGGTCATCCTTCTTCAGAATCCAGGCTTGGATTCCACCGGACACTTCTTCAACTCCCGCAAGTAGCAAGTCTTCTTTGTTCGCCATTGAAAACGACGCCGCGACCCGACACCAAAGGACACCTATGCACCCGGCTTCCCTGGGTGAGGTAACTCCAGCACTACGGTGCTCCTGTGGGTGTGGGCCCTAGAACTACTTACCCTGTAAGTGACTTGCTTGTAGGTTCTCCCGAAGTCTCCTAGAACTCTTAATTTCCAACCGCGACTTGCCCCATTGAAGTTAACGGCGATCCGCACCTGTGTATCCACACTGCACGCGTCCCCCGTGGGTCCTTTACTTACCTGCCTTGGGTGGTTTCGTGAGGCCCCTGCACTTCTGAAGGCCCTAGGCCTTGTCTCCCTGCAAGTCGTTGTTGCTAAGTCCCTTTTTAGTATATGGTCTGGTACGCCCCTAGGGCCCCAGCCATATTTTGTGCTTAACTTATTGTGAAACGTTGATTTGTGCATATGTTTGTCTTCTAATCTCATAAAGAGATTAGTAGAGAGTTATTTAGAAATAAATACATATATATTTGATATATATACCTGTGTGGTGTCTTTTCATTTGGTGATTCAAGAGATTATATGGTAAAACAAGCTGCTTTACATTCCTTCAAGACTTAGCCTGAAGGCTGCTCTCCACAGCTACCACTAGGATAGCTTTCTTTAAAAGGTTGTCTTAAACCTATCTACCATAAGAGTCGATTTGCCCTGGTGCAAGGTGTCCACTTTAATTAGTGAACAGCATATACCAGGCCAACTTCTCACATTGGTGGGCAGCGTGTGGGATTCCAGCTTGCCATTGTTTTACCAGAAAATCTCTATTTGAATTACTAACTGAAAACCATTATAGGTACTCAAGGTACATATAAAGTCAAGCTTAGTATCAATAAGTTCTACTGAACTTAGAGCTGTGTGCCAAGGGATAGCACACCCTTTCCACAGCTCAAGCTAGGATCAGTAGGCCACAAACTAGTGTAGGTAGTACAACACTAGAATGTCCTTAAAGGGTGGATCCACTCAGCCTCAGTATAAGGACATGGCTTTCTCTGACTTGAGAGCCATGTGTGTTGACAGACACCTGAGGCTAGGACAGAGTCCCTCAACACTACACCTGATAGATCTGCTGACAGCAGATGACCTTAGATTGGCTCTAGGAGCTAAAGGGTTTGAATCAGTGGGTGGGTCAGTCATAGTATCTGGGTCAGATGATGAAAATCAGAATGACCAAGACTCTGTGATTGAAGGGCCAGGCTTCAAGGGGCCTGAAAAGGACAGAGGAATTCTCCCTAAGAGAACTGACAGAGAGGAGGAAAGGCACAGATCCCCTTCCAGGGAATCTGACCACTCTTATCACTCTGGCAGAGAATTTGTCCAGCAGAGGAGCTCATACTTTTCCTTAAGAGAGACCTCCTCTGAGAGAAGGTGCAAACTGCTCCAGTATGAGGAAGCCAAAGTGGCCCTCAGAACCAAGCAGTTGGCACTGGATAGGGAAGCCCTGGAGATCCAGAGAGCTTCTAGAAAAGAGGGGTTAGAACCCCCTGGTGGCAGCAACAGTGTCCCTAGAGGCAGGGAATATATTCCTGACCATAGGAACCTGAGCAAGGTTGTTCCTCCCTACCAGAGTGGGGATGATATCCACAAGTGGATAACTGCTATGGAGAGGGCCTGTAGAGTACAGCAGGTCCCCCAAAAGCAGTGGGCAGCAATCTTGTGGCTCTCCTTTTCAGATAAAGGAAGAGACAAGCTCCTCACTGTTAGAGAGGAGGATGCTGATGATTATGAGGTCCTGAAGAGTGCACTGATAGATGGGTTTGGCTTAACCACTGAGCAGTACAGGTTGAAGTTCAGAGATACCCAGAAGGCACAGACTCAGGACTGGACTGACTTTGTTGATTGTGCAACCAAGGCTCTAGAGGGTTGGCTGGTTGGCAGTAGGGTTACTGATTTCAAGGGATTGTATAATCTGATGATGAGAGAACAGATCCTAAATAATTGCCAGAACCAGTTGTTGCATCAGTACCTGGTGGACTCTGATCTGACCTCTCCCCAAGAATTGGGAAAGAAGGCAGACAAATGGGTCAGAACCAGGGTGAGGCAGAAAACCCAGAACCAAGGGGGTGACACTAAGAAGCAAGATCCTAAAGGCTCTGAGAAAGGTGGGGATAAGTCAAAAGACCAGAAGTCTTCACAAGGGCCCCAAAAATCTGCATCTGGTGGGGAGTCACAGTCCAACAAGGGAAAAGGCCAAAAGAAGCCCTGGTGCAAATTCTGTAAACAGAAAGGGCACTGGACTTCTGATTGTACCAAGTCCAAAGACCAAACCACCACCACTCCTGCCCCTAAGGCAACTGTGCCCCCTAGCTCAGCTACTGGTGGAGGTGGTACGCAGAATAAGGGTGTAGTAGGGTTGACCCTGGGTTCTGAAGTGGATTCTGACCTAGTCAGAGTGATCACTCAGGCAATGCTGATTTGTGATGGAAACATTGATATGTCCTTCCTAGTAAGCCCCAGTAATCTGGGCAAGTACAAACAGCAGCCTTTGATAAATTGCAAACAGGCTTTGGCATTTAGGGACACAGGTGCTAGTGTCACCATGGTGGCAGAGGACCTAGTGGACCCTGGACAGATCATCCTGGGCGAAATGTACAAGGTGACCAATGCAAGCAATGTCCAGACCAACCATAGTCTGGCAGTTGTGAATTTCTCCTGGGGAGGGGTAACTGGCCCCAAAAAGGTTGTAGTCAGTGCAGACCTCCCTGTAGAATGTCTGTTGGGCAATGATCTAGAGACTTCAGCCTGGTCTGAAGTAGAGTTATGGACTCATGCTGAGATGTTGGGCATCCCTGCAGAGGTATTTGCTGTGACCAGGTCACAAGCAAGAATGCATAACACTGAACCAGCTCTGGATCCTGGAACAATGGACCAGATGCTCCCCAAGAGGAGGAGCAGTAGGGTTAAGGCAGTGCCTTCCCCTCTGTCTCAGATCAAAGATTCACTTCCAGAGGGAGGTGAAGCAGAACCTGAAGAAGGAACTGCCCCAGAGGGACTTGAACCTGACCAGGTTGAGTTCTTGGGGGCAGGGGGCCCTTCTAGGGAAGATCTGAGTAAGGAGCAACAGTGCTGCCCCTCTCTTGAACCCCTCAGACAGCAGGCTGCTGCTGAGGCTGCTGGGAGTGCTAATGGGTCCCATAAAGTTTATTGGGATGAGGGACTCCTATATTCTGAGGGTAGAGACCCAGCCCCTGGAGCCACCAGGAGGTTGGTAATACCTCAGAAGTTTAGGGGTTCCTCTTGACCTTAGCACATGATATCCCTTTAGCAGGTCACTTGGGCCAAAACAAGACCTGGGACAGGCTTGTTCCACATTTTCATTGGCCACATATGTCAGAGGACACAAAGGAGTTTTGTCGCTCCTGTGTCACTTGCCAAGCCAGTGGTAAGGCAGGTGGCACAACAAAGGCCCCCTGATACCACTACCTGTGGTGGGGGTACCCTTTGAAAGGGTAGGGATTGACATTGTTGGTCCCCTTGACCCTCAGACTGCATCTGGGCACAGATTTATCCTGGTGGTAGTGGATCATGCCACCAGGTACCCAGAGGCAATTCCCTGAGGACCACCACAGCCCCTGTGGTGGCAAGAGCCCTCATTGGAGTTTTCTCCAGAGTGGGTTTCCCAAAGGAGGTCATTTCTGACAGAGGTACCAACTTCATGTCAGGATATCTGAAAGCAATGTGGAAGGAGTGTGGTGTAACTTATAAGTTCACCACCCCCTATCACCCACAATGCAATGGTTTAGTTGAACGCTTCAACAAAACCTTGAAAGGAATGATTAAAGGACTCCCAGAGAAGCTTAGGCGGAAATGGGACCTTCTTCTTCCTTGCCTGTTGTTTGCATACAGAGAGGTTCCACAGAAGGGGGTTGGTTACAGCCCATTTGAGCTTCTGTTTGGGCATCCTGTGAGAGGTCCACTATGTTTGGTAAAAGAGGGCTGGGAGTTACCTCTCAAGCCCCCCAAACAAGATGTGATGGACTATGTACTTGGTCTCCGCTCCCGGATGGCAGAGTACATGAAAAAGGCAACCAAAAACCTGGAGGCCAGCCAAGAATTGCAAAAAGCTTGGCATGACCAAAGGCTGTGCTGACTGTATACCAGCCAGGACAGAAAGTGTGGGTGTTGGAACCTGTGGCCCCAGCAGCCCTCCAGGACAAGTGGAGTGGCCCCCATACAATAGTTGAACAGAAGGGAGAAGTCACCTATCTGGTGAATCTTGGGACTCCCAGGAGCCCCCTAAGGGTGCTTCATGTCAACAGATTAAAGCCATATGTTGACAGGGCTGACATGGGCTTGCTCATGGCAACTGATGAGGACCAGGAGGAGGAGAGTGACCCTCTCCCTGACCTGCTCTCTCAGAACCCTGATGATGGGTCAGTAGATGGTGTTGCTTTGGCAAGCAGCCTCACTGACCATCAGCAAACTGAGTGCAGACAAGTTCTGCAACAGTTTAGACATATGTTTAGCCTGACCCCTAGTCAGACTACCTGGTGCACCCATGAGGTGGACACTGGGGACAGTCTGCCTGTCAAGAATAAAATCTACAGGCAACCTGACCATGTCAGGGACTGTATCAGGACTGAAGTCCAGAAAATGTTGGAGTTAGGCGTGATTGAGCCTTCAGATAGCCCTTGGGCTAGCCCAGTAGTCCTGGTACCCAAGCCTCATACCCAGGGTGGTAAGAAAGAAATGAGGTTTTGTGTAGACTACAGAGGCCTCAATGCAGTCACTAGGACTGATGCCTATCCCATACCAAGGGCAGATGAGCTGATTGATACTTTGGCCTCAGCCAAGTATCTAAGCACATTTGACCTAACAGCTGGCTACTGGCAAATCAGATTAGCTGATGATGCAAAAGCCAAAACATCATTTTCGACCCCTGGTGGGCACTACCACTTTGTGGTGATGCCCTTTGGATTGAAAAATGCACCTGCCACTTTTCAGAGGTTGGTGAATAAAGTTCTGGCAGGGATGGAAACTTATTGCTCAGCTTATCTAGATGATATTGCTGTCTTTAGTTCCTCCTGGCAGGATCACCTGGTCCACCTCAGAAATGTTTTGGAGGCCCTGCAGAAAGCAGGCCTCACTATCAAGGCCACCAAGTGCCAGATAGGGCAGAGTCAGGTTGTGTACCTGGGCCACCTTGTAGGTGGAGGCCAGGTTCAGCCTTTACAGAGCAAAATCCAAACCATAATGGAATGAGTTGCTCCAACCACCCAGACACAGGTGAGAGCCTTCTTAGGCCTGACTGGGTACTTTAGGAGGTTTGTCAAGGGATATGGATCTATAGTGACCCCCTTGAATGATCTGACCTCAAAGAGAATGCCAAAAAAGGTTCAGTGGACAGCTAGCTGTCAAAAGGCATTTGAAGACCTAAAGCAGGCCATGTGCACTGCCCCCATCTTACAGAGTCCAGACTACACCAAAAAGTTCATTGTCCAAACAGATGCTTCTGAGCTGGGTGTGGGAGCTGTACTGTCTCAACTGAATGATGAAGGTCAAGACCAGCCAGTAGCTTTTATTAGCAGAAGGCTGACCCCTAGAGAGAAACGTTGGTCAGCTATAGAGAGGGAGGCCTTTGCTGTGGTATGGGCCCTGAAGAAGCTGAGGCCATACTTGTTTGGTACTCACTTCATAGTTCAGACTGACCACAAGCCCCTCCTATGGCTAAAGCAGATGAAAGGTGAAAACCCAAAACTTTTGAGGTGGTCCATTTCCCTACAGGGGATGGACTATACAGTGGAACATAGGCCTGGGACCCAACATGCCAATGCAGATGGACTCTCAAGGTATTTCCACTTTGAACACGAAGACTCAACTGGTCAAGGTTAGTTTAGTGTCCCTGCGTTTGGGGGGGTTGTGTAGGAGAGTAGGATCTGCCTCTTATGTTGCCCCCACTTTTTTTCTGATGTTAGCACTGGTTTCTGGCTATAGTCTGGCTGGGTCCCTGCCAATCAGGGCCCCAGCCTCTCTGTTCTCTCTAAACGACATGGAGTGCACTCTAGGTGCACTAGTGATTGGATACTGTGGTGCCTTATGAGTCCCTAGTATATGGTACCTTAGGTGCCAAGGGCATAGGTACTTCACAGGCCTACCAGGGGCTGCAGCATGTATTATGCCACCCCTGGGAAGCAGTCTAAATCTGACACCACAGGCCTGCTACTGCAGCCTGGGTGAGGTGGTGCTAGCACCCCTCACTGAGATATAGGTTTCCTATATCTCTCCTGCACACACATATAAACCTATCAGTCACCCCTAAGGCAGGCCCTATCAATCCTGAGGGCAGGGTGCTTGGCTTCTATGTGAGGGGGTGCCTCTGCCTGAGCAGGGCCCCTCTGCAGCTCTCAGAGTCTATTCTCTGGTGCTGTTTGTGGATGCGGTTAAACCATATACTCTTAAGTGCATTATATCCTCGCGGTAAATGCTAACTTTGGAATGGCTGCATCAAAACATGTTGTGTTTGGTGTCAAACATCTTGGAATACTACCCCCCGCCAATCTTGGCGGCGGGGGTAGCATTCCACCCTTCTAGAGGGATAAGACATGTACCTGCTGTGGAAACGCGGTAGAATCCTAAAGAGCCCTGGCATCACAAAATGGATGCCACCAGTCACAGACACTGGGCTGCCCTCCTGCTGATGACCGAAACTCGCAGTGGAGGAAGCCCAACAATAGGCATCCTGTCACAGGGAGGTGTAACCACCTCCCAGACAGGGTTTAGTGTATTGGGGCTGGGTGGGTGCACTCTTAGAGTGCTTTGAAGTCCTGCACTGGGGGAGCAGAAGGCTCTTCTGTGCATATGCCAGTTCAAACCGGCTCAGGGGCTACCTGCCCCTGCTCTGGCGCGAAACTGGACAAAGGGAAGTGGGTGTAGCCACCCCCTCCCTTGACCCTCCCATAGGTGGGGTCATAGAGCTAGTCCATCCCCTCTTTTCAGTATAAGAAGGGGAACCCTTGAACTTGCTAGTTAGATAACCCCTGGACGACGCTCTACAGAAGAATCCTGGCCCTTCGACGTTCACTACCTTTGGAAGACAGAAGAATCTCCCTTGGAGTCAAGGAGTGACTCCCCTGCTTGGCAGGCACCAAAAACGACAACGACGGTCGCAAACTACGCCGCTCCCGCCGGAGTCCGAAGTCCCTGCAGCCCAAGAAGTGGATTTCCTGACTTCTCCAAGGCCATTGTGAGTCTCCAGCGAAGCTGAGGCAAGTGGACCCCACGAGTGACGAGGAACCGCGACCCCTGGGTACCGTGCACTATTGTCGAGTGCAACCCCTTCACAACGTTCCACGAACTTGTGCTTTGGACCACGTGTGGTCCCGATCTCTAGCAGGAATCCCTCCGAAGATCAGAGGCCTACACCGTCCCGAGTGACCGTGGGCCCCTGTTGAGTGATTCCGCCCGAGGTGTCTTCGCGATCCCTTGCCAGCCAGCTCGTGGGTCCCCAGAAGACTTCTTAAAGAAACCAAAGGGCTCCCCTGGTTGCTCCAGGCCTGCCCTAACTTACCCTCGCTGGGTGAGTCCCTCAGACCTTGCTGGTCTGTGCCATCGACTTTTCTTCATCTCCCCGAAACTTGCTGTTGCCAAGGCTTGTTGGCTCCAATCGAGTTGCCGACACCGCAGTAAGCTGCAGACTTTGTGGGACACACAGAATCCAGCTCCTGGTCGTCGTCGACGCCTCCTGGACCTCGTGGCTGAAGAGTCAAGGCACCCACAACTGACCTGAATCAACCGACGACGGTGGGCATCCATCTTCCTTGCCCCGAGTCACTGCCAAGTGACTTTGAACACTGTCCCCTCTGCTTTCAGGTCATCCTTCTTCAGAATCCAGGCTTGGATTCCACCGGACACTTCTTCAGCTCCCGCAAGCAGCAAGTCTTCTTTGTTCGCCATTGAAAACGACGCCGCGACCCGACACCAAAGGACACCTATGCACCCGGCTTCCCTGGGTGAGGTAACTCCAGCACTACGGTGCTCCTGTGGGTGTGGGCCCTAGAACTACTTACCCTGTAAGTGACTTGCTTGTAGGTTCTCCCGAAGTCTCCTAGAACTCTTAATTTCCAACCGCGACTTGCCCCATTGAAGTTAACGGCGATCCGCGCCTGTGTATCCACACTGCACGCGTCCCCCGTGGGTCCTTTACTTACCTGCCTTGGGTGGTTTCGTGAGGCCCCTGCACTTCTGAAGGCCCTAGGCCTTGTCTCCCTGCAAGTCGTTGTTGCTAAGTCCCTTTTTTAGTATATGGTCTGGTACGCCCCTAGGGCCCCAGCCATATTTTGTGCTTAACTTATTGTGAAACGTTGATTTGTGCATATGTTTGTCTTCTAATCTCATAAAGAGATTAGTAGAGAGTTATTTAGAAATAAATACATATATATTTGATATATATACCTGTGTGGTGTCTTTTCATTTGGTGATTCAAGAGATTATATGGTAAAACAAGCTGCTTTACATTCCTTCAAGACTTAGCCTGAAGGCTGCTCTCCACAGCTACCACTAGGATAGCTTTCTTTAAAAGGTTGTCTTAAACCTATCTACCATAAGAGTCGATTTGCCCTGGTGTAAGGTGTCCACTTTAATTAGTGAACAGCATATACCAGGCCAACTTCTCACAATGTCTGTGCGTGTTCCCTTCTCCTTTTCCTACACAGGCTGTGTCCCTACGGATGTTCCTGTTTGTGATGCTTGCTGAGTTGTTCTGTGTTCATCCAGCATCTTGGACCTGGTTACTCCGGGATGTGGGTGCATGGCAAACTAATGTTCATGAGGTTGTCATTCCTAGTTGTCTTTGTTGTCAGGGCTGGGGATGTGGGCAAACGCAGATGGGACACAGTCAGAATTCCTCTTGGCACTTGTTGGTTACACGAGTAATGTGATTTTCTGTTTGTGTATGCTTTCAGTGATTGTGACACGTTGTGTGTGTGACTGCTGCCACTCCTCAGGGTCAGAGCTGAAATGTTGGAAGTTGTCTATGTGTGTCCTTTGTGGGTCAGCTTGGCTTCTTCATTGGTGTGTGACTATGGCCAGGATCCCATTGTTTGGGGTGGATTTCACGTCATGCCCATGTACGGCATACTGTGCAGTGTGTCAGACATTCACAAGTATTGTTGACTGGCCATGTGTGATGGGTTTCTGCACCTTATTTCCCCCCACCACCCCTGGGATTGTCATGGGTGCATGTGCAATGTCAGCAGTCCATGTGAGCTTCAACGCTGCACATTGGTGGAGTTCAAGGTGTGTGGCGTTGAGTGTGTGCAAATGTGAGTTGTTGCACGGCTGGGGCACTACCTCCATATTTTCCTTGGCTGGCAGGCTGTGCTGAGTGCTTTGTGCTTGTATAGGTGTGATGGTAGTTTGTTGCTCAGGACACATGGCTGTGGTTCACAGTGTGGATAACATCTACCTTTGTCATCACAGTGTGATTGTCATGCAGGCTAGTGTCACCACAATGTGGGGTCCCTGGGGGGAGTGCTGTGGTGGTTCTGTCTCTTGCTTTGTGTGTCTGTTCCTACAAGCCTGTGTGACATGTGTAATTTGGGCTCCCTCTCATCTCACAATGCCTGTTTGCCCACATAGGGGAATCCAATCCATGAGTTACTTTTGTATGTGACTGTGTTGACATCTGTGTATCAGTGAATCTGGCCTCCTCATGTGTTGTGTGTTTGCCTGGGGACACTGGCACACAAACCCCCTCACCTGTTGTGTATGATATGCAGTGTGAGTCTGCCTGTTTGTGTTTGTGCTTTTGCACCACTGCATTGGCATATCTTTAGTTTGCCATTGGCTGTATGTTGTTTGTTGGCTTTCCCCTGCTGGCCCTGGGACTGCTAGGTCATCAGTCAGCACATTGATCATGGTTAGTATGTCCCATTGCTGCCATGGTATGGTATTTGTTCACCTGACATCTACAGTCTCCACAGGATATCTACATTTGTGTGTCCATTGGTGCTGATATGTGGGTCTGCATTATGATGCTCACTTCTGTCATTGTGTTATTTGTGAATGTAGACAATGTGGGCCCCCATAGCTGATGTTTGTGTGCACATGGCCAGAACAATGTGTCATTGGCACTGCACTGCTTGCCTCACACAATCTATGTTGCTATGGGACACAAGCACTACAATGCCTCTGTACTGTTTGGTGTTGTGTGGCCAGGAATAATCCCTGCAGTTATGTTTTTGCAGCTTTTACCAGGACTACACTTCCCTTTTGGGCACTGTGGTGATGGGGCTTTGGGCCCCATTGCCACACTGTTCAAAATGTGCTTCAGCTATGGAGCACACACTTACCTTTTGGGCACTGTGGTGATGGGGCTTTGGGCCCCATTGCCACACTGTTCAAAATGTGCTTCAGCTATGGAGCACACACTTACCTTTGGGCACTGTGGTGATGGGGCTTTGGGCCCCATTGCCACACTGTTCAAAATGTGCTTCAGCTATGGAGCACACACTTACCTTTTGGGCACTGTGGTGATGGGGCTTTGGGCCCCATTGCCACACTGTTCAAAATGTGCTTCAGCTATGGGGCACACACTTACCTTATGGGCACTGTGGTGATGGGGCTTTGGGCCACATTGCCACAGTGGTCATGCATGGTCTGCTTGCATTGTGTAGGCCACACACACAATTATGTGTGACACATGTGTTAGGGGGTCACATTGTATGTTCAATGTCATGTTCAGTGTTGTATGCATTTGACACAGACCACACACGCTTGTCATGGTGTTGGGGGCTGGGATGTAATTTACAGACAGTCCTTATGTGGGAGTATGCTAGTTGTGTCATGCATTACCCGTCCTATGAGTAGGGGTGGTTGTAGTGACAGGCATCCAGCCCCCCATGAGTGGTGATGGTAGTAGTGGTAGGCATCCAGCCCCCCATGAGTGGGGATGGTAGTAGTGACAGCCATCCATCCCCCTAAGGGTGGGGATGGTAGTAGTGGCAGGCATCCATCCTCCTAAGGGTGGGGATGGTAGTAGTGGCAGCCATCCAGCCCCCTATGGGTGGGGATGGTAGTAGTGGTAGGCATCCAGCCCCCCATGAGTGGGGATGGTAGTAGTGGCAGGCATCCAGCCCCCCCTGAGTAGGGGTGGTGGTAGTGACAGGCATCCAAGCCCCCCTGGGTAGGGGTGGTAGTAGTGGCAGGCATCCATCCCCCTGAGGGTGGGTATGGTAGTAGTGGCATGCATCCAGCCCCCCCTGGATAGGGGTGGTGGTAGTGGCAGGCATCCATCCCCCTAAGGGTGGGAATGGTAGAAGTGGCAGGCATCCAGCCCCCTCTGGATAGGGGTGGTGGTAGTGGCAGGCATCCAGACCCCCTGAGTAGGGGTGGTGGTAGTGACAGGCATCCAGGCCCCCCTGAGTAGGGGTGGTGGTAGTGACAGGCATCCAGGCCCCCCTGGGTAGGGGTGGTAGTAGTGGCATGCATCCATCCCCCTAAGGGTGGGTATGGTAGTAGTGGCATGCATCCAGCCCCCCCTGGATAGGGGTGGTGGTAGTGGCAGGCATCCATCCCCCTTAGGGTGGGTATGGTAGTAGTGGCAGGCATCCATCCCCCTAAGGGTGGGGATGGTAGTAGTGACAGGCATCCAGCCCCCCCTGAGTAGGGGTGGTGGTAGTGACAGGCATCCAGGCCCCCCTGAGTAGGGGTGGTAGTAGTGGCAGGCATCCATCCCCCTAAGGGTGGGTATGGTAGTAGTGGCAGGCATCCAGGCCCCCCTGGGTAGGGGTGGTAATAGTGGCAGGCATCCATCCCCCTTAGGGTGGGTATGGTAGTAGTGGCAGGCATCCATCCCCCTAAGGGTGGGGATGGTAGTAGTGACAGGCATCCAGCCCCCCTGGATAGGGGTGGTGGTAGTGGCAGGCATCCAGCCCCCCTGAGTAGGGGTGGTGGTAGTGACAGGCATCCAGGCCCCCTGAGTAGGGGTGGTGGTAGTGACAGGCATCCAAGCCCCCTGGGTAGGGGTGGTAGTAGTGGCAGGCATCCAGGGCCCCTGGGTAGGGGTGGTAGTAGTGGCAGGCATCCAGGCACCCCTGGGTAGGGGTGGTAGTAGTGGCAGGCATCCATCCCCCTATGGGTGTGTATGGCATTGGTGTTGGCCATCGCACCCCTATGGTTCTGCTGTTGCTAGTGTACATTATTTGTGCATCCCTATGTGTGTGTGACATATTTCGTGTACGTGTGGCTTGTTTGTATTGTTGGTGTTTGACTTACCGTCTGCGCCGTCGCGTCCGTGCCGGTCCCGGTAATAGATGTAGAGTATAGGTAGGACCTGCGCAATGGGATTCATTCTTGGATCGTCTCGTTCGGGTTTCTCGTGTCTTCGAGTCGTACTCGTAGCAGGCTTGTTCGTCTCGTAGCCATGGATCGTCTTGTGGTGCGAAACGGAGCTTATGTACGGCTCGCCCGGATGCTCAAACGTGCCGGACATAGCGACGAGTTCGGCGCGTATGGAAGACGCATCGTACTAGTCCGGCCGGAAGGTGCTGTGTATTTGGTTCCGTGCGACTCGATTCGGCGTTTACGGATCCGGCTCGGGCGGGGAACAGGAGCTGGAATGGGTAAGTACGGCTCGCTCGGAATCTGGGCTGTTATGCGCATCGTACTTGTTCGTTCGGTAGAGTGTTCGAGTCGGTCGGAAAACACGCATTCGGCTGGTATTTTTTCCTGACGAATACTGTTAGGTGCCCTACCGGCCGAGATCGGAATCGACCCCATTGTGTCCTTCAAACATTACTTCTGTGCCACAATTCTTGATCCACAGTAAAAACCATTACTTTCCACTTTCATTCCTTTTTCAGACGGGAATGTTAGTAAATACAAAACATGGATAGCTGAGCAAGACAGTGACCTAGAAAATGAATGGCTGGGAATTAGAGGCTCACTCCTCCAGGGCACAAGTCCTGCGGGACAGCCTTCAACTTCAGAGCCTGAGGGCAGTGCTGTTGGCTCACAGCAACCAAAACCTACAATAAGAACACCATCAACAATAAGAACAGGAACATCAGCCACAAAATCTGCAACTGAGTGGTTTCTACTGGCAGGGCTTAAGTCCAGTGCAGGGGCGAAGGCAAAAGAGGTCGAGCAAAGTGGAGCACCAGCAATGAACATTGAGCCAATGGTCCAAGTCTATCTGGATGGCACAACAGAGGTCTAACTTGATCAAAACCCATTGGTGTATTGATATGGGAAGAGGCACCAATGGCCAGTGCTCAGCAGTGTGGCAATAAACTATCTGGCATGCCCTGTCCCAGTGTTTCCGCTGAGCATGTTTTCAGTGCTGCTGGTACCATTATCACAGTGAGAAGGACCAGTCTCTCACCCCATAACATGGAGAGATTAACCATTATCAAAATGAATCAGCACTTTATACCAACAGATTACTCCATACCTGAAGTACCACATCTTACTCTTAGACACATTTTATTGCCGTATTGGAGTTGCAGCTGTGTGCAGTGAATAAGCCCCGACTCCCCCCACACCCATTTCCCTCAAACTGGGCGTTGGATGGAGAATACAAACAAATGTGTGCCTGCCTCCAACCCTGGGCAGTGACTATCTATCCTTTCCTACCCTAGAGTGACTGCCCCACATGTGACGTTATAATTTAATTTACACTGTCCATTCTCTGCTTCATTAACAAATGGATCTGCAATGTATCACGAATCGATCACGGTGAGCACACCGGAAGAACAGGTAAATGGCATGCATTGCACACTGAATGATTGTTTGTTGTGAACTTGTTGTGATGTGTCATCAATGTGTGTTGAGAAGAGATGATTCATGTGGTGGCAGGCAGTGTGAAACTGGGTGTTTTTGTTTATCTGTAACTATTAAATTAAAATGTGTTGTGATGATTTACAATGTTGGGGGCCTACTGACGGCTGATCAATAATTTTCCCCTAAAGGTTATTTTTTTTCCTTCCCCTTTGAGAGATAGCGAGATTCCTTCACTGGGTACACTCCACAGTATACACTGCTTTGTTTTATTGTTTTCTGCTTTATACTCCTCAAAGAGTCAGACCCAACATGTTATTTTAGACAACACAAACACAAATCTAGTCTACGCAAAAAATGACTCAATCTTTCCCTTCTTGTTGCGCAACAACAAAATTGTACTACAGGCCGATCTATTGTATCGGAGTCGGGACTCTGGACACATTTGCTAAGGAGGTGGACATCATACTTGGAGTCAGGCTCAGGAGGATCAGAGAGGATGGAATGACTCAGGGCATGGGCGTGACTACTTCAAGAGCTGCCACCACAAGAAGACGTAAGTTTTCAAATTCACTGAAACTAAAAGATTTGGTGATGACTTTGAAGTGACCTAAAGGAAAACAACAGACCTACACAACTCTGTGTAGTAGTGGTGAGTGACAGCAGTGCATTGATTTTTCCTTGATTGGGCAAACGCTATGTTGCTTGGAGTGTGTGTGCTTAGTGCTGTCTGGCTCAAATTCGAAGCTAAGTGGTGGTTGGGTGGGGGGCCTGTTGTTGAAGGTAACTGGAAACAGACATTTAGCCATTCTGCCTCTGAGTTTTCTCGTTGCACTTCTTTTGCAGTTTAACTTTTCTCCCCTCAATATCCTTTTTGTTTTTCAATCTACAGGCCCTCTTACCCTGCGCCATACTGGAAAAACAATGTAACATACTCACACTTACCTTACCGAACCCAAGATCTACGGACAGTTCAAGAGGAATGCAGATGCAACTCCCAATTTGGCAATACAGCATCATTTTTTCTCTTTAACTATTAGAACTGTGTGTTGTTTATGTTTGTTTACTTGACTCCTACAGATATTTTAATTTTATTTGCTATCTTGCAAAGTTCAGTACAGAGGAAATAATGTAGCTTTGGTCTCTCTGGGGGCAGACAGACAATTTAATTTGGTTTACCTGTACTACTTATCATCATTCCTCCATTTCCTTTTCCTCCCACAACAGATTTATAATGGTCGGCTGCCAAGATAAATGTTGTCCGTTTGTACTGTTTGTCTTTGTCAAACCTTTCTCTCAAATCCCCCTTCCTATCCATTCACCAAACCCCTAACCCTCTTCCCCCGAGCTGTGTGATTAATTGAGGTGTGACTAAATTAAATTTACATCATTAATTGATCACATACTTGGTGGAGCGGATGTGGTAAAAGCAACACCAACTTAAGGCAGGGCAAGGATCTTCTTCAGCTCTAAGTACAGCCCACACTGGCAATATTATATATATTTATATTGGCCACCCATGCACAGTATTCAATTTTCAAGTTTTTTCAGAGGAACATAGTTCATAAGTGCCAGCATCATCTTTCAGGCACTGTATTGCGTCAAAGGTTACGCTTGTCCACTTCATTGCTCGAGTCAACTTCATTCTGTAACTTTTACTAGCTCAACATTCTGATTATTTTAATTTAGCATTGCTTATCATATTTTAATAACCCGGTATTTGTAAAGCGTGAACTAATCACCCGTAAGGGTCTTAAGGTGCTGCGGGCCGTTGGGGAGATTAAAGGAGCTATTGCCCAGAGTCACATGATGCTGAGCTGATCTGCATCCGGCGCTAGGGATTGACCCGAGAGCCCGTGCTCCGGAGTCAGCCACCCTAGCCACTGCGCCACACCTCTCCCTCTATTGTCTTTCTTCTTGTGTACTAGTAGTCTAGTCTCTGGTGACTGTCTCATTTTTATTGTAAAGCTTGCATATAATAACTGCTTTAACTCTGTTTTTATTTCAATTTAGTTAGTTTCCTGCTATGAATATTCCTCATCCTACAGTTTGAGTTTGGCTAGAAGGGAGTGGGGCCTCGCTTCTGGATCTGGTGCTTTCACTATTCGACTAGTGCGCTAGCATGCTGCTAATGTCTCTTATCACCACCATGGCACCTTGAGAATCCATGCAGCCGTCGCTTTGTCTAATCAGGTAAGAGAAGAACTGTGGGGGATTCATTGTTGAGCTGCAATAAGCTATATGCAATGGAAATTCGCACACCCACCCCCTCCGAGTCCTTAGGGGTTAATATAGTTGCAGACTGCAGAGACTAGGAGGAGAGAGTAGTAGGACAAGTGAGGGTACCGCATAACTATTTTGCTATTGTTACACTATCAGTAGATATTAAAAATTGGCTGCAGGCCTGTGGCAAAGGAAGCCGAGCGAAGTAAAACAGTAACCCCCCAAAAAAGATTTAAATCATATGTACAACTATAAAAAATGTATTTCCCTAACAAATATAAACTAGTAAACCCACAACACCTGGCCCTAACCCCAACCAATGTCCAAAGTAATTGTCCATAAAGAAGAAATATGTGGGGAAAAAAAAACTGACCCAACTCCCACATTCCCACCCTCTCCGCAACAAGTCCCACTCACCAATCAAAAGATTAAAAAAGGGACAAGAGAGGCCCAGTGGTGGGCTAGGAGCTTCCTCTCCAATTTGTCCAAATGCTCCTCCATCCTGGCTTCCATGTGTGTCAGCATCTGGAGCATGTAGCGCTGAAAGGCTCTAAAATAGGGGAGAGCAGCAGTGGTGGAATGGTGGCAGGAGGCTGCCTTGTGGCCAAGGCACTGGACTACCGGAGACACTGGGGCCCTGGGACATTTGAGGCTGTAGCTGCTGCCGCCTCCTCCTCCTCCTCCTCCTCGTCAGACACCAGCCAATGTTATTTGGCCCTATGGCCTCCGGCTTCCTTTGCCGGGTCCTGGCTGCTACCTCTTGCCTGTTGGGTTGTTGTGATGGATTGGAAGGAGTAGCTATATCAAGAAAGAAAAAGAGACAAATTGTAACCGATACTCCTAGCAAAACACAAAAAATTATTTAGTGGCACATTAGCACTAGCAGTACATAAAATTTGGTGGTATCCTCGGGGAATGTATGACATTACTACGCTAGCAAATACCACGCGGTAGGTTACAACGCAGTCGTTACAACGACCGCGTTGTTACCACGCATGGCTTTACATCGCAAGTCATTTCTACGACTTGCGCTAGATGGGGCTCTGGACTTAGGAATAGTAGAAATTACTATTCCTACTCCAGTTAGCGCAACAGCAGGGAATGTGTTGGACTTAAAATCCAACACATTCCCTGGTGTTGCACGCCACCTAGCGCAAGTCGTAGAAACAACTTGCGATGTAAAGCCACGCGTGATAACAACGCGGTCGTTGTAACGACCTCGTTTTTACCTACCTGCGTGGTAACAGCAGCGTTGTAAACGCTGTTTCCCATCCTCGGGCCATTCGATTTTGATGTGATTAGAGGTTCAAGCATTAAGCACTATGGAGTATACAAGTATTCTTCTCTCTCTTGTTAAACTAAATTAATGTGGGCAAGCCAGCTCAGCTTGCGCCCTAGACAGACATACTTGTGTCGCGTTACTTTCCTTTGCTACTGTCTGCATGTGGGGCAGCTGTACTAGACAATTATCTCTTTTTCTTTCATGGCCATGCTCTGTTATATGCCTCAATTTCATCCTGACTACAACAAGGCAGATGAATAGTTACTATGAATGATATTCGTCACGTGAGGTACTACTAACTAATTATAAAGAAAACAATTATGCAGATAGACATCCTTTTGTCTGCCAATGCGAAAAGCAATGCATTACAGTACATGGAAAAGATTAAGGAACATGATAGTATATTTGTCATGTTTTTAAAAAACATTTTTATGATCAACGTGGACGAACCCAATACAGACGACTCTGTAACACTTATAGTACTGGGCACCACATAGGTTTGTAAGAAGAACCCTCACCCACCAACCTTAGTTGGTGGCATGCTTCATCATTGGGTTCCCAGCTGGGTAGCTGAATGCTACCCAGCTGTGCTACAACACCTGATTACAGCGGAGTGGGATTTTGTGATGGTGTGTGGTGAAGTGGTGAGATTTAAAAATATCTCTGGGAATCCTTACTGACCAATTTTTTTTATTCTCAGCGGCCCAGGATATATTAAAAACAAAGGTAAGGATAAACATGAATATTAACAATTGGTCTTCATTATCCTGCTGGTCAACATGTTTCAGCCTCTATGAAAAATTGTGGAGGCTTTCTTCAGGACCACATTAAAGTGAAATAGTGTTAAGTGAAAAAAGTGCAAGTGGCAAAAATAAGCCACGTGTATCTTTTTTGCAGCACACACGCTAAGGTGTGCTGTGCATGCTGTGGTTAGACTGTACTTACGGACCCACTGCTAGAATAAAACCTGTAAGACAAAAATGAAAAGTAAAAGGACAAACAACAAACATTTAAAAACGTGATTAGTGTAATTTACTCTTCTATTCTTTAATCCAGCATTTACCCCTATGCATGGTGGCCAAGGGCACTTGTTAGAGTCCATCAATCACGTGTGTCAACACTCATACTTCAGACATGCCACACATTTTTCGGTATGCACCAAATCATGCATGTGATTTCTTGTGGGCATGCATGGATATATTTGTTTTGCATATTGGTGACTGGTTACTCCCTATGTCACTCAGTTTATATTTTTGATATCGAGATGGCCAGGCCATTGTGCCTCGTGCAACATGGCTTCTAGCATGAACTATCAAACAATTCAGTGATAGTTACAAGTTGTGCGCAAGTAAAATTCTTTGCGTGCATATATTCTACTTGTGTCATATAGTTATAATTACATATGCTACGTGATTCTCGTAGCTTTTCAGATCCCGGGAGGAGCGTACACCTTTAGACACACACTGTTAAGAAAGTAATTGAGACCGAAAAACAACTATTAGTGTCAGCAAGTAGTTTTCGGTGTTTAAGTGAAGCTGCTAGCCCCTGTCTGTTAACACGCTTAGAGTTTAGTAGATGCCAGCCCTTTGAAATAGACAAAAAGACCTTACTTCGTCAAGGTAGTGCGCCCGCTGCCACACCTACTCCGGTCTCCTCGAGATTGCGATGATACCCGTGTGGGGTACCGGCGTTGTTTAAAGTGAGTATTGCGAGAAAGTTTGGGGGCGTAGATCACGCGCATACGTCAGCATGTATGAACATGACGTGCCACGTTGGTGTGCGTGTGGCGTAATGCTTGTATAACCCGTATGTAAAAGCTAGAATGCGTCTTTTACAGATTGGGCGTACCATCTACGTAAACACTAGGGTGTGTGAATACGTACATGTACGGTCGTCAGTGAGGACAGACCGGACATTTGTAAAAGGAAATTGTGGGGTGATGTGCAATTAATGAACATGACCTAACAACACCAAAAATTATAATGGGTTGTTATAAAGTTGATAAGCCAAAAATTGGTGCAGCATTGAATGTTAAGTTGCAGTGCAATTGAACTGACCCTTGAGAAAAAAGGAAAAAGGAACAAGACGGCCTGAAATTATAACACCACCCAAACATTTTTTTGTATAGGCTTGTTGTAAAGTCGATGAACTATAACAATAGTGCAGCATTGCATAATATGTTGTAGTGCAATAATCTGACCTTTGAGAAAGGGAGGGGTGGAAAGCCAAGCGATGCTAGTTTTAAAACTGCTCTTATGATATTGGATGTAGATATCATAAATGACCCTTATACTCAAAATATGTTTTTTTTTTACAACAGATTTTATTGATTTTTAAACATACCACAAGGGCAGAGCCCAGTGAGCATAATACAATCGGAATGCAAAATAAAGAGTCCTCGGGTACTGTATAACTCCCACCCCAACAGTCTGCAAAACATCAGACCACGGAAAACACCCATCCCCCCGCTACCCTTGAGCGCTCCATACAGACTTTAATAACGTTGTATACACAAACCAGAGGAATTCCCAACCACGTCTTCTCAGCACCAACACATTACACAGGTAAATCATTTACCACGAGTCGTTCAATAGGGTCCCTAGTAACTGTCTGAGACATTAAGGACAAATCTATACCCCTATACTTGGCCCACTTAGACCAAATCTTCCCATGCTTCTGGGAGCACCCCCGCGCCTGAAACACAGCAACCTCCGCTGACATGCACCTGTCCAGGGCCTTTTTCCAAGTGGCTATACTGGGCGGGGACTTGTCCTTCCAGTGCTGTGCTATGTCCCGCTTAGCCAGAGTGAGTCCCAGAAACAGCAGATGTCTTTTATACCTGTTGCCCCAATGTCTTCTGTGCTGTGCAGGAGCGCCAACCTAGGGTCTGTCGGGACATCCCACGCTAGTACCCGCCCCATGCAAGACAACACACCAGACCAAAAGTGCTGCAGTGCCCCCCAGCTCCACACAGTGTGCAGGAACGACCCCTCGTCTACGCCACACCTGAGACAGATTGGAGACCGAGTTGCCCCTATTTTCCAAAGGCGGAGACGCGTATAATAGACCATGTGAAGGTATTTAAATTGGATTAGCCTGTATCTGGTAGAGACGGCCACGTACCTAGGGCTAGCCAGCGCCTCGGCCCAATCGTCGTCCGTCAGAGCCGGCAAGTCAGCCTCCCAAGCCATCCGGGTCCGGTGAATAGTGGTCTTGGAGTGTGTAGTGAGGGTTTGGTAAATTTGTCGGATTTTGTGGGCCCACAAGTCTCCCATCAGTAAGCGACCTTCTAGCGGGTGGAACTCTGGTAGCGACTCTAGTCGCCGAATCAGGGGGGTCAGTGCGTGACGAAGCTGCAGATAGCGATGAAACTGCGATTTATGGAGGTCATAATCTGCCTGTAGCCTCTGAAAGGATTTGAAGGTAGTCCCCTGCATAATATCCCCAAGCGTAGATATGCCGATATCATCCCACCTACGAAACCCCACCAGCGACGAGACGGGCCGAAGATACGTTCCCTGCCAGAGGGGAGTGGCGCGTGTCAACTTACCCCACCAGCCCGTGGACCTAACCACCTGTCTCCATGTCCGAAGAACTACCCAGCAAGCCGGTAGAAGCGCCTCCAGGGGGATTTACTGTATAGGAGACTGAGCATGGGGGTACCTGCCATGGCCGACCGCTCCACGGCATAGGCTGGGTCCATCTGGGAGCCATACCACCACTCATTGATCACCAGGAGATGTGAAGCCCATTAGTATGCACGGACATCTGCCGCTGCAATTCCACTACAATACGTGGACTGAGTGCACGTCGCAAGTGCGACACGGATCGCGCCCCCTTGCCAGAGGAATCTATTGAGGAGTGCGTTAAGTTGGCGAAACCACAACAGGGGGATAGGGAACGGGTAGTTCTGGAGCCTGTATAGTAGGCGCTGCCAAGTCACTATCTTAAAAATTGCGGACCTGCCGTATAAAGATAGGGGCAATTGAGACCATATCGTCGTCTCATCCCGGACGGTGGGAAGCAGCGGTGCTATGTTGTGCATCCAGGCGTCGCCGAGAGACCGTGTTATGTAGACCCCTAGGTAATTCAGGCCCTCGCCCGCAATGATTAGTGACGACGCCCAGGCCTGACTGCGCTGCTCACCGTAAATAGGGAACAGTGTAGATTTGTATGGATTGGCGCAGAGGCCAGAGGTCTCCCCGAAGCCTCGAAGGATTTGGGGAACATGAGGCCTGCAAGCCCAAGGGTCTGACATGAAGAATAGGACGTCGTTGGCATAAAGCGCGATCCTGTCTGAGTACTCCGGCGTCCAGTCCATCCCCCGAAGGACAGAGTCCAGTTGCACCCACACAGCTAGGGGCTCGATCGCCAAGGCAAATAAGAGAGGGGACAGGGGGCACCCCTGCCTCGTGCCCCTGTGAATCGGGAAGGGGGCCGAACGGCAACCGCCTGCGCGAACCGAGGCAGTAAGATCAGTATACAGTAATTTCACATATGTCAGGAACCTGGGCCCCAGGTTAACGGCTTCCAGGAGTTTAAATAGGTAGGTCCAACTCAAAGAGTCAAACGCCTTGTCGATGTATGCCAGCAGGATCGCCGCGGGGCGACCCAAACGAGGGGCTTCCGCGACGGCGTTGTGGACCCGCCTGATATTGTGCCGTGTGGAGCGCTGTGGCATAAAGCCGGACTGATCCGGATGCACCAGGTCCTGAATGCAGGTGTGGAGGCGATCGGCTAGGACCTTCCCAAGTAGTTTGGGCTCAAAATTCAGCAAGGAGTTAGGACAGTATGAGCCCGGATCTTCCGGAGGGCGACCAGGTTTAAGAAAAACCACAATTTCGGCGTGTCGCCAGTCCGGAGGCAAAACACGCTGCCCCAAAGCTTCGTGTAACGCTCCAAGCATGTGAGGCCCCAGGGTCGCCACATGTGGGCGCAAAAACTCACAGAGAAACCCGTTCGGGCCTGGAGCACGGCCAGGGTGTATATTGGACAATGCCGCCTGCAGCTCGTCCAGGGTGATCGGCCTATCCAGTTCATCTGGTACATCATCGGACAATCGGCGGGGAGGGATATCGGAAAAAAAGGCGTCAATGAGGGGCTTGGCTATTACCTCGTGCTCCGCATAGAGGGCGGTGTAAAATCTGGCAAACGCCTGGACCACTGCCTCGGGGGAGGTGCACATAATGTCGTCTGGGTACTGCAGGAGGGGGACCTGCGTCGGGGACGTCCGAAGCTGACGTAACCTATGGAGCATCTGACTGGACTTGTCGCCCCACCGGTAGATCCTGTATTGGGTCGCCAACCACGCCTCTTTAGCACTGTCAGTATGCAACTGATGGAGCTGCTGCTGGACGTGTAATAGGTTCCGACGGGTACTGGAATCGGCGCTCTCCACCAGTTGGGACTGCAGGTGTATCTGACGGTCATCTAGCTCCCGCACCTGCGCCCAGCGTCGCCGTTTTTCCCCGGAACGATAACTGATGTCAGCTCCCCTAATCGTAAGCTTAAGGGCCTCCCAGAGAGTGACTAGGGACGAGGAAGTACCCACGTTGAAGCTGAGATATTCCACGATGGCGCGGTGCAGTGTCTCCTGGTAGTCAGCATTGTGGAGAAGCCATGGGGACATGCGCCACCGGTAGGGGCCCCGATTAGTCTGCAGGCGGAGCCTAAGCTGAATGGGCGAGTGGTCGGAGAGACCCCTGGGCAGGATGGATGCGTGTGCAGCTCTGTGTAGGTAGCTATGCGGGAGGAATATGTAGTCTAGGCATGAGAGGGTGGGATGAACCGATGATGCGTATGTGAACCCCACCTCTGAGGGATGAAGCGCCCGCCAAGAGTCTGTCCAGCCAGTGTGTGTGCCAATACATTCAGTTTGGACCTAGGGGGGGTGTATCCGGCGGCTGAGCCCGCCATCTGTCAAGGGGAGCCATGGTGTCATTCCAATCCCCACCCAGAATCGTCAAGCCACCAGGAAGGTCCCCCCAAAGCTGTGTAAGTTTATCTATGAACGTCTGGCATAATGGTGGAGGGGCATATACACTCCCAAGTGTGATCTGTTCACCGGCTATAGTACCAGAGATAATAGTGAAGCGCCCCCCGGGATCTAACCAGTGTTGTGTAACCTGAAGCGGCAATCGGCGATGGATGAGTATCGCCGTACCGCGTGCCCCCCTCGTGAAGCCAGAATGGTACACTGTAGCGAACCCGTATCGGGATAGAAGAGGATCGACGTTGCGTCAGACGCCGCCGCATCATCGGAGAAGCGTGTCGCCGCCGCAGCCGCTGTTGTCGCATCGCTGAAGAAGGGTGTCGCCGCTGCAGCTGTTGCATCGCATCGCCGAAGCGCCTCGCATCGCCGGAGAAGAGGATCGACGTCACAGCAGACGCCGCCGCATCACCGGGAAGCATGTCGCAGGGCCTGTCGCGGCTCAGAAGAATTGTTGAGTCGCCGCTCGGCCATCGGGCGTGCACGCATCGTGTCGCATCAAGAAGAAGACGCCATCTTTGTTTCATTGCACTAGATCTTCATCGCATCACGGCGTTGCTGGTCGCATCGCCACGAAAGCGCAGTAAGAAACCGACGCATCACCTCCCCACGCCGAGAAGAACCGACGCATCCCCTGCGCATCAGTAGGGACCCGACGCATCGCCGTTCTTGCGTGTAAGGAACCGACGCATCACCTTCCCTGCAACACTTTCGTTGTATAGCGTTATGCATCCAAAGGTACATTGAACTCAAAGTGTCGCATTTACCATCTAAAGAGAACTGAGCTAATTCTACCATTTTTAAAGTACAGTATTGTGGATTTTTGATGTTTGTGGTCTTGTGTTAAATCTATATACAAGATACTTATTTTTAATATACAACCTATGTGGTGTCCATCTGTAGTGTTGTCACTGGGTTACTGTATGTGTTCACAAATGCTTTACACACTGCCTCTGAGATAAGCCTGTCTGCTTGTGCCAAGCTACCAAGGGGGTGAGCAGGGGTTATTTTAGGAGTGTACCCCCTTACCCTGACTAGACGCAAGGGTCCCTATTTGGTCAAAGGTACCTACCTCTGCCAACTAGAGACCCCCAAATCTAACATTGGTGGTCAGCAGTGGGGATTCTGGACTTGCATTTGTGACTCATGTACAGTGATTGGTGAACACTACTAGCGAGTGCAGACCAAACGCGACCACATACTTTTGGTAGATTGTTTTTCCTGGGATTTTCTATTTTTGCAAAGAACTGCCAAGTTTAACCACAATGGATAAAACAGCATCCATAGCATCTGTTGATAATGAGTGGGAAGAGGAGAAACTGGAATACTACAATGTAAAACAGCTAAAGCACTTCTGCAGGAAATTTAAAGTTGCAATGACCGGTCTCACCAAGAAGGATGAGTTCCAAAAGGCGCTGAGGGCCTGGGTCGAAGCAAGGAATACCCCTGAGAATGAGGAAGGGGTTGAGAATGCAGAGGAGCAGCTGGATGGGCAATTGGGTCCAGGGGGGAGGAGAGCAACCTCCCCAGTGGGTAGCAGTGTTTCTGCCAAAGGCCTGTCCACAGAAGAGCTGGAGGACAGGGAGAGGAGTAGGATGCATGAGCTGGAGCTAGCAAGAATGAATGGGCAGTTAGAAACTAGGAAATTGGCCCTAGAGGAAAAGAGGATGCAAATGGAGCATGAGTTGAGAATGAGGGAGCTTGATTTAGAGCTCGAGAGGCTTGAGGCCATGAGTGTCTCAGCCCAGCAACAAGAAATGTGTGTAGCTCAGAGAGTGAGCTTTGCTGAGTTGGAGGTGGAATCCAGCTCAGACGGTGGCAGCAAACTTATGTTATCTAGTCCTGAGGGAGTAGTACACACACCCAGAGATGTGGCGCCTGACTTAGAGGGGGTTGATATACACCAGGAGGTTCAAGGATATGAGGTAGCTCCAGTGGTGCGCAGTGTCCCTGAGGTGGATTGGGGAACTGCCACAGAGGTTCATAGTCCTAGTGGTGGGAGGGACACTCTACTGACTCTAGATGAGAGGTGCAGGGAGAGGGGTTCCCCCATGGTTGAAGTCCTGGTGTGTGAGTGTGAAGACCACCCAGAAGAGTGTGGGTTGAGTGACAGAGACAGTCAGATACTGTCTTGCCAGTCTCAGGAGAGTGGTGTGGGGTACGTGTGCAAGGCACTGGATGGTGAGGTAAACGATAGTTTGGTTAACCCTTATAAGGGGCTGTGTGATCCAATTGTGGGAGAGCATATTGTAAGTCCCTGTTTTCCAGAGCTATGCCAACACCTGTTGGAGAGTGAGTTCTCTGACCCTAGGGAGCTCACCAAGGAGACAGACCTCTGGCTGCGTGTTAGAGGATCTGAAGAGGTATCTGGGGGTGATCCGAAAGAAGATGGCTCAGGCTTCTCCCAACCAAGTGATGTGGGGGAAGAGGTTCAGAGTAGCCCAGCTAGGTCCCAGTGTAGTGGGAGGGGTGTAGGGACTCAAGTCCTGTCTCAGTGGAGAAGGAGTGAGTGTGGGGCTGCATGTCCCAAGGTGCCCGAAACCCAGTCTCAGGGCCTGGATGGTTCTTTAAGGGAACACCAGGTAGGGAGCCTAGGGTGTCCGGATGCGCTGCCCGTTGAGGGGGATCCCCTAGTGTCTAGTGAACTGGGAGTGTCTGTAAGCAGGCCTCCATCAGTTCTGGTGTCTGGCGGTGCCACTCCAGTTAGGAGGGTGCAGAAGTCCAGATTGAGGGGTGAGAGGGGGAATGAGTCCCCAGTGGAAGAACCAGTGGGTCAGGGGCCAGCCAGAAGGGCTGAGTCACCAATGAAGGACCATGGTGACACCACTTCTGTCCTGGGGGATCTTCACGCACTGTCAGAGGGACAGGGGTCGGGAGATCTGCGCCAGGCAGACTGTCACACGACACATGAGTTATGTGTCACCCTCAAGGGGGGCATGCGTGCTCACAAGGAAGACCTGGTACGCCAGGCTGGTACTCAGCTGCAGGGTTTAGTCCCTGGGTTGGGAAGCCAGGTTCAGGTGTTGTCTGACCTGGAGGGTGGGACAACTGTAAACAGTGTCCTGACCGGTTTATCTTCTAGGGGTACCGCTCCTGATGGGAGGGGGCAGTACTCTGGAAGGCGGTGCAGAGGGAGGGAGTCCTCGCCTCTGACCCCGGTTCAACTGGAGAGTTTAGACCCTAGATTGAAGGACCAGGTTCAGGGTGTCCCCCCTGACCTGGACGCCCAGTTGCAGGATAGAACCCCTGAACTGGTGGACGAATTGAGCAGGACACCTGCCACAGGTGCCCTGGCAATTCTGGAAGGGAGTACCACTCCAGGTGGGAGGGTACAGAGCACCAACAAGGAGGAGGAGGACCGGGTGTGGGAAGGCCCACCCCAGTCTCCAGTCCAGCCGCCGGGTACAGGCCCGGGGCTGGTAGGTCAGTGTCAGGATGGTATACCTGACCTGACAGGAGGGAGAGTGGACAAAGGGTGCCAAGCACCTGGGGCTACTGCCCCCGCTCTCTGACGCCACAGAGGGTTGAGAGGCCTGAGAGGCATAAGGCCTGGGTCTCATCACTGACTACGGTCAGTGGCCACTGTGGCTGGCTGTCTGTTTGTCAGGACACACCTGTGAGCAAGTTAAGGTTAGGTGTTGCACAGGTGGTGTCCACAGGTGAGGAGAAGGGTTCCCCATGGATTAGCTTGGTGGGTCCTGAGAGTATGGACAGAGGGATTCCAATAGGTTCAGATTGGCATACAACTGGAGTATGCCCCTGCAGTTGCGGGCCAGGTCCAGGTTCTATCGCCCAAAGCAGCGAAGCCCATCAAGGTAGTGATTGGTCTACCCTGCGTTTCGGCTGGAAGGGGGTTGTGTTGGACTTGGCCCTTTTTGCAGGGTCATCCCGGAACTTTTGCCTTCCTCCTATATTTTTTCTGACCTGTTGTTGGCTGTTTTATGACTCTGGGCACTTTACCACTGCTGATCAGTGCTAAAGTGCATATGCTCTCTGGTACAAATTGATGTATGGATTAGTGACTCCATAATTGGCTGGATTGGTTTACTTGTCAGACCCTAGTACAGTGCACTGAGTGTGCCCAGGGCTTGTAAATCCAATGCTGCTGGTGGGCTTGCAGTACTGGTTGTGCCACCCACAGAAGCAGCCTGTAAAAGTGTGTCTCAGGTCTGCCATTGCAGAGCCTGTGTGAAGTCTGGTACTGCCATGTTGACTGGGCAAGTGCACCCACTTGCCAGTCCCTAAACCTTCCCTTTTCTGCATATTAGTCACCCATATGGTAGGCCCAAGGGTAGGGTGCATTGTAAGTATAAGGTAGGACATGCCCTGGTGTGTGTGGCATGTCCTAATAGTGAATTACAGCCATTTTCGTTTTTTCACTATTGCAAGGCTACCTGTTTCCCATAGGCCAGAATGGGCAGTTTGATTATTACATCTTATAATCCTAACTGACCCAAGGAACAAGGTAGAAAAACGAATTTAGTATGCCTGAACTCAGAATGATAAAATACATCTTTTAGTGAAGTTGGTTTTAACATTCTTTGTTTGAAAATACCACTTTTAGAAAGTAGGTATTTTCTTGCCTAACTATCCAAGCCTGCCTCTGCTAGGTTGTGTATTCCATGTCTGGTTTGTGAGTGACCGGGGCTGGGGGACTCCAGGAGACAGGGTGAGTCAGCCCAGGGCTGAATAGAGAGATCTGCATGTAGATGGGTGGGAGGAGTTGCACCTGGGACCTGAATAGGGCTGTGCCTTCCCTCCACAATGCTGGCTCCACCTCCTGTGGTGCGTCTGATGTCCCTGGCCTACACTGTGAAAGGAAAGAAGGAGTCTTGTCAACAAAGTGCTCCAGGACTGACCAGAACTGGTTTGGACTAGGCAAAGGCCTCTCTGCCTTCAGAGAACAAAGAGAATATGAGTATAAAAGAGGGGACCCAGACCCCAGAACTTTAGATCACTTTGGGAAACAAGATGAACCTTTGCTGAGGAGAGGAACCAGAGAGAGAGACCGCAGGAGGAGACTATCCCTATGCTGAGTGCTGTTTGGGGGATTGGCCTGCAGTGGTTGCCTGACTGCCAAAGAAAGGAGAAAGGACTTTGTGCTACTTTCAATTCAACTTGTAAAGGATCTCCAAGGGCTTGAGAGAGAGCTTGCCTCCTGCTGAAGCATCAGGGACAACAGACTTCACCCACCAGCCCCCCAAGAGTTCTTTTGAAGTGCCTGCTGTTGTGTTGGGCCTTCTGAGGGACTGCGTGTCGCAAGGAGCTGGAAGCGTGACTCACAAAGAAGAAGCGTGTCGCCGCCACAGCCGCTGTCGTCGCATCGCTGAAGAAGGGTGTCGCCGCTGTCGCTTCGCAACACAGAAGCACCTTGCATCACCGGAGAAGAGGATCGACGTTGCATTAGACTCCGCTGCATCATCGGAGAAGCGTTTCGCCGCCGCAGCCGCTGTCGTCGCATCGCTGAAGAAGGGTGTCGCCGCTGCAGCTGTCGCATCGCATCGCCGAAGCGCATCGCATCGCCGGAGAAGAGGATCGACGTCGCATCAGACACCGCCGCATCACCAGGAAGCGTGTCGCAGGGCCTGTCGCGGCTCAGAAGAATCGTTGACTCGCTGCACGGCCGTCGGGCGTGCACGCATCGTGTCGCATCAAGAAGAAGACGCCATCTTTGTTTCATTGCACCGGATCTTCATCGCATCACGGCGTTGCTGGTCGCATCGCCACGGAAGCGCAGTAAGAAACCGAAGCATCACCTCCCCACGCTGAGAAGAACCAACGCATCCCCTACGCATCAGTAGGGACCCGACGCATCACCGTTCTTGCGTGTACGGAACCGACACATCACCTTCCCTGCAACACTTTCGTTGTATAGCGTTATGCATCCAAAGGTACATTGAACTCAAAGTGTCGCATTTACCATCTAAAGAGAACTGAGCTAATTCTACCATTTTTAAAGTACAGTATTGTGGATTTTTGTCGTTTGTGGTCTTGTGTTAAATCTATATAAAATATACTTATTTTTAATATACAACCTGTGTGGTGTCCATCTGTAGTGTTGTCACTGGGTTACTGTATGTGTTCACAAATGCTTTACACACTGCCTCTGAGATAAGCCTGTCTGCTCGTGCCAAGCTACCAAGGGGGTGAGCAGGGGTTATTTTAGGAGTGTACCCCCTTACCCTGACTAGATGCAAGGGTCCCTATTTGGTCAAAGGTACCTACCTCTGCCAACTAGAGACCCCCAAATCTAACAGCTGGGTCCAAACAGGTGGCTTAGTGAGCAGAAGAATGATGATGGATTAAACCCAGATCTGTGACTGGGGTTGAGTGTCTGAAAAGTGTCAGCACTCAGTGTATCATCTTATTGTGTTTGCTGTCTCATTCTCAACAAACCTTTCACCAACATACATTTGTCATTTAACCACCCATGCATACTTTGACCTATCAAACCCCCCAGAGGATTCCTTCCACCCATATACTTTCACCCACCCAAGCAGGCATCCTTTCACCTTTCATCCACCCTGAACCACCCATGTATCCTATCAGCCACCTATAGAATATGCATCCATTCACCCACTCATCCTTCTCTTCCAGTCATATCACATGGCACCCCTCGCCCACGTCGCCTGACAGCACAACCTCAACATCATCTCCTACGCCGACGACACCCAGCTGATCCTCTCCCTCACCAAAGACCCTCACACCGCCAAAGCCCACCTCCACGAAGGAATGAAGGCCGTCGCCGAATGGATGAGGACCAGCCGCCTGAAGCTGAACTCGGACAAGACGGAGGTCCTCATCCTTGGTTCCAACCCTTCAGCCTGGGACGACTCCTGGTGGCCAACATCACTGGGAACAGCCCCGCCACCCACCGACCACGTACGCAACCTAGGGGTCATCCTCGACCCCACCCTCTCCATGACTAAGCAGGTCAACGCCGTTTCCTCATCCTGCTTCAACATCCTCCGAATGCTCCGCAGGATCTTCAAGTGGATCCCCACCGAAACAAGAAAAACAGTCACCCAGGCCCTCGTCACCAGCAGGCTGGACTACGGAAACGCCCTCTACGCAGGAACGACGGCTAAGCTCCTGAGACAGCTGCAACGCATCCAGAACGCCTCTGCAAGTCTTATCCTCGACATCCCCCAACGCAGCCACATCACACCCCACCTGAGAGACCTGCACTGGCTCCCTGTCAACAAGAGGATAACCTTCAAGCTCCTCACCCACGCACACAAAGCACTCCACAACTCCGGACCAGCCTACCTCAACAGACGACTCAGCTTCTACACCCCCACCCGCCAGCTCCGCTCGACCAGCCTCGCCCTCGCCACAGTCCCCCGCATCCGGAAAACGACCGCCGGCGGCAGATCCTTCTCCCACCTCCCCGCCAAGACCTGGAACACCCTCCCCACCAACCTCCGACAGACCCAAGACCTACTGGCCTTCAGAAGACTCCTCAAGACCTGGCTCTTCGATCAGTAGCAGCACCACCCCCCTCTTCCCCCAGCGGCTTGAGACCCTCGCGGGTATGTAGTGCGCTTTATAAGTGACATGATTGATTGATTGATTGATTCCTTCCTCCTTGTCTTCTTTACCTTTTCCATCAACCCATCAAGATCTGACTCTTCATGAAACTTTCTTTGCTGAGTTGAAGATAGAAGAACCATTAGTTACTCAACTCCCGCTGTATATGCTAAGTAAAGAGGGGTCTGTTCAACTGTTCACAAGTCTCAACAGTACAGTTTACACCCTTGCGACAAGTATATAATTAATTGTCAATATGCCCGCCACTACCGCTGGCTCACCCCCTACAGCTGCAGCATCTGCTGCCTAGCTGGCGCTGCAGTCCCCGCTGGCCCCGGCACTGGTGGGTGGTGTGGCTACAAGAAACATTGCACATTTTTTAGATGCCAGATACACCTCCTCCTATTTATTTATTTTTTTAGCAAAATTTAAAATACACCACACACATCACTACAATTCAGATACAGACAGTATCTTCTATCAAAAATATCCGGTTGGGCATTTTGTTGGTGGCAATTTTTGAAAAGCCTCTCAAAGAGGCAACCTGTAATGGACTGGAGTACCTAGAGCTATTGATGAATCTGAGTTTTTGAAAAGAAATGAGTGGACAGCTGGACATAAGGTCTTGGTTGGCAAATGCAATGGGGACGTCCTCCTCCTCATACTTCCTTCCAGCCATGGTGCACGGTAATTAGTTCAATATCAACTGCTGCTAATAATACTAGGCCTAGGTAAGAAGAAGACACAACTTTGGGGTGTCCAACGTGACCATGGCCACTCTCTCGTTTTACTGATTGAGCAAGACATCAGAAAGTAAAAGAAAGCATTCTCATCTCAACAAACATGTGTAGAATACATTACTTGGGCATGCAATCTGCACAGCAGAGTAGTAGTAGTAGTAGTAGTAGTAGTAAGTGACCATAGCCAATGGGATCTCTGAGTCTTACAGTACCACCACGAGGCAGTCCAAAAAATATATAAGGGGAGAGGGAAAGCTGACTGAAAAACCAGAAGAATGGAAGCTTCAGCCAGACTAGTACAGACAGAGACAGAATGAGGTAAAATACAGACACTAAAAATATAAAATAAGTAAATAGGATAATGCAGGGATAACAAGAATTTAGAAACGGATAGATCACAGAGGATTTGGGAAGAAATAAAAACTAGGAAACTTGTAGAAATAAATAGTTCAAGATAAGGAGCTGTTAGACCTGGCATCATTGGCGTGGGTTTCCCCTGTATTTTTGCCTTTGCCTCCTGTTATTTTGCTGTGTGTTGGACTTCGTTTTGCTGGTCTAGATGCTTTGGGCAATTTGCCACTGCTGTTCATTGTCAAAGTGCAAGTGCTCCCTTTGTCAATTATTGTTATGGATTGATGATTCCATGATTGGCATATTTGATTTACTAGTCAGTCCCTAGTACAGTGCACTGTGTGTGCCCAGGGCCTGTAAATCAAATACTGCTAGTGGGCCTGCAGCACTGATTTTGCCACCCACATAAGCAGCCTGTAAATGTAACTCAGGTCTGACATTGCAGAGCCTGTGTGCAGTCTGGTATTGCCATGTCGACTTGGCAAGTGCACCCACTTGCCAAGCCCTAACCTTCCCTTTTCTTACATGTTAGTCACCCCTAAGGTAGGCCCAAGGTACCCCTGTGGGCAGGGTGCAGTGTATGTGAAAGGTACGACACGCCCTGGTGTGTGTGGCATGTACTCTTAGTGAAATACTGCCAATTTAGTTTTTCACTATTGCAAGGCTACCTGTTTCCTTAGGATAGGATGGGGAGTTTTCTTTTAACATCTTATAAACATAACTACCCCTGGGAACAAGGTAGGAATGTAAAGTTTAGTATGCCTGAACCCAGAATGTTAAAATGCATCTTTTAGTGAGGGTGATTTTTACATTCTGTGTTTGAAAATACCACTTTTAGAAAGTAGGTCTTTTCTTGCTTAGCCATCCAGTGTGCCTCTGCTAGGATGTGTATTGACTGTCTGGCTTTGGAGTGACAGGCGCTAGTGATGTGCAGTGGCTCCAGAGAGTCTGGATGAGTCAGGGCTGGGCTGAATAGACCTGGGCTGCATTTAGAGTAAGGGGAGGAGATTTCCTTTCACCTGAATGGGTCTGGTCTGCCTTCCACAATGCTGTCTCCACCTCCTGCCAGGAAGCTGCACCAGAGAGGACAGAACTGGTTTTGACTGAGCACAGGGCTTCTCTGCCACCAGAGAACAAAGGATTTTGCTGTATAAATATTGGGGCCCAGACCCCAGAACTTTAGCTCACTTCTGGGAATCAAGAGGAACCTTTTCCAAGGAGAAGAGCTGGAGAAACTGAGGAGGAATACTGCCCCTGTGATGGTTGCTGTCTGGGGTTGGCCTGCAGTGGCTACTTTCTGCCAAGGAAAGGGAAAAGGACCTTGCTGTTTGCTGTGTCCCCTGCTTGAGGAAGATCTCCAAGGGCTTGAAACTGTTCTGAAGTCTCAGGGACACAAAGACTTCACCACCAGCTCCCCTGAACTTCCTTGCTGGGAGTTCTGACCTGCTAAGAGGTGCCTGGTGTTGTTTTGGACCTCTAGAGGCTGTTTACCGCTGGGAGCTGGAAAAAGTAATGCAACTTCGAGAAGCGTGACGCATCCGCACTTGTTTCCGAAGCATCGCTGAAAAAATTGTCGCAGCGCCTGCCCGCGGCTCGAGAAATCGACGCACCGAGTGCACCAATCTCTGAAGTCCGAGATCACTGCACCGATTCCAACGCCAGGCCTGTTGTACGGCTGCAAGAACCCCCGCATCATCCCGGATCATTGCATCGAAGCACCAAGGCTGTCGCCATCGTTGGGGGACGCAGTAAGAAACTGATGCATCACCTCCCCACGCAGTAAGAAACCAACGCATCACCTCCTCTCCGGTAAGGAACTGACGCATCACCTCCCCTGCGCAGCAGCAAGGAACCAACGCATCACCTCCCCCGGAGCAAGGAACCGACGCATCCCTTTCCCTAAGTGTAAGGAACCGACGCATCACCTTCCCTGCGACCCTTTTTGTTTATGTATGTGACGCATCCAAGGTACTTTGTGTGAAAAGTGTTGCATCTGCAATTTGCTTTGAACTGAACTATTTCTACCAATTGCAAGTCATATTTTTATTACTGTATTGTGGATTTTTGTCGTTTTGGTCTTGTTTGGTTTAGATAAAGATTACTTATTTTTCTAAACTGGTGTCCATTTGAAAACTCCACTGGCTCCCTGTCAACAAAAGAGTCACCTTCAGGCTCCTCACACATGCCTACAAAGCTCTCCACAACACCGGACCTGCATACCTGAACCACCCTCTCTCATTGCACATACCCACCAGACACCTCCGCTCTGCCCAACTGGCCCTTGCCACCGTCCTTCGGATCTGCAAGACCAGGACCGGAGGAAGATCCTTTTCCTACCTCGCCGTCAAAACCTCAGGCTATCCCCATTGCTGACCCAATGCAGCCCCCTCCCAGTGCATTGAGACCCTCAAGCAAGTAGTCATGCTTAACAAATACTAATTGATTGATTGATTGATTGAAACCATGTGCATCGGGCTCATGGTGAATAAGGAGGAGATCTAGGTTATATGTTTGATTGTAAAAGTTTTATTATATTCTGACAACCTTGTACTCATGTCATATACCTCATAAATTGCTTCCAGATAATACAGAACATGGATCATTGTCAGGCTATTAAGTTAAAAGGTTAGATAAAATTGAACATACAGTGTGAAGTAAAAGAATAAACAAGACTAAACATAACTATATCGAGTTCGAACTCCCCTGAAATATTGTAAATAAAACAAACACTCCCTCTGCCTACCTTACACCACACACATTTTGTAAAATTGGCCATTCTCATTAAAATTTGTTTTTTAAAATATTGCTGACAATGTACCAAAGCCATTCTTTTTTACGTTGGAATTGAGAATTATTAAATGCATTTGCAAGCTAAAGGCGTGCGAATATAACACTAAACATTGATTAAAAGCCAGAAAGGAGGCTGATTGGCATGTCTGGACTTTCAGACATTCTACTAGGAGGTCAGCACGTTAAAAATAAAATTTCTGTTGTTTTGAGGAAGAATTAAACACAGTCTTTATTCCTCCTGAGCAGTGTAATAGAATAAACACAAATTTTCACAAAGTTACTTTGCACACGTCTCTTAAAAATACGTTTGAAGTTTGTGAACATGCTGGCTTGACCTCTCCATAAATATAGGCAGATGGGACACAAATTAAGTCCTGGCTAGACAACGACCAAAACAACGTCACCAACAAAACCTCATAGTTGTACCACATCCCCTATTTGATAAAGGAGCGCTTCCCCTGTATGAACCTAACCAAGACTGAGACAACCATATTTATAGAAAGTCAGTCTATCTCACTATCCTTTGACCACTCTCCATGTCTTGAAACCCCTTCCTTTAACCACGCCAAAAGATAGAAACCTAGGCAAACTCCTTTACTAAGAGCTGTTGTTTACTCTACAAGCGAATGCATTTGGGATCAATCTCAGCTCTCTCTAGTCTATAACATTCCACCATCCCTCCAGATTTACTGTCAGGTGTATTTGACTAGAGCCCCACATCATGTCACTGCTGGCATTCCCAAATCACTCATTATGAGGTGGTAAAAGGGATACAGGTCGAAATGAAGTGGGGAAGTGGCATGACCACAGAGTGTGCAGCAGCGAGAAGGGATTGTCGGCATGCACAAAGCACAATGGGAGTCATGGGACAGAATTTTGGCTCAGAAATGGCGAACCACTTTGACATAAGTGCACATGGAGGGGAACGCTAGTGAGATGGAAGGCCAGCAGGCATTGGCGGCAGGAAGTGAAGTGACTCCAGGGAAAAGGGTAGGAATGAGAATGCAAGAATATAGAGTGACATGGACGTGAGGGGAGAGAGAAAACAATGGTCAATGAAGGAAAGACAATGTGAGGAGTTTGGGGATGTGGGTGAAGTTGTTGTATTCCTCTTAGGGTGTCCATAAACGGGCTTTCCAGTATCATGTCCTTATATAGGCACAATTTGCCCTGCCCTTATATAGGCATAAAATCCCAGCCCTTATTTAGGCATTAAACCGTGCACTCCAAATACAGGCATGGTCTCCGACATCCGTCCACCCTAACGTCACAACGAGTTCATGAAGAACAGACCCTTAGGCTGCGGGAGTTTCCCTAGCCCAGGACTAATGATTTCTTCAAGGACTCATATATTATGCATGAACCATTATTCCTTAGGGGTTCATTCATGACGTCTTCCGCTGTCCGACTCACGTCAATGCTAACATTCTTAGGTACTTCTCAGGTATAAATATACCTTCCCTAGCCCCTGTAAATCAGAGGAGACCTCGACTTCAGAGGAGCCGGTTTCCCGGCCTGACGCACTGAGAAGACGCTGTCATCCCTGCATGCAGAGTCCAGCTTCCAGTGATCTAACTTCTCTTGCGGGGTGTTGGAGTTCGAGTCTGGCAAGAGATTCCTACCTCTCTCATTCTTCAGGTATGGAGCTGACTAGAACCTAGAGGGACTCTTGGCATACTAGGCATACTAGGCTTAACATACTCTTAGTATACCATAGTAAGGAATACGTCACCTACTTCATACTTCTCCCTACACCTAGGTTAGGTTAGGTACATTGGGGTAGAACTAGGTTAGAAACGCATCGTATGAGTACTCGCATTTTTAGTCTGTGTCATTTATGTAAATGCATATATACTAAAAGATAATGCTATCGCAGTATTATTTATTTCTACTGCTCACACTGTACATTATTTATCTCGCATACTGTCTTGTGATCGTAACAGCACATTTTACTTACACCAGAAACAAGACTGTTCAATAAATCTTTTATTGAAACGCCCGTCTGTTCTTTCTGTGTAACTTTGAGGAAAACTAAGCATGCACGACTGAGCTGAGTGAAATAGTTATCTATTGTTTCCACGACTCTGGGACACGTTCTGATTCTAAAAGGAAACAAAGTGGTCATGTTTTGCGGCTGCTAGAAACTACTCCATTCTTGTCATCAAGAAGTTTCTAGTGGCCTCTGAGCTAGCTGGCACAAGTAATTAAGTTTAATATACTCGATAGGGACATACTGACCTTAGTCCTATGTCAAACCTATAGGATATATTATTCCAATGCACAGAGCCTATTAGGGAAATAGGAGCTACACTACATGGCGCCCAACGGTTTGGTAAGGCGGTAATTCAACGTTAGATACTGAGTAACTCAGCCGTGCTTTTTCTCTCAGAGACCCCTACCCATATACTCCAAAAGACGTCTGGAGTGGGCAGGGTTAAGTATCCACCACGGCTACATAGGGCAGTACCCTATATATTAGCTGTTTGGTTTGCTCAACGTTGAAGGATACAGTGTTCCAAAATATTGTGCACCTTATCTTTGTTTCCTTGAAACTTGTTCTACATTTTCCCCCCCCAGAAAAAAAATGCCTGATTCCGACAATGACGCCGGAAACGGTGGAGCTGCGGCTGACCCAGCCCAAGCAGCAGTTTTTAACATTACCGGTTTAAATGAAACCGAGGAGGGTGTTATAGACATCCATCCAAACTTAAGAAGAGCCATCACTCTAAAACTCATAAAACATGGCCTACCACCAAGAGGAGGTAGAGCAGTTTTCGTGATAGAGGCACACGAATCCTTTCAGACAGAGGTATTCTATTCATGGGTAATATTTCCTGAATCAAATTCAGTAACAAAAATGTTTCACTTCTACAAAGAAGATGATCCACCAGAGGAATACATTCCTTTCGAGGATATAGAAAGAGCATCAGCTCTGGTTTAAAGGCGCCCTAAAACATCACTAAAACATTACCAGGCTCGGTCCACTAGGTAGACCAGGAGCAACATGGCCGATTCTAGCCGGCTACACACCTCATCCCGACATTGAAGAAATGTCAGACGAGGAACTACTTACTCAACTCACAGAGTTAATAAAAATATACAGACAATTGGTTCAATATGTCACGCCGACTTTCACAGTCCAACCACCATTAACAATTCCAAATCAAACTCCTCTCCACGGGAATACACTAAAAATTACACCACAGACTCTATACGCAGTCATGGGTAAAATGCCCACAAAACGTGAGCAAATTCCATTCTGGATAGCTCAAAAAATTACTCAAATCGAAGCAGTATTTCCAAATACTAGCCCGTATGAGAAACACAGAATACTGGCAATCAGTTTACCAATGGGGATCACACCACAACTGGAAGACTGCACCACTTGGGGCTCAGTCTTTGCTGCCATCTATACTAAAACACATGGCATTCCGTCAATTGGGGTATACCTGATGTCCTGAAACAAATTCAAAATGAATATGGGGCAGAACCTGCTCTAAATTTAGGTATGAAATTACTGAAAAATTTCGACCTGGTCTCAACAATAATATTATCAAATATTAAAGGGGAGGCAGCAGCAGTGGCGATCCGCAAAAAGTTAAGGGAATTTGAGGTTACAGAACATCAAACAGAGCTACCCAGAATCATAGAACAATCTTATGCAGAATTAGGCAGAGATAGTTTGGGTGGAAGACCAATGAAGCCGAAACTATCTGAAAGTCCTGAGAAGGACTGAATTAAACAAACTCCTACATCTTCTAAAAAGAAGTGGGAGACTAATAAACAAAATTCTAACGAGAAACGTTCTCAATCCCGGGGTAGGTCTCCTCAAAAGGAGCACTCTGAAAGGAGGTATAACCTCAGGAATAGGGATAATTTGAGAAAACCTGACAGGTATCAAGATACTGATACACGTTGCTCTCGTCCCTTTCAGATCTCATCACAGACTTCAGAAAGAAGAGGACGAACAGAACATAGAGAAGAACGCGTGAAATCGAAAGACGAAAAACACGCTCCAAAAACTAAAGCAAAACCTCAATTCTCCAATAAGAAAGTAGCAGGTCTGAAGATCAGACATGCCAAGAATACTGAGAACACAACTCAAGAACGGAGAATGGGCTCAGACAATGCTGGACAGTGCAGCAGAAGTCACAATAGTTCGCCAGAACCTGAAGGAACTTCTGGAGATAGTGGACTTGAATGAGTACATCACAGTTGAGACTGTAGACACCAGGGTTAGTACTCCACAAAAGTTATATGAAATAACACTCCGGATGGAGGGAGACAAGCCAAGACAGGTGAAAGCACTTTTTTGGGAAAGACTATCAAAGGGCTATGACATACTTCTAGCAGAAAAGGACTGGCCACCACAATTTGTCAGGGAGTGCCCACATGGCGAGGACATTATTATGCCTGCCTTCTCCAACCATATTCCAATTCACCTAAAATATACTTATGCCAGGAAATGGGCAGTAGCCCAGGCCCCAGCATTATATAAAAATCATGTAGGATGGGATGAGGACTGACCTCACCATAAAATACATCTGAAACATGAACCAACTGCACAAAGGCAGTCTCCTATAAAGCAAGAAGCTAAAAAACAGGTCAGGGAGATCTTAGATCAACTTGAATACCAAGGGGTGATTGAAACATGCACCTCCTCAATGAACAATCCTTTGTTTCCTGTCTCCAAACCAGACAATACATATCGTCTAGTTTTGGATTACAGACACTTAAACACTTGTTCAAAAACCTTTGCAGTGCAAAATGCACATAGCACAGCATTAATGAATAACATTGTGTGTAAAAAATAGAAAACAACATTAGACATCTCAAATGGTTTCTTTTGTCAAAACATAGCACCTGACAGCAGGTACTTAACAGCATTCTCCATAATGGGGACCCAGCGTCACTTTTGTCGACTCCCACAAGGGTTCAAGAACAGCCCAGGTTTATTCTCAGCGAGGGTAACGGAGTTACTACAAATTTATGACAATGAGGCATTGTCCTATGTTGATGATATCTATCTGACAGACGATGACCTGGAAAAACACTTGAACAGGGTGAGCACCATTATACTGGGTTTCGCCTCTGAGGGCTACAAGTTCAACTTTAAAAAGTCCAGAATTGCCCATCTCAATGTCCTATTTCTAGGATATGAGCTTTCAAGTGAAGGCAAGAGCTTGGCAGCTAACTTTCTAGAGAAATGTGCGCTGCTCCAACCTCCAAAAACGCTAAAAACTTACAATCCATCCTGGGTTTCCTAAACTTTGGCAGAACATACATTCTAAATTACGCAGAAAGGGTTAAACCTCTCTACGCATTAATCAAACCTGATTTTTCAATAAAAAATTGGACAAATCAACACACAGAAATCTTGCGTTCACTACAGGCTAACATGTTAGCAACAAATCACTTACAAACACGTGTAAATCAACGAAATTTGGTGATCCGAATAATTTCGGGTCAATGCGGATTCACCTACTTAACCTTCAATGAGGGTGAGAAAATACCAATCGCATACAAATCTCATTTGTACACACAAGCGGAAATGCGCTTCAGTTCAACTGAAAAAATTCTGACAGCAGTTCAAACCGCTGTAGCAAAAGAACGAGCCTTAGCCCAAGGGAAACGCATTATTGTCGTAACCCCGGTACCAGCTTTAGAAGCGGTCACAAAAGCAAGCATTCCAAATGCTAAAGCATTACATCCGAGATGGATACAATGGGTTAATTCTCTTGCTGCAACAGATGTTGAATATGTTTTTGATCCAGATTTAAAAACACAAGCATTCCTGCAATAGGAACAAGAATGTCCTCTGCCTACTGAAATTCTGCCTCTCGATCAGTACGAATTCATAATTTACACTGACGGATCGGCACAGCCCGCAACAGGGAGTAAGCAAGCTTACAGTGCAGCGTGTGCAATCGTTAAAGGTCGCATGCGAGATGGCATCTTCAGACCTATGGTCACAAAAACTCAATCTCTAGGAGATTGTACAGCTCAGCGAGCTGAACTACAAGCATTCAAACTGGCACTTGAAAGTACAGATCGAGAATTCCCCACACTAATAGTGTGCGGTTCCTTTTACTGTGTTCAGTCGTATAATGACTATATACGAAACTGGCTTGAAAATGGTTTCAAAGATGCGAAAGGTGGCACAATAAAGCACAAAACGCTTTGGGAACAAGTAGTTCAGTTGAAAAACGAACTACCAAAGGCTCACGTGATCCACACACTGAGTCATCAACGTGATGGCGTTCACGTTGCAGGGAATTCATTGGCTGATGAAGCCGCAAAGGGGCTGTTCAGACGACTTCCGTAGCTGCGATCACTCGTTCAAAAACAAAAATAGACGGTGAGATAATGTTGGCTGTCAATGCTTCAAGCAAGGGCAGCAGTGCAGCGTTACCAAAAAGTTTCCACTCAAGTACTCTTATGTAATTGATGCGAACAACGTTCCTTTTGCTCGAATCCCTGGAGTGGGGGATAGGGTAATTCCAAACAAGGAACGTAGATTAGGACTTAATACTATGCAGCACACGAAGGGATAGCTTCTGCCCATGCAGGTGATTTCTGCGACAGTATCTTTGACGTCAAGCAAAGATATTGGTGGCCTGGCATTACAGAAATCACATACTCAAAAACTATGTTTTAGAATGTGATATTTGCCAACAGATGAAAGTCTCAACAGCGACAACGTCCTGCGTACGACACCCCTGTTAATCTCAGATAAACCATTAGCTTGTGTTTCACTGGACCACTGTGCGTCCCTTGCAAAGGACGGTAATTATACAATATATCATGGTTGCAGTGGATTCATGCTCTAGGTTCCTATGGATATGGCCTCAGCGCTCGGCTGATGCTCGAACTGTTATAAAAGATTTGCGAGTCTTTATCGGCACATACGCAATAGGCACGCTGCATTCTGACCAGGGTCCTGCGTTTAGCTCTCGGGCTTACAACGAAGCCATGGCCAGTCTGGGCGTTGCATTGCGGTACTCCTCTCCATTCCATCCTGAGGGAAATTCGGTTGTGGAAAGGAAAAACCGGGACATAAAGCAGTCTATAACAGCTAGGGTATTAGGTTCGGGTGACGGGTGGGTCAAACACCTTAATGGGGTCCAACGCTCATTGAACAATCTGCCAAGAAGTTCTCTAGGGGGAGTCACTCCATATGAGGTCCTATTTGGGACAAGAATGTGGGTACCAGACCTTGAACACGTAGGCACAGTGGTGGAAAATAAACCGTTTGATATCAAAGATCGTTTGGCTGTTTTACAGGAACTGAATGAACTAAGATCGAAACAAAGCAACGTATTCCTGCAGCCAACCACCACTGGGGAAAAAACGGCGGTCCCAGCAAGGCCTGTCTGGATTGCAAAAGTTGGGGATCTAGTCAGAGAAAAGATTGCAGACAAGAAGGAATTTGGACCTTCTTACAGACAACCAGTACCTGTCATAGCAGTTCAAGGAACAAGAACAGTACTTCTGCCGCCCCTTGCTGGAAGAAAGGAGAAAAGATTTGTGTCCATCGACCTGATCAAACCACAGTATGTGGCCAATACTAAATAGTAGGCCTCGTGGACTCCGACCTAGTAGCAGACGCACTCCTCTCGCTACTATCCAAGAGGTTCAGACTGAAAGACTGATAACTATCGAGAATTCAGCTGTAACAGATGGAGGACTAAGCAACAACGCTATGGAACTCATCCCTCTTGACAATCAAGTAACAGTTCGTCCAAATACGCCTGTCTACACCAATGTAGCAAGTGATCAACTGGTTCCAGTGATTTCTACAAATCCTGATGCAATTCCAACAATTGACAGAACTGCTTCTGGCTATTTCATTAACTTTGATACGTTCTCAGAAGATCCAAGTGAACCTGAAACGACGCCAGCATCATTGAAATTCAAGCAGCAAGTACAAGACTTTCTTCACTTTTTGAAAAAGACTTATCTGGTTTCTCCATGGATTGAACTCTGGATTATATTTGGACTTTTTGTTTTCCTGCTCTGGCTAGCTTTGGTAACAACTGTGAGCGTGCTTATAAGTGGCAGATACATACATGTGAATACTGAAGGAAAAGACGTGAACGTACTTTTGAAACCTCATAAATCTTCCCATCGTGAAGCAAGAGACTTGTCATCAGTGAACATCACAGCTGTTCCTATACAGGATGGTATAGTGTGGGACAAAACAGATTTTGATATCTTCGGCCAGACTGAACAATTGAACATTCCACATTTGTTTAAAATTTCACTAAGTGATCTAATTTCGTCCAGTACCTATTCTGATGATTGGGACTTTGAGACTGTTAATGACATAATGTTTGACCTAGAAAAATCTGCTGCATTTTCTAAAAATGAATATTTAGAGGGCTCATCAGACTATGAACAAATGTATTGTTACAACCACTATGGTCATCATTATTTGCATAAATCTGCATATCCAAGAAATGTGTTTATGTTTAACCAATGGGATCATTGTCCTACACCACCTAAAGGTAGTTCAAAAACATTTACTAATAAGTTTCCATATTTTTCAGGTTACAATACATCTAATCCAGAAACGTTTTACTACAAAAATGTAAACAAAACAGGACTGAAAATTATGTTAACCAATACAAAACAGATTTACTCTGCAGCATTTATTGCCCAACTGTCTAGACAGGGTTTCGACTTATGGAAAGACACGGTAGACACAAAAACTGTCTGGGGTACTAAAGAATGGCAAGTGAAGGGGATAGAAGCTTTATTTAGAGCATGCATCATCCCTGAACAAATAATGTTTTTGAATGAAACTGTCCAACAAACATCTTGTCTTGGATTAGCCAAGATCAAAGAGATGAAAACACCTTCTGTGCCAACTCCTGCCAGTGATAATAATACAAAGGCAGTGATGACAGTTGACAATATACTACAACTCAACAGATCTAATCCTGATTGGAAAAATTGGTTGATCTGGCCCACAGACACGAATAACTGTCAGGAAAGATTCCTGAATAAAACTCAGGGCTTTACTATTAATAGGCCAGACCCAAGATACGTCCAAAGACAGCATCCGGGGGTAGTAACAACATACAGTGTAGGAAAATTATGCCTTGATTGGCTGCATAAGTCTACACTACAGGATGTGAGACAACACTTATCCTTACTTAAAGACGACGCAGACCTTAGGGAATTCTTGCTTGGACCAAGAAAACCGCGTCAAAAACGTTTCATATATGCCGGCATTTATGCTGCCTATAATGAAGCATGGAAAGTATCACAGATGGAGGCCGCGGAACGAATACGTGAACTTGATCGTATTAATTTAGAGAAAACACTCTCTGTGGTTGACAATGGGTTAACAACTTTGTCCTCCAGAATATATTCTTTGGATGGCATTGTATCCTCTGCTATCGACATACTAGAACAAGATTTGGCGATGTTACAACACGGTCAGTCTCAATTACGTTGTATTGTGTTATTAAGCTGGACGCTGCAATCTTTGCGAGCGGGCTATGTGCCTTGGCATTTTATCAACACGTCAGCTCTGTTTGTAGGGTACAATCTAACTGATAAACAGATCGAACTGGCACAAAGAGGAGCAAAGTATACAGTGCTGAGCATTGAAAAACTGGAACAATTACCATTCACTGTGGCAGAAAAACCAGCTACAGAATGGCTCATTCATGGCAAAATGACATTACCTGTGACTACTTTTCAGTTTCAGTATTGCCTCAGACAAATGCAAGCAGGCAAATATGATAGGTTGGGTAAGGAATACATTAAGACATCTTGGGATTTACCGTATACATATAGATGTTGGAGTGGGGATCGTGAAGTGTTTTTGAGCGGTACACACTGTAAACGTGCACTGAGCGGTTCACTTATATGTCAGGACATTTCTTTACACGGGGCTTGTAATGGTTCTGTGGCAAATTTGTCTTGCCATCAGCAGGGTACACCAGCTGCTGTGATTAATCCAACGTTTGGACAACTTTCTAATGGGAGTCACCTCATGTTGAATGATCAGAGTTGCTGTGGCATGCTGCCAGGCATCCCATATCTAGTAACGGTCAACTCCAGGGTCACTTGCTGTATGCAAGTATTGTTTCCCCCAATAGACACAGTCAGGGAGTCGCCTCTATGGCCTTCGCTGAACGTCTCTTTTATAAGATTTGATACTTTAAGCAGAATGAAAGCCATGCTTTTACAGCAAACAGTGCCTTTGACCTCTGCCAAAGAAACCTATGATCTACAAGTAGCAAGGACTTCGGCTGAGATACAGACTTTAATACGTACAAACTGCCCTATACATTTCGTAGAAATGATAACACGTATCTTTAACATGTCTGATACAACATGGAATTGTACATGTATTTAAGAGCATCTGTTCAGGTCTGTTAGCACCTTTCCAGGCAATACTCGGAATCATCCTGAACTTTGCACATTCAGTGTTTGGTGGCATACCATTAATTCTAGCACTTGTTGCCGGAATTCTATTTCTCTTCCTGCTATTGCGCTATGGCCAGCCTATTCGCAGACATCACTCCGAGCGAAATGGAGAAAGCTCTCCTTGAAAGAAAGTGCCGTGAGCGAATAGTACAGCTTTTGGGAATGACTCATCTACGGGACCTGAATACCACATGGTTCCTGTCATTCAGACCAATCTGGCAAGATTGCATCTTACCTGTTCTACCATGCCTGCTATGCGGTGAAGAATGCGTGTTGGACACCTGTCTAACATTTCCATCAGCTACGCCAATGGATGTCGATACTCTGCTGGTCCCAATAACGGCCCATGCTCTGTGTTGTCCCCAGAGGCTACCAATCCTGATGTCAGCATTCATTGAGATCTCAGACGCTTCTGGCTGCTGCTGAGGTACGAGAAAGATCTACAGGCACACAGGTAACGACGGACGCGAACATTGCTGCGGCAACCTATGCTGGAAGCGATGCTTCTCATCTCTGTGCAGTTAATCTACTACACGAGGTGTTCCAACTGACACCAACTTCAGTGGATGATGTTTTGTCTATAGAAATAGATGATCTCATGTTTACACCAGACCCGTAAAACTGACTCTGATTCAGCATACAGTGTTCCAGAGATGCAGTAACAATTTGGCCTTCATTTTCAAAAAACTTGGAACTCTACCAAAATTGAACTTTTTTTGTCCCATTTTTCGAACGAAAATGGCACTTCAATCTGCTTAAAGTAGAACTAGCCATATAGTACAGACTTCGCGGTACTTCAACGGACACTTAGTCATCTTGTGTGTCTAGAACAGTTTATTAATTTCCATGACATGAAATGACTTTGATTTTGAACAAACTTATCGATCATTTTTTTGTCACATGCATATACTACTGCTTATTTATTCAAATTGCATTTTTTTTTTTTTTTAAATGTATGCCTGAAATGAAAAGCAATGCTTAAAATGTACAGTACCTTTTGAATTTTTACTATGTTTTTAATGCTTTTAAGAACTATTTTTTAAATATGCGGTACTCCATTTAATGTTTAGCATTTTAAATGTTTAGCATTTTAGTATTATCGTACACATGAAAGTGGAGTGGGTGTTGTATTCCTCTTAGGGTGTCCATAAACGGGCTTTCCAGTATCATGTCCTTATATAGGCACAATTCGCCCTGCCCTTATATAGGCATAAAATCCCAGCCCTTATTTAGGCATTAAACAGTGCACTCCAAATACAGGCATGGTCTCCGACATCCGTCCACCCTAACGTCACAACGAGTTCATGAAGAACAGACCCTTAGGCTGCGGGAGTTTCCCTAGCCCAGGACTATTGATTTCTTCAAGGACTCATATATTATGCATGAACCATTATTCCTTAGGGGTTCATTCATGACGTCTTCCGCTGTCCGACTCACGTCAATGCTAACATTCTTAGGTACTTCTCAGGTATAAATATACCTTCCCTAGCCCCTGTAAATCAGAGGAGACCTCGACTTCAGAGGAGCCTGTTTCCCGGCCTGACGCACTGAGAAGACGCTGTCATCCCTGCACGCAGAGAGTCCAGCTTCCAGTGATCTGACTTCCCTTGCGGGGTGTTGGAGTTCGAGTCTGGCAAAGAGATTCCTACCTCTCTCATTCTTCAGGTATGGAGCTGACTAAGAACCTAGAGGGACTCTTGGCATACTAGGCATACTAGGCTTAACATACTCTTAGTATACCATAGTAAGGAATACTTCACCTACTTCATACCTCTCCCTACACCTAGGCAGGTTAGGTACATTGGGGTAGAACTAGGTTAGAAACGCATCGTATGAGTACTCGCATTTTTAGTCTGTGTCATTTATGTAAATGCATATATACTAAAAGATAATGCTATCGCAGTATTATTTATTTCTACTGCTCACACTGTACATTATTTATCTCGCATACTGTCTTGTGATCGTAACAGCACATTTTACTTACATCCAGAAACAAGACTGTTCAATAAATCTTTTATTGAAACGCCCGTCTGTTCTTTCTGTGTAACTTTGAAGAAAACTAAGCATGCACGACTGAGCTGAGTGAAATAGTTATCTATTGTTTCCACGACTCTGGGACACGTTCTGATTCTAAAGGGAAACAAAGTGGTCATGTTTTGCGGCTGCCAGAAACTACTCCCTTCTTGTCGTCAAGAAGTTTCTAGTGGCCTCTGAGCTAGCTGGCACAAGTAATTAAGTTTAATATACTCGATAGGGACATACTGACCTTAGTCCTATGTCAAACCTATAGGATATATTATTCCAATGCGCAGAGCCTATTAGGGAAATAGGAGCTACACTACAAAGTGACCAGGAAAAAATAAAAACACAACAAAATTACCTTACAAGATGGAGGTGGATGCGTTGGGACTTCTACTACTGACCAACAAGGATAAAAAATAGAAGAATGAATATGTTGCCATTTTTACACTAATGCACATCGAGATGAGGAGCAAAGAAGGTACTATGGCAGAAGAGAGACAGCTGACCAAACATCTGAGGGTACCAGTTAGCAAAGATACATGGATGTCATCCTTCACCATATTCTTAAGTTTAATATGTGAGAAGTTCACCTTGAGAACAGAGTGTCATTGGCTGTGGTGAGGTCTGCCAGCATAATTTTCAGAGTGTTTGCATGGCTTCTGTATTACGAAGAAACGACAACACCAACAATATCGTGGGTTGACCTACATAATGAACTGTGGCTCCAATTTTATATACCAACTAGCCTGCTAACATCAGTCCATACAGTTAGTGGATTATGGATTACCTACACACTGTATAAACTAGTGTCCTCCCCCGGGGGACCGGGTGGTGCGCTCAAATGGACAGCAGGAGCCTGCTGGAATTTTAACAAAGGGTCCCCTTGCCGATTCCCATGCCGATTTTAACACAACTGCTCAAAGTGTGGTGGTTAATACCCTGTCCTGCAGTGCATGTGAATGGGAAATGGGTAGGAGGATGCTGGAGGGATGGCCAAGATCCGGATGTCATAAGGGGAGAGAGATGAGAAAAACGGTCTTAGAAGAGATTTTGTAAGTTTTGGTGGCTTGCACATGCGTTTGAGAAGGTATATTGTTTGGGACCTTACGGTAATTATTTTTCAGAGCCCTTATAATATCTTAGTTGGTGGGAGCAAAAAGTGATGAAGGGTTGCAGGTGGATGGCGTGGTGAGGACAGACTATAGGATAGGGTGTACGATAGAATGAAGTTAGACATGTCAAAAAGGTAGAGGAACATGGCTTGGCTTAGGAGGTCTGGAGAAGAAGGCATTTAATAGTAAAGCTGATGGAACAGTTTTTGGATGTGATGGGAAGGGTGCAAAGGTGACTGTTTACATGGAAGTGCTTGAAATGGAGTGGATAGAAAGCGAGGCAGTGAGACACTCATTTGAATAGTTGTGATGGCGGAGGGGTTTCGAGTGGGTTCGGGTGATGGCTGGCCGAGGGGATTAGGTAGATGGAGAAGAGATTACTTGTGGGGGTATGTGAGTTCAGGGACTGCTGAGATTACAGGAGGGTCATAATGACTGTACTTTCCTATTGCATGAGTGTCATTGGATGTGGTGAGGTCTGCCAGCATAATTTTCAGAGTGCTTGCACGGCTTCTGTATTATGAAGAAACGACAACACTGACAATATCGTGGGTTAAATGAATGAATGAATGAATTCTTTTATTTTTGTGGTTACTTAAAACCATTACAAAATACAACATTAAAAACGTGTAGCAAAAAAGTGCAGAACATTGTTAAAATCAGTTTTTTTTCTTTATTTCTTTTTTTTTTAAAAAGAGACTTCGTAATGTTAGAGATCAAATGGTCAAAGTGATATATGCACGAGTGATGTAGTCTTGATGTTTTTTTTTCTTCTTTTCACTGTGCCTATGAGGACTTGTCCTTCAATAGTGAGCGAGTATGGTATACAAATTTCCCAAAATTAGCCATGTACTTCACGATGTCCAAGGAATAGAGCTGTTGGATGGCCTCCTTTGCTGTGCAGGTGCCCAGTTGAAGGAGAATAGGTCTGAGGTGTATACTTCGAACTTGCCGCAAAGCAGGACAGCAAAATAAAATGTGTGCCTAGGGACTCTCTTTTGTAATTGCAGAGACGACACTCCGTGATGCCCAGCCGTGCTTTCTAGGATGGATATAATTCTTTTAAGGGAAGCGGATGTAGTCTTGCTGCTAAAATTAGATGTAAGGCCTGTCTCCCCACGGACTGCGTGAGGTGGGGCTTGTGACTAAGCAGGATGTGAGGGAGACATTGGGTTTCATGAAAGTCTCTGGCTGCCAGGGATTCCATGTCCAGACTGCGAGAGCATAAACGTAGTTGCTTTTTTATTGTTATTTTGATGGTAGAGTAGTTAATTGTGCTGGGGTCCCAGTTCTCTGTCGCTAATTGCAGAAGATCATTGGCTGTGGCAAGGCTGGTGGACCAATGGTTACTTGATTGTAGAAAGATGGATTTTATTGCGGCCTTCATGGTGTTATCCGGAGCCGCGGTTGTTAGATAGAAATATTTTGTCAAAGCGACTAGCTCTTCTAATTTTTGTTGATTGAGATCAAATTCAAGGCGAATCAAGGTGTTTCTAGTGCAGGCTGGTAAGTGAAATATCTTTTTATACGCTACGCAATGTATTTTTCCAAGTCCTGTGCAAACCTCCCTGGGAATGCCTGTTGCGCGTAATTAAGAAACGGTAGTAGTTTTGCCCTCAATACTCTTTGAATAGCCATGGTTGTTGGGCTATCTAAGGTGGCATATAGTTTACGGATGGCATATGTGACCATTTTTCCTTTCTGCGCAGTTTTTGGAGATGTACCCGAGGGCGGCCCGTCTCGCTAAGCCAGGCCCCAAGATAGTTGTAGGTTTGTACACAGTCCAAAAACAGGGGACCCATCTTCCACTTAGCAAGTCTTTTCTTCGGGTAGTGGCCAAAAATCACTATTTTGGACTTACTTGGGTTGGTGACCAGTTTGTTTTCGGCATTGTATTCAGACAAGGAAGTAAGTGCTTTCTGGAGGCCTATTTTGGTATGGTCCAGAAGAACAAGGTCATACGCATATTGCAACAACTGGATCTTTGTATGGCCGATCTTGGGAGTGGCTAGAGATGCTCTGTGCAGTGCTTGGCCCATATCGGTGGTGTACAAGTTAAAAAGCATCGGTGCCAGGACGCATCCCTCTTTTAGCCCCGGGTCTGTGACAATTTTCTCTGTGGCAGACTCCCTGGAAAGTTTGACCCTTACCCAGGTTCGAGTATACAGCAATCTAATTGCTTGTAGTAGTGGCGAGCTGATGTTCCACCCTGCCAAATTTCGCCCCGTCGAAGGCAGCTGAGTAATCAATAAAGCAGGCGAAGAGCAGAGGGGAACGATGGGCTGCCGCTTGTTGGGCTAAGTATGACAGGGCTATGATGTTATCTACAGTGGAGCCCCCTGGTCTGAAACACATCTGGTAAAATGGCAAGAGACCTTCGATGTGGACCCAATCGACTAGTTCCTGCAAAAGTGTACTCGCATAGGCCTTACCCTCAATGTCCAACAGGGCAATCATCCGATAGTGCTTAGGGTCTGAATTTTTGCCCTTTTTTGAATATTGGTTGCAGCAATGAGCCCCTCCAGGAATCTGGGACATCCTCCAGAAGCCTGCATTCTGCATATAGCCGTGAAAGATTGGAGGACCAGAAATCTATGTCCTCCCTGAAGAGGGAGCCGGGCAGCCCGTTAGGGCCGGGCGCTCCATTTTGCCGAATCCTTTTTAGAATGGTGAGTACTACTGCCTCGCCTGGAAGTGTTAGGTCGGCCGATGCTCCGGTGGGCTCTGTAATGATGTTTTCCACTAACCTCCATGATATGGTGGTGCAGTTTGAGGAAGTGGCTTTCTGGTCGACGGTGTACAGGAATTTCACATGAGCTACCCAGGTGTCCACGTCGAGTGAGTTCTCTCTGCTGGAAGTCCCATGGATTAAGTTATTTAAATATTGCCAGAATTCTTTTGACTTGCACGGTGCTATCAGCGCGAAGATCTTTATCCATTTTGCCTCTGTGGATTCCCATTTTGATTTGCAAACCACTTGCGAGTGGGTCTTTGCTGCTGAATTCAGCTGCATTTTAGCGAACTCTGATCCAGTTTTTTGATACTGCCTTCGTTTGATGTTTAGTTGTTTAGCGCATTGCTTGATCGCTGGAACTTGACCCAGAGTGTGTGTTGGATTATTTGTAGTTATGTGAGTGGTGCTTCCTCAGAGCAATGTAGCTAGGTCATATGCAAGTTTGTCCCATTCTCCTATTAGTCCCCACTTATTGAGGCTGATCTGCCAGCCAATCCAGGTCGATTTACATGAATCAAATTTATTGATGGATGTCTGCCCCCATTTAATTCTCCTAAGGAGCCTGTGCTGTTCTTCCCCCTTGGTCACTCCAAAGGGGCAGAGGATATGCCGGTGTTCCGCTGTGATTGTTAAATGCAACAGTAAGGCGGCATGGTCACTTTCACTCCGTGAGAGCAACGCATAGTTTAGCATGTATTTTCGTAGCCGCTCACCTAATAAGATGTAATCTATAGTAGTCAGGTTGTTATAAGTGGGCGCGTAGCTTAACCATGGCTTGGACACTATAGATGAAGACTGAGTGGTTGCCAAGTTGTATGTCCGACCGAGGGCATTGAATCTTCCAGTGATCCCGGAGGAGTTGCCCTCAGATGGCTGCTCCCCTATATTGTGCGTGTTAAAGTCCCCAAGAATAATGGGTTCCATGGATGAAAATTGTGTGAGCAGGGTTTCAATCTGTGTAATCAGCCGAGTGTGCTTGTCCATGGAGCTCTGGCCATGGGGATTATAATATACGTTGGTTAGGAGTATTGGTAGTGGGCCATCCGCAGTCTTGAGGCCTTTAAGAGTGCCGGCTAGAAACATGTCAGAGGAGTTCTTTATCTCTGTGAATTGTAGTTCTAGGGCATGTTTGATGTATATGGAGATGCCCCCGTAGGGTCTCCCGAATAAATTGCATTTAGTTGCAGGTTTAAAGTATTCTGCGTAGCCTGCTAGTGGAATGGGGATGGTTGCCCATGTTTCTTGGGCGCAAATTAGGTCGGTCACTTCTAGGAATGTGATCGCCGATGAGCTTTTCAGAACCTTGTGCATCCCAGCGACGTTCCATGTCATAATGGTTAATGATTGAGAGCTTTCTGTTGTACTTCTGTGATGGCAAGACCTCTTACTCGGTGGGGGCTTGAATTTTGTCAGCCAAGTTGGAGGCAACCCAGCCCCAATAGGCCGAATTTGGGGAGGGTGGAGCACAAAAGGGGGAGAAGGTTTTGGAGGGGGAGGTGACTGTCTCCCTCCACTCGATCCATCGACTATGCACTGGATATTCATGCTTGCTCGTTCAAGGGTACCTTCTCCTCGGCGGGACTCTCTCAGTACGCAATCCGTGGGCGTGTTCTTTAAGGATGCCTGTAAGATGAACAGGTACTTCTCTTGTTCAAGCCTCCGTGGGTTGACCTACATAATGAACTGTGGCTCCAATTTTTGAAACCAACTAGGCTGCTAACATCAGTCCATACAGTGAGTGGATTACGGCTTCCCTACACACTGTGGGGCCGATTCCGATCTCGGCCGGTAGGGCTCCGAATCGGATTCGGCTTTACCGGATCCGATTCGGAGCCCTGTTTCCCGACCGAACCGTACGCGGGTCCGGCCGAGCGAGTACGATGCGAAATCGCCGACCGACTCGTCCGGGCATCCCGACCGCTCCGACCGACTCGCTCCCGGCTCGAACCGCTCCGACCGACTCGCTCGGACTCCGACTCGCACCGCGCAATGGAGACGTTTCCCGGCCGGGTAAGTGCGATGCGTGCCGCGAGCAGTCCGACCGAGCCGCGCCCGTCCGGCTCGTAAGAGCTGTCGGAGCCGTACTTTGGGGGTCCGTGTCGGACCCCCCTGTACGCGTAGCCGCGTGAGTCGCACACAGGGGGGACCCATGGGTCCCCCCTACCTGTGCGTGTACGGCGCGAATCGCTTCGCCGCGTACCCGCTGTAGGGGGCGCACTTGTCCGACTCGCACCCATTGAGTCAATGGGAGCCCGCGTACGCGTTGTACGACCGGCTCCCATTGACTTCAATGGGAGTCCGACCGACTCGAGTCCGATAACATACGGACGCATCGTACTCGTTCGGTCGGACTGCACGGGTCCGATTCGGTCGGAAATCTCTCCGGGTCCGGCTCGGTCGGAGAAATTTCCGGCCCGAATCGGAATCGACCCCTGAGTCACTAGTGTCCCACCACAGGAGGACTGTGTGGTGCGCTCAAATGGACAGCAGGAGCCTGTTGGAATTTTAACAAAGGGTCCTCTCACCGAATCCCATGCTGTTTTCAACACAACTGCTCAAAGTGTGATGGATAATACCCTGCCTGCAGTGCATGGGGAGACAGGGCCAGCATAGATTTGGCAGAAGTAGGGGTGATAACAGAGATGTAGTGAGCAAGTCAACTATGCTGGTTAAACCTGAACCCATGGTTGCTACGGTACCCTGACAGGGCGACAACTACTTTTTTGTGGGACGACTTTAGTCAAGGGCTTACAATACCCATCAAGGGACCTTGAAAAGACAAGAGTTCAGCCAATTCGAGATCTTGTAAGGAAATTTTTTTAATTCTTATGGAAAAATTACACAGAGAGTTGGAGGGATGTAGGATGGAAGGCCTGTTTTAGGGGTTGCCAATACCAGACCTGGCAGTTTTACCACTTTGTGTAGCACCGAAAAAATGCCTAGGGAATTCTGGCCCATTCACCATCTGTCATAGCCTGAAGGAAATTCCAGAAATGATTTCGTAGAGCAGAGTGATTGCTCAATCGTTTATGCCAGTATTGACTAGGCAATCAAACTGGTGAGGCAGTGGGGTATCGGTGTAGAGATCAGAAAGGCTGTATTTAGACTACTACCCATTCACCCCAATGATTTTCATTTGCTAGGCGTACATTTTTAAGGACAATTTTATACTGAAAAAGTCATGCCAAAGGGTGTTTGGTGGCCGTGCATTGTTTGAGAAAATCTGCATATTCTTGGAGTGGGTGGTAAGACGAGTGGCAGAGACAGGGCAGGTGGTAGAGTACTTGGATAACTTATTGATGGTGGGCAGAGCGACAGTAAAATGTTAATATAGCAGAATGGTGAAGATGCTGGAGTAGGTGGCAGAACAGTTTGGCATCTCAATAACACAGGAAAAGAAGGAAGCTGAGCACACGATTGACATTTCTAGGCAGAAAACTGGACTGAGCTGCAATGGTGTCACGGTTACCTGATGACCAAGTGGAGTTCCTGATCAAGCTCTTGAAAGAAATGACAAGGAAACAAAAGTTTAAATTCAGGAAACAGACACCTGAACTTTGCGTGCAGGGTGGTGGTTCCTGGCAGAGTTTGGTCGATAGATAGCATTTACGATGAGCGGACTACTAACCTCCTCCGCAGGGTGGGAGTGACAGAAAGGATGACACATGATTTACAGATGTGGGTGAAATTTCTCAAAGAGCACAATAGAGTAAGGTTATGGTTTCAGGATGACTCGGCATGGTCATTAGAAATCTTCTTGATGTGTCGGGACCTGGAGGGTTCCGACAATACTGGAATGCACAGTAGTGTGTAGAGAAATGGCCATTGGCAAGAAGAAACAAAAGAGGCAACATAGCCTGCTTGCAATTTATCCCACTAGTGGTGGCGGTGAGATTGTGGGGAAAGGAATTGAAGGACAAAAAACTGACATTCTGAGAGAGTTGGTTTTGATGTGTTTGAAGTGGAATATTCTGTTCACAGTGAGACATATAGGAGGTTTAGACAACGGGGTGGCTGATGCGATGTCTTGTTCACAGTGGGCAAGATTTCATTGTTTGATTCCCGAGGTGGACAAGAGGAGCTTGCCAGTGCCCCAGGATCTGTAGGAGATCAGATTGTGAGAGCTAAACAGCAAGTTGAAATGTCTATAGTGGAGTCAAAAGGAAGCCTTACACGCTAGGATGGACCAAGATTATGGGATCAGGGCGAGACGGAGGATCAATTTCGGGATAGGATTGAAAGAGAGGTGGATGAACATGGTACATTTTTTGGTAGGGCAGATTGAGAGAGGGTTGGCAATAGTGACGTTTGGGAGAAAATGGTGGGGATTGCATTTGATGCAAAATGTTTTTCGTGGTACAATTCATGTGAATGGGAAATGGATAGGAGGATGCTGGAGGGATGGCCAAGACCCAGATGTCATAAGGGGAGAGAGATGAGAAAACGGTCTTAGAAGAGATTTTGTAAGTTTTGGTGGCTTGCACATGCGTTTGAGAAGGTATATTGTTTCGGGTCTTACGGTAATTATTTTTCAGAGCCCTTTTAATATCTTAGTTCGTGGGAGCAAAAAGTGATGAAGGGTTGCAGGTGGATGGCGTGGTGAGGACAGACTATAGGATAGGGTGTACAATAGAATGAAGTTAAACATGTCAAAAAGGTAGAGGAACATGGCTTGACTTAGGAGGTCAGGAGAAGAAAGCATTTAATAGTAAAGCTGATGGAGCAGTTTTTGAATGTGATGGGAAGGGTGCAAAGGTGACTGTTTACACGGAAGTGCTTGAAATGGAGTGGATAGAAAGCGAGGCAGCGAGACACTCATTTGAATAGGTGTGATGACGGAGGGGTTTCGAGTGGGTTCGGGTGACAGCTGGCAGAGGGGATTAGGTAGATGGAGAAGAGATTACTTGTGGGGGTATGAGAGTTCAGGGACTGCTGAGATTACAGGAGGGTTATAATGACTGTACTTTCCTATTGCAGGTGTAGAGGACAAAAAAGGTAGGAAGACAAAGATTCAACTATACGGGCATTCTTTAGTGAAATAGGCCAGGAGAGCTTGTGGGAAGGGAATTCTAAGGATAACAGTTGATAATGGGTTTTGATCAGGCAGTAATTGCTGGTTCAGCTTAGTAGGGATGCGATGGGGCCAGTTGATTTCGACAATTTGGCAGTTGAGGGAAAAGTGGGCAAGGCCTGATGTGGTAGTTTTGCACCCAATTGAGGTCAGTTGACTTTGTTAAATGTGATTAAAATGATGAAAAAATATTTAGGTTTTCTGAGAGAAAGATGGGAGGGTACGTAGTTTTGTTGGACACAGCTTGTGCCCAGAAGGGAGTGTAGAGAATCATGGAAGCCAGCTGCAATAGACAGGGCATGGAAGGAGCCTAACAGAGACATTTCAGGCTTTGACAAAGCTAAGGGGATAATCATTATTAAACACCACAAGTTTTTATATGAATTCCTTCTGTTGTTTCAACACTACATAGTACATCTGTCATTAATAGGGAATAGATTATTTCTGGAGAAACTAAAGGAGAGGACAGGAGATTTGCTGGCATGACAAAAGAAGTTTGAAGAGGAGATAGAAAAAACACTTGAGGGGAGAGTTCTTCTGAAGGCAGTGTGAGGGCTCAAAGACTAGAGAGATGGATAAGCAGAAGAAGAGGGTGAGGAAGTAGAGCAAGAGAGAGGTAGAACAAAGAATCAAGATGAGGGCTTGGTCAAGGGGAAGTCAGGATAGACAACTGAGAAATGCTGACTATGGGAAGAGATGACCATGGGAAGGGTTAAATCATGAGGTTTGGTTAAGGTAAGGAGTTTCGGGAGGAGGGAGGTGGTAATGTTGGGGTGAGAAACTTCATAGTAGTGGGAAGAGTTAAAAATAAATGTTAGGATGATGTTTAGGGCACAATAGGATGTGCGGCTCAGCCAAAGGATGTATGAGTTAGCCCAGCTTGCTTCTAATGAAAACAGTCTTTTGCACAACATAAATGGAGTAACATAGGGGTTGAAAACATGGCTTTTTAATCAGTAGAATATCCCATTACTCTCTCCAGCAGGCAGTGCTCAGCACCAGGACACCCGAGGGTAACCGTGCACTCTAAAAGTGCAACTAACATAACATAACATAGTGATTCCACTTCCAGGGCAGAACCGGGCAAAGCGCAGAGAGCGCCTTCAGCACTTGCAAAATTAGGGAGGGAAGAAAGGAGGCATACAATGAAGCAGGCGGCCACTCTGCCACTGTAACACATCATCATGTCTCAGGCATCCATGGGAGCATTTTTCCCATTGCGCTAATTGGAAAAAGCCACCACCCTTCCTATCAGAAAAAACAAGGGATTTAGGATCAGGCAGGGCAAGGGGGTAAGGGGTTGGGTAGCCAGTCACTTGATAGTGAGCGGTGTCAGGATTGAAAGATTGGAGAGACTGATAAGTGGGAAAAAGAAGGAGAGAGACATTAGCGGAAGAGAGAGAAAGAACAGTGAATCAGTAGGAGGGCCTGGTCCAGGGGCAGTCAAGCTAGACAACTGAGAAAATGGCAAGTGTTGAGCGGAGAGCGCGTAAAGAACTTAAATCATAAGGTTTGGTTAAGATCAGAAATTTGGGGGGAATGGGGTGGGAAAGTTAAAAAAGGAAACTGTTTGGGGAGGTGGGAAGAGATAGGAGTAAATGTTAGGACATTGTTTCGGGCATAATAGCATTTGTGGCTCAGCATAAGGATGTATGGGCTAGCCCAGCTTGCTGCCAATAAAAAGCTGAAATGGAGTAACTAGCGATTCCCCTCCCAAAGTGTACATATTTAACTTTACACACAGAGACCCCAAGGTTTAGAATCAGGCACTTCAATCCAATATTAGTAATGCAGAATTTTAAGCGTTTTTTAATCAGAACAATAATGATAACAATAAAGCAATAAGGTTGTGGAGAGTTGCTACCCAACCACATTCATCTGTATACACTGAACACACTGGGGATAGATTTCACAGAGATATATATTTCTTCCTCTTGTACATCAGTGGTTAGTTGTTCGTCTCCATATGCCGCATTCAACATGTAAACAAAATATCTCCGACAATATTTTTCCAATTGATTCAAGCAGGCATATGGCTTTGTGCTGCATATCTCTCCTTGATCTCCGCCTTTTCCTGTCCAGCTTCGTATGAATTAATTATGACAGAAAACAACATTTTCTCTCCCTGTAATGGGCTTCGTTATGAGACTGGCAGCCGTAATGATTTCATTTAGCAAAACGAGAAAAAACGTTTCCGATATCAAGCTGGACACGCGACAGACAGGCATGAATATTTTATAAAAAGGATGGCAAGTAAAAGGCTGGGACTGAAGGACTTCATTCTCCAGACAAGTCAATAATGCCAGACGACCAGCCTCGCCTCATTGAATGTTTCCAAAAATACCTTGTTGTTATGGTAATGACAAACAACACATGTTAGCAAAGATCCTGAATTGCCTGTTTCATTTATTGCAATGGACACTCTTCATTCCGGGGCTGGATTCTTTGAACGTTCTTGAAATGGTTAACGTTGACTAGTGATGGTGCATTGCAAAGCTAAATGATATAGAATGCAATGGTTGTGTACATATTAAAAGTACTCTTACCGAGTTGCCTAATTTATGCGTCTACCAAATGACCTCTTTCCCACTCATCATAGCTATCACCCTCACAACTTCGATGCCACTTACACCACATGGTAAAGTCGTTATTACTAGCTATGATAAATGACAAGAGATTAATGGTCAGGACCATAGAGGTGTTTTGGTTATTCAAGGGATCCAATAAGACAAGAAAACATTGGTGATCCAGCGCGATATTAGCAAACAGCATTCGACACCAAATACTCACTTGGGCCCATACATTCATACTACGCTAATACTTACGCTGAGATGTCAGTTGTACTCTTTATCAAAATCCCTGCTACCAATTACCTTCTGATTGAAGAGTAATGACTTACCAATGAATCCTTTGCTAATTGGGAAGTTTAAAATGAGTGACATTCATTATAGTACATAATCCTGAAATAACCACTGAGTCAGGAAGTTTTAAAATGTTTATCTAAAGATTTAGCAGAGTAAAATACAGAACCACACGGTACTTAATCGCAATACCCAAGATTAAGCATAGAAATGATTATTGCTAATCAATGACGGTGTTTAAAGAAAAGGAGAAGATAGAGACAGCAGCGCAACTAAAGGTTGCATTATATTTACCTAAGTGCGAGAACCAAAACCCCTTAGCCAAGGAGTTGAAAGAATAAGACCCAGGAAGGATGAAGAGCAAAGACCTCCTCCAGGATCAGGACAGGACCGGTGACCTCTCTACAACGACGCCTGCGTCGTTCCCCTCTCTGATACTCTGCTTCTCCTCGATTCTCCCGTGTCTCCCTTCTAATGGACTCCGCCGCCCCCTCCTCAGAACCTCTTCTGGACTGGAATTCAGTCAGCAACCGATCAGCTTGGCAGTCTGGAGCTAAGAGCGCTCTGGCAGCATGGACGCCTGTTCTTGTGAACGCATGCTCTCATGGAATCTTGCTCTTCTGTGCTTCAAGACTTCCGACTCTGACTCTTAATTAACTAATTCTATATCTATTATACCCTTCTACGCCCATGTACCTCCCCTTAATGTTGCTAAAATATGGGACCACTACTTCTGATTGGACAGGGACAGGGGTGGATTCTCGCACCATATCAATTTGGCTTAAATTGTAAAGCCTATTGTCTTTACGTTCCCACCCCTTCAAATTAATACATTCGCTTTATTTCCCACCCGTCTCATGACAAATGTAAACCAATTTTCATAGACAATGTGTCAATATGCAACAGGAAGGCCAAAATACAGCATCTTCGGCCATCGGGTCACGGCCTTGGACTTCGTCCAGGTTGACTTCATTTGGCAGACACACAGGACACATGCGCAGAACCAGTTGCCTCTCGAGTTTCAGAACACCAACCCAGGCCCAAGTTTACGAACTAATAAAAGTGCAAGAAGAAAATATTAGAATCACAAATAAAATGTTTCACTGTATACCCACTTTTTCTATTCTATTCCCATTTAATTATATATTCTTACCCGCGTTAGTAGCGTTAGGAAATGACAATTTAGTAATGACATGAGAGCAAGCTGAAGCATGTGAAAACATTAAACAGCCATTTTAATGCACACTGCGCAGAAGCAGAAGTTTCCCACCAAGCAAAGAAAGACGTCACACCATGTGATATGGTTGCGACATGCGCATTGAGCTTTCCCGCGCATAGCGGCCATTTTGAATTACAAGCAAGCGTTATTCATTAGTAAAACACATAGGCAAGCATCCCTTTCTTTTGTGTCGTGAATGCAAAGGTTAGTATTAACAATACAAGTTTAATAAATTAATACTGTGAGGAGGATTGAATACAAGCAAGTTTCATTTATGAAACCTTGCTCCATCAATCCCCTCTCTGATGGCGTTTCTGAGCCATCAAAAACATTACCCTCAATCAGATGCCAACTTTTAGCAAATTACTTCATTCTCATCTTTACTCTTTCTATTTTTACAATCTCCTTTTAATTTCTTGTATAATTCACTTCTCCATTCTTCAAGTTCGATTTCATCTACCTTTCGTTTCTTTCCTCTTCCTGTCACCTTATACGTTCCATTCCTTTTACAGCATTTGCACCATATTGTTACTACCAATATTATTATTGCTATCTCTGCTAAGGGTACTAATATTTGACCTATAAGTCCTTTCCCTATATTAGCAAACCAGGTTCCAATTGACGAGATACTATTTGTCAATCTTTCCCATACACTATCAACTTCCAGTGGTTTAAGTTCTTTCTCAAGTTTAGTTATATTCTGTATATACATTCCAATTTCTGCACTCTTATCAGGAATATAAGTGCAACAATGTTTCGTCTTCAATAATCTACAGACTCCGCCCTCTTTTGCCAATATAATATCAAGAGCAAGTCGATTTTGCATCACCATAGATCTAATCGCAACCATTTCCGCATTAATCATTAGAAAACCTCCTGCAGTATCTGTTGATAAACGATCAACTACTGTAGACAATTTACATATTTTCCTTGAGTTCAGAATTATTCCCACTGAAGGTATCAATGCACCAAATATATCACCTACAATTTCTGAAAAACTAGCTCTTTTACTACGTATTAATTCGTTATTGTTTTCATTGCTCTCAGTGTTTCTTTTTACGTGGTATATCTTTGGAAATACTATTCCAAAATAACAACTTCCATACCACCGTGCAGGAAGCCTAAAGTAAGCCTTATTCCCACACATAATAAATTCCAGGAAAAACTGAATCTGTTCCTCCTTTGAGTCCCCAACCTCCAAGAATTAAAAAATTGTGTTCACATTCACTGGTACCGATGAAAACATTGTTATAATCAGTCTTTAACCTATGAAGACAAATTTTTCCTGTCTTTACGAAATCCAGAGCCATAGCAGCTTGAGCCTTGCCAGGTGTGTAACTCCCTTCTTTCTCAGCCCAAGGTGGTAAATGAGCCTTATGCTCAGAAGCTTTCTTTTGAAAATCTTGTCTTCTATCTTCTACTAAATTCAAAAATATCTTTTCTTCTTCAAGTAAAGAACATGTTAGATTGTGTCTATGTGCATGTGTTATGTCTATTGATTTCATTGTTAAGAAAAAATCTCCCATAAACTGTGCGTCTTGACTACTAAGCACTGGGTTCATACTCTTGCGAATCGGAACCTCAGAAAATATCACATCTAAGTTTGAATAATAATACTGAAGTCTCCCTGTTCTATAAAATAAACTAGACAAAACACTACATGATATGCCATATGTCAGTGGTAAGTGATGATATGTTAATCCTTCTGCTACTGATTCAGGTAACTTCATACAGACATAACAATTACTAACTTCCATTGTGTCTACATATTGAAACAATAACTTTGTGAAAACGTTTAAACTAGTGTCGTTGTCAGCTACTTCATGATGAATTTCTGGTTCACTTTCTGCCATTAGTTCTACTCTATTGCCCTTCATGTTTGCTGTCCTCTCCTTAGTTTCATTATTAATCTTTTTATCTATTATCATAAGGTAAGGAACTGCTACAATCAGGACTAACCATACTATAAGCACCATCACTAGACTACATGTGCATAATGCACAGCATCTTCTACAACATTTCTGTTTTGGTCTCACAGCAACTCTATTGTCAGGCATTTTTCGACAAGGAAGATTGCTCTTCTTATCTTTTCTTCTTTTCTTTAGCTTATTCTTTTGCTTAGTCAGGGTGGTCTTGTTTCTTCTTCGTACGTCAATTCTGCACTTGTTCCTTCGCCACCACTGTCACTTGACTCTGAGCTTTCAAAATCTTCAAGAATGATATAAGTCCAGTCAGGACCCTTGAATTTGTTATTCACAAGTTTCAGTCTTTTGCTTCTTCTTTTCGCAGTTTTATTTTCTTGTTCGGTTTGACTTGATACTTCAGGTACTTGATCTGGATCTTCACTTCTGGTTGTTATGTGGTACTTTACTCTTTCAATGACACTCGGCCAACGATCTCCTTTTCTTGTTTTCTTTGTTGGCACTGTCTCTTTATCTTTGTTTTCAGAAATCTTTTTAATTTCTCTGCTTACCACTGTTTCGTGTTCTTCAATTACTGTGTTTCTTGTTTGCTCCTTTTCAGGTCTAATTGGTTTCTCTGTAACAGCTCCACTGTGAGTTTCCAATAACTGACCTTGTTCTTTATTTATTTCTTCAAGTTCATGTTTTTCAAGGTTTTCTTCTTCTGTGTACTCTTCTTGATCTAACTTGTTCTGATCAGGGCTTATTGCACTGTGAACTTCTGCAGCCTGACCGGATTCTTCTTCCTGTCTGTCCCTGTTCAAAGTCTATTAGGTCTTCACTGTTTTGAGTCCAGTTTCCTTTCCCTATCTGACCTTGTTCAGGATTTCTTATTGTCTTTTCTTCTTTTTCCTGAACTGCTTCTTCTTCACCTATCTGATCTTCTTCAATTTCTTCCAATTTCGCTTGACTTCTTGTTCTGTGGTATATTTCAGGAACTTCTACCACTGGTATCCAATCCTGACTTGTGCTCGGTTGTTCTTCTTCAGCTTCTCTGGAATCTCGAACTTGAGATTCTACAGCTGGGCAACCTTCAGCCTCTTCAGTGATTGGCGTTGTCTGAGGATTCTCTTCCTCTGGATCTGGTACTCTCTTGGTGTGACTTACATGAATCCAATTAGGAAATCCGGCACACTTCACTGCTGTATTCGTTGTCAGTATGACTTGACACGGTCTGCCCCATCTAGGTGATAGACACGTTTCTCTGGTGTGATTCTTCACTACCACCCAGTCACCAGGATTCAGATCATGTTCTTGCTCGGGCTGCCTGGAAACTGCGTCTTCTCCAACCTGATGAGAGACAGAACGCACTAGGTCAGCCAATCCTTTGCAATAGTCCAGAACCATATCATCAGATATATTCACCAGTTTGTTTGTGGGAACATGTGTTTGTCTCATTGCTCTTCCCATCATTATTTCATGTGGGCTCAATCCTGTGGTTCTGTCAGGTATACTTCTGAGTCCCATTAAAGCGAGTGGCAATGCATCTGGCCACTCTAATGATGTTGATGCACACATTTTTCCCAGTCTTGACTTTATAGTGCCATTCAATTGTTCAACCACTTCAGAAGCTTCTGGACAATATGCACAGTGCAGTTTCTGTTGGATTTGGAATGCTTCACAGATTATTTGAATCACTTCGCTGTTAAAATGTTTTCCTCTATCTGATTCCAAAGTTACTGGAAAACCAAACCTAGGAATGAGCTCTCGTAGCAACAGTTTTGCAACTGTAATGCTGTCATTTCTCCTAGTAGGGTAAGCCTCCACCCACTTTGAAAACAGACACACTATGACTAGTACATATTTCAGCCCTCTACATGGTGGTAACTGTATGAAATCAAACTGAAGTCTCATAAATAGACCCTCTGCCTTTCCAATTTTCCCAAATCCAATTACTGTCTTCCTCCCCGGATTATGCATCTGGCAAGTTAGACATCTCTGGCAAAGACTCTCTGCAACAGCTCTGAATTTGGGATTGTACCAATTTTGTCTGAACAGCCTAATCATTGCATCTCTCCCTATGTGTGTGTCTCCATGATGCATTCTAGCCATTTGTGAGAGTAAACAGTCTGGCATGACTGGTCTGCCATCAGCACTGATCCACACTTCATCATCTCCTCTTTGGGAACAACCCACTTTGATCCACAAATTCTTCTCACTTTCATCAACCTCATCTTGCAATTTCTTGACGTCATTCCAAGTTACAGGTGGCATATACAGCATAAGTTGGCAGCTGATTCCCATTCTTTCCACCCTCTTATTGACTGACATTCTGGTTTTGGCACAATGTTGAGCCACCAGATCTGCATATCTGTTGCCGACTACCACCCAGTCATCTCCTGACTGGTGTGCAGCACATTTCACCACAGCCAATTCTTTTGGTGATTGTATTGCCTCTAGCAATTCCCTTACAAATTGCCCATTTTTAATGGGGGATCCTGAAGAAGTCATGAAATCCCTCTGCATCCATAGTTGGCCAAAATCGTGCACAACCCCGTAACCATATTGGCTATCTGTAAATATGGTCACTCTCTGATTCCTCCCAATTTTGCATGCTTTTATCAATGCAATCAATTCAGTTACTTGTGCAGATTTTACTCCTGGTAAATAAGATGCTTCAACTATTCCAGTTAATTCACATACCGCATAGGCAGCAGTTAGTTTACCATCTTCATGTCTTTGACATGAACCATCAACAAATAGCTCCCTGTCTGGCTTTTTAAGAGGCTGTTCCTCTATATCTGGGCGTGGTTTTGTGCATAATTCTGTAATTTGTATACAATCATGTTCATCGTCTTCATCATCTTTGATTCTCTCATGATATGGGTCTGGTAGTAAGGTTGCTGGATTTATTATAGTACACCTTACCATGTTCACATTTTCAGCACCCATTATGATTCTTTCGTATTTAGTCAGCCGACTAGGAGTAAGATGCTGAGTTCGGGTTCTTGTCAACAGAATGACAACTGCATGTGGAACATATACTTTTACAGGGTGTCCCATCACAATTGACTCACTTTGTTCAATGCTCAAACAAGTAGCCGCCACTGCTTTTAGGCATCCTGGCAACGCGGCTGCTACTGGGTCCAATGTAGCAGAAAAATATGCTATAGGACGTCTTTCTAGTCCATGTCTTTGAGTTAGGACAGAAAGTGCACAATTTTCTCTCTCATGACAGAACAATGCAAATTCTCTTTTATAATCAGGCATGCCTAAGGCAGGTGCTGAACATAGGGCATTTCTCAATTTTACAAAGGCTTCTACACTTTCATCCTCCCACTCCACAGGGTCCTTTGCTTTCTTTTTTGTCATGTTAATTAAGGGCTTAGCTAACATGGAAAATCTTGGTATCCATTGTCGACAGTAACCTACTATTCCTAGGAACATTCTCACTTGTCTTTGTGTTACAGGCATTTGCATTTTCTTTATTAAAGCTACTCTTTCAGCTGTTACTCTTCTTTTTCCTCTCTCAATTTGGTGTCCCAGATACTTAACAGCTGTTGTACAGAACTGCAACTTTTCAGGTGAGACTTTATGTCCTTCTTCTGCCAAAAGATTTAACAATGCTATGGAATCAACAACACAGTCCTCTCTGGTATTCGATGCCACCAATAAGTCGTCGATATATTGGACTAAGACTGAGCTTCCTGGCATCACTAGTTTTTCAAGGCACTTTTTCAGTATCTGGTTGAAAATAGAAGGACTTTCTGTGTACCCCTGAGGAACACGATTCCACACATAAACTTTGTTCTCAAATTTAAATGAGAAAAGATACCGGCTGTCTGGATGTAATGGTATTGAAAAGAACGCTTGACACAAATCAATTACTGTGAACCATCCTGCACTCCACGGAATCTGGTATAGAATTACTGCAGGATTTGGTACTATGGGACAACATGGTTCTACAATCTTATTTATTTTCCTCAGGTCCTGAACAATCCTACATTTTCAACTAGGTTTCTTTAATCCCATTATTGGTGAATTACATGGGCTACTCATTACTTCTTTTAGTATGTTTTGTTCTACCATTCGATGTATTTCTTCAATGACTCCTGCTTTTACTTCTGCACTCATTTTGTACTGTCTGGTATTTGGGAAAATTGCACCTTCCTTTACAGTAATTTTAACTGGATCTATTTTAGCCATAAGTCCTACTTCTTTTCCGGTGAAATCCCATACTATGGGGTTTACTGTATCTTTTAATCCTTCTGGCAACTCATCTTTTGTTATTAACGAAAACATCTCGTCTACTTCTGTACCTTGTTTTGCAATCATAATTTTATATACATGATCTTCATCTGGTGTCTGAACTGCCACACCATCCGGTGTGCAGAAAATTGTACAATTCATCTTGCACAACAAATCCCTACCTAATAAGTTTACTGGACTAGAATCACACACTACAAATTGATGCATTTCTCTGAAATTTCCGATTTTAACTTCCATGGGTTCAGTAAGAGGTGTTCTAATCCGCTGATTAGCTACCCCCACTACTTGGATATTTTCACCAGAGAGAGGAAGGTCTGGAATGTCTGCTGTTCTCACAGTAGACCGGGTAGCACCAGTGTCCAAAAGGAAAGTAATATTATTACCTTTCACATTCCCTTCAACATATGGACCTGACTGATCTACCTGTAAGGATGCGCCAAGTATGCACTCCTTCTTCCCCTCTCCTAGGCACCGTCATGGACTGAATTGACAGAAATCGTCCTGCAAAAGAAATTGTGATGTCATATAATCATTCTTACCACTTCCTCCTTGATATCCGATGTCTGCACCATGCTTTGCTCTGCTTACATTACCCTGAATAGGTGCAGGTGGCAACTGACTCTGAGGATTTACACCCTGCTGTGAGTCATTCTGCATCTGTGGATTTAAATTTTGATTTGGGCCATTATTATTCCGTATCTTTTTGCATTCATTCTTCCAATGCCCCAATTTTCCGCATCCATGACTCTACATTTTCCACCATTCCCAGTATCACCATTCGTTCCAGAATCTTTTCCTTGATTTTCACTCGGATTTTCCAAATTAATTCCCTGTTTCTCAGCCATTTTCACCTGTGCCCACATCACTTTTTCCTGCAATTTCTTATGTCTATCCTCAATATCGTCTCCACAATATTTCGCATATTTCAAAATTTCGTCGATAGGTTTCCCTTGCCAACACAACATGTGCTGCTTAATCATCTGACACATTTCTGGCTTTAGACCGTAAACAAATCGATACACAAACTGACTCATGTTCTTGTCTCCAATGTCCTCAAATCCACTATACTGTTTAAATACCTGCAATAGACGCTCATAGTAAGAATGTACTGATTCATTAGCTTCTTGGGTAGTTCGATCTATTTTTACCCAATACGTTTCTTTCGGGGTATTTTCCCTTTCAGGTATGTTATCACTTGCTGATACTTTTTCATCACATCATTTGACGGGGCACCTGTTTTCGGATCTCTAGGATATTCATCACTAGGCCAATCAACTGTAATTTTACAATCTGTCCACAAATCGGCAGGTACCACTATGTCAAACAAACCATACAAATCCTTCAACAATACCTTTGACACCTTTACAAACCTGTCAACCTGCTTGTACCATTCAATTGGTTTTTCTCTCAACTTTGGAAAATCATTCGTAAATGACAAAATATCCTGTCTGCTCCATGGGACATGTACATATCCTCCTCCCGCAACTTCTCGCATCGGATACATTTGGTCTGCTTTCCCTGTTTCCTTCATCACATATTCAGATGCTGTTCTACTTGTTCGTGCTTCTTCCTTTTTCTTGGCCCACCTAGTTTTCCATTTATCTAGGTCTCCCCATTTTTGCAAAACTAACATTAATTCTCTTATTTGTAATCTTCTTCCAGAGGCATACATATTTTCTAAATCTTTGTCTGAAAATTCTGCTCTATAGGGTTTCTGTAGTACCTTTGATCTCCCTATTTCTATTCCCATCTGTAGTGCTAAATTGGATAATTTTTCATGGAATATCCTTACATTTCTGGTGATACTCCTACACAAGAACAATAATTCTTCTTCATCATAGGTATTTAAGCGTTCTAGTCCTACATTTCCTGCTATTATTTCTTCTAATTCGACTTTCAATTTATGAATGTCCATTATTTTCGGAGGTGTGCACTGTTTAACTGACCCTTGCACCCATTTTTCTAGATCTTCAGGTGTTACTATGGTAGCACTTTTTGCTCCCGATGAAGTTACTAAACTTACATCTTTTGAACATCCAGGTACATCTTTTCTGGGAGTGCTATTTACAGAACCTCGAATAGGCAAGTCCATGAGTGATATTGTGGATTCACAGTCACTAAATTGATCCTCAATTATAACTGGAGCTTCAGGTTTGGAATTATTCACAGCAGTAGGTGTAAGTATCGGTGGAGGACAGCTTCCCTGAGTACCATATAATGGAACTACTGGACCAATTGTTACTGGTATGGTCAAAGAATCAGGGTGTACTTTTATCTGAGTTATTTTCTGTATTAATTCTGCTCTGGTCTTTTCTAGGGCTTCTTTTTCTTTGTCATGAAGTATTCTACTCGTGGTGAATTCATGCATTACCTGTGGCACTAATGGAGTTTTTGGTGGTGCACTTGGGGTGCATCCACTTGTCCCTTCCTGATATGGTGGGGATTTCTTAACATTTCCTCCATAAATTCGTCTTCAGACTCCTCATTTCTCATTAAATGTTTTGTCTTTTCTGTGCACTTACTTCCTAATTTCTCCTCTGCTGAGAACAATGGATATAATCCTTCTGTAATCATTGCCCTTCTCCATTGTTTCATCTGACCATTCCTAGACTCATGTAGGTATCTGGGGAAAAATCCTGGATAACTCCTATTACTTCTAGATCGGTCCCGCTCAAATGCCTCGGTTTCCCATTCCTCTAGAGCTTCGTACTGAGTTAATCTAGGTCTGGGTTCTAAGTCATTCATCCTCAATCTTAAGTTTTGTAGAATTCGCCCATTGAACGTGCCATTCTCGGGAAATGCTAGTATTCCATCATTTTTGGTATATTCTATCCAATTCTCCATCCATACACAAGTATGATAACCTCTCTCCATCATCATGAATGAAGCGGGCGTTTTAGCTGGTGGAATAATAATTCCTTCTCTAGTTTTGAGTGGTTTATCCTTTTTAAAATAGTTCTTAATCTTTTGCAGAAAGGACATTTTTCTCTTCTCTCCGTACATTCTATCTAATCTTCGGTGTACAAAATTGAATTCTGCAAAACCTAGGAATCTCCTATCCGGACGAGTTCCTGTTAAAGTCGGATCGCGTTTTAACATGCAATCTTTATCCACTAAGATTTTAGCTTCTAAAATATCAACCAATCAAATCTCTGCTAACTTTTATTTCTGAACCAATCCTTGTGCGGCCTTTTGGTGACGTTTATCTGTAAACCCCTCCTTTACAATCTGCTCTTTTCTGTCCTTGCTGGTTTAACCAATCCCAGTGCGGCACCTATGACGTCAGTACTACTCCTGACTACTTTCCCTCCTTTACAAGGGTTTTTCCACACCCGCTGATTCAACCAATCTCAGCGCGGCGTTTAGTGACGTCAGCTCCCTCTCCGGCAACTGACCCTCCCTTTACAAAAATTTACGCAAACTTATTTTCTCTACAATTCTTAATTTCAGTAACAACATAAAACATTCGCTATCGTGCCAGTTTCTCTAAATTCGAAAAAGATAGTTTCTCTCACATTTAGTAAAACTCTTTCCGTTTACTAACATACACTACGAGTAAAACCCTTCCGTTTACTCTTCACACAAGCTCCAGGAGTACCTGTTACTTCTTCAATGTTACCCTTTCTAGGTGATATAACATCAAATTTTCACCAGCGTACTCTTTTGCTATTACTCACACGCATAGATTCCCTAACCAGTACTGATAGTCCTGCTTAACTTTTCAGTACTATTTCTGCCTGACAGATAACCTCACTGCAGTATGGCTTCCATTTACCAACCGCTATTCAATTTTCCCTGGGGATTCTGGACAACATAAAACAAACTTTGAATACACGGATGTTAGTTCATAAAAAATAAAATTCTCATTACCCAATTAACAAAGAGTAACCATCCTCTGCTTACCAGAAAACTGATCCAGCGCGATATTAGCAAACAACATTCGACACCAAATACTCACTTGGGCCCATACATTCATACTACGCTAATACTTACGCTGAGATGTCAGTTGTACTCTTTATCAAAATCCCTGCTACCAATTACCTTCTGATTGAAGAGTAATGACTTACCAATGAATCCTTTGCTAATTGGGAAGTTTAAAATGAGTGACATTCATTATAGTACATAATCCTGAAATAATCACTGAGTCAGGAAGTTTTAAAATGTTTATCTAAAGCTTTAGCAGAGTAAAATACAGAACCACACGGTACTTAATCGCAATACCCAAGATTAAGCATAGAAATGATTATTGCTAATCAATGACGGTGTTTAAAGAAAAGGAGAAGATAGAGACAGCAGCGCAACTAAAGGTTGCATTATATTTACCTAAGTGCGAGAACCAAAACCCCTTAGCCAAGGAGTTGAAAGAATAAGACCCAGGAAGGATGAAGAGCAAAGACCTCCTCCAGGATCAGGACAGGACCGGTGACCTCTCTACAACGACGCCTGCGTCGTTCCCCTCTCTGATACTCGGCTTCTCCTCGATTCTCCCGTGTCTCCCTTCTAATGGACTCCGCTGCCCCCTCCTCAGAACCTCTTCTGGACAGGAATTCAGTCAGCAACCGATCAGCTTGGCAGTCTGGAGCTAAGAGCGCTCTGGCAGCATGGACGCCTGTTCTTCGTGAACGCATGCTCTCATGGAATCTTGCTCTCCTGTGCTTCAAGACTTCCGACTCTGACTCTTAATTAACTAATTCTATATCTATTATACCCTTCTACGCCCATGTACCTCCCCTTAATGTTGCTAAAATATGGGACCACTACTTCTGATTGGACAGGGACAGGGGGTGGATTCTCGCACCATATCAATTTGGCTTAAATTGTAAAGCCTATTGTCTTTACGTTCCCACCCCTTCAAATTAATACATTCGCTTTATTTCCCACCCGTCTCATGACAAATGTAAACCAATTTTCATAGACAATGTGTCAATATGCAACAGGAAGGCCAAAATACAGCATCTTCGGCCATCGGGTCACGGCCTTGGACTTCGTCCAGGTTGACTTCATTTGGCAGACACACAGGACACATGCGCAGAACCAGTTGCCTCTCGAGTTTCAGAACACCAACCCAGGCCCAAGTTTACGAACTAATAAAAGTGCAAGAAGAAAATATTAGAATCACAAATAAAATGTTTCACTGTATACCCACTTTTTCTATTCTATTCCCATTTAATTATATATTCTAACCCGCGTTAGTAGCGTTAGGAAACGACAATTTAGTAATGACATGAGAGCAAGCTGAAGCATGTGAAAACATTAAACAGCCATTTTAATGCACACTGCGCAGAAGCAGAAGTTTCCCACCAAGCAAAGAAAGACGTCACACCATGTGATATGGTTGCGACATGCGCATTGAGCTTTCCCGCGCATAGCGGCCATTTTGAATTACAAACAAGCGTTATTCATTAGTAAAACACATAGGCAAGCATCCCTTTCTTTTGTGTCGTGAATGCCAAGGTTAGTATTAACAATACAAGTTTAATAAATTAATACTGTGAGGAGGATTGAATACAAGCAAGTTTCATTTATGAAACCTTGCTCCATCATTGGTTTCACTTGTTGATGCACTTTTCCACATACGCCATGCAGGTGTGGAATCCATTTTATTTCAGGTTCCATTTCGTGACACTCAATAGGAGAAGCCTGCAGAAGGTGCACTGGCCGTTGGCCTTTAAGTGAACTTAACTGTCTGGACTTTTGCTGTAACCCAAGGCTTTGAGAAATGACCAGGTCACAAGTGTATGTGACAAGCTGTTACTATGCTTCTCTTGCTTATTTCATACATTAATGCCCATGTATATATAGCGATGGGCCTTATTCTAATTAATGATTGGATAAATGAGTGGAAAACCTCTGTTGTTTCACCCAGCAACTGGCTCTCATTGGCAATGTATTATTTGTTGAACATCTCTGTAACATCGCTATAATCTAAAAAAAACATACAACTTCTGTATTTGGAGTCGGTCCACACTGTCACCTGGCTCCGCGCAGCTGATGACTAATACGATACGATAGAAATATACCCGCCTCATGTCTTTGTGGATTATAGACTTCCACATATTTGGTGAAGGATCTGGACTTGGCTGTGCCGGAGAAACCTAGCACCGAACAAGGCCTCGCATTGATGATAGTGGACGGCTGGTGGCTATCTTTGGCACCACACTGAAGGACTTGGCTTCCTCAGATATTTCTGGCTGCTCTCTGCCTCACCACAGATTAGTTTCCGGCATCACGCTTTCATTGTTTCCCGTTGTTTAAAATAGCAGTTTGATTCTAACTGTAACTTTACATAAGGATCCTTTCTTTTCAGTTCCTGTTTTGTTTTGTGTAAATATTGCAGGGGTTGATTTATTGAAGTGGTAATGTGATCTCACAAAGCCTCTCTTACTGTTTTACACGCTGCTGCAACAGGGTGCCGATGTATATATGTGAAGTGGCCACGTAGTTCCTATTTTTACGTTGCCCACTGTATATAGTTCGTCACCACATAGAGGAATGCAGGCATGTTTCAATAAACAGGGCACCAGGTTGTATGTATATATATATATATGTTTATGTGGTGACAAGAGAGGGGCATATACTTTAGCAAGTTGGAGGGCATCCAGTTGTAGATAAGTTATGTGGTCACATGAGGGGGTATAAAACAGCAACATACTTTGATGGAAAAGCATACGTTTATGATTATGATATAGAAATGATTCATGTGAGTTGCGCAGGTCAGAAAGTGCGTCGTTGAAACAGCGCAGGGCAAGAGGATCCACTGACAGTGCACTGACTAGGCCTCACATTGTACCCAGTTGTAGAAAAATATGTTTTGCGAGCAGTGTTCAAAGGGTTTTGTGTTAAGGGTGCCAAATGTGTAACTAGGATGTATGACGGAACCCCAAAGGCATTTTCCCCGCACGCCTTTACCACGCAGTCAGTACCCCACAGGCGACGTTACAATGCGTCACATTAGCACGCAAGTTGTTACAACGACTTGTTGTAGGGGGCACTGGACTTTGGAATAGTATAAATTACTATTCCAACTCCAGTCTATGCAACAGTGTGTAAGGTTTTGGACTTAAAAATCCTACAGCAGTCCAACAACGCACCCCCTACAGCAAGTCGTTGTAACAACATGCATGCTAAAGTAATGTGTGGTAATGTCGCATGCAGGGTGCCAACCTTGTTGTAAAGCCTGCGTGGTAAATTATGTTTCCCGTGTAAATATGGTTAAAGTGGGACACAGATAAGGTTTGAATATACAAGGAGTTTAAGACTTCTGAATGGCCAACATAGGTGTGTGGTTGTACGTACAGACAATGCACAGTTAAATTTGAATTGACTGTTATACAGTTATTGATTTGTGACTATTGTATGGACTGATTTTATACATTTATTAAAGAGGTGGAGGTGGTGCTTGGGTGGGATAGGAGCACCAGTTTAGGGAAAGTTTTAGAATATATGTGTATGAAACAGTTGGGTGAACAGAGGTCCATCATTCTATGTGTTGGTTGCTGATGTAACAGAGTGATTTTCGAATGTTTCTAAGGGCGTGTTCAGCAATGCACTAAGGGTGGGACAAGTCACTGACTATACAAGCCTTCTTTCCAACCTGTCTTCTGTTGCCCTGCCTCATTTTTGTGTGGCAAGGATGTGAATCCCTTTTTGAGATCGCACAACTCTAGCACCTATTTTTCCTTTTCTGCTGCAAGGCTGTGGGTCTTTTCAAAGGCCAGACACCTCTAGTGCCTGTTCTTTTACCTTACATGATTATTTGTCTAATTGGAGACTTGACGAATCAGTCTGCTTCAACTGTTAGCGATATCCTGCTCATGCTTGAATAATTTGAAAGTTGTGTTAATGCTTACTGAGTGCTTCTCCCAGTTTTTGAATTGCTGTATTTGGGATTCCTTTGGAATGGATAACCCAGGGAGTAGAGCACCTGTGCCTTTGGAACGATCCGGAGTGCGGTGACTTATACCATCACCACTCCTAATCAATCAGTATAATTTATTCCAGGAGCTGAAAAAGGCTCACTATAATAATAAAAGGGACAAGAATGAGATTGTATAACCTCTTCCCATACAAACGCTTGCCAGTAAGGTAACAAATGAATGTGCAGAACTGTTAGATAAATTAACTGAATTACAATTTGAAATTTTGCAATGGCCCCCATATGTGGGTTCCCAAGACCAGCTAGCTGAATTGTTGCTCCTAACAGGTGACTGTGCAGACGAAGACTCTTCTCTTTTCTATGGTCTCTAAGACCACTACATTAGAGTCTTGGGCGTGTTGTTAGAAGGTAGCCTAAGAGACCAGAACATGGCTGATAAGTATCACTTGTCGTCTAATCTGTTTCATTTTACTGCTAGCCAGTTGTACACATGGGATCTGTCAAAAATACTGTCTCATCTTGAACAGGTTGTAGCCCAAATACAAATGTTTCGAAAAGCTATTCAAGACCTTAATGGCCTGATACTTCATTTACAAATATAAAAATTAATACCTCCTGGCACGTTTGTATCAGATTTGAAAGATTAAAAAACAGAAAGTGAATTTACATGCCCGAAGAGCTTTCCTTGCCTCAGTTCTTAATGGAGAAGATTTCTATTTTCCATATCAAGAATGTTAGGACATTTAGGGTTTGCATAATGCATTTGCATTCCTGTTAAAAATTCTATAAAGTTATTGGAATGTGTTTCAAGCTTCAGCTGCATTGGTGGTACTTTTGCTATTTTGTTTTTTCCTGCTGAGCTTCAAGGCATGGGGAAGGAGTAAATGTAATGATGTGTTATGTTATGTTATATATGGTTTATAAAGCGTGGTTATACCCAAATGTGTCTTGGCGCTAGTATTCTGGAAAACATGACAAAGTCAGGGCCGGACTGGCTACCGGGTGTTTTGGTGTGCTGCCAAGCTGGGGGCTGATTTCACTGCGGTGGGGGCTGATTTCGTTGATGGGGACCTGTGTGTGCTTTTAAATAAACATTGCAAAATGAATGGTTTTTAGCACACGCAGGACCCCATCAACGAAATCAGTCCCCAGCTCGGCAGCACACTAAAACGCCCGGTAGCCAGTCCGGCCCTGGACAAAGTAATTACTGAAATGTATCTCTGCGAGATAGGATTCAACAGATGTCCAAGTTATCGATTATATATTTGTGAAAACCCAGGTTTTTAAGGTTGTTCCTCAACTTTAACAGATTAGGTTGATTTCTCAGATCAAATGGTAAGGCATTCCACCACCTAGATGCGAGAAGATGAAAACATCTACCTCCCCAATTGTATTTTGTAATTCTGGGGACTGATACTTTTTTTGCTGAGCTGGAACGTAAGGCACGGTCGGGGGAGTACCATTTGAAGATCTCTTGAAAGAAGGTAGGACCTTTATGATAAAGACCTTTATGCGCCCAACAGAGCGCTTTAAACTGTATCTGAGATTTGATTGGAAGCCAATGAAGATTTTTAATAGAAGTGGAGACTGAGCAAAATTTGGGGAGGTTTAGAAGCACTGTTGCTGCAGCATTTTGTAGCGCCTAGAGCTTGTGTGGCACTTGTAATACTCGACACAGTGTTCACGAACTGTGCTTTATTTAAGAAATGAAAAAATAAAACAGTTCCTACTTCAAGATGTGCAAATGTGGTACTACAATTAAGCAATAACTCACCTACTACTGATAGTAAGGGTACCAAGTGTGAGTCCCCCTTACCCCTCCTGTTCTCTGTTCTAACAGTCTGAAAGAGTCTAATCACATGACAGCCACAGACCGTGGCGAAAGAGCCAATGCTGGTGACCCTTGCCCTACCCGTATCTTTCTTAAAAGAACATTTGAGTTTCACAACATCACACTTGAAGATAAGGGGCAGTGGAACCTGACACTAGTGATGCCTACCATGCCCCTTTAACCTTACTGTAACTATTCAGTCTGTGGCACAGAAGGAAGTACATGAGAATGATCAAAGCTATTGAAAAGAAGGCTGATAGAATGGTGAGATAATTTCACTAAGTAAGCAAGGTACAGAAGAACATTAATAAGACGCAATCATGTGTTCCAACCATATTTGCTATATACACCTGTCACATTTGCTTTCTTCTAACCTTTGGGGTTACCCTTTGTTCAATGACTGTTTTTGATTGCTAGGAGTTCCCTAATGATATATGGAATGAAAGATCTCTAGCATTTTTATAGGAAGATGGTACCATTGATTATGCTGTTTATTTAGTTCACTATGGTAGAAAGCAAGCATTTCACAATGCTTTCCCTTTACTTTCTACTGATCATACAGATTTATGACACATTAAGTTCTATTTAGGGAACGGCACACAGGGTAAACTTGTGCAGGATATGTTTCACAGCGATTGTCTTGTAAGACCAACAGGCTTGTATTTATAAGGGAATGAGAGTAAGGCAGGTGATATTTAAGATTTCTTATTGAAGTTTGAGAAAGAGTTGTGGATCTTAATTGCAAAATTAATGGACAGTTTACCAACGCACAGTGAATGTCAATAGCATGAGAAGAGGGTTGGAGCATTGTTGAAGAGAAAGAGTTTTGTGCATGGGACACAAGCAGCAGGTACCAGCGGTGGGGCGGTGGGGCCCGGTAAGGGGGGATTTAGAGGGACGATGCAGAGGGAAAATTAAATAGATAATTAATTTTCCCTCTGCATTGTCCCTCGAAATCCCCCCTTACCTGGCCCCACCGCCCCACCGATGTTACATGCATGGACCACGGCTGGACACAAGGCTAGGGACAAGTACTCTGGATGTGAGTCTGAATACTGCAGAATCTGACAGCATGAACATACACACATGCACCACCTGAACTGTATGGACATCTTGACCCAGATTGCAAGAAATGAAGAATTCTTTGATTCTAGATGACCGAATTTCCATTAACACCTGAATCTGACTGCAAATGTTTTTTATATCACTTCCAGTAGTGAATGAACACCTTTTAAGGCCTAAAAGTGAGCAAATTGCCCATTTTCATTCACTTATTCCGATAGCCCAAATCTTGTATTTTTGGCCCATTGGAAGTACAAAAAGTAGTCTACACATGCTCATTTTAGCTCCAAAACTGATGACATCCTAGAATGTAGCAGGTGAAATAGAACCTGGCTGATTAAGTTTTACAAATGTTGTAACACTACATAGTAAACTGATCTTTAAAGCTTTTTCTGATCTGTAATTTTGCAGGACATATTATTAGTGTGAATCTTTAACTAATACAGAGTGTTCTTGTCTATTTATTTTTCCAATTTAACATATTAAAATAATTATATGTGTTCAATGGCACTGGCAATTTCACAAAATTCATAATGAAGCTGATTCCCATTAAAGATGGTTCTAGTCTATGTGATTAGCAAGGCTATCTAATTGCAACGTTTGTTTTTTACGTTGTTCTAGGAAACAAAGCAACTGTTCTGTGAAAATGTAGCTGTTTAGCCATGAAATTTATTCACACAAATTATTATATGCATTGTTTATATCATGAAATATGACTTTGGGTACAATCAATTAGTAGATTTGCAGATTGCTTCTTGTCACCTGTGAGGGAATCCAGGTTCTGGTAGAGTCCAGTTGATTAGCTGAATAGCCAGGTCTTTAGGGACTTTCAAAACTCTGAAAGAGATGGGGAGGTCTATAGATGAAAGGGTAGCTCGTTCCATGTCTTTGCTGCTAGGTAGGAGAAAGAGTGACCTCTGCATCTGCTACTTTGAATGCAAGGGGTGAGGTTTAGAGAAAGGGATGCAGAGCGGAGGTGTCTGGTGGGCTGATGGAAGTTCAGGCAGTGGTTCATGTAGGTGGGTCCGCAGTTTTGTAGGGCCTTGTATGCATGGGTCAGGAGCTTGAACTGGCATTTTTTCTGTACAGGGAGCCAGTGGAGATCCCTGAGGTAAGGGGTGATGTTGGTTTGTCTAGGGTGATCCACAACGAGTCTGACTGTGGGTTTCTGTGTTGTCTGTAGGCGTCAGAGGAGGTGAGCTGCGATCCCTACGTAGAGAACGTTGCCATAGTCCAGTCAGCTGGAGATGAGGGCCTGGGTGATGGTGCATCTTGAGCTTTGGGGTAGTCATTTGGATATCATGCAGAGCATGCAGAGGATGAAGAAGTAGGATGAGGAGACAGAGTTGACCTGCGTAATCATGATTAGCTTGTTGTCCAAAATTATGCCTAGGTTCCTAGTGTGGTTAGTGGGGCAGAAGTAGATCTGAGTTCTGAGGGCCACCAGGATGCATCACATAGAGAACATTTGTTTCTGAAAATCAGTACCCCTGTCTTATCCGAGTTGAGCTTCAGGGAGTTGTCCTTCATCCAGTGGGCGATGTCTGTCATGCAGTTGTGGAAGTTGGTCTTGGTGGTGTCTTCGGAGAGGCAGAGGATGAATTGTGGGTTGTCAGCATATGAAATGTTGTTGAGTCCTTAGGTTTTGGCGATGCTGGCCAGAGGTGTCATATAAGTGATGAGGAGGGTGGACCTGAGCAAGGATCCTTGGGGTACTCCGAAGATTATTTCCTTGGATTCAGAAGTGAAGGCAGACATTTTGTGTTCTCCCAGTGAGGAAACAGGTGATCCATCTGAGAGCGGCTCCTTGGGTACCTATGTTGTGCATCCTTGTGATGAGTGTGTGGTGGGAGACTGTATCAAAGGCTGCCAAGAGGTCTGGGAGGATGAGAGCCGCAGTCTCTCCTCTGTCAAGTAGGGCTTGAATGTTGCCCGTAGCTGCAATAAGGTGTTCTCAGTGCTGTGGTTGTTGCGGAATCCGGATTGGGAGGAGGCAAAACACCTTTACTAACTGACTAATAACAGTCATTTTCAACATCTTACATTGCATAATCAATTATTTTTACCTGCCACAGTTTTGTAAGATTTACTTCCTTGTTCCTTGTTATTAGGTGAGAGTTAATGACTTGTTGAACTAATCTGACCATTATGGAAATATTTAGCATTAGATATTGGGCAAAGGATGAGAACTATTTGCTGTGGAACAGCAATAGGATTTGTATAAATCCGTTTTCACTGAGTTTGTGAAAAATCCCTATTACATGCAGCTGCTATTTGGTTTTATTCCAGGAAATAGCTGATGCCTTGGGTGATATACTTATGAGCCCAAATACTTTTGGGTAATTTCGAAGAGGTTGGTTTGACAGTGTTTTTCCAGGAATATCCATACTTCTGCACAGAAATGCTGTTGGGTGGTCATTATGCTATAATGAGTTCCTTGTAACCTTCTCTTAGCCACACTCCCAGTGTGCTCTATATATCCCCTTCACTGACTGATGAGCTGTCCGCAATGGCTCAGACTACCTCTGCTACCCCAAATCACTAATAAAATATTTTGTCCCACCTCCTCACCTTACAGATCCTATCCATCATCAACATTATTGCTGACTCTGTTGCTGCTCTGAACCCTTCCACTCACCTCTATAACCTAACATAAACAGGCCGAAGAGCTGGCAGACAGGCCTGATGACATTGTTCAGCAGTTAGGTATGATGACTACTCCATTCTAACTTAGCTTATTGAAACAATCCAGTGCCCCACTAATATGTAAAGCATAGAAAGTGTTTTGGTTATTATGGGCCCTATTTTTATATTTTAAGGTAATTTTGAATAATGTGAATGAACCAATATTTCATTTTCTTAATAGTGTATAGTGTAGCACGATTGCAGTAGAGCTAAATCACTGTGTGGGCCCACTATTTAAGATGCTGGTACATATGCATAAGAACTCGATTGAGTGCCCAGGCATGCCATGCTGCTCTTTTACCTTTTGATGCAGTTTGGTGGGCCACTGAGAAGCTGTTCAGTGCATGACTGTCCCCTCCACACAGATGGTATGCCTACAGGGTCCTCCATATAAAGATTCTGTATGTGCTCAGAGTTTGTAGGCCATATTACATATATCTAAGCATTGTGTTACCCCCAACTGGTGCAGCCATGCCAGCACATATTGAATGATTCCAACTGTGGTATGAAAGGCATTTGCTTGGGGCCCATTCTATGAATATGACTAACTCATCAAACCCCAAGTATGCTAGTGTTTGAAAGGCACATCTACCTTTCAAAAGGCTCCTTCATTCCTACCAATATGCATTGTGCATCTGCATGAGTGTTTGCACTTACTTCTACACAAGTCATATGCTATATGATGGGTCCCTTAATCTCCAAACGTGCACATATAACAGCATGTATATTATATAATTCTGTTACGGCAGTACAATATTTATGAAAGGAAGTATACAAGGCAGAACTGTGGTTAGGTGTGTCAATTTTAACTTTTGTGATTTACAGGATCATTTTATATATCTTTTTAGTTGGCTAAGCTATCTAATGAAAAGCCTTAGAGAGCTTAGAGTTAACAGACCCAATACATTGAACCATAACACAAACAATAAATAGACACACATCAAAATCATAATACCAGGAATGACACATATGCCATTACCAATCTCTTACCCATACTTAGACCTAAGTGTAATGTATAGGTTTGCCTTACCTATATATCTTTATGTACAAGTTTATATGCCCTATGAAAAAGTGTTACATTATGTGCAGAATTACACAACTATTAAAAATCAACATAAATTTAAAAAAAAATCATCTGGCCAAAGTATATAATACGTAAATACATTTTACTTTCCTCATATTTGAGTTACCCTGTCGAGCAGCCAGGTTTGACAGCCAAGGATGTTGCTCATCACCCAAACCACCTCCTACACCGTAAATCAGCTGGTATGAGCATATGGTATACTGCCTGGGCTTCTACTCTCCTAAAACACAGCTAACACTCTCTTCCCTATGCTTTCTCCGTAACCCATTTATGGAATCAAAGAGCTCCACTAGAAGCATGGGATCACTTTCCAAAGTCAATATGTGCACTGGTCAGTTGGATCACAACACTTGTAGTATCATTTGTTGTCATTATTTGATACCACTCATGTTTGACTGGTCTCTTGCCTTCAAATATATCTCTGAAGTAATGTCATGTGGAACATGGAAAAGGCAGCGGATATGAGGTACATTTTGTGGGACATATTTTGCACTCATCTTTATATATGTGGTACTTTATCATTATAACAATGTCAAACATCTCACCAAGATACAGAGAGTGGAAGGAGGGTGCACATTATTTACAAAAGTATGCCCTACAAGCAGACTTTACCCAAATGTATGAAAACCTTGTTAAAGCCAATCAATTGATTTTTTTGTAAGTCCATGAAATCACTCTTAATTGTATGTGTGTGTTGGATCTGGCCCTTTCTACAGGTTTATCCCCAAACTTTTTGCCTTCCTCCGCCTGTTTTTCTGACCTTCTTTTGTTGCAGTTAGGACACTGGGCACTTTACTACTGCTAACCAAGGTATGATTGATGTACACCTGTGTGGCATATTTGATTAACTTGTAAGTGCCTGGTAAAGTGGTATACCATATACCCAGGACCTGTAAATTAAATGATACTACATTCTTCATTCAAACGAAGGGGACCGCGAAGGGATGTCCTTTCGCTCCAGAGATGGAGGTACTCTACATGGCCAGATTTGAAGACAAATTTGTTGCCAATGGAAATCTTTTTCAAAAACATCTCCAGCAATGGTACCGATATATTGACGACATCTGGTGCCGTTGGAATGGTTCGGAAGATGATTTAGAAATCTTTCACGGATGGCTCAACACAAGGCATCAGGACATCAAATTCAGTATTACCAAAAGCAAAACAAGCTTGACCTTTCTTGATGTGGAAGTCACATCTCATGATAATAAATTGGTGACCACTTTACATAGAAAACCAACTGACAAAAACACAATCCTCCATTACAAGAGCTCTCATCCAAGAAACTTAAAGGACAATCTCGAATATGGACAATTACTGAGAATTTGGAGAAATTGCTCACGTAAGGAAGATTTTGAGGTTCACGCCACAGCATTCCGTGAACAACTGAAATGTAGGGGGTACCCCGAAAAATTGCTTAAACATGCTATTAAAAGAGAATGGTACATACCACGTGAAGATCTCCTTACGAAATAACTTAAACAGCCCTCGGACAAATTGGTCTGTGTGTCGACCTTCGGTCCGAATACCAATAAATTCGGTCAAATCATTCTGAAGAATTGGCACCTTCTTCAAAACTCAGAATGTCCTTTCCAACAACCACTATTCGCTATGAAAAAGAATCCAAGTATTGGTCAATGCATTGTAAGAACAGATATGACTACGTCTTGTCAAAAGAAAGACTTAAGAGCACAATGGAAATTGAAACCTATTGAGGGACACGACAAGTGTGGTAACTGCTCGGTTTGCAAATACACAGTGGAAGTAATTGAATTCACACACAATACTTTGAAATGGACACACAAGGAATTTTCAAACTGTAAAACAAAAAACGTTGTGTATGCAGTTATATGTCCGTGTCCCAAAATATATATCGGAAAGACCAACCAGCAAGTGAACCAATGAATAGTGCAGCACCGCTCAAGGATTAAAAAACAAGTACTGACAGCCCCAATGGTTGCCCACTTTGCAGAAAAGAAACATAGAGAAAAAAAATTAAAATGGACTGTGTTAGCAGCGATTAGGCCGAACCCTCGAGGGGGCGTTGTTAACACAGCCATATTACAGAAGGAAGCGTACCTTATACTAATATTCAACAGCACCACAAAAGGCTTGAATGAAATGTCTGAACTATCCAGGATGTAACAATTTGCCTGGTAAATACTACAACTATCTGCATGCAACACAACTCATGCCTATGGGTAGGCAGACAATCCAATATGCGTGATGAAATATTACTGAAAATGCAGAATGTCCATTTTCCACCAAAGAAGTTGCGAAAGAACCTAAAATGCTCATATCTAAAAACCACAAAGAGTGTTGGCCCTTCACAATCACTACAACTCCCAGAAATCACCTCGCATATCATCTCAAAAAAGGTGACTTAAAAGTCAGCGAAAACCGGAAGTCACCGCGTCCGCAGCAGTTTGGAATGAGCCAGGATTCACTCCCTGCTGAAATGAAAGAAGAACGGTGAAAATCAAAGTCCTCCAAACTCAATAAGTAAGTCCATGTTATGCAGCCGCGGACCGCGTAACACAGCGACAAGCTGTAAAGATGCGATGAATGTTAAAAGTGTGCCTTACTGTTTCTAGAAAGAAATCAACCGGCAGCAAAAGGGTTGCTCCAGGCGCCTGATGCCTGTGTACAAAGAGAGAAAGATACACAGGCGGATCCAAGTAAGATGTTGTACGAACTAAAACGTAACTTTGAGGCTCACTCACAAAATGAACTTGATGCTTAATGGCTCCTTTTTCACTCGTTATAGCGCTCCGATGAAACAGACAAGGGACTTGCTTTTATAATACCCGCGATGAAGAATCTTTCAGTCCGGTAGCAAAAGAGCCCACACTAACCAGGTACCGCGTAAGATTAAAGTTAACCCCACATAGGTGATATTGGGAAGGGAACGAGTATGTTTATAATAGCAACTGTGTCCATTATTTTTTAGATTACACCAAGTCAAAGCCCTGAAGAGAGTCCCACGAGTGTCACTGGGACTTGAAACGTGTCAGCACTTTTCCTTCCATTGAGGAAATAACAACTTATGAATACAAGCAGCTTTGAGGGACATTTAGCATTGACTTAACCCCAACCGCTCTTATGTTTGTTCCCAATGGCTAGCATCCCTCTAAGGACATTATGAATTATATACAATGGGATTGCTTTATGTTTGATGTTCTTGAAACAACCGACTGGTGTATTGTTTTGTCGCATTATTTTGAAATTATTTGTATGCATTATTTGTAAAGTTGTATGTACAGTGTGCTGTTTTTCATGTTCACAATCGATTGCCTTGCATTTGTCTGAAACAAATAGTGTTTCCTCCATTTCAGACTTATATGAAATGAAAAAATGATTCAAAGAAATGATGAAGTAATGGTTAAATAAGTAACCAGGACCAATGAAATCATAAATTGGCCCTTCGTCTGTTTAAGAAGATAGCAGCACAAAAAATGGTAGCTAGGTTCCTTCTCTTACTACTTTAACTAGGCCCTTTCTAGCTACTAATATTTGAGCCCTTTATACGGCTTTTAGAATGTGGCCATTTCTCTGTGCTAATGATTCTTTATGCTTTGTAGCCTGACTCCAATACACGTCTGGGCTGGGTGACAGCTACACTTTGAACATACTTTCTAGACAGCCACAACACAGGAAGGGCTGGGTGTGACAGGAGATAAATCTGCATTCATCTGCATACTGATAGTCTTCCTGGGCTAGGAGTGGGAGAAGTGGTTCACACTTAACATTTGTATAAGTTGTGTCCTGCCCTCACACAAAGGGCTGATTTACCCCCTACATATTGTCTGAAGCCAGGGCTGAGCTGAAAGGGATTTTTTTGCAATTCTAAGGGTTCTTTTGAGGTCATCCCTTAATCAAAGACATTTTTGAGTATAAGTACTTGGGCTCTGACCCCATGTTTTTAGACACATTGCGTGGGACTTGTAACCAGACGCTGCTGACTCTACAATCTGCACATTGGCAGGAGACCACTGTGCTGTCAGGAGGAACTGCCATTTGGACTACCTGCTTTGTTGTGCTGGCCTGCTGGGCTTCTGGAGGGACTGCCACTCTGCAACTGGACTTTTGTGCTGGCCTGCCTGCCTGCCTGCTGCTCCCTTTGTGCCCCAAGTGTTCTCCAAGGGTTTGTTTGCTTTCCCGCTGTTCTTCTTGTGGTCTGAGGGCCAAAAAATACCTTGTTGCTGCTTTTTTCTGACACTTCTGCTGGGAGAGCCCATTCTGTGAGGACTAGCATGTCACCAGCACTCCCTTCTGCACCATGGTAGGCCTTTCCTATATTTCAGGACAGCGCGCCATGGGCCTACAATGCAGCGCTATGACCATGGGAGTGCCTCATGTATTATAGGGAAGTTGTTTTACAAACTAGCGTGTGGTGAGCGCTCCCTTTCCCCAGTGAGAACAGCGCTGTTTCCCCAAGAGGCGTTATCAGGGAAACAAGTGAGCCTTTGTAGCCGGCGGCACCGATCAGACCAGTTCCTAGTGACGCAGGGCCCTCCTACCCTTCCTCAGGGGGCCTGCCGCAGCGCCACAAGAGAGACGACTCTGCATGGCCCTTGAGGAAGGACCGCTGCCTCTGGAGCCCAGACACCGGCGGCTCATCCCACGGGTTCAGAGACAGCATCGAGGTCAACTCTCATGCCAGAAGAATGGCACATTGCTCCGCCAGCATTCAAACCCACTGTAATCCTGAGTAAGAGGCCGAGCAGGTTACAGCTACACCATTTGTATGTAGGTAGCTTGGTCCCTGAGCAGTGGTGAGGGGCCCGAGCGAAGTCTCCCACAAGTCTCTTGAGTTTGAGCCCCCCTTCTCCCTTTGAGGGGGCACTGCCTTCACTCTATCATGGGCGACCGGAACCTAATCACCACATTGATCTCCAGTTCGCCTCCTCAAAGTATCTCCGATCAGTGACTGTTGAGCTCAGCTCAGAGTAGAGAACTTTGCGAGGTAGCTCCTTTGCCTCTCCCAGACTGGAAACATTACGAGCCCACAAAATCACTGTATCACATGTAGTAGGTGCACAGGTTCTCCTGCGGCCTACTTTTTATGCCTGCATACAGTCATTTCAACAGGGATCATAGGACATTACAATATAAAATAGAATAGGAGCCCAGGTGCGCTGTGGCCTAAGTTTTCATTGTATTTTCTGTGCTTTACCCTAACAATCTGCCTTATATGCACTGAATTGTTACTGTAAAGAGCCTAATAGAAGCAAAGGTACGTCTGAGGCTACTATGTGTTTTATATGCCTTTAAAGTGAGATTAATTTAAAACTGCTCAACCTGAAAAGTAATTACTGATTCATGTCTGTTGGACCTGGCCCTTTGTGGCAGGTTCACCCCTGAACTTTTTGCCTGTCCCTTAGCCTTTTCCCTGCGTAGTATTGGTGATTTTTGACCTCTGGGCACTTTAGCACTGTGGCCCAGTGTAAAGTGCGTGCGCGCTGTGTGCGTGTGTGGTGAGACTGGCCTGCCCTCCCATAGGAATGCATTGAGGATGAGTGGGCCAGTGGTAATTCCTGTTATGTGAGGAGCAGTGTGGTCAAGTCTAGTATGTCTGAATTTGTGAGAATAAATGCTGCGCAATGGTGTGCGCAGATTTATGGTGACTGGTAGAGAAATGCCACTTCTAGAAGTTGGCATTTCTGTGTGCTCTGTGTCTGCCTGCCTGATGTGAATTGCATGTCTGGCTTGTGAGTGACAGGGGCTGGGAGGTGTGTGTGGCTCCAGGAGGGGCAGGGTGAGTCAGCGCAGGGCTGAATAGGGAGATCTGCACATAGAGTGAGAGGAGGAGTGCTACATGGGTCTGAATAGGGCTGTGCCTTCCCTCTACAATGCTGGCTCCACCTCCTGTGGTGCGTCTGATGTCCCTAGCCTGTCCTGTGAAAGGAGAGAGGAGCTGAGCAAAACAAAGTGCTCCAAAGCTCCCCCAAAACCAGTCGCGTCTGGTTCTTCCCCAGCCCTGTGCTGTGTCACAAAGGGATTTTGGTGTATAAAAGAAGGGGCTGTGACCCCATGAAAAGGTTCTTGCTTTTGGATCCTGATTCCTGCAGGGCGTGCTGCTGCTGGGGCCCAGGAGGACTTGCCAGGAGGGCTGCCTCCCTGGGCCCAGCTATGCCCTGGAACCGTTTGCGTCTTTTCCATCCTCCAGGACCTGGGAGGAACTTGTGCTGCGCCTAGCGCCATGGGAGCGCTATATTCCAATAAGGAGCGCGGGGGCTGTTGCAGCGCTGCGCTGCATATGGAGTTAGAGGGAATCCCCGTTGTAGGGATTCCCCCGTGGTGCCGGAATTGCGGCATATACTTTCATTTAAATGGCGGGAGCCCACCCCGCTTTGCAGCCTAAATCGAGAGGGAGCCTACCCCTCATTGTCCGCTTTGTGTTTACTTTAAGAAACGGGTGCCCACCCCGCATTGCCACCGAGTAAAGTTGCCGTCGGGCCGCTGCCAGCGCGACCCGGAAGTCAGGCACCACTGCCTGGTTGTGGGCGGAGCTGCAGCCGGCCAATGGTAGCGCGCCCAAGAGAGGGATGGTGGAAGGAGGGCGGGAGCCTACCCCGCCTCCATGACCGCGAGAGGCAGCAGAGGCAGCAGGAAGTGGGAAGTCTGCGCGGGGCTCCCGTGAGCGTGGGAGAGCCCCGCGGCGATGGCGAGAAGGAGCCCCGGTACCCCAGAAGAAACTGGAAGTGGGCGGGACTCGAGGCGGGGCTCTCATGAGCAGCGAGAGCCCCGCGTGTGACTGCACCCGCTCCGGAGTCCTAACCGAGCCCGGAGGATTCCCGCCAGAGAGCCTGCAGAGCCGGTGAGTGAAGGCTCTATGTTGTTGGTGCCGGTTTGAGGCACGGTATCTATGCCCATTTTCTGAGCGGCCCGCATGACAGAGGGCCGCTCCAACGAGGGCATGATGGTTTTTCGAGCCCCATGTGGCTCCAACGTTATGGGGGCAAAGTTTATCGAAAAGCCCAGTGGGGCCCCGAGGGCACAGAGGTGCCAGGGCCCCCTTCAGTTTATGTACCCCAGCTGCCCCGTTCGCAGAGGGCAGCTACAGCGAGGGGGCCACTATGATTTAAAAGCCCTTTCCCTACTCACAGCTGCGCCGCACCAGCGCGGGCAGCTGCAACGTTTTGCATTTGATTGCAAGGGCACCAGGAGTGTCCAGGCCGCACTGTAATAATTACAGCTGCCCAGCAAGTAGTGGGCAGCTGCACCGTTTAGGCGCACAGTTCTTTGGGGGCATGTCTTGTGAAGTTAGGAGTGAGAGGCACTCCTTTGCCCTGTACTTTCCCAGCTGCCCAGCAAGTAGTGGGCAGCTGCCACGTTTAGGTTGGCGCAGATTGCGCACCCTTGACTTTCGCTGCCCTTGCAGCGCACCCTGACTTTTGGACATAGGGCATTTGAGCCCCTTGAGAGATGGCCAGTTGGTCAAGGGGACTGCTAGGTTTATAGGGCGCCAGGCCCTAATGTGATTTGTGTTAGTGAGCTTCTTTCCTAGGATTTATAGGCTAATGTGATTTATACCTCTGCGATGGTTCTTTCTACTATGAGGTTATGTGCTACTGTGAGTATGTGGTGCTAGGAAATGTAATGCAGGTAGTATGTTTTACGCACCCTGTTTTGGTTACCTCTAAAATGTGGTTTTTATGCTTCTGAGGTTATTACTTCCTCATGCGTTTAGGTTGTGAGTTATTTTCCCCTGAGATTATTTCCTAATGTGATTTAGACTTAGGATGTTATTGTCTAATGCGTTTAGACTGGAGAGATAATTGCATAATGTGTTTATGCTGGTGAGGTTGGCGCATAAGGTTTTGCGCCTAATGTGATGCTGTGCATAATATGGTTTATGTTACAGGCTGATGCTAAGTACAGTGGTTGCCAGTGATTACTGGTTGTACGGTTCTGATATGTCCTACATTTATTATGTGTTCTACATCTATTACCTTTTACTAAGTGATGGTTCTGACAGTGGTCCACGCGGCCCTGTCATGTGTACATAATCCCCTGTAAATATTGTCCCGTGCCAGTTGACACAGTGTATTGTATGTGAGTACTATTCTAATGTGTTTTATGATAATACAAAGGCTATTTTTATATATAACCTTGTGTGGAGTTCCTTTTGTAGTGTGCCTTGGGTGTTGTGCTGTGTGTGTGTTGCGCAAACGCTTTACCCATTGCCTCCGGGATAAGCCTGACTGCTCGTGCCGTGCTACCAAGGGGGTGAGCAGGGGTTATCTTCGGCGTGTAACTTCCTTGCCCTGACTAGAGTGGTGGTCTCTGCCTGGCTTTGGCGGAAGCCTCAGCCAACCAGAGATCCCATTTCTAACATTGGTGATCAGCGGTGGGATAGGACTTGCGTTTGCGCAGTACCACGGCGACAACTTGCTGCACTACAAAACTCTGCATTTTAGATAGTCACATGGAAAGGGATTATTGTTCTAAGTTTGTTTAAGTGTCATTTCATTTTTGAAATGTGTGTTCTTGTTGCACTATGAGTTGGGTGTCCTGCCAAGGACAGAAACCAGAGAAGCTGAAGGAGTTTTGTACTGCCCTTGTGCAGACTGCTATTTATGGGGTTGGCCTGAAGCGGAAGGAGTTTTGTACTGCCCTTGTGCAGACTGCTATTTATGGGGTTGGCCTGCAGCGCAAGCTAAAGGAGTTGTTACCGCCCCTGTACTGTCTGCTAGTCCTTGGGTTGGCCTGAAGCTGAAGGAGTTGTTACTGCCCCTGTGCTGTCTGCTATTTCTAGGGTTGGCCTACAGTGGTAACTTAATTGGCATGGAGTAACTAGCTCGGGAGGGTAGATCATCCCCTAAGTGAGGTGTAAGTTGTCTGGAATCCCCAGATGGGTGGGATCCAGTGGTGGCAGCGATATGCAGTCCAGTGCAGGATGTCCCATTCCCAGTTCCCCGAGGATGGTACCTGGTTCCCGGTTAAGGAGGGGGCAGGTTGAGATTCAGGGGCAGTAAGATGCTGTCTCACCAGTCTTGTGGGGGGAGTGTGGACAAATGTTGTGATGCACTGGATGTTCGAGTGATTGGTTGTTTTCCGTGTTGGGGAGTGACCCTAGAAGAATGGTGCAGGTGTCTCGATAACCCTTGCGGTTTAATATGGTTCAGAGTAGCCCAGCTATGTACCCTTATAGTGAGGAGGTTGTAGGGACTCACATCCTGTCTCGCAGGAGAAGGAGTGAGATTGGGCTGTGTCCGGAAGTGCCCGCACCTCAGTCTCCAGTACTGGTTGGTTCCATGAGGGAACACCAGGTAGGGAGCCTAGTCTGTCCTGTTGGACCGTTCTTCGAGGTGGTTTTTCCCGTTTAGGTGAGCTGGGAGTGCCTGTAATCAGACCTCCCGCAGTTCTAGTGTCTGGCAGTACCGCTCCAGTTGGGAGGGTGCAGAGGTCCAGTTTTGAGGGGTGAGAGGGGAAAGAGTCCCCAGTGGGAACCAGTGGGTCAGGGGCCAGCCAGAAGGGCTGAGTCGCCAATGATTGACCATGGTGAGCGCCACTTCTGTCCTGGAGCATCTTCACGCACTGTCAGAGGGACAGGAGAACGTGAGCTCTGCGCCAGGCAGACTGTCACATGACACATTAGTGAGATGTCACCCTCGGGAGAGTATATGTGCTCCCAGGAAGTCCTGGTTCTCCGGGCAATTGTGAGGTAGTACCCCACTGAACACAGGTGGGGTCCGGTTTCGAGGGTTGAGAGGGGGAAAGAGTCCCCAGTGGGGACCAGTGGGTCAGGGGCCAGCCAGAAGGGCTGAGTCGCCGATGATTGACCATGGTGTGCGCCACTTCTGTCCTGGCGCATCTTCACGCACTGTCAGAGGGACAGGAGGTCATGAGCTCTGCGCCAGGCAGACTGTCACACGACACGCTAGGGATGTGTCACCCTTGTGAAGTCCTGGTTTTCCAGGCATCTGACCAAAGGGTACGCCCCTGGGTTGGGGAGCCAGTAGCCGGTGTTTCCGGATCTGGACGGCAGGGCGACTGTAGTCAGTGTCCTGGCCGGTTTGCCTTCTAGGGGGTACCACTCCAGTTGGGAGGGTATCGGAGTCTGGAAGGGGTGCAGAGGGAGGGAGTCCTCGCCTCTGACCCCGGTGCATCCGGTGAATTTGGATCCCAGGTGGTAGACCAGTTGATGGAGAGAGGTCCTGAACTGGTGGGAGAGTTGTGTTCTGGTGGGTGCTTCCCCTGGGAGGGTGCGTAACCCCAGAAGAGAGGTAGGGTGAGGAGATGCTTCGCCCGTGACTTCTGGTCAGCCTGAGGGTGCGGACCCTAGGTTGAGGGATCAGTGGTAGTTTGGAACTACACTGAGGGAGAGTGGAGAATGGCTATTGTATGCCAGGGGTTACTGCCCCCCACTCTGTGGATTGGCAAGGACCAGTGGCATCTGGGTGGCCTAGGGCCTGGTCCTGGCCGTGGACAACTAAGGAGTACCGGTGGGGTAGCCTAGTTGGTCCTGAGTTTTTTTTTTCGTTTTTTTTTCTCTTAGATGAATTCCATGGGTTCCAAATGGCGTAGGACCGGAGGGTGTCCCTGCAGTTGCGGGCCCGCGTCCGTGTTCTATCGCCCCAAGCAGGGAAGCCCATCACGGTGGTGATTGGTCTACCCTGCGTTTTGGCTGGTAGGGGGTTGTGTTGGATCTGGCCCTTTGTGGCAGGTTCACCCCTGAACTTTTTGCCTGTCCCTTAGCCTTTTCCCTGCGTAGTGTTGGTGATTTTAGACCTCTGGGCACTTTAGCACTGAGGCCCAGTGTAAAGTGTGTGCGCGCTGTGTGCGTGTGTGGTGAGACTGGCCTGCCCTCCCATAGGAATGCATTGAGGATGAGTGGGTCAGTGGTAATTCCTGTTATGTGAGGAGCAGTGTGGTCAAGTCTAGTATGTCTGAATTCGTGAGAATAAATGCTGCGCAATGGTGTGCGCAGATTTATGGTGACTGGTAGAGAAATGCCACTTCTAGAAGTTGGCATTTCTGTGTGCTCTGTGTCTGCCTGCCTGATGTGAATTGCATGTCTGGCTTGTCAGTGACAGGGGCTGGGAGGTGTGTGTGGCTCCAGGAGGGGCAGGGTGAGTCAGCGCAGGGCTGAATAGGGAGATCTGCACATAGAGTGAGAGGAGGAGTGCTACCTGGGTCTGAATAGGGCTGTGCCTTCCCTCTACAATGCTGGCTCCACCTCCTGTGGTGCGTCTGATGTCCCTAGCCTGTCCTGTGAAAGGAGAGGAGCTGAGCAAAACAAAGTGCTCCAAAGCTCCCCCAAAACCAGTCGCGTTTGGTTCTTCCCCAGCCCTGTGCTGTGTCACAAAGGGATTTTGGTGTATAAAAGAAGGGGCTGTGACCCCATGAAAAGGTTCTTGCTTTTGGATCCTGATTCCTGCAGGGCGTGCTGCTGCTGGGGCCCAGGAGGACTTGCCAGGAGGGCTGCCTCCCTGGGCCCAGCTATGCCCTGGAACCGTTTGCATCTTTTCCATCCTCCAGGACCTGGGAGGAACTTGTGCTGCGCCTAGCGCCATGGGAGCGCTATATTCCAATAAGGAGCGCGGGGGCTGTTGCAGCGCTGCGCTGCATATGGAGATAGAGGGAATCCCCGTTGTAGGGATTCCCCCGTGGTGCCGGAATTGCGGGTGCCCACCCCGCTTATACTTTCATTTAAATGGCGGGAGCCCACCCCGCTTTGCAGCCTAAATCGAGAGGGAGCCTACCCCTCATTGTCCGCTTTGTGTTTACTTTAAGAAACGGGTGCCCACCCCGCATTGCCACCGAGTAAAGTTGCCGCCGGGCCGCTGCCAGCGCGACCCGGAAGTCAGGCACCACTGCCTGGTTGTGGGCGGAGCTGCGGCCGGCCAATGGTAGCGCGGCCAAGAGAGGGATGGTGGAAGGAGGGCGGGAACCTACCCCGCCTCCATGACCGCGAGAGGCAGCCGAGGCAGCAGGAAGTGGGAAGTCTGCGCCGGGCTCCCGTGAGCGTGGGAGAGCCCCGCGGCGATGGCGAGAAGGAGCCCCGGTACCCCAGAAGAAACTGGAAGTCGGCGGGACTGGAGGCGGGACTCTCGTGAGCAGCGAGAGCCCCGCATGTGACTGCACCCGCTCCGGAGTCCTAACCGAGCCTGGAGGAGTCCCGCCAGAGAGCCTGCAGAGCCGGTGAGTGAAGGCTCTATGTTGTTGGTGCCGGTTTGAGGCACGGTATCTATGCCCATTGTTCTGAGCGGCCCGCATGACAGAGGGCCGCTCCAACGAGGGCATGATGGTTTTCGAGCCCCATGTGGCTCCAACGTTATGGGGGCAAAGTTTATCGAAAAGCCCCGTGGGGCCCCGAGGGCACAGAGGTGCCAGGGCCCCCTTCAGTTTATGTACCCCAGCTGCCCCGTTCGCAGAGGGCAGCTGCAGCGAGGGGGCCACTATGATTTAAAAGCCCTTTCCCTACTCACAGCTGCGCCGCACCTGGCGCGGGCAGCTGCAACGTTTTGCATTTGATTCCAAGGGCACCAGGAGTGTCCAGGCCGCATTGTAATAATTACAGCTGCCCAGCAAGTAGTGGGCAGCTGCACCGTTTAGGCGCACAGTTCTTTGGGGGCATGTCTTGTGAAGTTAGGAGTGAGAGGCACTCCTTTGCCCTGTACTTTCCCAGCTGCCCAGCAAGTAGTGGGCAGCTGCCACGTTTAGGTTGGCGCAGATTGCGCACCCTTGACTTTCGCTGCCCTTGCAGCGCGCCCTGACTTTTGGACATAGGGCATTTGAGCCCCTTGTGAGATGGCCAGTTGGCCAAGGGGACTGCTAGGTTTATAGGGCGCCAGGCCCTAATGTGATTTGTGTTAGTGAGCTTCTTTCCTAGGATTTATAGGCTAATGTGATTTATACCTCTGCGATGGTTCTTTCTACTATGAGGTTATGTGCTACTGTGAGTATGTGGTGCTAGGAAATGTAATGCAGGTAGTATGTTTTACGCACCCTGTTTTGGTTACCTCTAAAATGTGGTTTTTATGCTTGTGAGGTTATTACTTCCTCATGCGTTTAGGTTGTGAGTTATTTTCCCCTGAGATTATTTCCTAATGTGATTTAGACTTAGGATGTTATTGTCTAATGCGTTTAGACTGGAGAGATAATTGCATAATGTGTTTATGCTGGTGAGGTTGGCGCATAAGGTTTTGCGCCTAATGCGATGCTATGCATAATATGGTTTATGTTACAGGCTGATGCTAAGTACAGTGGTTGCCAGTGATTACTGGTTGTACGGTTCTGATATGTCCTACATTTATTATGTGTTCTACATCTATTACCTTTTACTAAGTGATGGTTCTGACAGTGGTCCACGCGGCCCTGTCATGTGTACATAATCCCCTGTAAATATTGTCCTGTGCCAGTTGACACAGTGTATTGTATGTGAGTACTATTCTAATGTGTTTTATGATAATACAAAGGCTATTTTTATATATAACCTTGTGTGGAGTTCCTTTTGTAGTGTGCCTTGGGTGTTGTGCTGTGTGTGTGTTGCGCAAACGCTTTACACATTGCCTCCGGGATAAGCCTGACTGCTCGTGCCGTGCTACCAAGGGGGTGAGCAGGGGTTATCTTCGGCGTGTAACTTCCTTGCCCTGACTAGAGTGGTGGTCTCTGCCTGGCTTTGGCGCAAGCCTCAGCCAACCAGAGATCCCATTTCTAACAATGTCGTTTTGGTCTTGTGTTATGTACAATATAGACAACTATTTTTATATAATCCTGTGTGGAGTCTCTTTCTGTGCTGTATTCATAGTGTTGCTGTGTGGGTGTGTTGCACAAACGCTTTACATATTGCCTCTGTAGACATGCCTGCCTGCTCTGCTCCAAGCTACCAGAGGGTGAGCACAGGTTATCTAGGGTGTGTAAGTGACTCACCCTGACTAGAGTGGTGGGTTCCGCCTGGCTTAGGTGCGTACCCTAGCCAACCCTTAACCCCATTGCTAACAGTTTGTTTCCACTATTTTGTTTTATATATTTTACCCAAGGATAGTAGGATAACACAGATTTCATGTGGAGTTTGTGTAGCCTCAGTATGAAGCATGAAGATGAGTCAGAGCACTACCAAGCACCATTTTGAAATGAGTGGGCGAACCAGAGCATTCCCTCTTATGCTCTTTCTCATTCTTGTTTGAAATGCTAGCAATTGCTGTAGGAGAGTAGGATCTGCCTCTTATGGTTATCCCCACTTTTTGCTGGTGTATCACTGTTTTTCGACTTTAGTCTGACTGGGGCCCTGCTATCCAGGACCCCAGCCTAGCTGCTTCCTCTCTAAATTGATTCCATGTACCTTAAGTACACTTCAGATTGGATTCTGGGGTACCCTTATAAGTCCCTAGTATATGGTATACTATGTACCCAGGGCATAGGTACCCCAGAGGCCTACCAGGGGTTGAAGCATGTATTGTGCCACCCCTGGAAGCCCTCCAAAATGACACCACAGGACTGCTACTGCAGCCTGAGTAAGGTGGTGCATGCACCCCTTACAGAGATATAGGTTCGCTATACCTCACCTATCACTGCACATACAAACCTATCAGTCACCCCTATGGCAGGCCTTATCAATCCTGAAGGCAGGGTGCTTGGTTTTATGTGATAGGGTGCCCATGCATGAGCAGAGCCCCTCTGCAGCCTTCGGAATCTCCTCTCCGGGGTTGTCTGTGGTGCAGCCTGACCATATACTCTTAAGTGCATTATATCTAAACGGTAAATGCTAACTTTGGGATGGCTGCACGGAAACATGTCGTGTTTGGTGTCAAACACCTTGGAATCATACCCCCACACCAGTACCTGGTGTGGGAGTATGATCCCACCCTTCTAGAGGGAGAGACATGACAGCACCGGTATACCCGGTACCAACTAAACAGAGCCTGGCATCACAAAATGGATGCTGCAGCCACAGACACAAGTCTGGCCTCCTGCTGCTGACCGAAACTCCGGCAGGGGAGGCCTGGACAATAGGTTTCCTGTCCCAGGGAGGTGTTACCACCTCCCAGACAGGGCTTAGTGGATTGGGGCTGGGTGGATGCACTCTCTGAGTGCTTTGAAGTCCTGCACTGGGGGCACATTTGGTGTCCTCGTGCATACCCCAGTTCAAACTGGTTGCAGGGGCTACCAGCCCCTGCTCTGGCGCGAAACTGGACAAAGGAAATGGGTGTAGCCACCCCTCTTTCCAAACCCTCCCATAGGTGGGTCCCCAGAGTTAGTCCAACCCCCTTCTTTAGTATAAGTAGGGGAACCCTGGCAACAGGACTTTAGATATCCCTGGACGAAACTCTGTTACTGAAACCTGGAACTTCGACGCTCTACTAAAGACTAGAGGACTGAAGAAATCTCCCTTGGGGTCAAGGAGTGACTCCCCTGCTTGGCAGGCACCAACAAAGCATTCGCCGGTCTGCATCTCCGAAGCTTCCGCCGGACTCCAAAGTACTTGCAGCCCAGGAAGAGAATTTCCAGACATCTCAGAGGCCGACCCGAGTCCCCAGCAAAGCTGAGACCCGCAGTCCTTGTGAGTAACGTGGAACCGGAACTCCTGGTCACCGTGCACATTTGCTAGTGCATTGACTTCTTGACGACTCTTGAAATCCTGCTTTGGGTTACTCGTAGCCCAGGCCCCGAGCACCATTTGCATTGAAGATTGTGAGCGTACACTCCACGAGTGTTCCGTGGGCCCGCTTCTGGCATTTCCGCTTGAGGCTCCTTCGCGATCCCTGGTCCGTTGACTGGTGGGTCCCTGTGAAGGCAACTCTGATTTTCGTTGGGCGTTTCTGGTTGCTCCAGACATGCCCTAACTTCCCACCAAGTGGTGAGTCCCTCAGACCTTGTTGGTCTGCTCCGAAGCATCTTTCTCCTTTCTGCATGGGTTGCTGTTGCCAAGGCTTGTTGTGTTCAATCCGGACACCAACACTGCAACACTCGACATCCTTTATGGGACAGCTCGAATCCAGCTCCTGGTCATTGTCGACACCTCCTGGTCCTCGTGGATGAAGATTCAAGCTTCACTTCTTTCACCTGAAGCACCCGACATCGGTGGGCATTCGACTATCGTGCCCCTGGTCACTGGCAAGTGACCCAGACTCTGTCCCCTCTGCTTTCAGGTTCTTCTCATCTTCGATCCAGGCTTGGATCTCTTCGGACACTTCGCATCTTCCCGGCAGCAGCACTTCGTGGCAGGCTGCCATTGAAAATGATGACGCGACCCGACACCATTTGACACCTATGCACCCGGCTTCCCTGGGTGAGGTAACTCGAGTACTACAGTGCTCCCGTGGGTGTTGACCCTAGGACTGTCTAAGTCCAAGAGGGTTTTGTCCTAGTCCATTTCTAAGTGTCCCTAATCTCTAAAACGGTAACCGCGACTTTCCCATAGACTTCTACAGAGCTCGCGGCTGTGTTCACACACTGCACACAGCCCCCGTGGGTCCCCTGTGTCACTACCTTGGGTGGTTCCTTGGGGTCCCAGCGATTCTACAGGCTCTAGGCCTTGTGTCTACTTAAGTCGTGGTTCTTATACCACTTTCTTAATATATGGTTTGGTACGCCCCTAGGGCTAATCGTATATTGTGCTGTTTTACTGTGCTAGTTGACTTGTAACTTGTGTACTTTGACCTCTAGCCTCATAAAGAGACTATTGGGTAGTGTTTAGTAATAAATACATATTTTTATATATATACCTGGATTGGTTCTCCTTTCATTTGATCATTCATGAGCTTATAACTGGTAAAACAAACAGCTTAACACTCCTTCAAGACTTAGCCTGAAGGCTGCTCTCCATAGCTACCACTAGGATAGCTTTCAATAAAGGTTGTCTTTAAACTTATCATCAATAAAGGTCGTTTGGACTGGTGCAAGGTGCCCACTATAACTAGTGGACAGCATATGCCAGGCCAACTTCTCACAATTGCCAACTATTTGAAGTCTGCAAAGAATCCTTTTTATTTCTGTTCATGAGAGACTCCTGAAATGGAAGCATTTACCATGGCAAGTGACTCTGCTGAATATGGTGCAATTCAGTATGTATTACGTGTGGACAGAAGCCTCTTTAGAAGCATAGAACAGAACATTTTGAACACTAAAATGTAGTTGGCAAACTTCATATATCAAACACTGATTCTGATTCGTCCAGTGGCAATATTACTTAATTACCATTTACTTTAAATGAGTGGAACAGGGCAGCATTTCTGTTCCCCTTCGATAGATGCTGTCATCATAATAACTGATATTAAAATTGTTGCTAAATGGCATTACAAACAACCCAGCAAGACAACCCACAGAAAGCAAAGTCACAGTATGAGATCCCACCCCATTGCCTTCAGTCTATGATTTCAGTTCCTATTGAGTAGGGGTGCTGCTCATTGGTCAGCCAGTGTAGATCATTTTTCTCTGCCACCAAACAAGCTGTACCTCATCAATGACTACACAAAGAAAGTATGTGCTTTTGTTGACAGTCCAGCATTTGTACCAAGGGCCTAATGAGGAGCTGTAGATATCATCATTATCAGCATTTGCGGATCTATGGACAATTTTGACATACTGTAAAACAACCCACTTCTCCTTTACATTTCTCAGGTCTTTGGTTTAACTCGTTTGAAACACCATCGTAGAGGTGAGCACACCAGAGGTTAATTATCATGCCCTTTCATCACCATCATATTAAATAAAACAATTGGTTCTGTCGGGGTGTTCAATTGCTTAGAGTACGTAAGTAGCAACGGCTTACTTATAACACATACCACGTACTACATACCACGTACTACCACGTACTACATATGTCTGCACAACGCTCAGGATCACAGTTTAACTTGCCAATGAATCCTGCAATATATGTGCCAAAATAATAAGGACAAACAGAAATTCTTCTCCCCTCTCTTGAATGCACGTTTAATTGTCTTGTATATAGTGCACTATCAACGTCACCCATCACCACATGTCACTTTTTCACCAACAGTCACTTATTCTCTATTGCAATTGAATTTGTAAATTGCGACTGCCATGAATATTTGATATCTATTTCCAAATACATTATTGAATACTAATATTTGTGTGTGTTATGGTATTTTATTTTATTTTTTCTCAAATCATTGGTATGTGTTATAAGTAGGCCGTTGCTACTTACGTACTCTAAGCAATTGAACACTCCGACAGAACCAATTGTTTTATTTAATACGTATACCCAGGTTCTGAGGGACACCGGGTCGCCCCATTATTTTTTCTAGAGTACTTTCATCACCATCAAGCAGCCATCTTGCACCACTCAGTCCTTCCTGCTGCCTGCTGAAAAGGGCATACGGAAAGCCATCCCTGACCGACTTATGTGGCATCTCATGTGAATCAGCTTGGGGGGCACAATCCTTGCCACATTATGTCTTATTGAGCAGAAAGAATCAAGACTTTGGGAAGTGACAAGATTGCTGCTTTACAGTGCTGCTAACCAGTACATTCTTTGGCAGGGGTCTCTAAGTTTTTCATTAATAAGAGCCACTTGTGTTCAATGAAACTCATGCCAAGCTACTGATATTATTAACCCTATGTAAGATTACCAGCCATGATCACTTAAGTACAGTATAGCCATCAGTAATGCAAAAAAACCTTGTGAATTTGGAATGCCTGTACAAGAGTGATACATAAGAGCCACAACTGTAGTACCACTAGCACCAAGGTAATAATATTAGCAATAAGTCTCCCAATGCCGCATAATTTAACATTCTAATATCAGTTTCAAATATCTTTTGAAAATCATAGGTTCTGAAAATACATACATTTTCATATGTGATATATATACATATATCACACACATATATATATATATATATATATAAGCTTTTGCTTAGTTATTATATATATATAAATATACATTTTGTAGTTATATATAAAAATAAATGTAGTAGTAGAAGTAGGAGAGCTACTCACAGGTAGCTGAAGAGCTACCAGCGGCTCATGAGCTACACGTTGAAGAAGCCTGTTCTATGGTATATATTTCTTTACTTCTTTTCTGGAGAGACCACGGGGAGTGCTGTAGGTATTGGTATTTTGTGTGGAATGATTCACTTTTACGGACAAATTAAGGGAACAGATTATGTTGATATTAATATAATACTTTACTATTTAGAGAATATGATCTCTTAATCTCAGATCACTGTAGGTTGTGAGGAGCACTATGGGACAAGAGGATATTAGGCAGGTCTGTTAGATTTGCCAGTGACCACATTTTATAGCTAATGAGGGCACAATAGTTTCAAATGGTAATTTTCTACTTCATTGTAGCACGCATTTGCATTCGAATGCGCGTGAGAAACGGGCCTCTTCCTCTACTTAATACAATTTAAAACTAACAGGGCTTCACAGCTAAGCTTTTTGGGTAGCACACACTGTCTTTTTAGTCCTAAGTGCAGAGACACTACATGTTGGTTCTCTTGTTATTTCAAGTCAACATGTACACACATTAAGGGGTCGATTCCGATTCGGGCCGGAAAATGTACCGACCGGCTCGGTACGGGAATTTAGTCCGACCGACATGTACCGGCGCCGTCCGACCCGCGTAGTACGATGAAATGCATGTGAATCACGACCGACTCGGACGGAACACAAAATGAACGACCGACCCGGACGGAAACAAGCTATCCGGCAGGGAAACCATGCGATTCGAACCGACCGACACGCACCAGGAATCAACCCGAACGAAACGTACCCGCGAACTCCGACCCGCGCAGTACGATGCAATGCGTGCAAAACCAGACCGACTCGCACGGAGCTCAAGCCGTACGACCGACACGCATACAAAAGCCAGCCGAAACAACACAAAACTCCACGACCGACTCGTACGCCGCACATGAAACCTAGCTGAAACACAGCGGGAACGAGTCAGAGAAGATCGCATGAGGCAACTGCAGCGTCCTACTCGGTCAGAAGAACGTCTCCTACATGCACAAAAAATACAAAGGAAAAAATACGAAAAAAAGGGCCAAACAAGCAATCACAAAGCCAATAAATACAGGGGGGGGGGAAAATGGAACAAGGACACACCCCCAACTCCACCTATATAAAGGCCACAAATCCCTACCATGATCCTTTGCAAATTCCACTGACCTGCCAGCACAAAACACCATCAGGCAGCAACCACAGACACACTCACAGCTCATCCATCACACAAGCCACACACCATTAGCACCTCAACAAATAGCACCCTCACACACACACAGCAAAACCTACACTCACCCACCCTCACTTGCACACTCACACACACATCAATCACCACCACCACCCATCACCATGCCCCCAAAGAAGAATCCAAAGTTCCTAGATAGTGAATTGGAAGTCCTGGTAGACGAGATCCTGAGGGTAGAGCCACAGTTGTTTAGCACATTGGTCCAACAGACCCCCATGGCGCAGAAAACCAAGATGTGGGAGAGGATCGTCAACAGGGTGAACGCACAATCACCATGTTTGCGCACAAAGGAAGACATCCAGAACCGGTGGTATGATGTGCGCAGGAGGGTCAGGGACCTACTGAAGAAGGATTACCTCCTGAGTCAGCACACCGGCAGTGGCCCTCCTGCCAAACCAGTATACCTCAGGCCCTGGGAGGAGAAGGTGCGGGCCATCCTACCACCAGTGAGCGTATATGGACTAACAAACATCCCAGAGCCTGGTGAGTACACAACTAATATACACAATATGGTGTGACAATACACACACATCACTGTCAATGGGATAGTCAAACCATGCACCCTTAGCAAATCCACAGCAACCAAAAGATAATCATCCCAAGATGTGAATGCTAGTCCGACAAACACAATACCTGCGATCTCATAGTGACATGTAACTGTGTCATGACATGTACAAACCTAACAGCAAATACAGCAAGGCAGTGGCACAAATATAACCAACAAACACAGTCAGATATTTTGCCACCACTAGAACACCACCTCACAGGGAAGCTCACTGAAAGGAAGGAATTCTGTGTATGCTGGTGAAGTCAGTGTAGCCAATAGCATGATGGGAGTTGTAGTCACAGATATTGGTCACCCTCACAATTGGCCCATCAACACCACCCTGAACCATGCTCACATCACAGGGAGTGGAAAAGGACTGACAAGATGGCTGACACTGGGTACTGCTGTAGGGAGCACAAGCCCCTGCTGGGAACTGTGCAACAACCAACAGCAGGACACCACTGACTGACATCCTGAAAGACAACTTGCACTTCCTGCAATGGAAGCAACTTCCATGGTGGGATATCTGGCTGGGTGGGAAGGAGGACTCACAGCACTGACCATAGTTACAAGCAGTCCTCCTCAAACACCCCCTCAACACTAACTCCACATAACCCACCTGGGAGAATGCAATGCCTCACACACTAATTGAAGATCCCACAAAGAACCACCAGCCTGGGTTATGCTGTGTGAATCACAGGGACACTCTTGGGACTTGTAGCCAAACAACCGCCAGGACAACACTGTCAGCCATCCTGTCAGCACAGGCACACTACCCCACAGGGAAGCAGAGTCAAAAGGAAGGAAGTATGGGCATGCTGGGAAGGGGGTGTAGGCAATAGCATGATGGGAGTGGTAGTAACAGCTCAACATCCCCCACCCACATGGCCCAGCAAGCTCACACTGAAGCATGCACACCTCACAGCCAGTGAGAAGCCACTTCGAAGATGTCTGACACTGGCCTCAGCTGTGGGGAGCACAAGGCCCTGCTGGGAACTGGGCACCAACAAACAACAGGACCACACTGTCAGCCATCTTGCCATTGCTGTCACACTCAGACACAGTGAAGTCCACTCAAAAGGAAGGAAGTATGGGCATGCTGGGAAGGGGGGTGTAGGCAATAGCAGGATGGGAGTTGTAGTCACAGATATTGGTCACCCTCACAATTGGCCCATCAACACCACTCTGAACCATGCTCACATCACAGGGAGTGGAAAACAACTGACAAGATGGCTGACACTGGGTACTGCCGTGGGGAGCACAAGGCCCTGCTGGGAACTGTGCACCAACCAAGTGCAGGACACCACTGACTGACATCCTGAAAGCCAACTTGCACTCCCTGCAATGGAAGCACGTTCCATGGTGGGATATCTGGCTGGGTGGGAAGGAGGACTCACAGCTCTGACCATAGTCACCAGCAGCTTTTCTCACACACCCCCTTAACACAAACTCCACACAACTCACCTGGGAGAATGCATTGCCTCACACTCTAATTAAATATCCCACAAAGAACTACCACACTGGGTTATGCTGTGTGAAGCACAGGGACACTTTTGGGACATGTAGCCAAACAAACGCCAGGACAACACTGTCAGCCATCCTGTCAGCACAGGCATACAACCCCACAGGGAAGCAGAGTCAAAAGGAAGGAAGTATGGGCATGCTGGGAAGGGGGGTGTAGGCAATAGCATGATGGGAGTGGTAGTCACAGCTCAACATCCCCCACCCACATGGCCCAGCAAGCTAGCACTGAAGCATGCACACCTCACAGGGAGTGAAAAGCCACATCAAAGATGTCTGACAATGGTGCTCTGTTGTGGGGAGTACCAGGCCCTGCTGGGACCTGTGCACCAACCAACAGCAGGACACCACTGAATGACATCCTGAGAGTCAACCTGAACACACTGTAAGGGTGGCATGCTTCATGGTGGGATAACTGGGCTGGGGGGAGAAGGAGGGCCGGATGTCCAACAAATACAACCAATGCTGGCCATGCACACACCTCAACATTCACATTGAAAAGCCTCAGGTTTGCAGGACAATGTGCTACACCAATATCAACCTCTTACTGTTACAACTTAGGACAATGCAATGTACAGGCCCGCATCCAGAGGTACAGTCACAACTGTCAGGTGTGTGAACCATTGATGCCTGTAGAATTATAACATACATTGTGTGTCTGTTCCAAAAACAGGTGATGATGGGGACACAGCAGCAGGCGAGGAGGAGTCCCTGTCCCAGGCTCCGGGGGACACTGAGCTCACTGGTGTAGAACAGCCTCTGCACTCCTCGGATGGCGAATACCTACCTGGCCCCTCCGGTGCGAGTCATCATGCAGCACCAGCAGGACCAACAACTGCACCCACCCCTCCAACAACTGCCAACACACAGACCACCCCCGCCGACACGGACAGACCAAGGACCACCAATGACAACAGCACAGGGACCCTGGCCCAACGTCGAGCTACGGACAACGACCCCAGTAACAACCCCCAAGGGGGCCAAGGGTCACCTGGGCGTGCCACCGCAGGTCCCGCACGTGTCGCATAGGGTGGTGGGAGGGGTGGTAGGCAGAGGTCGCTGTTTGCAGAGGGGTCTGGACTGCATGATGACCCACAACTGGCACGCATTGCTGATGTGTACCAGAATAGCACCGGAGAGGTCAGCCAGGTAGTGGGGATCCTCAAGGACATCCAACAGCAGCAGGCTGCCCATCATGCCCGCTTGGACTCACACATGTCCCGTGTGGAGACACACATGTCTCGCATGGAGTCCAAGTGGGACACATGGCAAGAACTGACAGCGGTGCATAGGGACATATTGACATGCCTCCGTCAGATTAGCACCAACATGGCCACACCTCCCTGTGTGCCCACAACATCTGGTGCTGCAACAACTGCAACTGCCACAGGGAGGGAGGAGGACTCTGGCGGAGAGTCCCCTGCACCGCAGCAGCCTGCACATGAGGGTCCCCCCCCAAAGAAGAGGGGTCGTCCGAGGAAGGAAAACTGGGAGGTTGAAGGCCATGTATATCCCCCAGGAAGCCAACACATGTTCTGGAAAGTCTCCTTTGTGTGCAAACTGTTCACCATGTAGAATGCAACACAACTCTCCCACATGACATGGGGAGTCTAAGTTGGACTAATGTATCAGATGACTGTGGACTTCACTCAGGACATTTCTGCTACCAAGACTTCCAACTCATCTGGGAACTTCGGATCACAATCCCAATGTACAGCACCCACCATCCTGTGCACTATACTCACACATGTCTGTAAATAAAATCACTACTACACCATACTTGCCTCTGTTGTGATTCCAACGTGGTTACTGTCATGGGGATGATGATCTGCTAAATTACACTGTGTATGCTAACTGCTACAGCAAGTACAACACCGTCATGTTAGTCATGGTGACGTGACACATATGAGGGAGACACACCACTAGGGCTACACAACACAGAGACACCAGGGCCATCGGACTCTTCGCCTACACTGATGTTGCCAGGAAATACTGTGGAATGCACAGACACCACACCTATTCACAGTCTGTGTCAACTAGCCCACAGGTGCAGCAAGCAAATGTCAGTCAGATGTGTGACCACAGACAACGCACATCCCAAAGTGAAGCACAGGTTTATTACACATTTGCAACATGTTGTTTCCACTACAAATGCAAGGTAATCCCACGTGGCTGTGGCCACAAAGTCAAAAAGTGCAGAAGATAGAAAGTCCAGGGGTGTGTGGCACATCACCTGTAGGGAAATGACTGCTGCCACCCTGAAAGCAGAATCATGGAGTCGGGGGATCCAAGTTGACCAAACAACTCTGTAAGCACCCTGTGAAGGTCAGACATGACACACAGTCAAAACCACTGAAGAACAGCACAGAACTGCAATACTCATGCCCAATACATGTCACAAGATAACTACACAAAACCAAGTTAGCATGTCAACACTGTTGGGCAGTACAGACTACCTGCAAGAACAAATCGCTGCACGCATCCAGTCAAGTAGCACATGGCCACACTCAAACAGCACCAGAGCACCACCCACACATATCATGCAAACTCACATCATTGACATGACATCTCTGGATACTCACATTCAGCTGAAGAAGTTGGTGATGAGCTGTGTGCGGACATCACCCTCATCATCATCATCATCATCACTGGCATCGTGGCCCAGGCCAGGATCCTCCACAGGTGGCGGACGTTGGTCATCGTCATCCAGGATGAGAGGCAACTCCTTCCGCACTGCCAGGTTGTGTAGCATGCAGCAGACGATGACAATCTTGCACACCTTTGCTGGGGCATATGGGAGGGCCCCTCCTGTCTTGTCCAGGCAGCGGAAGCGGCTCTTCAGGAGACCAAAGGTCCGCTCGATCACTCTACTGGTCCGACCATGTGCCTCATTGTAGCGCATCTGGGCTGGTGTCACAGGGTTCCTGAGGGGTGTCAGCAACCACATCATGTTGGGGTATCCGGAGTCACCTACAGACAGACAATTGCACATTAGCTGAGTTGGAAAAGTGGGCGGAATACAACATAGCAGAACACACACAATGGTACAAAGTCAGTACACACCGACAAGCCAGGCACGCTGGTTTTGCATCTGTAACATCATCCTCGGGATGCGACTACTCCTCATCACGTAGGCATCGTGTGCAGAACCGGGAAAACGGGCACACACATGTGTGATTGTCATATCTGCAAGACATACCAGCAGAGCATTGATCGAATGGTAATGTTTACAGTTCCGGTATGCCTGCTCATGTGCCTGTGGTGGTACCAAAGCCACATGTGTCCCATCAATGGAGCCAATGACATGTGGTATCCTCCCCAGGGCATAGAAGTCACTCTTGACGTCAGTGAGTTGTTGCCGTGTTGGGAAATAGATGTACTGGTTCAGGCATCTCAACATTGCCTCCAAAACATCGCGTAGCACACGGCTGAACATAGTCTGTGACATCCCACCAGCAGTAGCCACAGTGTGTTGAAAGGTACCGGTGGCAAAGAAGTGTAGGGCTACCATCACCTTCACCTTGGGGGTCAGCGCTGTAGGGTACGGCCGGCCAGGTTGCAAATGTGGGGCCAAGCGCACTGCCAAATCCACAATCAGCTGCCTGGTGAAGCGGTACCGTCGGATGCTGTCACGTTCCACCATCGTTGCCAGGTCAGGGAATGGTCTATGGACAGCTGGAGCACTGCAGTGCATAGGTGAAGAAAGAAAGATTGTCAGTCACCCCACATATGTGCCATTCACCATACTCAATTTCACATGATACATCATTACGAGACACAAGTACTTGATGTGTGTGCCGTTCTGTTTGGACATATATGGCACCTACATGGACATCATCTAACATCTCAGTTCAACATGTGTTGATAACAGGTTCCAGGGTGTGCTATGGGAAACCATTAGGCTGTGTCACAGTACCCATTTACTGCTGTCACGTTCCACACACACACCACAGTGACATGTCTGGACAGATGGGCCACAGGCATCACAGCTCATTGACAGGTAGATTCCCAGGGACCCTGTCTTGCCACATGGACACTGGCATGACATGGCGTATCATGTACACGTCAGAAAAACAAACATGACTCCCACAGGTAGTGGCCCCTGTTGCCTCTGCAGGACAGACATGGACGTCTGTGACACACACACACACACAACATCAAAGTCCATGCACAAACAACGTGGATGTGGAGACTGTCTCCCATTGTGCACATGGAGTCAGAGACATCGGAAACACAACATGCACACAGACTGTGGAGGGCCATCACTATTGTGGCAATGGGTCACCCTGTGACGTACATGCCTTCCCACATGTGAGCCTGGGGGTATGTGACATGTCATACACATACACAACCTGGAAATGTGACCATGCCACATGCTCCAAAATGAACAGTTGCACATCACAGTGGTCAGGTGCACAACACACAAAGGATCCTGTCCCCATGAACACGTGCACAGCCTGGGTGTGGCTGCCCCCAAGTGCCACCCCAAAAACCACATGTTTACCCCCATACACAGAAAAGGTAATGCAGCCTTACATGCCTTAGATACAGTGTGGACTGGGTGTGGTGTTGTAGGTGTGCCCCTGAGTCCCTGGAAAGTATATGTGGCTGGCATACGTTCACCAGTGACAAGCATGGTGACATATGCGTGTGACCTGTACAGGGACGCGTTGTACAGCAATGGACCGATCGGTGTGCCCGCACGGCCCATTGCATCTGTTGTTAGCGGGTACGCGTTGTATCCCGGGATACACGTTGTACAGCAATGGACCGATCGGTGTGCCCGCACGGCCCATTGCATCTATTGTGAGCGGGTACGCGTTGTATCCCGGGATACGCGTTGAACAACAATGGACCGATCGGTGTGCCCGCCCGGCCCATTGCATCTGTTGTGAGCGGGTACGCGTTGTACAGCAATGGACCGATCGGTGTGCCCGCACGGCCCATTGCATCTGTTGTGAGCGGGTACGCGTTGTACAGCAATGGACCGATCGGTGTGCCCGCACGGACCATTGCATCTGTTGTTAGCGGGTACGCGTTGTATCCCGGGATACGCGTTGTACAGCAATGGACCGATCGGTGTGCCCGCACGGCCCATTGCATCTGTTGTTAGCGGGTACACGTTGTATCCCGGGATACGCGTTGTACAGCAATGGACCGATCGGTGTGCCCGCACGGCCCATTGCATCTGTTGTGAGCGGGTACGCGTTGTACAGCAATGGACCGATCGGTGTGCCCTCACGCCCCATTGCATCTGTTGTGAGTGGGTACGCATTGTAAAGCAATGAACCGATCGGTGTGCCCGCACGGCCCATTGCATCTGTTGTTAGCGGGTACGCGTTGTATCCCGGAGTACGCGTTGTACAGCAATGGACCGAACGGTGCGCACGCATTGGCTGGGGCCTGGCATGGCAACGGATGCGTTTTCGAAGCTTCAACGAGTCTGATGCAGTGAATTCAGTTGGCCAGCCACAACAATGTTGCAAATTCATGGGTGTCATGAAGTTGAAGTTTTGAAGGATGCTGTGGGCGTGTATTAGTGCTGCTATTCCATGGATTGGTCAGATTCAGAAGATGCAAACGACTTGGACCTATCACTTTGGACACATGGGACAGTATCTGCCTCTACAGCACACATATAATGCTGGCTGTTCCCCTGAGGGCTCACTTGCCTGCACTACATGCTCCAGGACGACATCTGCCACCAACACTGCTGCTGTCTCTGCATCCTCTGGCTACTGCAATGGCACGTACTGTGGAGAGAGCCCCAGCCTTCAGCCTTGAGGAGAACCAGGACCTGCTGGACAGCCTCCTTCCACAGTACAGCAAGCTGTATGGGACACCAGGGGAGCAGGTGAGTGTGCTGTCCACTGCCTTACTAATTGTGCATGTTGTCTGACTAGCAAGACTTCCAGTGTGCACACCACTGGCTAGCATGCTCACTGAGTAGTTCTCACCCCCAAAGTGTGTAGTCACATGCACTGAACAGGTACAGTGCAGTAACAGTGCATTCCAACAAGGTTTACTTCCCATGCAATGACACCATGTAGTAACTGCTGGCAAACTGTTCATAGCCATCGTTGCACTGCCTGTGTACATCATATGCCCCTGTGATTGAGACATGTATATCCGACTGTGTGATGCACGGATATGTTGCATGTGTAGTAATGGCCTTTTCACTTTGTCATCCTCACAGGTTGATGCCCACCGTAAGCAGGAAATCTGGCTGACCATCGCCCGGGCAGTAAGATCCGTGGGGGTCTACAAGCGCCGGATCCGCAACTGCCAGAAGAGGTGGCAGGACCTTCGTGGCTGGACCCGGAGGATCGCAAGGGTCCAGCTGAAGCTGTCGCCTCCTCGCAGGAGGGGCGGACACCGGACCCTGACCCCCCACATGCTCCGGATCCTGGCGGTGGTCTTCCCTGACCTGGATGGGCAGCTGAAGGACAGACAGCAGCAAGGAGGGGGTGAGTCCATGACTGCACTGTGAACTCTGTCTGACATGCTATGTGCCCTCCTCTGGCCTGGTTAAACTTCCACAGTACATCAGTCTTGTGGTCCAGGACCCATGTCCCTCAATTGTGACATGCCCACTCCTCATCTGATACGCAGGTGTGGTCCTTACGGTCAGGAAATTGTGTCACTTGGGTACAGGGTCCTTGCATTTTGCTTTGCTCAAGGTGGGGGACAGCTTTTGTTCCCGTGACTTTGTGGTGGGCTTCATGGGTGGGTCGATTGCTCACACAATGCCTAAGTCGTGAAATGTAATCTGGGTGTAACTTTGATATGTGGTCCACTTGCTGATCTGAATCACCACATGTCCCTGGGGTATTTGGCACACCCCCATGCTGCGGGTGGGAACAATGTTTGGGACTCAGGAGTATGTATGTCATGTGTGTCACACATGCTTAGCCACCTGCCTACTGTCCAGGGCTCATCCCTCTTACAGGTGGAGCTGGACAGTCATGCCTACTCCAGGGCATACAATACACTCTGTACTACCACTCCCGTGTATCAGCTGACATGTTGTGATCAGTGAAATGTTCCCTCAGGTGTCTGCCTCTGTGTCATTGTGCTGTGGCTTCGTTGTCAGGACTACTGGTATGTTTATCGGTTAGGGCTCAGCATGCCATCTGAGATGTGACCATGAGAGACGATACTTCTGTGACTTATAGGTGTTTGATCACTTGACTGTGCACACAGGTGTATGCGACTGTGACTTTCAGGCAGCTGTTTTTCATTCACAGCACACTGTGAGGTGCTCAGGTTCTGAGAGTTGTGTTTCATGTCTCCCATATGTCCAATTGGTATGACGTGGACAAATACGAGTTCAGATGATGTGGTTTGTGGGGGATGGACATGTGCACTTGTCAGTTACATAACTTGCATTCCCCATGTCCTAGGATTGTGACACAGTGCAGACTGTTGTTGGCTGGCTGCCATGGCCATGTGACTGGAGACAGTGATGTATGACTTTGCACGCATGCCTGTGTCATGGCATTAAACTTCCTAAGAGTGATCCTGCAGGGGAGTGACATGTGCAACATGCACCCCATTGTGGCATTGACTATCCGGACATGGGTGCATCATGGTGTCTGGTGCTGGTATGCATCACATGCATTTCTATTTAGACTCTGGCCATCCCTTTATCCGGACACCTGCACTGACTCAGTGGCAAGAGATGTGATGTGTGCATGTTCACATACTTCACCGTGTTCTCTGCAATGTCCAACAACTGTGTAGATGGTGCATGTGTCCACACTGGGGTATTACCATCAGACAGGCACCAGACAGATGGGTGCAAGGGCAGGAGGGGTGTGAGTTCCATGGTTGACCATCAGACTGACAATTGGCTTCTCCGAATCTGTGTGAGGACTTTTGGCAATGTTCAACTAAGGATGCCAGGGCTTGCTCTGTAATGTGCTGTACTTACTGTGGTGTGTGCGGTCAGTGCAGGTGACTGATGTTTGTCTGTTTCCCTAATTGTTTGCAGATACATCCACGACCACAGGAGGGGACAGCTCCACGGACCAGGAGGAGCTGCAGAGCCAGACTGGGTCAGCAGCCGACGAGTGGTCGGAGGGACCCAGTGGCACGGAAGGCGAGGGGAGCCACACCGAGGAGTCCTCAGCACCATCCACCTCAGCTGAGGACCACAGCAGCTCGGAGGATGACTCCCTTGTGGAGGCGGGTGTCAGCAGCCAACACACCCCAGCTAGTCTGTCTGGCACCGCCACCACCACCACCACCACCGCCCTCCCATTGGCTCCGATTCCAGAGGTCCGTGGAGGCTCCCGTGTTCGGGAGCGTGTCTCCTTCGTGCCAGGCACCGCACCCCCTGCCCCTGTGTCCCCTGCAGCCCTGAGTGAGGAGTCTGTGTACCTACTTCGGCAGCTCCATGTAGGGCAGACAGCAATGCTGAGTGTCCTCCATGCACACACCACTCTGTTGACACAGCTGGTGTCGTTCATGGAGGGCATCTCGACGGGTATGTCTGCCCTACAGAGAAGCAATAAGTCCATGGACTCCTCCCTGACGGCAGCAGTGTCCCTCCTCCAACAGTCCCTCACCCCTCCTACCTCTGCCCCATCCACACTTCCTGGCACCCTACCTGTCCAAAGCACATGCACACCTGCACAATCACCCAAACACACAGACAAGAGCAGCACAGACACACCCAAAAGAATGGCAAGACGTACACACAAGCATCCTCAGGGGACTGATACCACACACACAGGGGATGGGGAACAGACACACACACAGGCATCCACAGTCACTCCGCAGTCCTCCAAATCCTCTCCCTCCAAGACCTCTTCCCTTGCCTCACCTGCAACCCCACCTACACAGCAGATCTTCCTCTGTGACCTCGGCCTCTTCCCCTCCGATCCTGCTGATCCAGCATACCGGGGGAAGAGGAAGTCCACCCACACAGAGGGGAGTGCCCCTCGCCCCCGGACACCCTCCCCCAGGCGCAGGCAGACTGAGGACCCCATTCGGAAGTCCCCCCGGACCAGGAAGGGCAAGACCCCACCACCACCACGCAGCTCCACCACCCAGTCTCTCTCCTCCATCCCCCAGGCCACCACTCCACAGGTTCCACCGCCACACCCTGCCCCAGGTTCCCCCACACACCGATACCGCATCCCCAAACTGCTTAGGCCCTCCCCCCCTGCCACTTGCTCTTCCACCCCCAAACCAGACGCTCTGCCTGTTTTTGCCACTGTTGTGGAGACCGGGTCCCACCCCTCTGTCCTGCCCACCTCATCTGCCCCTCCTTCCACTCCCTTGGAGTCATGCACTGCAGTGGAGTCCACAACCACCCCGTCTGACTCGGGCACTGCAGTGGGGACCCAGACCACTCCATCTAACCGGCCCACTGCAGTGGTTGCAGCACCCACACCATCTGACTTGTGCCCTACAGTGGTGCCGGCCCCCCCTGAGTCAGACACCTCCACTGCAGTTGCCGGTGACACTCCTGCACCCATCACCCCTTCACTGCCTCACTCTGGCATCCCCTGATCCTGTCCCTGCGGTGCCTGGCCTGCCCCTTGTATGCCCCTCCAAGGGGGTTGTCCCCTGTCCGTAACAGTGCAGGCAAGCAGTGGGTGACAAGTTGTCACATATCACCCTGTTGGGACTGTGTATTTGGACTGGCCATCGGCCTTAGTTTATTTTGGACTTCAAATTTTAGTTTGACATTTGCTGAATAAAGCCTCTTTTTGTTTACTTGTGGTTTTTCTTTTGATGTACATGATGTAGATGAGTATCATCATGCATTTGCAGTTGTAATAGTGTTCAGATCAGGTAAATGAAGTGTTGCTGTGATGGACTCCATGTGGTCCATGGGATATGTGTCCTAATGTAGTCTGGATCCATTGCATCCTTTGCTGCAGTCTGAGGGTGTAATGTTCTGCATTTGACACAGGGATGTACGTTTTGCATTTGTTAATTAACATCTTTGTCTTACACTGATGCACATCTGGTGGGCTTACCACTGTTCAATGTTTCTATTTCCCTGACTGTGTGCCCATCTCCACTGGACATGCAGTTTAGCACATCAATGTTGAAGGACTCATCTGTGTATACAGTGCAACTTGCTTGACACGTGTTTTGGGTGTATGCAGATGACTGACGTGACACTCCCGTACCCAGGCTGATGTGAGCAGAGCCTTCAGTGTGTTGTAGTTGTTGACTCACTGACCGAGTGTTCTGCTGACATGTTTGAGTCGTGCACAGACAAGGTTTGGCACAGCGGACCTTCCACAGGAGTGGAGTGCCCTCATGGCAGTGTGTAATCCCGTGACATTGCCTGGGCCCGTGTTGTGTGTTGTGTAAGCATGTCTGTGCGTGTTCCCTTTCCTTTACCTACACAGGCTGTGTCCCTACGGATGTTCCTGTTTGTGATGCTTGCTGAGTTGTTCTGTGTTCATCCAGCATCTTGGACCTGGTTTCTCCGGGATGTGGGTGCATGGCAAACTAATGTTCATCAGGTTGTCATCCCTAGTTGTCTTTGTTGTCAGGGCTGGGGATGTGGGCAAACGCAGATGGGACACAGTCAGGATTCCCCTTGACACTTGTTGGTTACACAGGTCATGTAATTTACAGTTTCTGCTAGCTTTCAGTGATTGTGACACGTTGTGTGTGTGACTGCTGCCACTCCTCAGGGTCAGCTGCAATGTTGGAAGTTGTCTACGTGTGTTCTTTGTGGGTCACCTTGGCTTCTTCATTGGTGTGTGACTATGGCCGGGATCCCATTGATTGGGGTGGATTTCACGTCATGCCCATGTACCGCGTACTGTGCAGTGTGTCAGACATTCACGAGTCTTGTTGACTGGCCATGTGTGATGGGTTTCTGCACCTTAGTTCCCACCACCACCCCTGGGATTGTCATGGGTGCATGTGCAATGTCACCAGTCCATGTGAGCTTCACTGCTGCACATTGGTGGAGATCAAGGTGTGTGGTGTTGAGTGTGTGCAAATGTGAGTTGTTGCACGGCTAGACCCCTACCTCTATATTGGCCTTGGCTGGCAGGCCGTTTTGATTGACTTGTGCTTGTGTAGGTGTGATGGTAGTTTGTTGCTCAGGACACATGGCTGTGGTTCACAGTGTGAATGACATCTACCTTTGTCATCACAGTGGGATTATCATGCAGGCTAGTGTCACCACAATGTGGGGTCCCTGGGGGTAGTGCTGTGGTGGGTCTGTCTCTTGCTGTGTTAGTTGCTGTTCCTACAAGCTTGTGTGACATGTGTAATTTGGGCTCCCTCTCATCTAACAATGCCTGTTTGCCCACATAGGGGAATCCGATCCATGAGTTACTTTTGTATGGCACTGTATACACATCTGTGTAATTGGAATTCAGGCCTCCTCATGTGTTATGTGGTTGCCTGGGGACACTGGCACACACCCCCATCACCTGTTGTGTTTGATATGCAGTGTGAGTCTGCCTGTTTGTGTTTGTACATTTGCACCACTGCATTGGCATATCTTGAGTGTGCCATTGGCTGTATGTTGTTTGGTGGCTTTCCCCTGCTGTCCCTGGGACTCCTAGGTCATCAGTCAGCACAATAATCATGGTTTGTATGTCCCATTGCTGCCATGGTATGGTATTTGTTCACCTGACATCTACAGTCTCCACAGGATATCTACATTTGTGTGTCCATTGGTGCAGATATGTGGGTCTGCATTATGATGGTCACTTATGTCATTGTGTTATTTGTGAATGTTGACAATGTGAGCCCCCATGGGTGATGTTTGTATGCACATGGCCAAAACGATGTTTCGTTGGCACTGCAATGTTTGCCTCACCCAATCTATGTTGCTATGGGACACAAGCACTACTATGCCACTGATGTGTTTGTTGTTGTGTGACCAGGAATCATCCATGCAGTTTGGCTTTGGCAGCTTTTACCATGACTACACTTACCTTTTGGTCACTGTGGTGATGGGGCTTTAGGCCCCATTGCCACACTGTTCAAAATGTGCATCAGCTATGGACCCCACACTTACCTTTTGGTCACTGTGATGATGGGGCTTTAGGCCCCATTGCCACACTGTTCAAAATGTGCTTCAGCTATGGACCCCACACTTACCTTTTGGTCACTGTGGTGATGGGGCTTTAGGCCCCATTGCCACACTGTTCAAAATGTGCTTCAGCTATGGACCCCACACTTACCTTTTGGTCACTGTGGTGATGGGGTGTTCGAACCCATTGCCACAGTGGTCATGGTCGGCTTGCATTGTGGAGGCCACACACATTTATGTGTGACACACGTGATGGGGGTCACATTGTATGTTCAATGTCATGTTCAGTGTTGTAGGCATTTGACACAGACTACACACGCTTGTCATGGTGTTGGGGGGGATGTAATTTTCAGACATTCCTTATGTGGGAGTATGCTGGTTGTGTCATGCATTACCCGTCCTATGCTATGAGTAGGGGTGGTGGTGGTGGCAGGCATCCAGCCCCCCATGAGTAGGGGTGGTGGTAGTGGTAGGCATCCAGGTCCCCATGAGTAGGGGTGGTGGTAGTGGTAGGCATCCAGGCCCCCATGAGTAGGGGTGGTGGTAGTGGTAGGCATCCAGCCCCCCATGAGTAGGGGTGGTGGTAGTGGTAGGCATCCAGGCCCCCATGAGTAGGGGTGGTGGTAGTGGCAGGCATCCAGCCCCCCATGAGTAGGGGTGTTGGTAGTGGTAGGCATCAAGCCCCCTATGAGTGGGGATGGTAGTAGTGACAGGCATCCAGGCCCCCCTAAGTAGGGGTGGTGGTAGTGGCAGGCATCCAGCCCCCCATGAGTAGGGGTGGTGGTAGTGGTAGGCATCCAGGCCCCCATGAGTAGGGGTGGTGGTAGTGGCAGGCATCCAGCCCCCCATGAGTAGGGGTGGTGGTAGTGGTAGGCATCCAGCCCCCTATGAGTGGGGATGGTAGTAGTGACAGGCATCCAGGCCCCCCTGAGTAGGGGTGGTGGTAGTGGCAGGCATCCAGCCCCCCATGAGTAGGGGTGGTGGTAGTGATAGGCATCCAGCCTCCCATGAGTAGGGGTGGTGGTAGTGGCAGGCATCCAGGCCCCCATGAGTAGGGGTGGTGGTAGTGGCAGGCATCCAGCCCCCCATGAGTAGGGGTGGTGGTAGTGGCAGGCATCCAGCTCCCCATGAGTGGGGTGGTGGTAGTGGCAGGCATCCAGCCCCCCATGAGTAGGGGTGGTGGTAGTGATAGGCATCCAGCCTCCCATGAGTAGGGGTGGTGGTAGTGGCAGGCATCCAGGCCCCCATGAGTAGGGGTGGTGGTAGTGGCAGGCATCCAGCCCCCCATGAGTAGGGGTGGTGGTAGTGGTGGGCATCCAGGCCCCCATGAGTAGGGGTGGTGGTAGTGGTAGGCATCCATCCCCCTATGAGTGGGGATGGTAGTAGTGACAGGCATCCAGCCCCCCATGAGTAGGGGTGGTGGTAGTGGTAGGCATCCAGCCCCCTATGAGTGGGGATGGTAGTAGTGACAGGCATCCAGGCCCCTCTGAGTAGGGGTGGTGGTAGTGGGAGGCATCCATCCCCCTAAGGGTGGGGATGGTAGTAGTGACAGGCATCCAGGCCCCCCTGAGTAGGGGTGGTGGTAGTGGTAGGCATCCAGCCCCCTATGAGTGGGGATGGTAGTAGTGACAGGCATCCAGGCCCCTCTGAGTAGGGGTGGTGGTAGTGGCAGGCATCCATCCCCCTAAGGGTGGGGATGGTAGTAGTGACAGGCATCCAGGCCCCCCTGAGTAGGGGTGGAGGTAGTGGTAGGCATCCAGGCCCCCCTGAATAGGGGTGGTGTTAGTGGTAGGCATCCATCCCCTTATGGGTGGGGATGGTAGTAGTGACAGGCATCCAGGCCCACATGAGTAGGGGTGGTGGTAGTGTTAGGCATCCAGGCCCCCCTGAGTAGGGGTGGTGTTAGTGGTAGGCATCCATCCCCCTATGGGTGGGGATGGTAGTAGTGACAGGCATCCAGGCCCCCCTGAGTAGGGGTGGTGGTACTGGCAGGCATCCAGCCCCCCATGAGTAGGGGTGGTGGTAGTGGTAGGCATCCAGGCCCCCATGAGTAGGGGTGGTGGTAGTGGCAGGCATCCAGCCCCCCATGAGTAGGGGTGGTGGTAGTGGTAGGCATCCAGCCCCCTAGGAGTGGGGATGCTAGTAGTGACAGGCATCCAGGCCCCCCTGAGTAGGGGTGGTGGTAGTGGCAGGCATCCAGCCCCCCATGAGTAGGGGTGGTGGTAGTGACAGGCATCCAGGCCCCCCTGAGTAGGGGTGGTGGTAGTGGCAGGCATCCAGCCCCCTATGAGTGGGGATGGTAGTAGTGACAGGCATCCAGCCCCCCATGAGTAGGGGTGGTGGTAGTGGTAGGCATCCAGCCCCCTATGAGTGGGGATGGTAATAGTGACAGGCATCCAGGCCCCCCTGAGTAGGGGTGGTGGTAGTGGCAGGCATCCAGGCCCCCCTGAGTAGGGTTGGTGGTAGTGGCAGGCATCCAGGCCGCCATGAGTAGGGGTAGTGGTAGGCATCCAGGCCCCCATGAGTAGGGGTGGTGGTGGTGGTAGGCATCCATCCCCCTATGAGTGGGGATGGTAGTAGTGATAGGCATCCAGCCCCCCATGAGTAGGGGTGGTGGTAGTGGTAGGCATCCAGCCCCCTATGAGTGGGGATGGTAGTAGTGACAGGCATCCAGGCCCCTCTGAGTAGGGGTGGTGGTAGTGGCAGGCATCCATCCCCCTAAGGGTGGGGATGGTAGTAGTGACAGGCATCCAGGCCCCCCTGAGTAGGGGTGGTGGTAGTGGTAGGCATCCAGGCCCCCCTGAGTAGGGGTGGTGGTAGTGGTAGGCATCCATCCCCCCATGAGTGGGGATGGTAGTAGTGACAGGCTTCCAGGCCCCCCTGAGTAGGGGTGGTGGTAGTGGCAGCATCCATCCCCCTAAGGGTGGGGATGGTAGTAGTGACAGGCATCCAGGCCCCCCTGAGTAGGGGTGGTGGTAGTGGCAGGCATCCAGGCCCCCATGAGTAGGGGTGGTGGTAGTGGTAGGCATCCAGGCCCCCATGAGTAGGGGTGGTGGTGGTGGTAGGCATCCATCCCCCTATGAGTGGGGATGGTAGTAGTGACAGGCATCCAGCCCCCCATGAGTAGGGGTGGTGGTAGTGGTAGGCATCCAGCCCCCTATGAGTGGGGATGGTAGTAGTGACAGGCATCCAGGCCCCCCTGAGTAGGGGTGGTGGTAGTGGCAGGCATCCATCCCCCTAAGGGTGGGGATGGTAGTAGTGACAGGCATCCAGGCCCCCCTGAGTAGGGGTGGTGGTAGTGGTAGGCATCCAGGCCCCCCTGAGTAGGGGTGGTGTTAGTGGTAGGCATCCATCCCCCTATGAGTGGGGATGGTAGTAGTGACAGGCATCCAGGCCCCCCTGAGTAGGGGTGGTGGTAGTGGTAGGCATCCATCCCCCTATGGGTGTGTATGGCATTGGTGATGGCCATCCCACCCCTATGGTTATGCTGTTGCTGGTGTACGTCATTTGTGCATCCCTTTGTGTGTGTGACATATTTCGGGTATGTGTCGTTTGTTTGTGTTGTTGGTGTTTGACTTACCGTCTGCGCCGTACGCGTCCGTGCCGGTCCTGGTAATAGATGTAGAGTATAGGTAGGACCTGCGCGATGGGATTCATGCTTGGGTCGTCTCGTTCGGGTTTCGCGTGTCTTCGACTCGTACTCGTCGCTGGCTTGTTCGTCTCGTAGCCGTGGATCTTCTTGTGGCGCGAATCGGAGCTTATGTACGGCTCTCCCGGATGCTCAAACGTGCCGGACGTAGCGACGGGTTCGGCGTGTACGGAAGGCGCATCGTACTAGTCCGGCCGGAAGGTGCTGTGTATTTGGTTCCGTGCGACTCGAATCAGCGTTTACGGATCCGGCTCGGGCGGGGAACAGGAGCTGAAATGGGTGAGTACCGCTCGCTCGGAATCTGGGCTGTTATGCGCATCGTACTTGTTCGTTCGGACGAGTGTTCGAATCGGTCGGGAAACACGCGTTCGACTTATATTTTTTCCGGACGAATACTGTTAGGTGCGCTTCCGGCCCGAATCGGAATTGACCCCTAAATGATCAAATATCTGATTGACCTTGAATGTTAACAAACATGTCTCTTTTCTATGCTTTACAAAAAAGTTTTACAAAGCCTACTTTCGCTTTTGAGGGAGGGGATTGGGACCATGGTGCTTGTGCCATTAAACTTGCCTTTAAAGATTGTGGTTCAATGTCGAAATATGACTGCACATTAGGTAAACATCTATATATATTGAATATGAAAATTTTAGGATGAATATTGCTGGAAATGTGTTAATGCTTTTTTAAGCTACTTTTGTACTGTTGTTACCCAGTGACATTGTTATGACTACAGTATTGGTTGCACTATATTGCACATGATCAACAATCTGGTTGCCCTGGAATTGCAACAATGTAGCATTAGTGTTCAATAATGAAGAGACATATAGTATATTTTGTGCAGGTGTTTTGAGGAAAACATATTTCAGTCTGTTGTAGTGGTAATGAACATAATGCAGTCCTGCTACCTTTCTCTGATAGGAGCCTACATGAATCACCAAAGGAATTCCAATGTGCATGCCTTTACTTTCGTGCTGTGACAATAAATGACTACTAATTGTGTTGCCTGGTCACTGTAAAAAGGTCCTACACAGTGCAAATCTGTATCTGCAAACCGCAATACATAGAAATCATACCGCAATGCCGCGAGCCCAAGCTAAAAAATTAAGTATTCAAAATTCTAGCATGGTTTTCAAGTTAAAGACGTGAGTAATCTGTGTAACATTTGTGGCTTTACTCAGCTCAAACTGAAAATATTGCATTACTTGACAAACCTACTAGACTATTCTTTTTACATATTACTTACCTTGATTAAAACTGTTTAGACAGAAATTATAGTTCCAAAATACAGAAAAGAATAGAAAGAAAATCTTTGGTGTTCTCACTCCACCACTGTTCTCATTAGACCAATTTGAACGAGAATTATAAGCCTCCGCCATACCTATGCTCGCTTTACTTTGGGGCTGATTACGATGTTGGGCGGACTTGCGTCCTCCCGACACCGTATTGGTCTGGAACCGCCCGACCATAGGTCGGTGGTTCAGACCTTTCAATTTGGATGCACCCGCCCATAGAGCAGTCGGAAATATCCCTTTCATTTTGGCAGTTTGTGCGGCGGGCGGAAGAGGACCGTCGCACAAGCTGCCATAGTGAAATGGATGTTTGTACACATCCATGCACCATGCGGCACTGTGAGGTGCCTGCCACACGGTGCAGGGATGTTTAGGGGGGCACCGTAGGTGCCCATAGCGGAGGGAGGGGCCCCTGCTAAGGGCCCTCAAAGTCATTTTCGACAGCCGTTCCATGTCGGAAAGGCTGTCGAAAAATGGCATCATAATCCAGACGGCTGAGCTGCCGTCATTAGGGGATTGGGAACATTTCCGATGCTCGGACGGACGCATCGGAAGGTCCCTTCGCCCAATGCCCCTGCCCGCCGCATCGTAATGCAGCAGACTGCAGGGGCAGATGTCGGTGTGTCCGACACCGACTTGCCTTCGGTGTCGTACCCTCCGACATCTTAATCAGCTCCTATGTATCAGACAGTAAATGGCAGAAAATACTGCTAATAGATCTCCAGTTGTTGAGCATTTAAGTAGCGCCCTGTCCTTTTTTCAAGGTGAAACATACAATCATTTTATGCCTGCAATATGAAATATTCTCATATTAGTTTTCGAACATTTTCCTTTACTTCTGCAAATAAGGCAATGCTAATCAGCACACTACGCAGAACAACGGTTTAAGCTGTTCCCATTTTTACTTTATTTGTGGAAGACAATTTGTGCACCAGACAAAGATTGTGTCTCAAGTCCCAGAATGGCACATCTCTCACTAAACCCTACCATAAGCAGAATTATTCTATGATTTGAATTGTAGAAATTTGAAGAACACATTTTGCGGAAGTACTATAGTTTCTGTACAAATCATGTTGCAGTATGTCATTGGTTAAGGTATGGACCCATCCGTTTAAATCTAGTTTGAATGAGTCAAGAATTTTTCTTTAATGCCCGAGCAATAATTCTTTCAGCTACTAATACAGTAGCATCTTTTTCGTTGTAAAATGACTACAAAAATGCCTTTGAGGAAACTGGAAGTGCCAAGAGAATGGGAAAGGAAGGAAGCCTTTCTTGAATCAAACACCATTGTGCTCAGTGCTTGCCATCAAGGCATGTAATGGAGTATTATCTTCATCCAGGCTTCACAAGTACGTGCTAGTCTGTGCCTTCAGATATTTATTTTGTAATATTTATTATCCATTTCACTACCTGTGTTAGCAGCATGTTACCTTTGCTTCATAGAAAGGACATGCGGGTGCTCATTAAGATTATAGTTGGCATAAGGAAGGCATTCTATAAAGCAGCAGTAGTAATTACCATTGAGTCATGTGGGCCCAACTTTAAGGCCCCGATTCTGAGTTGCACAGTATAAAGGACTCAATAATACTGTGACCCAAAATAACATTATTAGCTGGTATTCCTGCCCCATATTATTTAATTCCTCATTTGGACTGTCAGAATGGGGTATAACATGTGAGCCCGGAGTATCGGAACCATTTTGTGCATGTTTATTCCTGATTGTGGATGCTCTTACCCTGCACAGATTTCTCCTTTTTTGCTATAAGAGGAATTTGTGTGCAAAAATAAAGGGGGGTGGGATACCGGGTGCAGCTCTACCCCCAGTGAACTCAGAATCAGATGGGCAGTTTCTTCAACTGAGACATCTCTCCATTCGACTCAGAATCGGGCACTACATTAAAATGTTTGGTTTTGTAGCAGAACTACTAACACATAGGCCCGGATTATATGACAGCAGTAATCTTGATTACTACTGGGTGCTACACTATCTACCTACCATTAAGCACTGCCGAGTAATATGCACAGACACCTGGATATGAATGTATGAATGAATGAGATAGTTTTGCATTACCCAAGGGTGTCTTAGCGCTAGGCAGATCCAGGCCGAGAGTTCGAGCCGCAGGTTTAAGGGGAAAAGAAAGCAAGACCATGGTGACCCCACTGATTAACGTGGAAACAGACAAGTCTTTAGCTGCTTTCTAAAGACCTGCAATGCTGGTTGTACGCGGAGAGCCAGGGGGAGAGAGTTCCATAGCTTTCCCCCCTGAAAAGGCTAGTGTTCTGCCACCCCAGTTAGCTTGCTTGATTCTTGGTACCATGACCATAAACGCAGAGCTAGATCTGAGACTCCTGCTGGGCACATACCATGTGAACCGTTCTTGAAAATAGGACGGGCCAGTCTTGTGAAGCGCCTTGTGCATAAGGCACAGTGCCTTAAAAGACACCCTCTTCTCCACTGGCAGCCAATGTAAATCATGCAGTAAATGAGATACAGGTTTGAACTTGGGAATTTTCAGAAGTGTCCGTGCAACAGCGTTCTGAAGAGACTGCAATTTCTTTAGCTGATATTTGGAGGTCCCAAGGTAGAGTGAGTTGCAATAATCCATTTTTGATGTGATGAGGGCCATCATCACCGTCTTCTGCAAGTCAAATGGAATGTACGGGAGGACTTTTTGGAGAACGCGCAGCATGAAAAAACCTCCCGACATTACTGCATTGATTTGGGCAGAGAAGCACAGTTTAGTATCAAAAATGACTCCCAGGTTTCTTGCCTTCCGCACAGGGTTCGGCAGGTTGCCCAACTCTGCCGGCCACCAGGACGCATTCCAGAAGGAGGTCTCTTTCCCAAAGAGTAATACCTCTGTTTTGTCTGAGTTTAATTTGAGGCAATTGCCCCGCATCCAGCTCGCCACTGCCGACATACATCTGCAAAAATTTACAGCATCTTTCTCAACCTGAGATGAAATGGATACCACTATCTGTGTATCGTTCGCATAGGACAATACAGTCAGACCAAAACTGAGGATCAACTGCACCAGGGGGGTCACGTACACGTTAAAAAGAGTGGGACTGAGTGCCGAGCCCTGCGGCACCCCACAGGGGAGCGAAAAAGGATTTGATTTTGCGTCACCCATCTCCACCCACTGTGTTCTGTCTGCCAGAAAAGACCTTAGCAGTGATAGTGCAGATTCCCTAAAACCTAAAGCCGACAAACGCTTAATGAGTAACGCATGGTGGACCGTATCAAAGGCGGCAGAGAGATCCAAGGAGGATCAGAGCGGCTCTGCCGCCTTTGTCCACCCTTATTCTTACCTCCTCTGCTGCGGCTCCTAGAGCTGATTCTGTGCATAGTTAGCTCTGAACCCATATTGGGCCGAGTCTAGCAGTTGATGCGTATCCAGAAAAGCTAGAATTTCTTCGTTCATAGCCTTTTCTAGCAGCTTAGCAGGGAAAGGAAGACGAGAGATTGGTCTGTAGCTTTCCACAAGCTTGGGGATCAGGGAGAGTTTCTTCACCAGGGGAAGAATGGAGGCTTCTTTCCAGCTGCTTGGGTAATGCCCAGAGCTAAGCACCTCATTCAATAGGACTCTGAGTGGTCCTGGCAACCGTGCTGGCCACCTTGTTAAAGATATGCACTCCTTGACCCTTTCAGTGCCATTAATGTTGACCATATAGGTGTTACTGTGCCTTTGAAAGAACTGGAAAATGTTCAGGATAAGACCACCTGTTTGCTGGTCTTGTACACAGTGGAGTTCCTGGTGGGCTGACTGATCTCCTATAGATATGAATATAGGAGTGACCTCACCCAAGATATGAATATAGGGGTGATCTCACCCTTTTTAAATAATCAAAAGAGACCCTTTCCCAGGAGGGAAACAGCATATATCCATCATTCGAGCTTTGTCATTTTAAGTGACAATGGCATAGGAGGATAGTTAAATTGAGCAGTGGATTTTACCACCGGGCTGAGTGGGGTGGGATTTATACTGGAGTGCCAATCTGTCTGTCCTTACCATCCAAGTGCATCCAGGTGAGGGCACTTTTTCCGGCCATAAGGTAGATTCTCCCATAGGGCTCCCAGGCGGAAGCTATCAAACCTTAATAGGTTGTTCCTGTCAGTTGGTTTTGTATGGGCCAACGTTTTCAACTTCCCTCCTTCTGTTGGGATTTTCACGTCAAGAATAACCATTTCTGTGCTGCTCGCGGTGAAAGTAAATCTGAGGTTATGGTGCACACATCTACCTTGTGGTCAGTTCTTGTGCCTAAGGCGAAACTGCAGTGAATCCAAAGATTACAGGGTTCAGATTGAAACCTTATTCGAGAAACTTTAAGAGCCAGACAGTATCCTAGTAAAATCATTCAGAAGTGTAAAAATAGAGTGATGAACCAAAACAGGGATGCCTTGTTGGTAGATATACAACGGGAAACACGGGACCGTGTGCGTAACTACTTATAACCTCATGTCTAACCAGGTGAAAAATTGATCACAAGAAATTGGCATATACTGAATACGGGAGATCATGATTGGGACAGATCTCTATTCTTCCATTGCTGCAGTCCTACATCAGGGATGTACTAGTGCATACAAGGGAGGGCTAGCATTTATCCATGGACCCTGCACAGAAAAACACCTTGTGGGGACTTCCATGAGTCCAGGGACATCATCCCTGTGGAAAAGGCAGTATATGTAATCTCACTAAAGGCAATAGGGAACTTGATTTCGGTTTGCCAAAGAGATGGCAACAGGGGAAACATACAGGATGTTACTCTAGCATAGTTACCTACATGTTTACTTGCCCCTGCGGCATGAAGTACATAGGGGTGATTATGGGTACGGTCCCGATATGGATTATGGAGCACCGGAGAAATGTACGGTATGCTAGAATTACAACCAAAATGAGCCACCACTATATCATGTCACGACATACAGCCATCTATTTGAAGTGGACAGTCACAGAACAGTTGGAACCAGGGACACACAACGAGGAGAAAAAAACTGTTTGAAAAAGAACAAAGGTGGGGTTTCCTCCTTTTCAACCTGTAAGACAGGACTGAATGGTGAAATTTCGTGGAGCAGCCTAAGTGGGTAGCACTGGAGTGTATACTTACAAGTGGAGAATGAACAAGAAAGAATATACAATGTCTCTTATCACCTGAAGGAAGTGTGATGTAGATGAGGCTATCTCAGTAATTAGGGTTGCATGTAATTTGATACCATTGATGCCACCAACCTGTGAAACCAGTCCCATGTGAGCTGTAAGCCACATGTGAATTTAAAAAAAAAGAAAATAGCCCGAATAATAAGACAGTAATGTAGAGAGATCTGACTGAAGGGCCAATCACATGCGACCAAGAAGTGGGAGGAGACATTCCCACGTGGCTATAAAACCGGCAGCTGCATTCAAACAGATAGGAACCGTGCAGCAAGGATTGAGGACGCTTAGGTGATTGAGCTCAACGTTTCTTTGAAGAAGAAAGTGGGGAGTGGAATTTGGCCTTTCATTGGTAGAGGATTGCTAGTAATAAGAATGTAGAGTTGTGGGCAGTAGGGAGTTTGGGCAGAGATTACAGGCATATTTTTATTTATTTTTCAGTTCCTCTGATGCAAAATTAGAGTGTCACTATAAGATACAAAAAAGGAGTGACGAGCTAAATATATCAGTAAGGTGTGTGTCTGAAGACCATGTATGGAGTGTAGAACCACCTTACTAATGACATGCATACACGAGACACAGTGGTGACCTAGAACTATTTAGGAGAGAGGGCCAGCATCAGGACTCATTAGGAGTCCATAACTATATTCAACTATAGAGTGTGTGGTGTGACCCTATACATAGGTGTTTGGTGGAAGGTGTAAGTAAGCAACAAGTTGTCTATGTAGATGTATACTAAGTAAAATACTATGAAATTGTGTGGTGATTTGTCTTATCTCTCCACAGATACCCACTGTTGATTTAGCAAGGTGGGACGTAACCATAAAGTCTCTGGTATTGACCATTTACTGCTAGGATCCCTTGAAATATCTATAAGTGTGCCCTAAAAGAGATCAGGTTGAAGCAATCATATTTAGAGCGCACCCGCATATAATCACTTGTATTAATGTGAACTGTTAGCTTTTTGAAATGTATTAACATGAATACGTGGTGTATTTTAGGTCATTGACAAGTAGCATGGAGAATCGACGTAGAAAATGAATGTAACTAGCAGGAAACATAAACATGAAGAAAGCGTGTTGTGCAGCTGACACTTATACAGGTTTAAATGTGTTCACTAATTACGTAATTTCATACATAGGTAGATGCATTAGTTGAAATTGCACTAGGGTTATGTGATTTCGTAAAGCTCATATTATGTTTCTCTTATGTTAGCTAAAATCTGTAGGCCTGAAGTGCAAGTCGCTGAAACTATTTCTTAAGAATTCACTGTTGAATTTTTTGTGTGCTGTGGAATTTGTTCTTTCTCACGTTTTATGTTGCAGGTGAAGAAGCGCTCTCCTAGATAGAATAATGTCTTTGTTTTACTAGTCAGGCAAGGTGGGAGGTAGTTACAATCAAGTGGCTTGAATCGATAAAGGAAGGTCATTGTGCTTCACACAGGAGAGGAACTGGGAACCAAGGACAGATTGTATTGAGGAAGGTACACTGTTGACATCGTGGAAAATTTCCTTCAGGACTGTACCCAGGGAGGATGGCGTGATCCGAGGTGCATCCTGGGATTGCTACCTGGGGAATAACCAGTTGGTGGAAGTACGGATAGTGTGGCACTTCTTTCTTGCCTTCAGAGAGAGAGCATCTTTGAACAAGCTCTGTCTTTGGTAGCTTCATGCTACTTGACCCATTGATTGTGGAGAGACTTCTTAGGCAGACTCCAAGTACTGACACCTTTTAATCTTCCTTCTGAAAATGCTTATTTAGGGATGTCAATTTAGTGTTAGAGTAGGGATAAATTTAATGCTTTTAACTCCCCAACCCTCGATGCAGGGAAATTTGGACTCATGCTTCTTGATCTTCTGTATTCTACTTCTGGAATTAATTGTGTTGCTTATGCTACACCATCTAAACTGGATGCGCAGATTTGGCTTCATGCTGATTCCTCTGTATTTCTATACACTTGTGATGAGGTGTCTCTATGTTCAGTTATTTTTGGCTTTGTAATAAATTAACTAACCTCAGATAGTTGTCCGTGAGTTATTATGTATCCAAAATGAATCATTGGCTAATTGATCGTCTTCCTAATGACTTTTCTTCCCTTTACTTTTTCATGCTGCGAAAAAGAACCATCAGAATGCGACTCTAGAAAAATCTAGAACTTATGGGCCCGGCCCTTTCAAAGTCCACTGTGGAAGCATTAGCCTCCATCGTGAAAACTCTATGATAAAGCATGCCTTCAGGATTTACTGAAGGGCGAGAGTTTTAGAGTAAAAATCACCTATGGACTGGACTTGTAGGAGACTCCTTGTTTTGATATGTATATGGACTCAGAAAACAAATTTGAGAGAAACCCTTTAAATACAAAGGGAACTGGGTTAACGTAACCAGTAACAAAGTATTGTTCCCTATGTTGTAGTTTATTAATAGACTGCCACTCACATATATTCTATACACTCTTGCATGCAATTCATTCAAACTATGAGCCTTATTTTTAGTAAAAATGTCACCTCCTTTATTGAAAAAGATATATTTCTGTATACAGCATTAAAAAATTTATTAAAACCAAATCAATTCATAAGCCATTTTATAAAAAACACCACTAATCATATTCTCATAGATTGTCTCTCATGTACATATTGATCCTTTACCTATACATAGGTTATAGATTAGTACAATTCTTTGTAGTCCAAAACACACAATTCTATATTATTCACTAATGTCTGCATTCACGGTCGGTGGATTCAGTATTGAATAGGTGTCCAATTCAGATTTGACTGGTCTCTATCTAAATCTATTGGCTTCATGACGCAATGATGAAGTGGAGCTAGCCGGCGTTTCACAGATAGGATCATATTAAGCAGCTGTTGCATAACCTCGGAAGTCCTTCTGAAAGCTGGTGGAAGCTACACAGAACGAGGCCCGCTGCTGCCGGAGATTGTGGGACATGATCGAGGTCTTAAATCCACACTGGATTCGGAACAGAAACACCCCACGGGGCACTCTTTACGGTGTTTAACTGTCGTGGAATCAACGCTGCTCCCAGGACATAAACGCGCACACTTACACAGGCACGGTGATTTAAAGCGCCCCGAGGTCGGAGGAATACCGGAAGGCGCCGTCCTACACATTGAGGAAACCAAAACTGAAAAAAACTGAATGCATGGCAAAGTGAAATCGTTTATTACAGTGAAAAGGGCTTTAACTCTGCTACCTGGGTGCCGTGAGGGAAACGGCCAACATCCCGTTCTAAAGCCGTGAGGGGAACGGCCACCAACCAACTATAACTCCCAGTGCCCCTTGCAATCTCGGCGCTTGCTGACGCTGCCGCCCAGGCCAAGGGCGGGCCCGTCAGTGCCAGGAGGTGGCAGGGCAGGGCCATTCCCCTTTGGCCTGCTGTCGGGAAAATGTTCTTGAACCTCAGAGATAATCTGGTAGCAGGCTCATAAGGTGGGTGCCTCTGCTGTTTAAATTGACAAGGTGAAAGACTAAAAGTGACTATTTGCCTCCTCTACTTGGGCGTATCCTCTCCTACTTGGGAGCCTTGTGTTCCATACAGCAGGCCTGGTTGGACTTTGCCCATTTCATATATTGTACTTTCATTTGATACAAAGGATTCTGATAAAAAAAAAAAGGAAAAAAATCAAATACATCTTTGTCTGGCAGCCAAAATGGGGAGACGTACCTGTGTAGGGAAAAAATCAACACTAACTGCCCAATCCCCAACAAGCCACCAGCCAACCTCGATAGATAGGATGCTGCAGAGGGCAATAGGGGCAGTTACAAATGAAATAGAACAAACTGAAAGACGGTTATCAATAACACCGGACCTAATTCCTCCCCTGACTAGCCCAGAACTATCACCGGAGCAGCAACCTGCGGAATGCGCCTCCCTAAGGATCCATTCTAGGACTCCGGCCCTGGTACATGAAGCACCGCCCCTGAACTTACACATTGAGGACCCCGCTCCAGGTCCACGTAAGAGAGGGAATACAAAAACTGCCACGAAACCTGGGAAGGCTCAGAAGAGGGGCACTAAAGACTCTGTAAAAAATGGGGGTTTGGAGAGGGAAGCGTTGGGCGGGGATGTGAATGAAGGCACAGAAAACCAGTGTGGGTGTCTAATTTGGTTAGGGATCTACATTCGGAAATTAGACACATAGTTAAGGAGGAATTGACTACCCTGACCTCTCGGGTTGATAAATTGACATCCCTACTAGAAGCTTATATGGGGAAAATAGACTCCAGGGTGGATGTCCCGCATTATCAATGCATTCCTTTAGCCTGCCGAGCCCACCAGGAAAAAGACCATGCCCCGGATCCTATTTTTAGCCTGCCCCTACAAACACAGAAGAATAGGGAGGATGGGGCATCTGACACGAATGTATTGAGTAAGCCAAGTGAGGCTACTAGCCTACATAACCAAGAGCCTAGAAAGGGCAGGGAGGATGGTAGGAAACTAAGACCCATTGTAGGATCAATACTAGCTGAATCTAAGGTGCAGAACCCGGGCCCAGAGCACAGAGCAATTGGGGGGCAGGACCTAAGAACAGAGGCAGTAGAGGGTAGCCCAGCCTTACCATGTATTAATCTCCCCCCAGATTCCACGCCATATGTTCTGATCCTAGCTAAAGTTCCAGAACTTAAAATAGGACAAAGGGAATCGCATTATGACTTAAAAAACAAATGTATTTTTTGGCTGTCAAATCAACTCCAATTCTCTTATAGAGATGCAAACGAGATTCTACTTACGCGTAGGGTGGGATGGGTGGGCCAAAAAACAAAAGACATACCTGGTGACATTATTGTAATCAATTTCAGAAATCCCCAGGCTGTAAGGTCCCTTCTAATGCGAGACAGTCAAAGACACGAAGGGGGATCAGACCCCTTACATTGGGGTATTTCTACCCACCGAGACCCATCCCAGAAAGTACCCCATGGATAGTCCGTGGTGCAGGTCTTAGACACTGGCCCGAGCAAAATTCCAGGGTGGGGCTGGACCAACAGAATTCATTGCTTTTTAACCTCCCACTTGTAAATAGATTTGCACCCCTAGAACAAGTTGATTGACTAAAATCATTTCAGCCACTCAAACCAGAGCCAAGTTTGCAGAGGGATCATTGGGGAAACCACCCAAATGGGAGGATACTGCATAAGTTTTCCGTTAGCCCTAGACAGAAACCAATTCAGGGATTAAGGAAGGCTGTCGGAGAGGAAGGTGCCCAAAATGAGGGGGTGGAGGGGCTCTCTTATACTAACATCTATACTACACCAGACATGTTACTGAACTCTGTGCTAACACCTATAGCCCAGTGGCAGCCAACCACAGTAATCATATCCACTAAGTCTGACGGGAACGGGAATGGCCTTAAGCCGGCTGTAGTAGCTATTGATAGCTCAAACCAGCCACCCAGAAATATATCCAAATTTCATGTCTTATCGTGGAATATTGTGGGTCTTGCATCTAAACTAGAAAATCCAGAGTGGGGAGCCCTCATACATGCAAATGACACCTGCATGTTCCAAGAAACCTGGGCAAGGGAGGGCACCCATAGACTAGGCTATGCGACCTTTTGCCTAGCAGCCACTAGCGGTGGCAGGGGTAGACCTGCGGGAGGACTCTGTACATGGATTGCCGTCCATCTGGGCTGCACTGCAAAACAGGTTGAGACATCTTCACAGGATATACTTTGTGTCATTCTGACCTTTTCCGCTAAGATCAGAGTAGCCATAATTAATGTCTATTCCCGCCCAGTCAGCTACGGCCAGGAGTCGTCAACCCTCGAACAACTGTCCAGTTTTTTGCACACTATTCCAGAAAATACCCCGATAGTTCTTGCTGGAGATTTCAATTGCCAATATGAACCCCTGAAAGATTTAATCGGTGGTGAGCCCAACGAGGAAGATCAACATTGGGCTATACCAGAACCGAATGCACCAGCCACCCGGGCTTGGACCCCATTGGTACTCCAAATGAATACCCTCACACTGACCCATTCTATTAGGGCTTGTAATGGGCGCACCAAATCTGACTCCCCAGCTAACCATACCTACAACAGACCAGGTTGTTCCTCCATTTTGGATTATATCCTGTTGGACACCAAAACCTGGCACCGGGTGATTGATTTTAAGGTCATCCCCCGTTATGACAGCGACCATAATGCCCTAATTTTAGAGATGGTATCGTTCTGTCCTATGGTTATTTATGCAAATCAATATGCAATTAGATCCAGGCCACTTTTATCCAACTGCAGGAGGAGAGTAAAATGGGGGGCCCTCTGTAACTCGCAGGAAAAGATTTCATCTCTTTACGAAACCATCATCCCTCATTTAGAGGCTGCTGATCAATTCAGCCATAATGTTGCCTGCGATATAGCCCGAACAGAAATTGGGAAGAACCATCAAGGTTTAGTGGGTGACTTGGCAAACTTTTTTTCCCCTCTAGTAAAAACTAAGAAAAAAGATCCCATGGGCCATCCTTGGTATAATGGTGACTGCCGGAGGGCTAAGAAAGCACTAATTTCAGCTATTAAAAACAAAGATCGCCCCATGATAAAAGACAAACGGATAGCTCATAAAAATATAATTAATATGGCAAAAAAACGGTGGGAGGTAGACAAATGGGAAAACTTGAGATTTGCCCTATGTTCCAGGGACATGCGGTCCTTTTGGAATCTAGTTAATACTGGCTCCACCGAGGGCAAGTCAGCAATAGAACCAAACTTGGGGGCAGAAATCTGGAAGATCCATTTTGAAGCCCTTTATACAAGGGTAGAGGAAGATGAGCGTCAAGCCATTAATGAGTGCGTCTCCCTGCAGCCCCATAATTTTGCTGTCATTGAAATTGCCCTGTTAGAGATAATGGGAGCACTGAGAAGGGTATCTCCCTCAAAGGCGCCAGGTCTAGATAAGATTCCGGGTGACCTACTATGCAGTGAACCTAATATGTCGGCCCCCTATCTATGGACCCTGTTTAATGCCATTTTACATGGAATGTCAATTCCCCCGTCATGGCTGGGGGCGGAGATTATTCCAATTTTTAAAAAGGGCTCACCACTCCTCCCCGCCAACTATCGTCCAATAAGCCTCATAGATGTCACTCAAAAAATATACGCAAGAGTGCTATTGGATCGAATGGAAAGCTGGATGGAGGAGTATTCTATACTCAGTCCCTACCAAGCAGGTTTTAGAGCCAAGATGTCCACAATAGATCAGATACTCAGGTTGCAACTTCTGTATTTGAAGACAGTGCTTTTGGAGGGAGGCAGCCTCTATCTGATCTTTGTGGACCTAAAATCGGCCTTCGACCTGGTCCCTAGGGATAAATTGTGGTCCATTTTATTAGACTTGGGGATTCCCCCTTATCTCTGTTATCAGATGAAACGGCTCCACGAAAACAACTACGCCCAAGTTAGGTACGGTAAAAATGGTGAGCTTACTGACCCCATTCCAATAGACAGAGGGGTAAGACAAGGTTGTGTCTTGGCCCCGACCATCTTTTGCTTATTTATTAATGGTCTGGTGGAGGCTCTGAATGCTGGGAGGGACATAGACGCCTCTAGGTTGGCGAACAACAGGGTTCCGGCCCTGATGTTCGCCGATGATACCCTCTTACTATCCAAGTCCCCAATGGGAATACAGAGGGCCTTGGATATTTTCCATCTATTCTGTAAAAACAGGGGTTTGGAAATCAATTCACTAAAGACAAAATATATGGTTTTTAACGGAGGTAACACCACGCAACCAAACCCTCTTTTAGATGGGAAACCATTAGAGAAAGTGTCTGTTTTTGACTACTTAGGCTTAACACTCACCGACAAAATGGAGTGGACCGCACAAATCAAGAAGGCCAGCTTAAAGTTGGCACAGACAGCTGGGGGATAGCAAAGATGTCTGGGAAGTGCACACACAAAATGGTCGGTCCAGCAATGGAAATATATAAGGCCCAGGGCAGGGAGCGGCCCTATATGGGGCAGAAATCTGGGGCCATCGACCTTGTGATCACTTATCTAAGAATGAGAACTCTTTTATTAGGCAGCTGTTTAGGTCTCCCTAAAAGTACACCATTGATGCCGCTCCGCATGGACCTTGGGGTTAACCCAATTGCGGAGGAAGTTGCCCTCAGGCCTCTTCTCTATTGGAGACGTATCTGGAGTACTCCAGAACTTGAGTTCTTTAGACAAGAGCTAAAAGAGGTCGTAAATCTACAGAGAGTTGACAAAATCCCATGGCTGTCTTATATTAAAAACATCTTGACTGCTATGAGGATGGGAGACCTATGGGCTAACGCTGAAGCAAGTTGCATGACAACTCCCAAGAAGGCCTTGTCAATGATCTTTAGAGAATTTAAACTTAATCAGATAAAGGCCAATTCCGACATAGGCGCACTGACCCTATCTTTTTTAGAGGCAAAAGACCAATACAAGCTAGAACCTGTCCTTGATGTCATACAGCCCCCCTTGCAAAAAAATTGTACCTACAATTTAGGCACGGCGTATTACCACTGCGCGCATTTACAAGTAAATGGGAAAATGCGCTGTCCCAGGGCTGTCCAGTCTGTGCAGATAATCCGGAGATGGACCAACATGTTTTATTCGTCTGCCCGGCATACAAGAAGGCTAGATATCGATGGTTACAACAGGTGTGCCGGAATCTTGGCACAAAGTATTGCGCGGAGGCCTATAGGATCCTAAAATATGATACTAGTCTGCCCATAGTGTATTCAGTTACTCGTTATTTATTTTCTATGTGGTGTGTACAGTCATCTATTTTAAAAGCTGGGTCTATTGGATAATTTTACTTTTTTACGCAAATTAAATGTATTAATACTTTTTAATTACCTTTTTAAATGTTTTAAAAAATATCAATTCCGAATCACCACCTTTTATATTTATATTCAGAACTCCCTTTTTTAAATATTGCAATGCACGCGCACTTTATCTTTGCAAGAATTATATGTACAAATTGTGCTGTATTTTTTTTCTTTGTGCTTTTATGGCCATAACGGGCGAAATAAAGAATTTTTGAATTGAATTGAATTATTCACTAATACATATATAATGGTAAACAATTGTGTGCAAATAATGCATAGGCCAACAGGTCACCTAGAGAAAAAAAAACATACATACAATATTTGAATTTGAAAAAATTTGAAATATTTTTTATTTAAAATAAGGCTCATAGTTTGAATGAATTGTGTGCAAGAGTGTATAGAATATATGTGAGTGGCAGTCTATTAATAAACTACAACATAGGGAACAATACTTTGGTATTGATTTGTATATGGTCATTTCAGGGAAATTGGGGGATCCCAACTGATCTTCTCTCTCCCTCCCTTTGATTATTTGTGTGCATAACATAGACACAGGTGACAGTCTGTCAGTAGAGGACAAGATGTACATAATATCTGTCCGGGTTCAGGGATGAATTAAGGCGGAAGTTGCCAAAATGTTGGACCTGGGCGGCATCAACAGATTTCATAGTCCTTGGTCTAGTCCTGTGGTTCTAGTACAGAAGCATGGTTCTACCGAGTTGCAGTTCTCTGTGGACTACCAGGCCCTCAGTGAGGTAACCAAAAACAATGCCCATCCAATCCTCAGAGCGGATGAGCTTGTGGATCAGTTAGGTGCTGCTAAATACTTGAGCACCTTTGACCTGATGAGTGGTTATTGGCAGATTGCAAAGGAGAAGACTGCATTTTCTACGCCAGAGGGGCTGTATCAGTTAAAAGTGATGCCTTGTAGGTTATAAAATTCTCCTTCCACTTTTCAGCGCCTGGTGAACCATGTTCTTGCAGTGTTGGATATGTTCTGTGTGACCTATTTAGATGACATTGCGGTGTTCAGCAATTCATGGGAAGACACCTGAGGCACCTGGAACAGGTGTTGGCTAGGATACAGGAGGTGAAACTGACCATCAAGGCAACTGTCAGGTGGGGCAGTCCTCTGTATTCTACGTTGGGCATGAAGTGGGGAATGGGAAGATTCAACCATTGGATGCTAAATTCAATCTCTGATAGAGTGGGAGGTACCCACTATCCAGACTGAAGTGAGGTCCTGTTTGGCACTCACCGGGTATTACAGGTACTTTGTGGCAAACTTTGGAAGTATAGTTGCCCCATTGAATGCTTTGACCTCTAGAAAGCAACCCATGAGAGTAATATGGACTGCAGATTATCAAAAGGCATTTGAGGAACTCAAGAAGGCACTAAGCACTGCACCAGTACTGAAGGCACCTGACTACAGCCTTACACTGTACAGACGGATGCCTCTGACAAGAGAGTTGGAGTAATGTTAGCTCAACTGCATGATAAGGGTAGAGAGCATTAGGTAACCTTTATTAGTAGATGATTACTACCCAGGGAGCAGAACTGTCCAGATATTGAGAAGAAGTGCTTTGCCATAGTGTGGGCCTTGCATAAGCTCTGCCCTTATTTGTTTCCCACTAGGGTTATGGTGCAAACAGGTCATAAGCTACTAAAATGGTTAGTGGCTATGAAGGGAGAGAATCCCAAGTTGTTGAAATAGTCTATTTCTTTGCAATGGTTAGAATTTGTTGTGCAGCACAGAGCCTGTTCGAGTCATGGGAATGCTGATTGACTTTCCCGCTGGTTTTACCAAACTGACCACCCAATCTCTCCAGGAAAAGAGTTGGTTGAGGGCGTTCTGATCTTGGGGGGACATCTGTTGGGATGGAAAAGTCCCCTGTATGGTGAAAGACATGTACCACTGCCAGGTGTGCTTAACTGTATTGTGGTCTGTATCCCTAAAGCTGATTTTTTGTCTTAGGCAAACATGGATTATGCGTGTGCACCATGACATAGGCCTGTCTCATGGATTGCGGTCTTGTTGAACCAGGATTGGCACCTAAATTGCTACCCTCATAGTATTGGAAGGCTACTGCCTTCACCAGGAGTTAAAGAGCACAAGCGCGGTGGTGGCAGCATACCGTGTAGTGATCAGTATTAGCGAACAGGTACTTTTTACCCTGTGTTACTAGAGTGAGGCCTACAGGTTCACTCACCTTTTTTAAAAAAGCTCAGCTGCTGTGTGTTAACTCACCCCTGGCCTACATTGGATTGATATGGAAATGTGAGCATGATGAAAACGTGCTGAGTACATGTGGACTCGCAAGAAATACATTTTCACCTAGGGTGAAGTGTAGTCCAGTGTGCACATGGTAAGTGTGTGTGCTGATAGGGTGTGCTTTTATGCAGTACAAAGAGACTGCAGTACTGAACAGTGTGTGTAGACTGAGTGTGTATGCTACATGTGGACATGCTGGTAGAAGCATAATACACGAGGACAGCAGTATTAGGTAGTGCGTGTGCTGTGAAGGTACCCTGAGTGCAGGAGTGTCTGCAATAGTACATAACATGGAGGACCGTGCATTCCATTTTGGGAAGCCCAGGCCAACGTGGTGAAAACATCTGCTGAGCAGCCAGATAGGATGTGTGAGGAGGGATAGCTCTGCAAGACCTCTGCCTGTAACCAGGACTAGGGGCCATGTCTGATAGTCTCCCTGCTGGGTGAGGGGGCATCACCAAAGGAAGCCAGGATCACTGGCCCTGGAACCTGGAGCACCAGTGCCTGCCTGCTCGCCAAGACGAGTGTGCCCATGATGAAGAGGAGGATGTTGGACAGAGAGAGGCCTAGGAGAAAGCTCTGGAGTGAGGATTCTCTGTGTGAGATGTGCGGAAACCAGCCCTGCACCGATTGGGCTGTAGCCCGTGAGCTGGACTTCATTGGTGACCATGTATACCAGGAGGGGCTGCCCTGAACTGAGTTAGAGCAGTGCAGTGGGAGAAAAGCACTCCCCGCACTGATAGGGCTTCTGCCCATAAACCGTACTATCTCGACAACCCCATGTGCCTGGAGGGGCTGTCGCTGATTGCCTACGGATTGTGGCAGGAGAAACCTGTTTCCACATTAATCGTGTAGTTGTACCTGTGCTGAATTAACTAGGTGATCCTGTATGCCAGGAGGGGCTGCCGTGACGATCCACGTGAGTCTAGTGTGGTCAGTGTGTGAAGACCATAGTGGCGACCCCGTATGCCAGAAGGGGGGCCATAAATGCTGAAGCCGAGAGGTTAGGGTCATCACCATGGGAAACTGGTGTGACCAAGGTGGAACTCAACCACATCTTATGGACTGCTTCCATGGACTCCTGTTGGAGCAAGGAGACCAGCCCACATCCTCTGACAAAGGAGAAAGGACTTACCGTGTGACCGCTGGAGCAGAGCACCTCACCCATCTGGCCCCCGCAGGTAGCGTGGCTCAGGGGTGAGAGCCTGCGCTTGCCAGGTGCTGTCACATTTGACCACGGGCTGCCCACCTCAGCCGATCTAGAACAGGACCGTGCTGCAACGCCACAGGGTACTTTGCCGCCGGAGTGGGTAAGTCAAGAAATGGGTCTTGGGCCCCAGGGAACATATCACTATCGGTGCTGCTAAACCCTAGAATCTCAAAACTGAACTTACTAGCAGAGTCTTAGGGAAGAACTCTGGAGTACGAACTATTAGCTTACTTTCCCTAATTGCGGCCATCAGGGAATGGGGAATGATTCCAAACCCATTACACAAGAAGAGTTTGGACAGGGAGTGGCCTGACAACTTCTAGGCCCCTGACCTTAAGTGGATTGTGTTATTGCTTTTTGAATGTTGTTTACCTTTGCATGTGCAGAGTTGGAATAAAAGTACTTATTTTTATAGAAAAACAAGTATTTGACTGGACATTTATCATGTAGAGTTATGAGTCGTGTTCCTGAACTGTATCTGAGCTTCCCCTGAGGGAGACTTGACTGCTTGAGCTACACTACCCAGCTCAGAGTCGGATGCAGAAGTGGAAGCTTGACCCAGTTAAGCAGGATCCATATTAGGATGGGCCCCGGAACATCAGGGGTAAAAGGCCTCAACCACCTCAGTTGGGACCAGTAAATCCTGCTTGCCCAGTGGCCCCGGGAACGGGAGTTCTGACAGTGGCATACCATAGTACAAGGCGATAACAAGTCAGTGTATAAATGGCTAGTGTCTGCCTTTACAAATTTAAAAAAGCAGCCATAATCCTTTAGGTAGACATTTGGAGTGGTGTGGCTCAGGGCCTTAAACATAGGTAAGAAGCAAGTTTTATTGTTGTTCCCAACCTATTACCATTTTCCTAAAGTGGAAATAGGTATGGAAGTTATAAAATAATTTTCTATGTATTTATTTAACCAGTTTACGCAAGACCGTGGTAGTACCTGGGAAGTACTGTGTTTTTTACAAAATGTGCCTTTTTTGAAAATTTCTTTAAGTAACTGTACTTTTTAGGTATTACCACGGTAATGCATTTATTTATTTATTTGTGAGTTTTGTATAGCGCCTGAATCACCCCCAAAGGGGTATCTCTGCGCTGCAGAAGTGCACAAGGTGACTAACGGGATAAGAGTCTAAAACAGAAAGGTTTTAAGAAGCCTTCTAAATTGAGGATGGTTAGGGCATTGCCTCAGAGGGGTGGGGAGCTGATTCCAATACAGGGGAGCAAGGTAAGAGAAAGCTTTCCTACCCATCCTTGACTTCTTCACCCGGGGAACCAGGAGAAGGAATTTGGTTCCTGAGCGTAGCTCCCTAGTGGGGGGTAATGTTTGAGTTTCTCGGCGAGATAGACAGGGCCCATGCCATACAGGGACTTATGGACGGTGCAACAGATTTTGAACTTAATACGCTTGCGCACCGGGAACCAGTGGCGCTGTTGAAGAAGAGGGAGAGAGGCTGTTCTAGGAGGGGCATTTGAGACCAGGCGTGCCGCGGTGTTCTAGACTACCTGCAGACGGCTCAGCGAGGACTCATTTGCTGAGACCAGCAGAGCGTTGCAATAATCTAGTCTGCTTAGTACCAGTGTCTGGATGAGGGTTTTTCGTGTGGAATCTGGAAGAAAAGGGAAGACTCGTCGCAACAAACCGAGTACATGGAAGCAGGAGCCGACAGTATAGGCCACATGTTACTTCAAGGTCAGTGCCTGATCTAAGCGTACACCCAGATTCTTGACAACAGTCTTTGGCGCAGGGGAGACACCGAGATCCACTGGCCACCAATCTGGTGACCACAGCAATGGAGCCTCTCCCAAAAGCATGATCTCGGTCTTCCCTACGTTGAGTTGGAGGAAATTGCTCCTCATCCAATTGGATATTGCTATCATGCCTAAGGAAAAAGTGGACTGGGCAGACAGAGTCGATTTGTTAAATGAGAAGAGGAGCTGAGTGTCATTGGCATATGAAATAGGGGTAAAACCAAAGGACCTAAGAAGGTCGGCCAGAGGGGCGACATATATATATTGAACAGGGTAGGGCTCAGGTATGAGCCCTGAGGCACTCCCTTGGTCAGCTCCATAGTTTTTGACCGATAAGGGCCTAGGTTAACAGTCTGAGAGCGAGTGGAAAGGAAGCTCGTCATCCACTGAAGGGCTAGTCCTCTAATTCCCATTTCCTCCAATCTTGAGCATAGACTTTTTGACACATTTAAACATATAAAAAAAATGTCAAGACAATATAGTACACTATATTTGTGAACTATTGTGTATTACAGTGTTTCTTTTAATTTTTAATCTTTTTTTAAGCTTATAATTATATTTCCCTACCTATTACTAAATACTTTAAGTGATAATGGATAGGGAAAACATAACCTAATACTTACCTATATGTAATGCTCTAAGCTTGAACAATGGGAAAAGTGGCCTTAAAACAACATGACTGCCAACTATTTTTGTAAAGACAGTCATTAGCCAATCAGATAATGACTTGTCATCACTATTCACCGTGTTAATACCCCAAAACTACAGCACTAAAAGATATCACTAAGTTTAAAATTTTAAAATGTTAATAGCTCTAAAAATACTTATCCTTTTTAGTCGCAACCACAAAAAGGATAATCTGCACACCATAATCTTCAATCCTGCCAAAGTTAATCAAACTCCAAGTGCCCATTTTTGCCTTGCATCAAATACAAAATGTTTATGTAAAATCGATTGGAGTGGAAGTGTGTTTTGGGACCCCATTTTTTCTTTCCACTTTCTTGACCAAACATTGCAAAACTTTCAATCCTCCACCAATGGAATAGATGCAATAGGTCTGCAAAGTTTCGCAGAGATTCGACAAATGGGTGCAATGTTACTACGGGGAAAAATCAGATGAATTCCTATCTCTGGGTATATACATATTCACCTACTTGCAGTTGCCAGTAGGTACTTATAGTTAAAATCTAGTTTCCATAGGAAAATCAGTTTTTATTTTGCTAATAATTTTGTTGCTGGTTGAAGAATCTTCACGAATTTTTCAAAACTAGTTTGCCACTCACTTCAGCTGTTGTTTGGAAAGTTTCAGATTAATTTGTGAAGCGGAGGCTGACTAAAATTGCGGGAGGTCCCAAAAAGCGTTTTCCCCATGCAATTCCTCATAGGGATTTTGAACACAACTGCAGGCTGAACCGCTGAACGGAATAACACCAAATTTGGAAGAGAGCTAGATTTTGGTCCAGAAAGAGTGCTTTTTGTAATTTTGTGTAAATCCATTAAGTAGTTTTGGAGTTGTTAAATGAATAACATTTATGTATATCTAGGGACAAAGAGGGTCTGCGGATCCGACAGATCCCATGGTGAGATCTGATTGGCTGCCACCACTTCAACCAGGAAGTGGTGGCAGCCATCTTGGGACTCCAGACTTAGCACCAGTCTCAAGAAAATCTAAAAAAAAACACCAGGGGACAGAGTAGGAATTCCCTGAGCCAACAGGCCTGGTGGTGGGGTTCCACAGGGTCCAATGAGGTGCAGGGCAACAACACAGAGCAGGACCACTTTCTCTAAAATTTGGCATGATCTTCTCCCAGACAGCCCTATTCCTCCAAAATTCAGTATGGCTGAAATCCCAGCAGAGGAGCAAGAACTAGTTAAACCAACCTCCTGTATGACTAATTTCCATTGCTCTCCTCCCCCTGCCATCTGGCAGGGTCAGATGGGCTGAGGGGGTAGCTGGACCTGGGATTCACTGCCAGTCCTATTTCTCCTTTGAACCTCATGCTTTTGCTTTATGATTCCTCCCCCCTGCTCTGTCATTTCTGTGGCTCTACCAGATAGCCTCTCTCTGGGTGAGCCACTTATCACTTCATCAAAGCAACCAGGCTAATCCTGTTAACTCTGACCAATCAAGGAAGACCACAGGAAGGCTAAAATAAAAAATGTCTTTTATAAGGGTCTTCATTATAATTACTTTCACCCGCACCACTGGGACACCTAGGGGAGACCCTGGGGGTACCTAATATGCCAAAATGTTGTAGTTTATCACTTTTAAGTACCCCTACCACCAAGGTCGAGTTTGGGCACACTTTACATTTAAAAGCAGTGCTGTAACACAGGGCTGCTTTTAAAACAACCTCAGGCTCTCAGCAATGCACACATGCAAGTGCGGAAAGGGCTGCTGGCCTTTCAAATGCCACGCCCTATTACATACTAGAGACTTAAAGGTAGTTTTAATACCCCTTCCCTATTATATACTAGGGACTTGCCAATCATAAGTGTACCCTAGTATATAGTGTACCCTCATGTATGTGTGTGTTTTCACTGTTTATTCACCGTAGCATTGGCCCCTGGCCTGGTTAACTAGAGCCCAGGGGCAGTCAGAGTCAGTTACCACCAGTACCAGTCAGCAACAAATGGCGTGCACCGGGCACACAGGATGACTTTGCAACATGGACTTACTGGAGGTAACAGGAGGGCTTGTTAGCCACCAAGGATTCTCGACATCCAGGGGGACTTCATCACCCAATCACTAATGTGCAAGGAGGCGCGTTTGCAGAGTGGTGGAGAAAGGGGACATGGCCTCCAATAACCTCCCAGCAATCCCACTGTTTGGGATTTACTGGAGGTAACAGGAGGGGTTGTTGGCCCCCAAGGACCCTCAGTTGCTAAGGGGACTTCATCCCCCAAACAGTAGTGCACCAGGAGCCGCGTTTGTAGCATGGTGGAGAAACAGGGTGTGGCCTCCAGTGACCTCTCACCAATACCACTGTTTGGGATTTACTAGAGGTAACAGGGCTTGTTGGCCCCCAAGGATCTGCAGCATCCAAGGGGCAATTCATCCCCCAACTAGTAGAGAACCAGGAGGTACATTTGCAGGGTGGTGGTTAAAGGAGGTGGGGCCTTCGGCGACTCGCCAAACAGTTTTTTTAATACATTTTTAAAAATGTATTTTTAGGGAAAGGGGGCCATGTGTGCCACCCTTACCCGGGCAATTTTGGCCCCGGGGACCCCATTCCCCGGGGCAAGGCCTTTCTACAACACTGGAGGGTCCAGCCTCTGTTGTGGGAGCCATGGTACCACCCAGGCCACCCACTAACAACAGTTGGGGACCGTGGGGAGCCTCAAAGGCCTTCGGTCCCTGCCAGCTCCCCGCCTCCTGCTGGAGCCAGCATTGCTTTGACAGAGAGGGAGCTGCTAAACATGTTGCTCCCTCTCTTTTAAAGCAATTGTGCTCCACTTCTAGCAAACAAGAGCATTTTTTCTGTTCTCGCTTGCTAGAAGTGAAGCACAGTTTGCTATGGCTTGGCTGGAATGGTAAAGCTCCTGGCATGCTATAGCAAACATAGGTCCCAGGGGTGGGCACCCCAAGACATAGCAGGAGCTGACCCTGGGGGCACCAGGAGGGGGGGCCGCACGGCTCCCCTCCTTTCTTGTTTTAGAGCCTGCCCCAGGGAGGTGGCGGTCCCCAGGGACGAGAACAGCCTGAGAGAGGGCCCACATTGCCACCCCCTTTAAAAAAAAAAATGATTTAGCCCCGGGAAGGTGGTGCTCCAAATTGGCCCAGGGGGGTCCGTGAAGCCCCCGTTTGAAAATTAAACAGCCCTGGGAAGGTGGCAACCCCCAGGGCACTAATGTAATAAATAGCCCCAGAGAGGTGGCGGTCAGGGGGGCTGAGGGGGGCTTTGCAGGCCCGCATCATTTTACTATTGTTTGACCTGGGTAGCTGGCAGTCCCCGGGGTGCAGGGGTGCCACGTGGGTGCAGCGTCGGAGCTGCATGGACACCCCACATATAATTAAAAAACACTGGGACAGAGTAGGAATACCCTGAGCCCACAGTCCTGTCGGTGAGGTTCCACAGGGACCCCACTTGGGGTCCAAAAAGTTTTTTTTAAATATTTTACCACAGATGACCTTTTAAAATGACCTCAGGCTCTCAGCAATATACACATGCCAGTGCAGAAAGGGCTGCTGGCCTTTCAAATGCCATGCCCTATTACATACTTGAGACTAAAAGGTAGTTTTAATACCCCTGCCCTATTATATACTAGGGACTTGCAAATTATAAGTGTACCCTAGTATATAATGTACCCTCATGTATGTGTGTGTTTTTACTGTTTATTCACCATAGCATTGGCCCCGGGCCTGGTTAACCACAGCAGTCAGAGTCAGTTACCACCAGTACCAGTCAGCAATAAATGGTATCCACAGGGCTCACAGGATGACTTTGCAACAGGGACTTACTGGAGTTAACAGTAGGGCTTGTTAGCCCCCAAGGATTCTCGACATCCAAGGGGACTTCATCACCCAACCAGTAATGTGCCAGGAGGTGCATTTGCAGAGTGGTGGAAAAAGGGGGCATGGCCTCCAATAGCCTCCCAGCAATCCCACTGTTTGGGATTTACTGGAGGTAACAGGAGGGGTTGTTGGCCCCCAAGGACCCTCAGCAGCTAAGGGGACTTGATCCCCCAAACAGTAGTGTGCCAGGGGCCACGTTTGTAGAATGGTGGAGAAAGAGGGCTCGGCCTCCAATGACCTCTCACCAATACCGCTGTTTGGGATTTACTAGAGGTAACAGGGCTCGTTGGCCCCCAAGGACCTGCAGCATCCAAGGGGACTTCATCCCCCAACTAGTAGAGAACCAGGAGGCACATTTGCCGGGTGTTGGTTAAAGGAGGCGGGGCCTTCGGCGACTTTTTGGACAGTTTTTTTAATACATTTTTAAAAATGTATTTTTAGGGAAAGGGGCCATGTGTGCCACCCTTCCCTGGGCAATTTTGGCCCCGGGGACCCCATCCCCCAGGGCAAGGCCTTTCTACAAAACGAGAGGGGGCCCACATGGCCCTTCCCGGGCTGATTTCGGCCCAAGGGACCCATTCCCCAGGATCCAGCCTCTATTGTGGGTGCCATGGTATCACCCAGGGCACCCACTAACAACTGTTGGGGACCGTGGGGGAGCCTCAAAGCCCCTCGGTCCCTGCCATCTCGCCGCCTTCTTCTTGAGCCAGCATTGCTTTGACAGAGAGGGAGCTGCTCCGTCTCTGTCAAAGCAATTGTGCTCCACTTCTAGCAAACGAGAGCATTTTATCTGCTCTCACTTGCTAGAAGCGAAGCACAGTTTGCTATTGCTTGGCTGGAATGGTAAAGCTCCTGCCAAACCATAGCAAACAGCTATGTCCCAGGAGTGGGCACCCGAGACATAGCAGGAGCCGACCCTAGGGGCTCCCGGACGGTGGCCGCATGGCTCCCCTTCTTTCTTGTTTTAGAGCCTGCCCCAGGGCCGAGAACAGCCTGGGAGGGGTCCCACATGGCCACCCCCTTTTTGAAAAAAGGATTTTGGCCCCAGGAAGGTGGTGGCCCTCATTTGAAAATTAATCAACCCTGGTGAGGTGGCAACCCCCAGGGCACTAATGTAATAAATAGCCCCATTGAGGTGGCGGTCAGGGGGTTGAGGGGGGCTTTGCAGGCCCCCACATCATTTTACTATTGTTTGACCTGGGTAGGTGCAGTCACCGGGGTGCATGGGTGCCGCATGGGTGCAGCGTGGGTGCTGCATGGGCACCCCACATATAATTAAAAAACACTGCTTCCTGAAAAAAATTCTAAATCCCTGTAGGAAAATGCATGGGGAAAACGCGTTTTGGGACCTTCTTTTGTTACAGCCCCCACTTGACGGATCAATGTGAAAATTTCAACACACCAGATGAATCGACTAAAGTAAAGGTTTTTGGAAATTTCTCGAAGATTCGTCAAGCGGTGCCAAAGTTATTTGCAAAAGAAAAAATACTCTTCCTATGGAAACTAACTTTAACTACCTACTGATATATATATACGGCCGAAACGCGTTATGGCGGCTTGGTGGAGCGCGAAATAAACACGTATATGCACTGAATTGGGTCCATTCTTGTTATTGTCACGAAGACTTTGGAAAACGAGCGTCCGAAATATATATATATATATATATGTGTATATATATATATATTTATATATATATATATGTTCCAATTGAAGCTGCTCGCTTATTGAAAACACCGCACACAACGCTGTACTTCACCTATTTTATTGGCAGGCAGCAGCAAACTTGAACGAGCCCACACCATGCAGTTTCTTTGCCTTTCTAACCATACGCGTTTCGGAAATATCTTCCCTTCTTCATTGGCTTGGCATTCAGGGAAAGGGCAACAGCGCGCATAGTTTCTCAGGTGTTTTAAAGTGCTAAGTCCCCGCCCCATTGGGCGTGAGTTCGCTGTGCATTCTAGTAATTGTAGTTCACTCATCGTTTTCAATTCCTTCGTGGTCCGTGTGCTGTGACCCTGAGGCACGAAACGGAACAACGTACCTGTTGGCGAAGGCGCAAGAAAAGCAGCAAGCTGGACTTGCTTGCATTAGTGACCCGATGGGATGAAAATCAGCAGAGGAAAGGGCAAAGCGGTATCCACGAAGGAATTGAAAACGATGAGTGAACTACAATTACTAGAATGCACAGCGAACTCACGCCCAATGGGGCGGGGACTTAGCACTTTAAAACACCTGGGAAACTATGCGCGCTGTTGCCCTTTCCCTGAATGCCAAGCCAATGAAGAAGGGAAGATATTTCCGAAACGCGTATGGTTAGAAAGGCAAAGAAACTGCATGGTGTGGGCTCGTTCAAGTTTGCTGCTGCCTGCCAATAAAATAGGTGAAGTACAGCGTTGTGTGCGGTGTTTTCAATAAGCGAGCAGCTTCAATTGGAATATATATATATGTATGTATATATATATGTGTGTGTGTGTATATGTATGTGTATATATATATATATATATATATATCACTTCAATCTTCACTCCTTTGAATTCCCATAGATCGGGAAGGATGAATATGGACTCCAACTAACTGGTGCATATATTTTTTATTACTCCTTTACACCGCCATGACACGTTTCGGCCTGAAGAGGCCTTGATCACATGACGCGCTGCAGAGCGTATTTCCCCATTTTAAAGTGACGAGTGCATTGAACACGTGAATAGCAATTCATAGACATTGAAGACATACTTATGCTCTAATAGCTTGATGTTTCTTCACAGGCATTTAGTAGGACACATCATATTTATATTGCAAAGAATGCTAAAATATAATATAAAATATGTACAGTGAGTGTTGGTATATTTCATAATCCATTTAAACATTAAAAACAATTTTATACTTTCATTGTTTTAGAAACTAAAATGGATCGTGTTTCATAAATACATAATGTATTACGTTGTCTCACAAAGGTAGTCACCTATATCTCTTGAAGACCTCAATGTCTGAGCCCTCAATTGTCCTATAAGTTGTAGCCCTAATGGGTTTAATTACTTCCCTTCTGTCTATTGGTTGCTAATTTAAAGTGCTTAAGTGCAGTTAAAATATTGATGTGCCACCCTAAAACAAACATTATCGCTAAGTGCTCAGTAAGATAATAAGTGCAAAATTTGCAATTTTACAATTTTTCTAAAATTCATCTGATTTCGGGATTTGTGCAAATTGCAGAACGGGACATGTATGATTGCTGACACTGTCATGTTTTTAAAATCTCCTGTCTTAATCAGATATGTGAGTTTGATTACAGACATGTATAGAGATCCTCACTAGAGTTAAGCCCCTGTGGGCTTTTGGTGTCGAGCGCAATGATATATCGTGCTTCTAATTTCCTTAGTGCAGCCTCACGATTACCGCCTCTTCTAGGGCTGGGGACAGAATCAACTACAAAGTATTTAAGATTTTCTAATCTGTTTTCATGAACATCTTTAAAATGCTGTGCCACTGGGTAGGCTGGGTCCGAGTTCGTAATTGCTCTTATATGTTGGAGTATTCTCTTGTGGACCTACAGCTTTGTGCTGCCCACATATCGCACTCCACAAGAGCACTCCAACACATAAATCGCATATTCAGTTTTGCATGTTAAAAACTCCGTAATAGCAAAAGCTTTGTCCCTGAAGGGTGTTGTGTAGGTAGTTGTGTTTACCCCAAACTTACCTGCACGACACATAGTGCATTTCACAAAACCTTTTCTATATGTTAACCAATTGGTTGATGTTGTTACCTCTGGGCTGCTACTAACTAAAGCATCGCTCATGGAAGTGGCTTTTCTAAAAGTTATGGCCGGACTTCTGGGTAACAGGTCTCCTATTACCGGATCACTTAAAATAATCGGCCAATTTTTATTGATAATCTTACGCAGTCTGTTTTCTTGTTTGTCGAATGTGAGTATCAGCCTGGTGCTGTGGAGATCCCTATCTTGTGTAGTTAAGTTACTCACATTCTTATTTGGTTTGACTGTCAATAAATGTGATCTAAGTAGTGCTCGAGTTTTTCTAATTGCACTATCAATTGTTTTCTCTGGATACCCTCTGGCTAAAAATCTTCTTTTGCTGTCTGATTGGGCCTGCAGTAGGTCACGCTCACTGCTGCATATGCGCTTGATTCTAAGCATTTCCCCATAGGGGATACTGTGTATCAAGTGCTTAGGGTGAAAACTTTTGGCATGCAGGAATGTATTCCCTGCTGTCTGTTTGCGATATAACCTTGTTTCAATCTTATCATTTTCATTGAACACCTCTACATCAAGGAAATATACTACCTGTCTGCTCAGTGTTGCTGTAAAGTGCAGATTTAGGTTATTATCATTAATTTCCAATATGAATTTGTTCGCACTTTCTTCTGAGCCACGCCAAATCACAAATAGATTCTCAATATATCTAAGCCATACAATTACATGCTCATCCAAAACATCTTTAAACTACGTTTTGAGGACCAGCTCCTCCCACCAACCCATGTGGAGACAAGCATAGCTTGGCGAGAAGCTGGCCCCCATTGCAACCCCCCGTATTTGTTGAAATATCTGGTTTTGCAACATGAAGAAATTGTTTTCTAGGCAAAATGCGATCATGTTGATTATCATCTTGTCATGCTGATACAAGTACAATGGCCTGGTACTTAGATAGTAATCCACAGCTTTTATCCCTTCCTGATGGTGGATACTAGTATATAATGTTGTCACGTCCAAGGACATTAACAAATAGTCTTAATTCCATTTGCATTTGCTAATATGCCTGAGGAAGTCACTAGTGTCCTGGATGTAGGATGGCAATGATCGAACATGTTCCTGTAGGAAAAAATCAATATACCGGGAGGCGTTCTCCAGGAGACCCTTTTATGCTGAAATAATCGGTCTCCCTGGTGGTTTTGTGGCATGTTTGTGATTTTTAGGAATGAAGTAAATTACAGGCATGATCGGATGGTCATTCTTTAGATATTTATATTCATCCGTACTTAGGAGACCTGCACTTTTCCAGGCTAGGAGCTTAGAATAGAATTCATTCCATGCGACCCGAGTTGCTTGGATGTTGCTTTTTTTTAAAGCAATCTCGGTCGTTTAGCTGTTTCATAGCTTCCTCCAGATAGTCTCCTTTGGGCCAGATTACTACGTTTCCTCCCTTATCTGAGTTCCGGATGATAATTTGATCATTGCTTTGTAATTTCTTTATCAACTGACGATAATTGGAATTTTGATGGTTATATCTAGTTTTTGTCCCTGACAGCTGATGGTTAAGTTTTTTCACTTCTGATGTTATTTGTTCATTGAAAATATCAAGTGAGTCTCGTAACATGATAGGCTGAAATGTTGATTTAGGTTTGAATTTCGTGCATACAGTCCTAAAAGTGTCAAGCTGCTGTCGCATCATCATTGTTTGTGTAGATGTTGCCTCTGTTTCAGGTATGTTGTCATTTTCTAGTTGCTGTAAATCTCGCATTAGTTGTACATCCGCAGCTGTTAGAACACTTGGGCTCGCAGGGAAGGCAGTTGGTTCTTGACTAGTATTGGTAGTATTGTGGAGGAGATGATATTTTTGCAATTTTAGCTTGCGGATAAACTTATGAACATCTATTCGTGTTTTTGCATAGTTAAAATTGCTCTCGAGACAGAAGGATAACCCTAAAGTTATATATGTATATATGTAAATACATATATACTTTCATTTAGTTTTTTTTCCACTGAAAAAAACAAAGGTTAAAGTAACATCATAGTTAGGTGAATATGCCAGTGACAACATTAACGTTCTGAGCTTAAAAAAACACAGAAATTCACCAGTTATAGTTAGCAAAGCTAACTGAAACTTGTGCCCCCGCCATTCACTTCTTATGACCTCACATATTACATCACTCATGACAGGTTCTATGCCATCACTTGTGACATCGCTGATGACATCTCAAATGACATCATAGATGACATTGATGAAGACCTCATCCAATGGGTGTGCTAGTTTATTTTATAGTTTGCATAGTGGCGAGTAACTACCATATTACTTTTCTACCTAATTTTATACAACCTGGGTTTAGCTAATGTCTGTAAGGGTTTACAAAACACAGGTGCTTCTAATGCATCATGGGTGTGTAGAGGTATTGAACATGTTATAAAACTTTGCATTGCAGAATAACTGTGTGCAGTTGACAGGTGACGACTTGTGTCCAGTATGTTACACACACGTTTTTTGGTTCTACAGAAAACGTTTCTAACAGGGCATAGATTCTACATAGTAGATACTAATTATTGTAAGCATTTTTGAGTTAGTAGACAGAATCGTCTCAGCATGACAATTTCCATATAGCATAGAAGAATGTGTGTGCCAGGTACAGACCTATGTACATATGCTTCTTTTGCTTCAGAAGATGAGCTATCTGTAAAGTTTTTACCACACTATGAAGGCTGCAGTTGGTATGACCCTTTGCATCTTCATTCTAGGTATATTTATTAATGAATAGTGTCTCTTTGGCAAGTTTGACATAGAGTGTACACTGTTCTTAGTAGCTGCTTTTCCATATTCTGAGATATACTTCTTATGAGAGTTTACAGTACCCACTTTTCTACTCATATCCACTTAATTTCTCACTGTAGGTTTGGTGACTGTGAGGGACTTGATACAGAGAAAAGCTGTTTGTAGTAGGGCATTAATTTTGGAGTAGACATTGAATATGTTCATAAACTTGGCTTTCTCAGAGCAGTTGTATACATATTGAACACTGTGTGCAATGAGGGTTTCCTGTATATCTGTGGTTGCTGGCTAATGTGAACTAGGCTATACGAGAACTATATGGTTTAGTGTCAATATTGCACATTACACATGCTTGATACACCTAAGAGAGTTCTATCTATGAAGGCATTAAAAATGCTTCCTATTATTCAGAGCCATTTTGCAATTACATTCAGGCATCTAATGCTATACTGGTTTATAGAGTAAGAGCTATAAAAGCTTGGATGTTGTCATCAATAATTTCATTTGAGATGTCATGAGTGATGTCATAAAGTATGTCATAGAACATGTCATGAGTGATGTACTATGTGAGGTCATAAGCAGTGGATGGCGGGGCGCAAGTCATAATTAGCTTTGCCAGCTATAACTGGTGAATTTCTGTTGTCTTTTAGTTCCAAATGCAAATTAAAAGGGAGGGGCCATGCAGCCTCTCTCCTCGAGCCTTTTTGGGCCCTCGGGACACCAGCCCCATGGTCTAAGTAATTATTAAAGAAATGCAGGTTGACTGCCCCCTCAGCCTAATTTGGCGCTAGCGAACCCTTTATAGCCCAGTGGGATGCCATCCCCCAATGCTCTACCTTATTTAAAAGGGGAGAAAGAAGCATGACTCTCCTCCCCAGGCCTTATTAGACCTTTGGGACTCCATCCCCGTTGCCAAATATAATAAAAAAGGGGGGCCCCTCCCCAAGCCTTATTAGACCCCCAGGACCCCGTCTATTTTTGTAAAGAGGGGAAAAGAGCCACACAGCCCACCTCCCCAAGCCTATTTTGGACCCAGGAAACTCATCCCCTGGGGCCTCTATTATTTATAGGTGGGTGCGTGCCCTGGGCACCCACCAAGCACAACTTTGTGGCTGTAGGGGGAGACCCAGGGCCCCTAGGGCCCTGCATGATGCAGGAGCCGGCATTGATCCCACCCTTAGGACCAGCTATTTATGCTGCTCCTTCCACGAACGACCTATATCTTCTTCCGTTTCCCTACCCACATCAGTGCGGGCAGTGATACAGTTCTCAACTCTGCTCCCAGCGGGTGAGAGCATTTTTGAAGCTCCCGCTAACTGGGAGCAGACTTTGTGTTTGCCCCTGTTTGGCAGGAGATTTGAAAATGCTCCAGCCAAATGGGAGCAAGCACCCACGCCAGTGTGGGCAGGAAATCCACTGTGTCCCAGGGGTGGGTTCCCAGGACACAGCAATTAAGCTGGCCCCGGAGGATGGGGTCCCCGGGACCATTGAAGGCTCAGGGAGGAGGACCATATGACACCCTCCCTTTTCATGTATGCAGCGGCCCTGGGGGATGGGGTCTCAAGGGCCATTTTTTAAGGTTCAGGGAAGGGGCCCTCCCTTTATTACATACATTGGTCTCAGTAGGATGGGGTCTCTGAGACCGAATATGGGTCGGGGATGGGGGCTGCACTCCCCGTCCCCTCAAAAACTAGTTTGGGCCCTGGGCTGAAAATGACTGGTGGAGGGGGGCTGCTCACCTCCTTTGACTTAAATATACATACATGGCCTCGGGAAATGGGGTACGAGGCCCTAAATGTGCTGTGGAAGAGGACCTTCTGACGCCCCCCTCCCCCTATATATTTAAAATAATGGCAGCCACATTTTTTTTTGCTGGAATCCTATGGGATTGCGGCAAAATTTGCTGTTTTTTTTATTTTGGCCCCTGGGGGGGGTCCTTCTGGGTACCCCCTCATAGGGCCTAAGGAGGCAGTCTATCCCTACCATGCCCCTTTATATAATTTCTTTCTTTTAAAGTTTAGGATAGGGGACTAAGTCCCCGAGGCCTGTAATGGCTGCCAGCAACATTTTTCTCATGTTGCTGGGAGCCAATCAGAGCGCTCTCTCCCACAGGAGTCTGACTCGCACAGGAGCAAATTGGCCCAAGGGAATAAAAGCTCCCTGGGCCAATCAAAACACTCTGGGGCATATTCACAAGGAGCTATCGCCGAATTAACGGCACTTTACCACAGCCAAAGTCGTGATAAATTTACCTCCCCATTCACAAGCCGGCGTTAACAGCCCACAGCACCAGTTTACCCGCAATAGCAGCCGCAAAAAACATCGCCACAGAGGACCCCCGCAAATATCGCTAATGAGATGCAGAGTAGGCGTTCCCGTGACAAAAGTCGAGACAACAGCACACCTCAACATTCACAACGACCAGCCACATCCGCGATAAAAACACAAAACAGGCGATAAGGCGCGTTAGCACCAGGAAATCTACACCTGCTCTGACCTGGTGTAAAGTTGGACGGCAGCCAGCACCACAAAAGGGAGCACAGCCCAGGGCTACATCGGAAGGGCAACAGATGCCATGGAGCCACCCATCATGCGGCCCGGACACTCAAGAGGGCACAACACCCACCGCCACCACCCCCAGGACCACCCCTCCATGGCACCCCCCGACCAAAGACATGCCACATCAGCCGCACCCAAACATGTACAAATTATTCCGCTTGATGCTGCACAATCACAACTGGTGACATGGATGTGTCGTCACAGAAATGACCAGCACACATTCACTTTCGAAGCAACAAATGAAACTTCATTAAAATGAACAACGAAATGAAATGAAGACACATGGCCGCTCCCCTCCGGACAATACGTAGGTCACAGCCTGTAAGACAAAAACATGATGAGAAGGTGTGTTCTGCGCACATCAGAGGACAGAGAGAGAGCGAAGGAGAGAGAGAGGAAGAGAGGGAGAGAGAGAGAGAAGAGGAGAGAGAGAGGAAGAGAGGGAGAGAGAGAGAGAGGAAGAGAGGGAGAGAGAGAGAGAGCGAAGAGGAGAGAGAGAGGAAGAGAGGGAGAGAGAGAGTCCCGCCCCTGCGCACCCAGGCCACACTGCTCACCTGCTGCCACCGGTGTGTCTCCAACCACGTGCCGGTATGTAGGTCAGTTCACCAGGTCACACATCTGATTCAGAGCCGTCAGCTGAAACAGAGCCCAGATACATGACTGGCACAGTACACACACTTGCACAAGACAACATCACCTGCCCGCCCATGCACACCCAGGCAGAGGCACCCCAACCTCTCTCGCCGCCCATCGGAGCATGCCCGCCCATGCACACCCAGGCCTCAATGCTCACCTTCCACCACCGGCGCGTAGACAGGAGGTCCCACCATGTGCCGCAGAAAGCCACAAGCCCAGGGCCCACAGACATGGCACCCTCCACATCATGGAGCCACGCTCCGCAGGCCACCAGGTCTCAAGTTTGGTGCTGGGTCTTGATTACTCCATGGCAGTGGACATACCAGTGCACCCGGCACCATCGCAGGCTGCACACCCGCTCAGCCCAATGGGTGCCACCAACTCTGGGACCCCGGAAGCGACGCCACGTGGCGGTAGGCCCGTGCTGCCCGCTGGCTCTGGCCTACACTGCGGTCCAGCAGGGCACACAGAACCTGAGCTGTCCGGACCGCCTGAACGGGGCATCATCGCAGGCTGCACACCCGCTCAGCAGCTCAAGGTGCCACTGACACAGTGCACCCCAAGTCACCGTCCCGTGGCGGAGTGCCTGTGCCGTCCGCAAGGCCCCGGGTGCCACTAACCCTGTGCAACCCCAGTCTGCGCCACGTGGTGGTAGGCCCGTGCCTTACTCAAGGCCTCGTGTGCCACTAACCCTGTGCAACCCCAGTCTGCGCCACGTGGTGGTAGGCCCGTGCCGTCTGCAAGGCCTCGGATGCCACTAACCCTGTGCGCAACAACTCATGGGCCCTACATGAGTGAGAACCGTGGAGCGGCCGTCATCCAGTCACCACTTGAAGAGGGGAATGTGACGTCGTCGGCCCCTTATGTTGGCGGAGTCACATGGCCTGTGACGCCTGTGCCGGATGGGTGTGGTGTGTGTGAAAACCTGCCCTCAGATAGTGGCTGTGACATGCTGACAACTAGACCAGTGACCTGCACACCACCAGCGAGTATGGCTGCGACGGGTAGCAATGAGGGCCCCCCTCGGGCGTTAGCGGAGTGGTCTGGCCTGCGGTACGCCCGACCAGCGCAGGGCTTGCAACAATGACTCGTGGGCTCTGGGCGTGGTCCAGTCCATGTCCGGACAAGGAAGTGACTGATGCGTGTGTCCCTGTTGTAGTTTTCACGGAACCGGGTACACAAGATGCAATGTCGCACCCTCTGACTGGCATCCCACAGGACGAACATCATTGACGAAAGGGAAGGCACTGTAACCACATTCATCCACACATCCATACATGAATGACATAAGACATTACACAGCAGTGCGTCACTGGATGTTTATTTGCACATCCAGTGCAGTCATGCAGCTGGAGCGGTACAGGGCAATGCCGAGCACACTACACAATATGGGCCCGTGGAGGGCCAGCCAGTGTCCATCCGGGGATGACCTGTACTGCGGAAGAGGAAGGGTACAGTCCGCAGTCTGTCCGCCGTGTCATTGGTCGTCAAACAGGATGTGGCAGTCCATGTCGCTGTCCAAGGTGAGTGCATCGGAGTGTATCCGGGATCAGTGGTAGGTCTTGAGGCCATGTGCGGCACCAAGCAGAAACAGGCAAGGTGGCGGAAATGAATGCTAGTGTCTGGCCCTCCTGACCACAGTCCCATCCACGTCCTCGTCCCCGGGTGTGTGCCCTGCCCCACCTGTGGGTGTTGCAGTACCGGCTGCGGCACTGTGTGCCACTGTCACATCAGGGGCCGGAGGAGCATTGTCGGCCGCACTGTGTGGCAGTGACACATCAGGTGCCAGAGTGGATACGCCTGCCGCACTGTGAGGCACTGACACACCAGGGGGCAGAGATGTGGATGGTGTGGGGGCAGCAGCATTCATCATCACCACGCCTTGTAGCAGCAATGCCATGACGAGGACATGCAGGGCACGGTAGATCCCAGCTACATTTCGCTGATGTGCAGCGGCGGCTGCCATCCTTTCCACCTCCATCCGCACCATGTCCTCCATGAGCCTCCGCATGTTTGCCAGCTCACGGCTGGCATCCCTGGGGCCACTCTGAGCGGACAGATATTCTTCCCTCCGCATCATGACTCCAGAGATGTCAGTCAGGGCTTGCTGGAGACCATGGGGCGGACATAGACCCTCGACCTACTTTTTTCCAACATTGAATCCACTTATATTCATGAGATTAAACCGTTATTATGGACTGATCATTCGCTCATATCATTCTCACTAGGTCTACCGGCTAAATCTACAAAACCCTTGAAACCTCAGCAGACAATTAATAGAGCCTGGAGACTAGTCACCGAAACATTGTTCCAAACGCACTTTCTCCCCCATAATACTCAGATCCTGGGTGATCTCCCAGTGAATATGGAAGCAGTCACCCTCGAGATGGAAATTAGCACGATCACTGGACCAATTTGCACCTAAGTTAAAACTTAAACGAGTACAAAGATCCACCACGGAAAAGTGGTATACTCCCCAACTCAAGGCACTGAAAAGAAAGTGCCAAAATATCGAACACCAATGGAGAATGTCCAAACTGGAAACAGATAAATTACGGTACAAGTCTGAACTTAAATCTTACAACCTGGCGATTAGAAATACAAAGAGGACATATTTTGCCCAACGAATCAATGAAAACTGCAACTCAGCTAGGGAACTATACAAAATAGTTAAAGAACTGAGTAAACCAACCAGCATGTCTCAAAGTCTACCCCCTTCAATAGAAGCCTGTGAAAAAATTAGTAACTTCTTTTCGGAGAAAATAAACAAAATATACTCCGCTTTTAGCCCGATTACGATTACAGATACAACCAATTTGAGATTCTGGACCCCTCACCCAGAAGCCTCATCAGCATTGAGCGACTTCTCCCCCCTCTCAGAGATTGAGGTTCTAAAAGCTATGGGCGAAGTAAAAGCTGGATCACCTTTAGACCCCTGCCCTCACTTCATTTTTTCTCAAATTGCTTCAACTCTGTGCCCTTATGTCACGCAGCTCTTTAACTACTCTCTTAATTCAGCTGCATTTCCTGACATTTGGAAACAGGCAGTTGTAATTCCTCTACTGAAAAAAGCAGGAACAAACGTCCTTAATCCTGAAAATTATCGGCCAATTTCCCAACTGCCTTACCTCTCCAAAGTTTTGGAGAGGCTAATAAATAAACAACTATCAAATTTTCTGGAAATTAACAATCTATTGGACCCCTCTCAGACTGGCTTTAGGGCTACCAATAGCACTGAGGCTACACTGCTGGCAGTATTGGATAATATCAGAATGTGCACTGACCAGGGAGGAGCTGTTGCCTTGATATTATTAGACCTGTCAGCAGCGTTCGATACGGTCTCACACAACAGACTGCTAGAAATCCTCTATGAAAAAGGAATCCATTCCAAAGCCTTGGAATGGTTCAGATCGTTCTTAAGTAATCGTACTCAAACGATTCAGTTAGGGCATTTCCGATCTCAACCTAGCGCCAACAGCTGTGGTGTCCCGCAGGGGGCATCGCTAAGCCCAACCCTATTTAACGCCTATGTTTCATCCCTGGCGAAAATCGGTAGAAAATGGGGAATTGGCATTTGCTCTTACGCGGATGACACCCAACTGATGGTGGCCCTTGAGGAAAGATCTGAAATTACTAAAACAAAACTGCATAATTGCCTCTCTGAGATGGCACAGTGGATGTCTGAGCATTATTTAAAATTAAATGCAGGAAAATCAGAAATCCTGCTTTTTGGGGGTGCCAATCTAATTTGGGACGCGTCTTGGTGGCCACAAACTCTTGGTGCTGCCCCAACCCCCAAACAGAGCGCAAGAAACCTGGGTATCATTATTGATACCACCCTATCCATGAAGGACCATGTGCGGACCCTCTGTGGAAAAGGCTTTGCGACTCTGAAATTATTAACTAGACTTTTTCCCTGGATTCCATTGGAATGCAGAAAAACAGTCACACAGGCATTGCTCATAAGTCAGCTTGATTATGGAAACGCTCTATTTGTGGGCATGACTGAGCTCCTTTTCACGTGGCTTCAGGTGCTTCAAAACGCCGCAGCCAAACTAGTATGCAATAAAAGCAGACTAAGTTCCGCATCAGCATGCATGAAACACCTGCATTGGCTTCCAATATGACAAAGAGCAGTATTTAAACTGCTCTGTCATGCACATAAAGTACTACATCTAAGTGGACCCAGAATTCTTCAGGGGAGAATTGAGTTCTATGTCCCCACAAGGAGCCTTCGGTCACTCCATCAAGCACTAGCTAGAACTAAACGTATTAAGAAAGTAAGGACCGGTGGACGGTCTTTTTCATACTTAGCAGCTCAGAGATGGAATAAACTCCCCCTGGATCTACGTCTTACATCCGACTACCTGATATTCCGGAAAAAACGTAAAACCCATTTGTTCCCTAAAAATTAACAATCATTAATTCCTTTATACCAGCAGCCAAGCACTGTTGCGACTAGCGCCTTGATATCCCTCGGGATGAATGTTGCGCTTTACAAATAAATAAATAAATAAATAAATAGACACCCAAGGATGGCGTCCAGTTTGTTAGCCACTCGCACCTGCTCGGCCATCTCCCTCTGGCCTTCCAGCACACAGCATTGGAAGGCCATTTGTTGTTCCTGGGGGTCTTGGGAGGGTGCCGGGGCTGTGGGTGCCTCCTGCTGGGTGCTTTGGGTGGTGGGTGGGGTCTTATGGATGTAGCTGGGCTGCCCTGATCCTGGAGGTGAGTTGCGGATGAGGTCAATGAGGTCTTGGATATTTTGGGTGTCGATGCTGGTGAGGTCCTCCTCCTCGTCATCAGTGAAGAGTGGCTGTGACTGCTCTGCAGGAGGTGTTGACGATGCCCCTGTGATGTGAAGGGGAGATGGTGTATTACAATGTGTCCACATGTATGTAGCCGCATGGTACAGGTTCATATTCAGACAGCATGGCATTGTACATTGTGACAGTCTGTGGGTCTGGGCGAGGACCCAGAGTGATTGTGGGTGTGCACTGTGCCCTGCTTGCTTGTGCATGTGTGCCATTGTGGCCATCTCCCCCCGTCCCCCCAGTACCTGGTGGTCACTCACCCTGTTGCGGTTGTGTTGTGTCCTGTCGAGCAGTGTCCGGTCCCACGACTCCAGCCACAGTCTCCACACTGATGACTGTCGACACCAGCTCCTCCATGTCATCCAGCTCCAGCTGTGGCGCTGGGCCCCCACCTCCGGTCTGCGTTGCTGCCTTCAGGTTGGCTGAGAGTTTCTCCTTGGTCTTCCACTTGATGTCATTCCATCGCCTCTTGACCTCGTCCATTGTCCGCTTGTGCTCTCCGACGGCATTCACCTTGTCGACGATGTCCCGCCATATTCCAGTTTTGGTGCCCAATGACACGTTGGAGGTGACGAAGAGTTGTTGATGGTGTTCCATCACCTCCGTGACTATGATCCTGTTCGCCTGCGGACTGAACTTGGTCTTCCTCGTCTTCTTGTCCTTGCCCTTCCCTGTTCCAGAGGTCCCTGGCTGGTCGTCCGGGGTGCTTGTGGGGTTGCGCTCGTCCTCTGCGCCTGCTCCGGCTGCCTCCATGGTGCTTGTGTGTTGGTCAGTTTGTGTGTGGGTATTTTTATTCTACTTTTATGGGGATTTTTGATGCTTGCCAGGTGTGTGTTGCAGGCCTGGCGCTGCTTGTCGCTGATTTCCTCATCGCGCTTTTGCCCATCGCGTGTTTTTTGGTGTTGTGGTTTGTGTTTTTATCTCCATCGTGGTGGTTGTATTGCGGACATTGTCCGCGGTTTCGGCAGACTATCGCATGCTACCGCCTTGTTGTGAATTCCACGTTGACACTGGGATATTTTCCCGCGATAGGCTGCAATATTGGAAGTTGCGTTACGCTACTCTTGCGGTAGTTATCACACGTTCTTGTGAATATACCCCTCTATTTTTAAATTGGCTCTCCTGCGAGCCTCTCGCGAACCCACTGGCCAACATATAAAAACATTGAAACAGTCATTTCTCAAAAACCACTGAACAAATTTCCACTAAATCACAAAAGACACAATCTACGGACCAAGATCTTCCTTCTTGGCAAATTTGGTGTAATTCCGTTCAGCAGTTTGTGCTGTAGCCCTGCCTAAAGAAGTCTATGGAAAATTCATGGGGAAATATGCTGTTTTGACCCTCCTTTTTTCTCAGTCCCCACTCGCCGAATCGCCTGAAACCATTCTGGAAGCAGGTAAACTTAATTTGCTTTTTTTTTTTTAAGTTTGGTGAAGATTCGTCAAACTGCGCCAAAGTTATTGGCAAACCAAAAAATGCATTTCCTATGGAAAAGCAATCCTAACTATAACTACCCTCTGACGACCACCACTGGGTATTATATATATATATATATATACATATATATATATATATATATATATATATATATATATATATATATATTCACTGAAAAAAACATAGGTTTCAGGCACGTTATAGTTAGAAATTAGCATTTAAAAACCTTAGAAATTCACTGAAAAAACCATAGGTTTCAGGGGCGTTATAGTTAGTTGGACATTTCACTCGTACAAAACCATAGAAATTCCCCGTTATAGTTAGTTCAGCTAACTATAACTCATGCGCCCGCAATGCACTGCTGATGACGTCACATATTACATCACTCATGACATGGTCAGTGACATCACTCATGACATCACTGATGACATCTCAAATGACATCACTGATGACATCATCCTTGTGATAGAGTGGCAGACCTCCTCTCACCCTAATATAACCTTTGATACACACACTCAAAAATACAAACTAACATTTTCAAAACAATGGACATACCAATACCAGTTACAACACACCTATTCATTAATTCCAAGATCTACACACACATCCACTCATTCACCAACAGTCCCTATAGTCACTCATACATGTACTCACTCATCATATGTACTCATACACCTATACATCCTGTTACACACCGCCACTCATCCATAGAGTTACTCACACACATAGTCACACATGCAAACAAAGTATCAAACATCCATTTACTTGCATATACAGTTATACACACACTACCACACTTACTTCTACAGAAACTTACACATACTTACTCTCTTAAACAATCACTTATAGAAACACCTACTTATTTGTACAGGAACTCTTCCAATCTCTCACTCTCACATATACTCACTTATATACACCAATACTCACATATACTAGTTTAAAACACATGTAGTTACTCATAAAGACACTATTGAGACAGTCATTCACTCACTAACACACCCATACACATACTCATCCACCTATACAGTCCTGCACACATGCTGTCTTCAACACATACAAACAGTGAGTCACTCATTCATGCATCTATGCACTAAGTAATACCCCCCACCGAACCATACAGACACTCAGACACTCATACTGATACTCAAAAAACCAACTAATAACCCATATAGACACTGATGTAGCTACTCACCAACCCATGCAGCCACTTATACACAAAGTGAGAGACTGATACAGATTTTTTCATATTTAAACATTACTCACTAACCCATGTATTCACTAAGATACACTTAGTCAGTTATACAATCAATTTTACAAAAAAAATCATCCATTTAGACACTTATATACCCATTTATTCTTCCATCGACCTTGAGATATACATATATAAAACATATTTAATTTTCAGAAAAACACACATTCACTGGATGATGTCATCAGTGATGTCATCAGTGATGTCATGAGTGATGTCACTGACCATGTCATGAGTGATGTAATATGTGACGTCATCAGCAGTGCATTGCGAGCGCGCGAGTTATAGTTAGCTGAACTAACTATAACGGGGGAATTTCTATGGTTTTGTACGAGTGAAATGTCCAACTAACTATAACGCCCCTGAAACCTATGGTTTTTTCAGTGAATTTCTAATGTTTTTTAAATGCTAATTTCTAACTATAGCATGCCTGAAACCTATGGTTTTTTCAGTGAATTTCTAAGGTTTTTTAAATGCTAATTTCTAACTATAACGTGCCTGAAACCTATGGTTTTTTCAGTGAATATATATATTTATTATACTATGTATACATGTGAAAATGTCTCGGTCCCCTGTTTGCCTCGGTGGCACGGAAAAAATGGGTGGAACTGACGTCAGCACGCCGACGAGGTCCTCTTATGGCTCCGATGACGTCATACGGTGTCGCGAGCGGAGCCGTGCTCGTTGACATGGGAGAGCTAGGAAAGAATTTCCGTGGAATGCTGGTGCAGGGGATATTCACCTAAATGTTCAGGCTAGTCCTTTGGGAGCAAATGTTTATGTTGCCACTCCAGAAACCGAAACCAGTGATCCGAGGGCAGAGGCCCTGCAGATGGCACACGAGGTGGGGTGCCCAGTCGTGTGCACCGGCGGGGCAGTGAAGTGACAAGCACCACAACCCACAAAAAAGGTAACGAGGGCACTGAATAACACAGGATCTTCTCTTTGTATCTGGCAGGAACAACGAAGTTAAAATGCCCTAGTACCAAAATGTAGAATTAGTGCTACAACGGTCTTCAAGAGGACCTGCGATGCCGCTTCTGCCTCCCGTACCCTGGAGGCGGCACATGGGTCACGCGGTACGGTCATACTGCGGTGGGACGCACACTCGTTGACCTCTCATGGCACTGCTCCACACTTCAGGGAGGACGCTTTCCATTAGCTATGTTTTCTGATGACATGTCGCGCCGGCCCCGTCCAACAACAGAACTCCTTTAGATCCAAACAGACTCTTCCACTCTCTCACCGGAAGTGAAACCAGGCCACGCGGACACTTTCACAAAACAACAGCCGGGAATGCACTTTTCGGTAAAAAAAACACATTCTTTCCTCCTAATTAATCAAATGAACATCTCACTGAAGAACAGGGGCCAGCTTCGATCGGTAAACAGCTGTTACAACGACTTTTTTACTTTGCGATACCATTACAACGCATGCATTACCACGCATGCGTTGTACATCACGAAGTCATTACTACGCATCTTTTTAGAATGCATGGTCATTTACCACGCATTCCTTTACAACGAATTTTGTTGTAAAGGTATGTATGGTAAATGACCATGCGTTCTAAAAAACATGTAGACGATCCATGTCGTTGTAAGGAAACAGAGGCTGTTCTGTTTCCTCACAACGACGTGCACCGCCCCTCAGAGATGACGTGAAGCAGGAACCACGAGGAGAGAGGAACCATGAGGAGTGAGAGGTAAGGGGGATTGGGCATGGGGTGGGGGTTTCTTTTCTAGGGTTTAGGGTAGTGCAGTGGTGTTTGGGTGGTGTAGGGGGTTGTGCTGGGGTAGTGTTTTAGGGTTTAGGGTAGTGCAGTGGTGTTTGGGTAGTGTAGGGGTCGTGCTGGTGGTAGTGTTTTAGGGTTTAGGGTAGTGCAGTGGTGTATGGGTAGTGTAGGGGGTCGTGCTGGGGTAGTGTTTTAGGGTTTAGGGTAGTGCAGTGGTGTTTGAGTAGTGTAGGGGGTCATGCTGGTGGTAGTGTTTTAGGGTTTAGGGTAGTGCAGTGGTGTTTGTGTAGTGTAGGGGGTCATGCTGGGGGTAGTGTTTTATGGTTTAGGGTAGTGCAGTGGTGTTTGGGTAGTGTTGGGGTCGTGCTGGGGAAGATTTAGGGTTTAGGGTAGTGCAGTGGTGTTTGGGTAGTATAGGGAGTCGTGCTGGGGGTAGTGTTTTAGGGTTTAGGGTAGTGCAGTGGTGTTTGTGTAGTGTAGGGGGTTGTGCTGGGGGTAGTGTTTTAGGGTTTATGTTAGTGCAGTGGTGTTTGGGTAGTGGAGGGGGTAGTGCTGGGGTAGTGTTTTAGGGTTTAGGGCAGTGCAGTTGTGTTTGTGTAGTGAAGGGGGTCATGCTGTGGGTAGTGTTTTAGGGTTTAGGGTAGTGCAGTCGTGTTTGTGTAGTGTAGGGGGTCGTGTTTTAGGGTATAGGGTAGTGCAGTGGTGTTTGTGTAGTGTGGGTGGTCATGCTGGGGGTATATTTAGGGTTTAGTGTAGTGCAGTGGTGTTTGGGTAGTGTAGGGAGTCGTGCTGGTGGTAGTGTTTTAGGGTTTAGGGTAGTGCAGTTATGTTTGGGTAGTGTAGGGTGTCGTGCTGGGGTAGAGTTTCAGCACTTATTTTTCTTTCTACAGCACTAACCATAATTTCTATGGCAAAAATGAACCCCCTCATTTTGTTCCTTTTTAAATTAAATGTTTTAAGTGTTTCCAGTTTATTCCAATCAAGATGGCTTCAGGTGTGCCATACTTTTGTCATAAGTAAGACTGTTAGCGCTCTAGTTGTTCTTTAGAACACTCTGGGAAGCTGCAGTAGAACACAAAGGCATCAACTGACAGGCTGCTCCTGTTGAAATATAACAGGAAGATATTTGAGATCACACTTGAAACATGTCCTAATTTTTCTTTCTACAGCACTAACCATAATTTCTATGACAAAATGAACCCCATCATTTTGTTCCTTTTTAAATTAAATGTTTTAAGTGTTACCAGTTTATTCCAATCAAGATGGCTTCAGGTGTGCCATACTTTTGTCATAAGTAAGACTGTTAGCGCTCTAGTTGTTCTTTAGAACACTCTGGGAAGCTGCAGTAGAACACAAAGGCATCAACTGACAGGCTGCTCCTGTTGAAATATAACACGAAGAAATTTGAGATCTCACTTAAAACATGTCCTAATTTTTCTTTCTACAGCACTAACCATAATTTCTATGACAAAATGAACCCCCTCATTTTGTTCCTTTTTAAATTAAATGTTTTAAGAGTTACCAGTTTATTCCAATTAAGATGGCTTCAGGTGTGCCATAATTTTGTCATAAGTAAGACTGTTAGCGCTCTAGTTGTTCTTTAGAACACTCTGGGAAGCTGCAGTAGAACACAAATGCATCAACTGACAGGCTGCTCCTGTTGAAATATAACAGGAAGATATTTGAGATCACACTTGAAACATGTCCTAATTTTTCTTTCTACAGCACTAACCATAATTTCTATGACAAAATGAACCCCATCATTTTGTTCCTTTTTAAATTAAATGTTTTAAGTGTTACCAGTTTATTCCAATCAAGATGGCTTCAGGTGTGCCATAATTTTGTCATAAGTAAGGCTGTTAGCACTCTAGTTGTTCTTTAGAACACTCTGGGAAGCTGCAGTAGAACACAAAGGCATCAACTGACAGGCTGCTCCTGTTGAAATATAACAGGAAGATATTTGAGATCTCACTTAAAACATGTCCTAATTTTTCTTTCTACAGCACTAACCATAATTTCTATGGCAAAATGAACCCCCTCATTTTGTTCCTTTTTAAATTAAATGTTTTAAGTGTTACCATTTTATTCCAATCAAGATGGCTTCAGGTGTGCCTTAATTTTGTCATAAGTAAGACTGTTTGCGCTCTAGTTGTTCTTTAGAACACTCTGGGAAGCTGCAGTAGAACACAAAGGCATCAACTGACAGGCTGCTCCTGTTGAAATATAACAGGAGGATATTTGAGATCACACTTGAAACATGTCCTAATTTTTCTTTCTACAGCACTAACCATAATTTCTATGACAAAATGAACCCCATCATTTTGTTCCTTTTTAAATTAAATGTTTTAAGTGTTACCAGTTTATTCCAATCAAGATGGCTTCAGGTGTGCCATACGTTTGTCATAAGTAAGGCTGTTAGCACTCTAGTTGTTCTTTAGAACACTCTGGGAAGCTGCAGTAGAACACAAAGGAATCAACTGACAGTCTCTGCCCTTGTTGGATGTACATGTTTTACTGAGAATGTCAGACTTTATTCTCACATGACTGAGAAAGATAATGTGAATTTACAGAAAATATGCTCTCATTTTAGCTTCTGGAGCACCTTCCAAAACTGTATGGGACAAGCATGTGAAAATAGTTTTCTCTCAAACATGATTCATGATAGCCCAGCAGAAGGTTTTTCACAGGGTAAAATCACCTTAGAACACACCACAATTCCTGAAATTAGTATGGTACCATCAAAAAATGAATTCTAATGTAACTAAAGTCTGTTATCACCCTTTATAGTTCTCCTTTTGGTAACCCTCAAAATCTTCGATTCACTACAATGCATTTCAATGGGGTACTATCATTTATTTTGGTCCCAAGATGGCTGCCAGCAATTCCAGGATGAAGTGCTGACAGCCAATCAGATCTCATGATGACATGTGTGGTTAGGCTCCGCCCATATATATATGTGTTTTCTTTTTCAAATTTCTCAGGAACTACTGAACGGATTTACACCATTTAAGCAAAAGGCACGACCCTGAACCAAGGGCTACCTTTTGGTAAATTTGGTGTAATTCCGTTCAGCAGTTCGGGCTGTAGCTGCGACTAAAGGTTCCTATGGAAAATTGCATGGGGAAAACACGTTTTGGGACCCCCCTTTTTTCTTGGCCCCCGCTTGCCGAATCACCCCGAGACTTTCTAGGATAGGAGCGGACCGGAGCGCCCCAACAAGTTGGAAAATTTCGCGAAGATTCGTCAACCGGCGCCAAAGTTATTTCAAATAGAATGGTGCGGATTTCCTATGGAAAATAGGTCCTAACTATAACTATCTACTGGCGACCGCCAGTAGATAATATATATATATATATTCCACTTGTTCACTTGTTCAAGAGGGTGAAGGATATCTCCTATCAATATACCTCTCAATTCAGTAGGATAACATCTCTACAAGCCATCACTAAACTTCCCACTCCGTGTCTGTGTGAATCAACCTCATGTAGACTCCAGATACTAGGGCCCTCATTTATGGGGATTTGGTGTAGGGCAGCGCAGCAAATAACCTTGCTGCATTGCCCTATGCCAAAGTGAAAGGCCAGGAATGCATCGTATTTATCCAATACAGTGCATTTCTGTTCTTTCCCATGCTCTTATGTCGTTTTGGAAGTCTAGTACCAATACAGGCACTCTTGCACTATGGTACAAGGTGCCTGTGTTATGGGGAGGATTGTTTTTGTGCAGGAAGGGTCACCTGAATCCTGAATGCAGCACACATCGAAAGAGGAATAATCAAGGAGAAATAAAGTTATTTCTGCTCATTATGCCTCACCTTGGGAGGCGTAAGGTTTTGGCGTATCTTCAGGTTTACATGGTTTTGTAAATCTGGGTAACTGTCAAGATCCATGGTTATTGTGTGGGAATACCCTCCGCAACGCACAAGGAATGCCTCCCAAGCGCAGAGTGAGGCAACACAGCGATTTGCGCTCCCTTGCCTTACTCCAAAACTATGAGGCCATGCAAAGCCATGCAAAGTGGCTTTACGTGGCCTCATGGATATGATTTCATTGGTTACGCCGCCTGAGTGTCACAAAATGTGATGCTCCGGTGGCGCTAGGGCTCATAATTATGCCTCTGGGTGTGTCAGTAACTTGCTGAGTCGCAAGAACAATACCCGTGGGGGTGAGGGGGGTGTTCTTCAATTCAAGATTTAACAAATAGACAAGGAGTGTCTTGTTTGGGGGTGATGGGGATAGCAAGATAGCAGAAGGAAATGAGAGAGTTGAATTTTAATTAGGTCTCTGTCCTAAATGGGCAAGTTGCTCTCCTGCAGGCAAACGAATGTTGACATGATGTATAATGTTCTACAACCACATTTATAAAAATTCAGCAAACTGACCGTACAAACTGTTTAGGCTTTGCAAATTTGAAGCTGTGTTACTGTGTAACGCATTTCATAGACTTGTTAAAGTAAGTTTGAAGTGACAATAATCCAGAAACTGCAGGATGTTTAAAGATGGTGTAATATGCTACTGGTTCTCGTTTATCCCCATTTTAATGCACAAGGGTAGAAATAAACTCCTACATGGTATCTGGTTTTATCAAATTAACAGTATATCTTAGAGCTAACCAAAGATCTTCCTTATTGTTGAACAGCTAATAGCAAGTATTTTGACAACTGACAGATAGCCTGGCCTCTATGTTAATGACACTTGATACATGATTTGTAAGATACTGAAAGAAAAGCATGAGTAATTGCTCTGGCCCTGGAGTGCCTAAATCATAAACACAAGTACAAAAAAGAAGTCAACGCATTGCATATATTTTAAAACACAGATATTATTTAACTCAAAGAAATACATGGATAAAATACAAACAAGTGTAGTTATATTGTTCCTCTATTCTCCTACCGGCATGTGATTGCAGAAATATCTCAGTAAATTAACATTTGAACTAAGGCTTTTCAAAGGAGAGACAGACTTTTTTTATTGGAAAAAACAGCAACATCATCCTCATCTCACAATACATAGTTCATATTATTGATTCACACATATTATATCTAATACATATTATTTGATAAACTTCACTGGAATATCACACAATTAATCAATCATGTTAATATTTCTTCTCAAATAAGACACATGTTTAAATACTCAATACCTTTCCAATGCCTTTCCAATGTCAGATAATCATGAATAACTATTCATAAGATGTCTCCATATATATCTTTGACCCCATTATAAAAAATAAACAAATGGATTGTTAAAAAAAAAAAAAGTTTACACACAGCAGTACTTTATTGATAACTTCTTTATTCTAAACCTGACGCCTCTGCCAACTAGACCAGATTTTCTTGAAAAACGCTTAATAGCATCTACTCTCTTTGCATAGAGAAACTCATGGTGATACACTTTATACATCTTATTACGCCAGTGCTTCATGGTTGGTTTTTTAATCGACTTCCAATTTGCCAAAATCAATGATTTGGCAACCAAAGATGCTATAAAACAAAGCTGATTTAATTTGGTAGTCAAATTATGAGCACTTGATGGGACGCTCAATAAGGGCTCCCATCGGATCCGGTGGAATCATTCTTTCCGATCATTTGCTTATTTTGCAAAAAATCCCTGTCCAGAACTCCTTCAATTTAGGACAGGTGAATATCATATGAATGTAACACAACAAGAAGCTACCCTGACTCAGTGTCTGATTCTTATTAAAAGTTAAGGCACATTTTGCCGATGATCAAGGTGGTGCTGGACATCTCAAAAAATGTATGGACTGGCCTCACACACCACCAGGTGTCATGCTTCATCAGCGGCTGTCCTCGCCCTTTAAAAACCATGTTTGATAAAGGGCAGGCCTACATCTGGAGACAGGGAGGCACTTCTATAACTAAGTGGGGGCCCGTTCTGAAAAAGTGAGTGAGTGATGTTTAAAAATCGATGCACAGTCCTGCGTGAAATTTTAATAGTGCAGAGTGTGCTCGATATTAAAAGTAATGGTGGAGACTAGGGGGTCTAGTACCCCATCTCCATGTGCGTTGCCCGTTGCCAACATGTTTCTGCCACTACGGCCAGGAGGGTCCATGGCATTCATCAGGGCGTGAGTGAGAGAGAGGGCTCCTATCTAGTCTCTAAGAGACAAAGATAAAACCACTTGCGTAGGCTGGCTTCTAGTCCAACTCTACCAAGGCTTTTTTCAGAACTCCTGCAAAACAATGACATATCACAGTGTTGTAATTTGGCAGCATTTAAGTTAAGCATTAACTGAAGACAGCCTGTATTTAGAGGCTAAATTGTCCGCTTTGTGGAATCCATTTTGTATTTCTGTCAGCCATTTTGCCTGCCATGTGCTACCATGTGCTCGCCATGTGCTCTGTCCTACCTTCCTGTTAACTGCTCTTGAAATCTGCCTAGAGACAAGTTATATTTAGTTCCTCTTGCTTTGCACATGCTCAGTTGAGCTTGCAGCTGTTCCGAGTTTATAAATGTCAGGATGTGTCTACTAAAAGTAGAAACTGTTAGCTCCACCCACTTGTCGACTGTGCATTCTCTGTATGACCTTATATGTGCCTAAAACCAGCATTTGTGTTTGTACCGCCTTCATTTGAGCCCCTGTGTGGGTATAAAAGGACCAGGGTCCTTCCATTCAGTGTGCTACTTCATGCATTACTGAAGGGTGATGTGCGAATGTTAGCTCCACCTCATGAGGTTTAATAAACTCTGTCTTTTCTATTTCCAGTTTCTGTGCCAACTTCTTCCTAAGTGTCTGAGGACTCTGTGCAGAGAAGGGAGAACTCCTAAGCACTGGTAGGCCTTGCTGAGGCTCACTACAACAAATTGGCGCTTCCAACGTGGGACTCATCAGCGACTCGGATGCCCGAAGGACTGGTCGCGACGAAGGATTGGAATCTCGCTTTTGGACGCGATCGCTGCCTGAGGAGACCAGAGTCTTGGCACCCACGGCGTTTTTCCTTTCTTTCTGATCTGACCATCCCGGCGGCGCCGGTCCTTGACTGAGATCTCTTCTGTTGATTCGCCGTGCAGTGACCATTTGGTCGATTTGAGAACTTGGCAGTTGGAACCTGGACACCATTTGATTGGTAAGAGCCGTTTTGCGGCACTTGCTGTTGGTTTGATGCCTTTGATTGGTAAGGTAGTTTTAGTAACACTTACTGTGGCTTTGTTTGTATGATTGGCCAATTTTGGAATCTGTTTTGTAATTATATATGTATTGCAATACATATAGGCAGGTAATGAGGAGATTTTTCTCTATTTAAAATTGTTTGAACAGCGCAACGTACGAAAAGTACCTTAAGCGCTACTTTGATTATAATACTGCATATTTTGCACTATTTTTTGGCATGCCTGTTTTCAGCACACTTCGTAGGATGTGTTGGTTTTGTAGTGGTACCAATTTGAGACTTGACGAAGCACAACCAGCCTCCCGGAGGGACGCCTAATAGGGATATGTATATTAAGTATGGTATTTCTTCTATAATGTACTGCACGTTATGGAACAAATATACTAGTAAAGATCCTGAGTTGCGTTGGCCTGTGTATGGGTCATTTGATTTGCGAAAAATTCAGTATGTGGAACAATGTATGTTTAAACGAAAGACTAGGCAAGATATGTTTGATTGTGTGCGAATGTGGGAGAAAGAAGTGCGTGAGCGAATGAAGCGTGAGCAAGCCTTGATTGACAAAGAACAGCGAAAGACCATTTATGCGAAAGCATTAGAGTTAAAAAACAAGGAGATGAGAGAAATTAAAGAGAGGGAAGATAGGGAACGCCATTTACAGGTAACTGGCCAATATGCTGTTAGGCAGCCCCTTTATCCTATCCTTAATAAACCGCAAGATGATTTCCTGTTATTAGATCGTTCTCCACCTCCGTATATTTTTTCTTCTGCTCCTCATGAGTCAGATGAGGACTCTTTTTCAGACCAGGACAAAGCTCGAGAAACTCGTTCCATGTTATCTGCTGAGCGTGCATCTGACATCAGATCTACTGCGCGTAAAGCCGTTCGTAGTACTACCACTGCTTCTGAACTTTTAGATAGTATAAAAGGATGGCAGGAAAGGGAGCAAATATATTTTACCGATACATTTGCTGCAGAGGTTATTGAACGATTTAGGAAGTATTCGGTAGAAGTGGAGCCCAATGATGTAGCAGCTGATTGTAAACAATTACGTGACGGTCTTTTGTCTTCTCCCAGGTGGCTGACACGATCAGACGCTTGGTTAAACTGCGTGTTGAAGCAGCCCGTTTGCGAGAGGAGAAAAAGGCAGCAGAAACAGCTGCACTAGCATCTCAGATCAGCATGGCACAAACTTCTACTCCTGAAACAGATAAGAATGCTGTAATTCATGTGAAACCCATGCGGGAAGCCGCGCCTTTATATGTTCCTCCTAAAGGAACGGGTACAGAGGATGATAAGACTTCTCTTAATGCGAAAGGGTACTTTATTTATAATTGGGTTTACACTCCTTGGAATAGAGCAGATGTTATGGCCCTTAAAAATGCATTGCCTGACCCACGAAAGAATCCAGCAGCCTTTTATGAGGAAGTTGAGGGTGCAATCAGCTCTTGTACTATGACTCTGTCTGATATTGATTTGTTTTTTGGATTAATATTACCACCTGATATGTGGAGAACTGTGCGCAAAATAGATGATAATGCGACATTTGGAGCATTGTGGAAAGATTTAGAGCGGTTAGATGAAGATAGAGAACCTGCACAGAAACCGTGTCAGTTAATTTTAAATCTTCCGGCAGCTATATTAGTTAAGTTAAAGACGATCATTCCCCCTAAAAAGATAGATTGGACAGTGCTAGCGTCTTGCAAGCAAAAGGTAGATGAATCAGTTTCCGACTTCTTCACACGCTTTGAAGAAGCATTTCACGATTTTAGTGGCCAGTCATTGACAGATGACACAGGTAGGCATCTGTTTGTCGATAAATATGTCGCAAACCTTTTGCCAGGAATAGCTAGTCGCTTAAAGGCCAGTGAGAGCTCATGGACTACATCTTCTCCGGTTTCTCTTTTAACTATGGCCCAGTATTATGAGCGGCAAGAATTAGAAACCAAAGGTAATGAGGACAAAAAGTCTAAAGAGTTGAAAACAAAGGTTATGTTGGCTCAAGCTTATGGTCCGCCTTCTAGAGATAATGATAGAGGTGGACGTGGATCTTATGGTTCGTCCTTTCCTTCCTCTGCCCGTTCGAATTTGTCTGTTGATCAGTGTGCGTACTGCAAAAATTTGGACATTGGCTTTCTGATTGTCCAGTGCTGCGTGCTCAGCAGAATCTACGTGGTCGGGGACAAATGAGAAATCGTTCAGGATATCAAGGGCCTAGAGGAAGCGCGAATGATCGTGCTCGGTTTGATGCTAATACACGTGGGCAGAATGGGTTTAACACTTTTGATAGAAGGAACCAATATCAAATGTCTGACTATGTGCCCTCTGATTTTCAAAATTCTGCTTATGCATAGGATTGCCTAGGATGGGGTAAGGAATCAGTTGAAGTTCCAGTAGATCAGAGGGGTCCCTATGTTACAGCACATGTTTTGGGTTCTACTGATCAGTTTCTGGTTGATACAGGAGCTACTCGTAGCGCCTTGTCTAAACAATTGGTTCCAAGGGCTCCCTGTCTGGCTTAACCATTACATCGATAGGTTTCGATGGAACACCTTCCCTTAGCCCATTGTCACAACCACTTGCATTTGATATTGATAAGTTTACTGCTCCATGTCCGTTTTTGCTTTCTCCAAACACACCAGACAATATTGTGGGTCTTGATATGCTTAAATATTTTAGGGCTACGATACGGTGTTCTCCAGAAGGAGTACGGGTTATTTTGAATGACAACTACCCTATGATTGAGAGATCTTGTATTGTTAAAGAGGACATTGCACTAGCCTCACTCCCTAGTACTTTGTGGGCTACTTCGGATACTGATGTAGGGCAAATGGTTATTCCACCAGTACATATTAGTGTCAAGGAGGGCGCTTTATTGCCAAGACTGCCTCAGTATAAAATTTCTCGAGAAGGAGAAGAAGCACTCACACGTATTGTACATGATTTAATTAAGGTGGGGGTTGTGGAAGAAGTTCCTTACAATATTTGCAATAGTCCGATTCTTCCCATTTTGAAAAAAGATACTGACACTAGGATTTATAGATTTATTATCGATTTGAGAGAAGTCAACAAGATTGTAGTACCACAGTACCCTGTAGTCTCTGACATAACGACATTGCTTACCCTGGTCCCTCCAACAGCAACTACATTTTCTGTAATTGATCTGAAGAACGCTTTCTTCTCGATTCCTATTCATCCTGATAGCCGATATTTGTTCGGTTTCACTTTGAATAATAGATCATACAGATTTTGTAGAGTTCCTCAAGGCTATACTGAGAGTCCTAGTATTTACAGTCAAGCATTGAAGAGACAGCTTGATTCCTTTACCTTGCCTAAAGGAGTGGCTCTCATACAATATGTCGATGACATCTTGTTGGCAGCCGATACACCTGAGCAGTGTGAGAAATGCACTTTGTCTTTGCTTTCTTTTCTTGCTACACACCACCATAAAGTATCATGAAAGAAATTGCAATATTGTAGACCGAAGGTGACCTATTTAGGACACCTTCTGTCTAAGGAGGGCCGTGCACTGACACCAGATCGCATTCAAGCAATTTTAGACACCCCAGTACCTTCCACGCAGAAAGATGTCCGTGCATTCATTGGTCTGACTTCGTTTTGCAGGCAATGGATATTGGGTTTTTCACACATTGTTAAACCCTTGCTAGCACTTTTGACTAAAAACACTTCGATCCCCCTTCCATGGACAGATGAATGTCAAAATGCTTTTTGTCAGTTGAGACAAGCTCTTTGCTCTGCACCAGTGTTAGGCACACCAGATTACACGAAGGCTTTTACACTCTATGTACATGAGAAAGAAGGATGTGCATTGTCAGTTTTAGTACAGACACACGGGGACAAACAGCGTCCTTGTGCATACCTTTCTGCAGTTCTTGACCCTGTTGCTCGTGCATTGCCTGGGTGTTTCCGTTCAGTTGCAGCGACGGCTGTGTCCATACGTCAGAGTGAAGGGATAGTTTTGTCACACAAACTGTTGGTGCTAGTACCCCATGCAGTAGATGCCCTTTTGAATCAGACTAAGACTCAGCACTTAACTAGTGCTCGTTTGACAGGATACGAATTGACACTGCTAGCACCTCATATTACCTTGAAAAGATGTGCGACACTGAACCCAGCCACTTTGTTGCCATATCCTGCGACTCAGTCTCAGTCAAAGGAGCCTCACGATTGTATATTCCTTACTGAGGAACAGACAAAGGGTCGCATCGATTTGCAAGATACGCCCCTCCCAGATGTAGATGGGGAACTGTGGGTTGATGGGTCCTGTTTGAAGTTACCAGATGGCACGACTTCAGCTGCTCATGCAATTACCACGCTTGAGACAGTAGTGGAAACAGCTCGCATACCTCAGAAGTCAGCTCAAGCAGCTGAACTAATAGCTTTGACACGAGCGTGTGAGCTTAGCACTGACTTGTGTGTGAACATTTACACGGATAGCCGCTATGCTTTTGGAGTGGTTCATGATTTTGGCCTACTCTGGAAGGAAAGAGGCTTTCTTACATCCCATGGGATGCAGATAATGCACGGAGAGTTAGTGCATAATCTCTTGACTGCACTTATATACCCAAAGAGAGTTGCTATTATGAAGTGTAGCGCACACAAGAAAGTGACTGACAAAATAGGACAAGGCAATGCCTTTGCAGACCGCGTAGCCCGTGAGACTGCGATGCAGCGAAGCACTACACCCATGTACGTAGTGAAATCACAAGCTGAGCGTCGGCATGATGCTAGAGAGGAAGTATTGGATATACAGAGATCTGCTTCTGTGGAAGAGCTTGAGCAATGGTCTAAAGAAGGAATATTAGATGATGAGGGTTGTTGGCGTAACAAAGACATGAATAAATGGAAATTGCCTGCGGCCTATTTACAACCTATGGTTCAAATGGCACATGGGCTGGCACATGTTGGAGCTCTAGCAATAACTAAATTGCTTACACAAGTTTGGGAGCATCCTGAAATTGCTAGCACAGCCAAAAGGGTAGTACAGTCCTGTTTGATCTGTTGGCAGTATAATCCTGGAAAAGGGACACGAACTCCTACAGGAGGGTTTGCTACACCAACCGCACCTTTTGAAGTTTTGCAGATGGATTACATCCAACTCGAACGCTGCAATAATCTGAAATATGTCCTAGTGGTGGTGTGTGCCTTTAGCAAATGGATAGAGGCATACCCTACGAAGGATAATACTGCTCTCACCACAGCAAAGGTGCTTCTAAAGGAGTTTTTCCCTAGATACGGTGTTTGTAAACTTTTGTGGAGTGACAATGGACCTCATTTTATTGGGCAAGTTGTTGAGCATGTCCTGAAAGGATTAGGGATCAAACAGAAATTCCATACAGTTTTCCACCCGCAATCAGCAGGATTGGTGGAAAGGTATAACGCTACTCTAAAAACAAAGTTGGCGAAAATACTGGCTTCCACGTCTCTAAAGTGGCCAGATGCCCTACCTTTGGCATTGTTGTCCATAAGATCGGTGCCACATTCACGATCAGGTCTTACCCCCTATGAGGTGGTGTTTGGGAGACCAATGAACATTTGGGGAATTCCTAAGCCACGCCCCATACATGATGTTCCTTGTGTTCTGATGAATGATTATTTGGCACAGTTAACCGACAGTTTGATTTCTATTCATCAACAGGTTCGAGAAGCTCTTCCTGACAGATCTACAGGTGAGGCCCACGAACTCCGTCCTGGTGACCATGTAATGGTCAAGGTCTTTGACAGATCGAACAGCTTGGAGCCAAGGTGGCGAGGACCAGAGCAGGTGCTCCTTGCGACAAGGACAGCAGTTCGAGTGACAAACAGAAAGAATTGGATCCACAGCACACACTGCAAACGCGTGTCGCCTGCCTTGGTGGAACCTGCTGTGTTGACCGACCATCGAGAGATTCTGGAGACGGAGAAAGGCCAAGCTATCTCACCTGACGAATCTGCGGAAGTCTTCCCGGACCACACGATCACTGGAGTATCCAGATATCAATTAAGACCGAGGAAAGGATCTGCAGTTTTGAAAAAGACTGGTTGAGCTACCACCCTGGGTTAGTGAAACGGAGAGCCATTGTGGCAAGGGGAGGGGATCAGCCCTGTATTAGTGTAGTGACACCTACTTTGGCCCATGGTGAAGAAATCAGCGGCTGCCCAGGGAGAAGAGCTCCAACGACTGTTTTCAACAAGTTTTCAGAAAGATCAATCATTACTGCTGCTAAAATGAAAAAACAAATCATTTGTGCTGTAGGGTTTGTTGTTGCTATGGTGGCTATGGCAGCAATTACGTGGTACATCGAGAAGGTGGCTCCTGTTCGACAGCTTTTTGTTGCCACTACAACAGTACCTGTGGAACACCACTACTTTACTCTTCCTTACCATGAGCAAAAGCATCGACAATCTTACCTGAACAATACTTTTATCCAGATGTTGCACCATACTCACAATGCTACAAATACTACCAACTGTTGGGTGTGTGGGATGATACCTGCACATCAAAAGAAAGGAGGAACACCTTTTATTCCTCTTCCATTTTCTCACAATGGTTCTTGTCAAGCTTGGTATGCGCTTTTGTTTGCATATGGAAAGCCTTCAGTAGGTGGGATTATTTTTCAACTTAATAAAGTATGTTATCAAAATAAAGAAGGTTATCCACAAGCCAAAGGGACTAAATGGGAATGGGAAGAGTATCAACCGGACAATATTTCAACACCATATGTTTTCACAAATGTGAGAATAATAAAGAACATTGGACCTTTTGTGATTTCTGTGACAAAAGCTAAAGCAGACTTGTGTATTTGTAGTGTTGGAAGAATTCCAGTGGGGAGGAGCGAGTGTACTGTAATCCTGACCATTGAAGGTGCCAATAAGAGCACTTTCACAGCCTCGCATAACACGTATTTTGTGTGTGGAAATAACGGATATTATCAATTACCTGTTGGGTGGTCAGGAATCTGCTATGTATCTTTTCTGTTGCCCCCTGTGTTTCTGGCACCTGCATTGTATCACCGTGATTTTAAACTGTACAATGACATTTCCAAAAACAGAAATAAGAGGACAATAAGTATGGATGAAGTTGACCAAACCGACACTACCCTACAACAATATGTTGATTTCAACTTGGGCTTATTTTTCTTTGTGGGTGCTGCATTAAATAGCAGGAAGATTAGGCGACTGACTCGTGTTGTGGAAGCTGTTACCAATCAGACAGCTATGGCACTCGGGAACATTACAGAGGAACTACAGATTGCAAGGATTGTAGCACTCCAGAATAGGATGGTGCTAGACGTGATTTTGGCTGATCGAGGTGGTGCATGTCGCATCATCGGTAGCAGCTGTTGTGTATTCATACCAGATCACTCACCTTCAGTATATGACGCAATATAAAAATTGCATAAGATTGCTGCAGAAATTCATCCAGAGACTGGAACTTGGACTTTGCTGGATGGTTTTGGACTCTTGTTTCTGCTTGGGGCTGGAAGCTACTGACTATCCTATGTGTAATAATTACAATATTTTTACATGCTGCGTATGTATCCAATGTGGTCCAATGCTTTGCTCCATTTGCATCTCTGCTTGTATACCTGCCAGAGGGAACATTGCTGAAACAAAGGCCCAACAAATGTTGAATAAAGAGGTGGCCGAAATAATGTTAATAGATGTACGGGATGAATATCTAGATTACCCCAGATAAACGAATGTCTTCAGCCAATGCTGAAAGGGTCGTCTGTTGTAATTTGGCAGCATTTAAGTTAAGCATTAACTGAAGACAGCCTGTATTTAGAGGCTAAATTGTCCGCTTTGTGGAATCCATTTTGTATTTCTGTCAGCCATTTTGGCTGCCATGTGCTACCATGTGCTCGCCATGTGCTCTGTCCTACCTTCCTGTTAACTGCTCTTGAAATCTGCCTAGAGACAAGTTATATTTAGTTCCTCTTGCTTTGCACATGCTCAGTTGAGCTTGCAGCTGTTCCGAGTTTATAAATGTCAGGATGTGTCTACTAAAAGTAGAAACTGTTAGCTCCACCCACTTGTCGACTGTGCATTCTCTGTATGACCTTATATGTGCCTAAAACCAGCATTTGTGTTTGTACCGCCTTCATTTGAGCCCCTGTGTGGGTATAAAAGGACCAGGGTCCTTCCATTCAGTGTGCTACTTCATGCATTACTGAAGGGTGATGTGCGAATGTTAGCTCCACCTCATGAGGTTTAATAAACTCTGTCTTTTCTATTTCCAGTTTCTGTGCCAACTTCTTCCTAAGTGTCTGAGGACTCTGTGCAGAGAAGGGAGAACTCCTAAGCACTGGTAGGCCTTGCTGAGGCTCACTACAACAAAAGCATAAGTGAAACAGTTTAAAATACACTCATACTGCTCAGAAACGAATCAGACAAATAAACAACATGCACTTGGTGCATTTAAAGTGCATGTGGTGAGCACACGTGTCACTGCATACATGGTGCTCAATAGTAAAACAGTTGTGAGACCAGCTCACACTCTTACCCTATTATAGGTGTAGGGATGTCCCATGGGAAGGGAGGGGTATAGGGACCCCTGTAGTCAAACTCTAAATGCAAGGTAAAATTTTCAAAAGTGTAAAAGTTAGAGACATGTATCATATTGCATTCACACTTATTCATAGTGGTTGCTTGTTCCACTATGTAACTCAATCACACATCCATTCATTCCCTTACTGCGTCAAGGTGCATCCCTCGCGATGCTCCTAAGGTCCTTCCTCGCTGCTCCCCCGCTGGTGAATGGCTAGGGGAGGCAGCGCAGTATATATATGAGCGGTCAGGTGGTTAATTGACTAATTAACTAATTGATTGAATACACCTGGGACATCGACTGAGTCTGAGCCAGGCGCTTTAAAATGCGTCATATTTCCGCTGTCCGCATCTCACAGCCTGGTGCAGGCGTCATTACTGTGTGGCTGTAGTTATTCGACCGAAGGGCTCATGCGCACTGATCGGGCTCGGATATTCCGTGAATGACGCATGCGCACACGACTACCGGAGTGTTCCGAGTGTCGCGCATGTGTTATATAATCATGGCATGGTGCGAGCAGCTAGCGGTATGTTTAGCCCGTAAATGGCCCCCCTTGGACTGCCTTTGCCCATGGTGGGGATATTTTAATGGACAGCATACGCGGAACTTACTGAGTGTTGAATTTAAAGCGCATATGGTCTAAATCACAGACAGGTGCATGAGAGGTGGCCCATTTCTCAATAAACTTTAAAAAGGCACATTCTTTAAAACTGCCATTAAGGTCAGAGACCATAAGGGAGGGAAGATGGAGCTTGTAATCGCACCCCTAGTAGCAATATGTGTATGCAGTGAATGGACGTGGGGGCCAATATCTGTGCCATATGATACAGATATCTGCCCACGTGTGTACACACGGGTGGTTATTAAAATGCGTATATATAAACCAGTGTTGATCTCTGGTTTAATTTGTGGTTAATTCATGAAATCACCATGTCAAATAGGTCTAACTCATATGGAGCCATGGTATTTCATCATTTAAACCATGGTCACTTGATTTTAGGCGGTACACCCACCTCTGTTCACGAATGTGCAGTTTCCTTTGTAGATTGGGACTGCCAGGCAGCATCTTCTCCAGCACAACCCACTCAAGGTCTCTGTCGCAATGTCCCTGCTCATATCATATGAAGCCAATCGCCAGGCTGAGATCTCCATCTAAAACACGAGGGATCGGCCGCGTGGCAATTTTTTTTTATTTTTGCAGGGGTATAATAGAGCATCCATTTACAATAAAAGCTCCCCTTAAAATTGGCCGCTTGGATAGCTTTTTTACTAAAACAGTTGTAATAATCCCAATGTGCCTTTGTAATACCATGAGACGGACTTATTTAAATCCTCCCGTTATCAACACGAGCAGCCCATCAGAGGCCCTAATTAATATTATTGTGAAAATGCAAGGCAGAAATATTGCACGCAGTATTTTCAAAATTGGCAAAAAGGCGAGTCTCATACACAATTATGCTAAATTACCCAGTCCTGAAGTATCGAAAATATTAGGTCTGATTCCTATTGAAGTATTACCACAACCGGCAATATCGCACACAGCAATACTAGATGTAATAATAGGGAACCAACTATTACTTCATTTGTGTGACATTCGTTTGTGGAAGTTATTTGAATCATATCTGCTTATTAATATGTTATCTGCAGTTATAATGAAAAATGCTGTGATGTATAAAAATATGTTTTTCTGACTTATGCTAACTAGGCCTCAACTAGTTCTCGATTCCTTTCTGAAATAATATGGCTACAGTTTCATAATATTCATAGTGTGTTTATATTTCTCATTGATATCCCACGCAGCATGTTCTCGAACAACTCTGAATGAAGCCTTTAGTTACTTTTCAAAGCTCTTCCTGCTCACACACTGTATTGCATTAATTCATGTGTCTTATCATTGTTTATGGAACTAGTTTGTACTGACACCTCCAATGACATTAGGTGAGAAGGGGTACATTTTTTAAGGCTTCCTGTTTTCCACTTTTACTGATTTTTACAGATAAATACAGACAGAAAACCATGTATTTTCCTGTCTGTATTTCTAAATGCTGTCATTCACGACTGCCAGGCCAATAGCTGAGCAGATTGATAGGAAGGGGTTAAAAAAAGGAAATTATTTTAGTAAAGAGGCTTAAACATCAGTAGTTATGACCAACCTTAATACTAAAGTGTTTATGTATTCATATATGAGTATTGATTTGTCATCTGTGGGTGTTTATTTAATTGAAACCTCTCAGGCATTCAAGCATGAATGTGGAAATGTACTAGTTTCAACTTCATTTTGTCACAAAACCCAAAATAAATATGGATAAATACAGATATCTTTGACAAAAAAGAAATATGTATGAATGAGGACGGAAATGTAAAAAAAAAAATACCATAAAATCGGGAGCCCTATTTAATATTCATATTGTGCGGTAGTGCTAGGATGGTGGTATTGTGTGATGTTTCATAATGCAGAAATGTGATTTGCTGTAGTTTTGATACTTTTGCTCGCACCATGCTGACTATTCAGTTTCTATTTCTTTTTATGGTGAAATTTAGTATGAAAACCCTCCAATATGGGGGTGAGACAGATCTTTTTGGGTCTCTTCTAAGGATGCTGACCATTTCTCTGTCTTTTTGCTGCACAATTTGGTTTTAGCCTATTTTTCATAATTCACTTAACGCTGCGTCTATTTAAACTCTCATAGCCTTCATAGCAATTGATTTCTATATTATTTGACTGATCTATTGATTCTGCTATATGTTTACTTTTCTGTATTGCACATTATATTTTCATAAATCTTCATGGTTTTTATACATTTCTTCTCTCAATGTCACTTTTTGAGTCCGTATTTACTTATTGCTGTTTTGAATCTTGTCTTCACCAACACATTGCCTCAACTATTTTTGTTGACAACATCGTCCCCGATGGCTGCTATGATTTTCATGCAGATTATCTAAGAGATAGCACCCACCCTTATCAGCAGCAAAATATTATAAAAATATGAAAAACCTCTTTTCTATGTAACGTCTTGATAAAAGATGGCTGACAGGACCACCTGAAATTGCACTACCTTAGAAGGAGAGCTTCAAAGCCACAAAGCTGCCCTCTCGTACCAGAAACATCAGCCATTTGGATTTTACAATTATTGCAAACCTGTTAATACAGAAATCCTAAGCATACCTTTATCTGGGTACCATGCCATCTGCTGGAGCAACACAATCCTAATGAAGACGATGGGTCATGAGAACCCGGGTTGTCTGAGGTACCTCATGCATAAGACCAGCACCAAAAATGTTCAATAAAACCGGTCATGAGATAACAAATAATTCTAATGTCTTGCCCTCTCATCCAACTAACACAGAGGATTCCAACAAACAGTTTAATAATATTAGCCCCAGATGAGGGACTTGCTATCCAGGCACTGACTTGAGAAGGCAGGACACTCCGGCCACTAGGGATGGTCCTGCATCTGACCGCATACTCCAACTTTTAGAGGAGAAAAGAAGGTCAATTGTATTCAGCATTATTGGTCCAAGAACTGGCCCAGTGTAAATGTGTGAGAAAGTATTTATGCTAGTAAAGTTAGGACATGTGAAGCCCAAACTGTGCAATGTGAAGAAGTCTATTTCTGAAACAGTCATAACAATTCTCAGTCAAATACCCTGATTAGTGTATGTATGTATTTATGTATGCATTCATGAATGTACCAATGTATGAATGCATCTATGCATGTGATATTTGTAAAGCACAAATCTAGCTGAAAGACTGAGAGTACTGGACAGAGTCACAGGTTCAAAATAAAAGAAACAGTCACAAAGTGACTGGAAGGGAAGCTGGTTTCTGAGAGCGGAAGTGAGCTATTTCTGTGTGCCCTTTGTAGGGTTCTTTAAAGAGGTGACTTCACCCGTTTCATAAATTGGAGCAGTGTTGGTGCGCTCCTGATAGATATGGGGGGTGTTGATCCAGATCCACTTCTATGTTAAGATACAGTAATATAGAAATGTTGCCTGTCTAATAGAGTGCCCTAAATATTGTTTATGAAAATATCACCCTGGGGTCAGGCCAGTTGACATCCAAAATATCTACGTTTTGTTGGGCTCTTGCCAACCTCCCCTTTGCTCAGCTGTGCTGGCTCTCTCTGGGTGCCTTATGCTCAACGGAGGGGCTCAGTTGAATGGGAAAGTCGAAAGTTGATAACTGTCCCTCTGTGGCCTTTTCTCTGAGCATCGTTCTTTGACACTCATAGATGGCCCCCCAGCAGGAGTTCTGAGGCATCTGGTGTGCGAATGCAGCCGATGTAGTTGACCACTCTTCAGTACAGTCCCTCAGGGTGAGAAAAATGAGGCTGGGAGTGCATGGATTTGAGGACGAGCTGGGAGGCTATTCTGCTGCACTAACATTGCAAGATCAACCATTAACCGGAATAACAGAATATCCTGTTGGTGCCTGCTGGGATCTTCCTTCTGATGGAGGCTATTGAGGGAGAAGAAGATTCTCCTGGATGATGGACAGTGAGAAACTTGGCTGAGAGAGCAGCGGCCCATCCGATGTAATGTCAATCTGCCAAGTGGTGGTAACCCCCTTCACGGGGGGGGGGGATTGAGCACAAGGGGCATAGTGTTCATTATCAGAGGCCAAGATACCACAGAAGAATAAGGAAGCGGCAGCAAAGATACTGCAGACGCCTCAGGGATCAGGCCTCATTCCAGACAGGAAAGAGAAGGAAAGGAAAAAGGAGGGCTTTTTGGCACCTCAAGTTTCTACTCAGAAGAGTGCTTCTAAAAGTTCTGACATAACTCTGCAATGTTCAGAAACGCCCCAGATTCCATGTTCTATGTTCCATGGAGTCTATAGCAACAACCCACCCATGGCTAGATGCCACAAACTCCAACTGGTGAAGTGATGCTTGCTGCTGAAGAGAAGGGAATTAAATCTATTAGCACCTCACACTCTTAGTTTTTTAATAGGTCTGCAGGTGTTTATACAATACTGATAGCCATAGAGAGTATGTTGGAGTGTCCCACTGCACAGGGAAACATGGTTGAATCAGAGCTCGAAAGATAGTAGATAGAGACAGTGAAAAATTATATGGAGATTATGGCATCTAGTATAAAGGATTTGGCAGACTCAAAATCTGTGCCATAAATTTCTGATTCAAACTGGAAGGAGGATTAGATGTCCTTGATAACCAGAGAAGGGGACCTCCTCTTCACGTTCTGCAGGTGCTTGCCTCGATTTCTGCAGAGTCAGCAGCTGTTGTCTTGGGGTCTGTTTTGAATCACTTATTAGGTTCACAAATTAGAGCTGAGAAACATCTAGTAACTATAATTTGGCAAGCTCTCCAGATGGGATGGTGATGCTGGGTCTGTACTCCCCTTACAGAAGGGTGAAAGCCGTGTGTTGGACGTGGCTGTCGAGCCTGCTCCACTCCTGGTCGTGCTTGAGGTGGGGCAGAGCACTGCCTGCATATAGTTGAGCTTTCCCAGTGGCAGATCCTTCGCGTTCTAGTCAGTGGCGTAACGAAAGTTTAAAGGGCCCCCCTGCAATGTACACGGAGGGGCCCCCGCTCCGGAATTTATCCAGAGCGCTCAGGCCTGAGTACTGTGCTGAGGGGGCCCCCTGCAGCTGGGGGCCCCCCTGCACCGCTGGGGATGCGGGGGCATGTGTTATGCCCCTGGTTCTAGTAGACGTGCATGCGTTCTTCTGCCCTTGTGTTACTCACAGTGCTTAATTTGTGCCGGTGCTTTCCGGTGCTTAGCACCGGCACTTACTGATCAGGGCCGGGTCTACCACGCTGCAACTCTGCATGTCATATGGCATTGTGGCGCGCGTAGGCAGTATATAAAATTACCTCACTGACTCGGTGCAAACAGTGTTGTGTTCGCAGTGTTCGTCTCCCGAGGCCGAGTCTCGGTGAAGTCAGAGTGTTGTGGCAGTGGGTGTGAGAGCCAATAAAAATATTCACATCAATCACATATGAAATTATATGATTCATTACTGGGTCCAGACCTTCCGACTCTAACCATAATTTATTTATTCTTCCATTTCCAAATCCAATATGATCCACATTCAAGTTCAACTGGTCGTGACGATGGCCATTGCGAATTTGCCTTAGTTAGGCGGCGGCTGGCCGCCCTTAGTTCAGTGTTGCCGGTGGGCGGGACACTGATTGGGCTCAATTTGGGCTGGATTTGGTTCTGAGGAGCCCGTAGGGCTGTGCGGCAGGCAGCGTGCGTAGATTTTTTTAAAAAATGCCACGCCCAGGCACACCCGCACCCCGCCACGAGACATCAGCGAGCGGTAACTGGTGGTTAGCCTGACGAGTGCCGATGCTAAGTGCAGGCAGCAGCAGGCCCATCGCAGTTATCGATTAATAAAGGCAGACAGCCACTGCCCACCACCACCTAACCGTAAGTGGAGGAACCAACGCTGTTTTTTTTTTTTTCTTGAGCGTGGCCGTGGTGGGTGGTGTGTGACGTGACGGTCACGGTCACCATGGTAGCTCAGGCTCCCGCAGATGAAGAATCGATGATTGCACAGGGCCCCAGCCGCTGGTATGTGCAGTAGAACAGGCGCTGCTGACCTTTGCCGCTGACAAGCATGGTAGAGTAAAGTGTTTGTGTGTGCAGCAGTACAGGTGTGCAGCACAGACAAATCATTTAACTTAATTAACTCAGGGTGGCTGGGAGCGGCCTGTGTCATAAGCACAGGGTTAAATTGCCCCAGTGCGGTGAACCACAGCCTAGCCGGGCGAGGGTTCAATCATCTACTTAAAAATGCGAAAAACATGTAAAAAAAGAAAAAGAGCTTGGAGTCCTCTTCTAGAACAGACCATTATCATGATAGGGCCGGGGTTAAGGCCCTGCCCGGCACCTGCGCTTCTTAAGTTCCAGCCTTCTCCTCCTGGCCTGTGCAGTCAGTGGCATTGTACTTTCACAAGGTGCCCGGGGCCAGAGGCTGCCAGGCATGATTGCTCAGGGCAGGCCTTGGACTCGTCACTCCGTGGTTCACTTTACAGTTCACTTCGTTCATATACATATGAACTGAAGTGAACTATGAAGTGAACCACGGAGTGACAAGTCCAAGCCAGGCCTGCCCTGAGCAATCATGCTTCGCAGCGTCCGGCACCGGGCACCGCGTGCAAGTACAATGCCCTTAATGGCATTGATTTGTTTTTAATTGAGGCAGTTTTTATAAATGAGGCCATTTCAGAAATGTATTTGAAGCATCATTCAAGTAAGCCCAGCAGAGAGGGGAAAGTGTTATTTATCTAAAATCCTCACATTGGGTGACAAAGGCTTCTTTCACAGGACAAAAGGACATCAATATGCCAAGGGCACCCTAGTCTAAATAATGCTTGATAAAATGAAATCTTATTTGGACTGTTTTTAATGATGCATATCTTTTAGTAGACCCCTTTATCATTCGGAGTAAGAAGTTTTATGTTTAGGACTCTGGACCAAGGCACTGAACGACCTGAGACTAAGAGTTAATAGGACAGATCGAGGTGCACACTATCATGAAGGAAAGTTTGCAGTGAATACTGAAGAAGGGAAACATGGGGACAAAAAATAGCTGAAGTGGCAATTAACGCTACGAAAAATGAACTTTATATGCGTTGCAAATTGTCCATTTCGTATTGGCTGCTTGTACTGGCGCAAGGACTGGCTCTGCTGTTGATGGCCACAACAGTTATGTGTGTCTGAGTTCTGCATCACCCTGTTTAAGGAAACTAATAATGGTTAAAGGTGTCATACCAATGTGTTAATGGTCCAAAATAGAACCCTGGACGGTTTTAAGCCTTGTTGGGACCTATAAGTGAGGTGCAACTTGAGTCCTATGAGATAGCTGTGTCATAATACAGCCTACATCTCCATGTAGACTGGCCATATTATTGACCTGATGCATGATTTTAAAATGGAGGGTGACGCTGATGAACCCTGTCTAGTGCTGTGTGTGGATAAACAGGTGCTGTAGAGTCAATTGGTCACCCTTGTACTTCAGACAGCTCTGATATAAATCATAGACCGTGGCTACCTACCACAAAAATTAGGAGTGTAGAGTTTTAACTGCGAATCATGATATTTATGTAAAGAGCTCGGACAATCCTCGCCACTTAGGCTGCTTCAGCACCTGGCGTTTAGAGCGAATGCCATCCATCCTGGAATCCCAAGGCGTTGGTATGTCTGAGAGGTGGCTAATAACAGAATTTAAATTTTAGAGGCTACTTGGTAAATCTTAATGGAAACCCCAACTTTTTGTGTTGCACCACTACTTCTACTGCAGTAGTTACTTAGATCTGCATAATGGCAGCTCAAATTGAAAGAGTTTGCGGAGAAATATTAACTACGCATTCCATTAAAAACGGAATTCAAGCAAAAACTCTGTCCCTCCGCGTAGTGGAATCAACTTCTAAACAGCACCCACAAATGCTTTGATGAGGCAACTTTACATGCTAAAAAAAAAAAAACATATAACTAATTCGCAAAAAGTGAACTTGAGAGGTGATGATTTTGGGATCCCCCCTAACCTAGGGGGAGGACCAAGCAGATGCCTTGAACACAAAGAGCACATCATGCTGAACGATTCAGTGGTGGTGCCATCCTGTTAGGACCACCCCAAGCACAGTTATGGGCAAAAATACAATCTTAACCAAAGGCCCTGCAAAGCATTATGGGATGAGATTAGCAGTGGGCAGTGAATATTATAGTATCCAATATCAAAATAATTCTACAAAGAGCTGCAGTTCAACTCGTCGTTACTAGGTGTCCCTCACGAGTCAAATGCAAAAGCATTGAAATTATTACATCAAGCTGCAGTTCCACTCGTCGTTACTAGATGTCCCTCACGAGTCAAATGCAAAAGCATTGAAACCCTTTCATGAAGCTGCAGTTCCATTAGTCGTTACTAGGTGTCCCTCACGAGTCAAATGGAAAAGCATTAAAACCCTGAGCTGAGAGCTAATACTATAAATTCTACAAAGCTGAACTGCAGCTTCATGAAAGGGTTTCAATGCTTTTGCATTTGACTCGTGAGGGACATCTAGTAACGACTAGTGGAACTGCAGGTACAATTCCCACTCAAGTACTCCTACAAGTTATATGCAAACAACATTCCATATGCTCAGATTCCTGGAGTGGGGGACAGAGTAATACCAAATATGGATCGTAGGCAAGGTTTGATTATGGCAGCACACGAGGGTTTGGGCTCTGCGCATACAGGCGTTACAGCGACTATTTCATTGTTGAAACAGCGCTATTGGTGGCCAGGCCTGACAAAACAAACTAAAGACTATGTCTTGAAATGTGACATCTCCAAGCAGATGAAAGGCTCCACCATAGCACGCCCGGCACAGACACCATTATTGAAATCAGACTACAAGACCTCTCGCTTGTGTATATCTGGACCACTGCTGCCCCTTACAGTCAGATGGGGCTTACAAGAATATCATGGTTGCAGTGGATTCATGCTCAAAATTCCTATGGGTTTGGCCTCAGCGCTCGGCTGACGCTCGAACTGTTATCAAAGATTTGCGAGTCTTTATCGGGACATACGCAGTTGGCACGTTACATTCTGACCATGGCCCGGCGTTTAGCTCTCGGGCTTACAAAGAGGCCATGGAAAGTATGGGTGTAACATTGCGGTACACAGTAACAAGTCTTTAGGATTGAACCTTTACCTAGATCTAGTCCTGGGCGCAGAAGGAGGGTTTTCCCTGAACAATAGCGTCCTATAACTCCATCAATAGACTCATACAGTATGAATGAATATTCATGAGGGTTCCTGGAAACCAGGCAGGGGATACACACCACCTGCATAATATCTACGTACAAGGTTCATCCCATACATCATCCTCAAATCCAACAATGGCTAATACAAGAAACAAGGGACAAAGAAACCCTAGATACTTTTTGTATAAATACAGCACATCTTGCTAGGGTTAGGAAGAGGAGACCGAGACTTCCAGGCCGACACACTGACCAGAGACGCTGAGGCTCCTGCATGCAGACGCTCTAGTTGACAGTGGTCTAACACATCCCTCGCGGGGTGTCCAACTCGAGACCAGGACGGTGTCCCACACTCTCTCACTTCAGGTAATGGGGTTAGACTAAATCCTAGCGGGATTCTTGGCTTCACACCTACTCACATGCTAGGTACACTTAGATACATCTAGATAGGCATCATAGGAGTACGCGCATTTTTATCAGGCATTTTATATTCATGTATGTATTCATGATTATTGCAAGATGGTAGAACTATACTATCCTTTTATTTTTACTGTACTGCTAATCATATATATCTGCTACTGTCTAACGGTTGTTGCAGCACATCTATTTTACACTAGAAGAACAACTGTGCAATAAATTCTTATTGTAACACCCAACTGTTTCTTCTGTGTAACTCTCTGAGTGAGCATGAGTGACTGAGCAGAAAAGTAGTATATTGTTTCTACGATCCTGGGGGATCAGGGTTGTCATGTTCTGAGGTTGCCAGAAACTATTCTCTCCCCGATAAGAGGAGATTCTGTGGCACTGTAAGCTAGCTAAAACAGAAAGGCTAACATTCTCGGTGGGGGTGCTCAGAGCCAGTCTGCCACCAGTTCTACAGTTTATGTTATCCGAACGCGCAGATCCTGTATGGGTAATATAGGAACTACACAACACAACAACATGACAAAAAGAGGGGTCAACTGATACTTGGGACTCTCTATTACACTCGATCCAATTAGTTGTCAACTCTCTAACATACCAGTCAAATAAGCTAGATAGACAGGTGGACATCTTCAACACCATAGCAATTTATGTCATGGCAATTGACTCCAGAATAGGCGCATTAAACTCATTGGTAAAACATGACCAATCTGAAGTAGTCCAATTTACTCCAACTTGCTCTTGTGGCCCAGTGATAGACAAACTTGAATGCCTCCCTGCCACCTTAGCCTCAGTGCTAACAGAAACAAAGCTTCAATTAAATCCAGCTTCTTTGGTAGTCCACCACTTACTTTCTTCAAGAGCCAATGACAGTGAGCCTAATAAGGAGCAACAAATGGAGGGAACAATCAATGCACACCAGCAGAGCAAACCAAATACACAGCCTCCCTTAAGGACGAATGCTCTTAGCCCCAGGCTAGTTACTGATCACCCTTGTGGAAAAACGCTACCAACAAAAAAATCACAAAAGGCTTCGAAAGGACCACAGCAAGCAGCTGACAAAAGGCGCCTCAACTACACAACATGATCAAATATACTCCATTTTTAGGCCAGCCCCTAAGCTCACAGTTTCAGACAATGTACTTACTGCCAGTGGAGAGGCTGCTCATGGGTGCCATGGGTCCGCACTCAGTGGAATAAATTCTCCAAGTGAAGATAAAGGCAAAGCTTCTTTAATCTAAACAATTTCTTCAACCACATTCAGCAACCAACTGCTAAAGCAGGTACTCCAGGAGGCCTCAATAACACCAGACAGAGCCCGAGGCACAGAAGAGGGAGATTGCCTACTGGGACATGAAGATAAACCGGCAGGCATTCAAGCCGTACAAGTAGCCCTACGGTCACCTCAGTCTGATGTAAATGGGACCAATTGTCTAATACAATCAAAAATAGAGAAGGACAGCCATCTAACTTGTTGCTAGCGGGTCCCCCTTTCATTCCAAAGGACTTGACAGAGCCGCCGGTAACCATAAAGTTTCAATCCTTCAAAGAACCCAGCATGTCCACTGGTAATCAAATAGATCTGATGGTTAGTAACATCCCTGAGAGACTGTGTAAACTAACCTTCATCCCTAAATATAAATCTTTTGGGCAATTTCACATAATCAATAAAGACACCATGCTCTGTATGGTTCCAGAAATTCCTACTTTACGGCACATTAAATCAACTGACATACATTTTTCTCCGACCCCAAAAACCTAATACAAAAGAATCTACAGTAATTATAAGCCCGGGCGGTAAACTCTGCTCCGCTCACAGAATTTGCGGAATTCGACCACTTTGCGCTTCACGGAGGAACGGGGAATTCCTGAATTCCGCCATTCAATCAATCAATCAATCACGGCATTTATAGAGCGCGCTACTCACCCGGGAGGGTCTCAAGGCGCTGGGGGAGGGGGTAAGTTACTGCTCGAACAGCCAGGTCTTGAGCTGCTTCCTGAAGGAGAGATGGTCCTGGGTTCGCCGAAGGTGAGTGGGGAGGGAGTTCCAGGTCTTGGCTGCCAGGTAGGAGAAGGATCTTCCTCCGGCGGTGGTTCTGCGGATGCGTGGTACGGTGGCGAGGGCGTGGCTGGTTGATCGTAGCTGGCGTGTGGGCGTGTAGAAGGTCATGCGGTCGTTGAGGTACTTTGGGCCCAGGTCGTGGAGGGCCTTGTGTGCGTGGGTGAGGAGTCTGAACGTGATTCTCTTGCTGACGGGGAGCCAGTGCAGGTCTTTCAGGTGTCCGGTGATGTGGCTGTGTCGGGGGATGTCCAGGATGAGTCGTGCGGAGGCGTTCTGGATGCGCTGGAGTCTTTTTTGAAGTTTGGCTGTGGTTCCGGCGTAGAGGGTGTTCCCATAGTCCAGTCGGCTGGTGACGAGTGCCTGGGTGACGGTCTTCCTGGTTTCAGGCATGAGGCTGAGTTTTTTTAATGTTCATGCAGTCAAGTTTTCTTTTGGTGCTTAACCGCGAGCGCCAAGACACTCAGGCCTCTTGCAAGCTCACGCGAGACTTCTCACACCGCTAGATTTCTCCCACGAGACTTCGCGCTCACTCGCACGGCTTCCAGCAGCGACCACACCAATCTAGCATTCTTATAGCCAATCGCGATAACAAATGGAGTGGTCGAGCAGCTTTTCTGCTTGAGAATGCAGCTGTGAGGCATTTGGAGGGGATTTTCGTCTCAAACTGGCCGTTGGAGTTGTTTTTTTTTGTGCGAGAAGCCATTTGTAAAACTTTTTTTTCAAACCAGAAGGAAGTGCCCCAGAGACTCCAACTTCCTGTTCCTGTCCAGCAGGCTCCTCCCAGTGCTTTGTCCCTCTCCTGGTCACTTTTCATTGGGATTTGGAGCTGGAAGGATCACTCTCCTTGTCTGCTGCATATATACCATTGGATTTAAGGACTTTGTTTTTGAGATATCACAAGTAAGTTGAAAAACTGGTGTATAAGGGTGTTGTTTGTTTGACTGGGGGCATGCGCCTGGATTTATTTGTACTTTTATTTGATTTTTAAAATTTATTGTGGAAGGGGCCTGAGGTTTTAGTAGGGGCCTAGTTTTTTGTGCATGAAATTTATCTTCTTTTGTAAAGGAAAAATGTTGCACAGTTCAGTACATTTTCTTTTTTCTTCTCCATGTTTTTTAATAAGTTTGCAATATTGATTGATTTAATTAATTCACTATGTGGCCTAACTTTGCCAATGAGCCTTGCAGCCAGTAGGCCCTGTACTATTCATGGGTGCATGAAACAACTGTTTCTGTGGTGTCTTTTGAATTAAAACATCATTTAGGACATGGATGGCATTGGATTAAAATACAAAATGTGTTTGTTAGTGGTATTTAACGTTACTTTTTACTGCAAACTGTGTATAGGTGTGGTAATGGCTTTAGAGGATGTGTTGTTGTAAACATTTTTAGCCCTGTTAATTTTTGCTTTTGGCATTGCTGAATTAATGCTGTGTTCTGTGTTACCATGCCTCTTTTGTCTTGCCACTATGTGTGTGTGTATGTGTGTTTGGCATAGGCCACCATATGCATTTGTTGTTCAAAAATCCGTATGCCATGTGGCCAGGGGCCATTTTGTATAGTCGGTGTCCACCCTAGGCCTGTATGAGTTCTTTGTTTTCCATGCCTCCTGCTTGTTGTTGTGACCATGTGGCTGGTGTCCATTTTGTGTAGCCAGCCAGTGTGCTCTACCCATAGGCCTGCATGTCTTCTTTGTTTGTGGCCATGCCTTCTTGCTGGTTGTTGTTGTCTGACCATGTGGCTGGCAGCCATTTTTTGTAGCCAGCCAGTGTGCTTTCCCCATAGGCCTGCATTTCTTCTTTGTTTGTGGCCATGCCCCCTTGCTGGTTGCTGTGACAATGTGGCTGATGGCCATTTTGTGTAGCCAGACATTGTGCTTTCCTAAATAGGCCTGCATGTCTTCTTTGTTTGTGGCCATGCCTTTTCGCTGGTTGTTGTAGTCTGACCATGTGGATGGCAGCCATTTTGTGTAGCCATCCAGTGTGCTTCCGCCACAGGCCTTCATGTCTTCTCTTTATTCCCCATGCCTCCTTGCTTGCTGTTTGACCATGTGGCTGGTGGCCATTTTGCGTAGGCATCCAGTGTGCTTTTGCCAGAGGCTTGCATGTGTTGTTCTTCTATCATTATGTTGCAGCCATGCCTCCTTGCTTGCTGGTTCACCATGTGGTTGGTCGGTGGTCATTTTGTGTCAGTAGCCAGTGTGCTTTTGTCATAGACCTGCATGTCTTCTCTTCGTTCCCCATGCCTTTTTGCTCTGAGTTGTTGTTGTTGATGACCATGTGGCAATGGCAGGCAGCCATTTTGTGTGTCCAGCCAGTGTGGCCTTTTGCCATATGCTTGCATGGATGGTTGAGCAGTGAGAGAGCAGTTTAGTAAATAAAAATGAATGATATGCTTGAGGGTAATGTCACTTATTCAGAATTTTCTTAATTTTTTTCCCCCAATTTTATTTTTATTTTTTCAATTATTTTTTTATTTTGATATTTAAAAAAAAATGTTTTAAACATTTTTATATCATCTGACATTAATGAATCAACCCCATGTCTGCTACAGGTGACCAACAGCAATCATTGTGTAAGGATTATTCAATTGTCAATGCATTTGTAAGCTGCACCTCCCTACGTGCCACCTGATACACTGCACATAAAGCAAACAGTTACAGCTGTATTGTTTTATTGTTGTTGTTGCTCTTTCTAATCCTTCCTGAATGTTCAGTCACCATGAAAGTTTATGTTGGTGTACTTTTCCGTTTTAAAAATCAACACTGTATACTATTGTTAATTATTTATACAAACTTAAGTAACCACACTGAATGATATTGTTTGTTTGTACTACTACTTGAACTGCAACAAAGCCACGTTTCACTGATGTTTTTCTTGCTTGTTTGCTCCTAGGCTCACAAGAGAAGAGACATCACCCACAGTACTGCCAGACAGAAGGCCTCTGCATGACGCGTGACTGACTACGCAACATGGTCATCTCTTCAGCTTGTTGTGAAGCTAAGTGCCACTGCCAACTGACAGCTTCAAGATGGCCCTAAAGAAAGGTGCTGTCAAGAAAGTGGCTAGTGGAGAGTAGAAGAAGCTGATTTCCACCACTGGCGTACCAACTGCAACCTTTTTCAGGCACCGGCCTCTGGCGAGCAAGCTGGGAGCAGCACTCCTCCATCAACAGCACCACCCCCCAACCTAAGCCCAGGACCATGTCTGTCAGTGAAGCAGCCAGTACAATCATGTCGACGCCGACGAGTAGTGATGTTGAATTGGATTTGTCCCTTTTGCAAAGTAGTACACAATCTTTTCAGGAAACACAGCAGAGTGGAAAACAGCCACAGCCAGCAATGGATTTGTCTGATGTTGGAGCAGAACAGGAGGTTGAGCTTCCTTCAGAGCAAGAAGTTGAACCTCCTCTTTTAGAATCATTGGCTCCCACATCTCCATCAAGGAAAAAGAAGGGTACTACAACACCATCTTCTCCAAGCACCACTTCTGATTATGATGATAGGGACATGGAGTGGATCCCAACAGAGACCAGGAGACAACAGGAGAGGCAAGGGAAAAGAAAACTTCCAGAAAGGCTTAGACTTATGGCAGGGGATGAAGAGGAGGATGACGATGACGAGGTAGTTATGGTGGAGGGTGACACAGAGGAATCTGACATTGCTATTCAACCAGCTCCGAGGGATGTGGCACAGGTAGCACCGCCACCAGCTCCCATATTTGCAAAGCCCCAGCTGAGACCTACACCAACCCTTGCCTCTGTAGAAGCAGAGAGGCAGTCGACGACATGCCTACCTACCTCCAGTTAGTCTTCAGGCATTGGCAGTGGGCCGGTAAAAAAATACTCCTCGCCCAGTTTGGGACTTTTTTACAGTTAGCAAAGAGGGGGAGCACATTGCAGTATGCACCATTTGCCACACAAATGTTCGTAAAGGTAAGCCTAGTACACATTATGGTACTGGAGGTCAGACGACCCATATGAAAAAACACCACACAATCAAGTGGGAGGAGCACCTTAAAAATATTGCTGGACATGGTTGTGGTGGTGTGGAGAGCCGGGGAACATGAGCTACAAGTCCAATCACAACGGAAGGTGATGATGAGGAAGAAGAGTGTGACATCTTCATGCAAAGCAGCCCTGTCTCCAGCAGTGCACCAGCAGAATCACCCACCTCAGCGACTTCACAATGGCTCAAGAAGACTCAGAGTGAGATGATGGAAACACCGCGGCATACCACCACAATGCACATTGAGTCTACAACTAGCATCTACTTCTCAAAACACGCCTGTGTCAATGCCCCAAGAAAAGAAGAAAATCCAGGCGACTATTATTGGCATGTTTAGGCAGGAGGGGCCCTACGAGCAAAACCACCCAACCGCACGTTTGTACGATGGAAGGCTGGAAAAAATATTAGCGATGGACCTCCTCGCTTTTTCATTTGTGGAAGGAGTGGGGTTTTTAGAATTTGTGGCAGCCATCTGCCCAAAATGGAAGGTACCAAGTTGGACCTATTTTGCCAGAGTGTCTGTTCCAGCACTACATCACGATGTGCTGCAGTTGGTTGGACAATCTTTGCAGCAAAGTGTTGTTCACACCATCCAACTGATGACAGACATGTGGACCAGTTGTCAGGCGACTGATTACATGTGCATCACTGCACACTGGATCTCTTTTGCAGGGGTAAAGCAAAATATATCTTCAGGTCTTGGCCCTGAAGAAAGTTTTAAGAGTGTTCGGCGGCTTGCAACAGTGGCCATGTTCGTGATGGAGAAATCACATACAGCTGTAAACATCTTGGAGGAATTTAACAGCAAGGTGTATGAATGGCTGTGACCCAGAGGTCTTAGAATTGGATTTGTTGCCACGGACAATGGCAGTAACATAGTCAAGGCCATGTCAGACAGAGGCTATTTCAGGGTCCTGTGTTTGGTCCATTGCATCAACCTGAAGGTGCAAGACTTCCTCAAAAAGGAAGACATAGTCAGCAACATACTGACTACCTGCAGAAGAATCTGCACCCATTTCAGCCATTCTTTTAAAGCCTGGAAGCAGCTGCGGATTATTCAGTGTAATAATAGAGGACCAGTTAAAGCCCTGATACAGGAGGTGCCAAAACATTGGAACTTCACCTTTTACATGCTGCAACATCTGTTTGAGCAGTACAAACAGATCAATGACTATGTCATTCAAAGAGGAGAGGATGCAGTTGGGAAAGCAATGACTATGGATGCGGACAAATGGGGCCTAGTCAAATGCCTGACGCAGATGCTACTCCCTTTTGTGGTTTTCACATGGGAAGTTAGCAAGCAGGACAGTACAATCGGCCAAGCTATCCCATTGCTGCATCTCCTACAAGACCAGGTAAAGAAGGCGTCTGATAGGTTCGCCCCTGCAGCTGTGAATGAAAACACAGAAGCACATGCCTTGGTTGGGAGCTTAGTCCTGCGCTTGGCTTCTAATGTAAGGCTGCAACATGGCATCATCGAGTCCAAACAGTACATATGTGCCACACTACTTGATCCACGGTACAAAAAAATTCTTCCCACTTTCATCCCTTTTTCTGAAAGGGATGTTTTAAAATACAAGAGGTGAATTGTAGAGCAAGCCAGAGACTTGGAAGAAGAATGGCTGGAACTTCGAGTCTCACCCTACAGTTCTGGGGTGCCGCCTTTAACTTCCAGAGAGGGCAGTCTTGTCTCACAGCAGCCAACAACACCATCAACTAGAACACCAGCAACAGCAGCAAAAGAAAGTCTGAACCCAACCTCTGCATTGTTTTGGTTTCAATTGGCAGGGCTCAAGTCCAGTGCAGAGGCAATGGCAAAACAGGTAGAGCAAATGGAAGTATCAATGACCATCCGCAGGATGTTCCAGGAGTATCTGGATGATCCAAAAGAGGTCTATGTGGATCAAAATCCATTGATGTATTGGTATGGGAAGATGAGCCAATGGCAAGAGCTCAGCAGGCTGGCAATAAAGTAACTGGCCTGTTTTGTCGCCAGTGTGTCTGCTGAACGTGTGTTCAGTGCAGTTGGTGCAGTCGTCACAGTGAGAAGGACCAATGTCTCGCCTCAAAAGGTGGAGAGATTGATTATGATCAAAATGAGCCAACATTTTATACCACTCAATTACACCGTTCCTGAAACAGCATCACAGAAGGAGGAAGAGGGTGATTGGTCTGAAATTGAATCAAATGTGTTAGCTGACCAACTTCTGAGTGAACCACCTGAGTTTGAGGACACACTCTACTTCCCGGACTAAGTATGCCAGTGCCCCCATAGAACCTTTAAAATGTTCTCGTTGAACTTAGTTTTTTCTTTGCAAAAACATTTTTACAAAAATTAGCTAGAGGAACAATATCATTTTTTTGTGTCAGATTTATGCTACTCCATATTTTTTTATGAGTCGCATATATATTGCCAGATTGCAGTTGACCAGTGTGCATTGAAGAAGCCTTCACAATTCCTTCTTGACATTGGGAACAATGACTGCCCCCTTCGAATGCCCCTTGCCCAATGCCTATCCCTTTTTGCATCACTTAGTACTAGAACAGGTGCCCCATAAAATCATTTATTATGTACAGGACTGCCTGCCAATACCAAATTCCAATGTGTTGCCTGCATCAAAGATGATTGAATACCCAATACCTGAACTACCCGTGCTTGCCTTGGATGGGATGAGGTAACGTCAACTATTGCAACGGTGAGTGGCTGATTGTGTGAGTGATTATTTAAGTTTATTAATGATTCATTGTGGTGGCAGAAACTCAGGGAGGGCATGTGTTGAACTGTAATGTGGGAAATTTCTAGGGATGAATATTGATTTGCATTGTTTGGGGCTTGAGTGATGGGTGCCTATTTTATTTTCCCTGTAGGTGATGATCAACCCTTTCATACTTAGTCAGATTTAAATAATTGCAGGGTGTTCTCCTTTTTTCTGGTTCTTCAGACACCAGAACAGTCACTTTAGTTATCAAACAAAAACCTATGCAAAATACTGCAATTCTGTTTTCATTTTCTACTTGTTCTTCAATGGCAGTGCACTGCACCCCATGTCTATCTTGCTTGGGTCCTGATGATGATGATGCCCATGATGACTGGTCCGGTACAGGTACTCGGAGGCACTCAGGACTAGAGGAGTATCATAGAAGAACTCAGGGCAGGACTGGGAGCTGCAGGACTACCTCATGAACAGCAAGAAGCAAGAAGTTATCGAGTACTGGCTTTAGTTCAAAGGTAAACCAAGAGTCTGAGGCCTACTACTCAGCTATGTGGAATAGAGAGAGGCGTGTTTGTGAAATGCTGCTCTGTGTGTGTGTGTGTGTTGGACTTATGGCAAAAATGAAACTCTGAGCCCCCTCTTGTATTTTTTTGCTTTGCCTCTGTCTTCTTATCTTGTTACACTCATCATGAAGCTTACTTTCCTTCTATCCTTCTCCTCGACTCTAAAATACAGTTTCTCTTTTACATTCTGGAGGCCTTCTTCTAGTCTCCTCTCCTTCACAAACAAAAGGCAAAAACTAGCTGAGCTCAACAACACTCCTGCTTACCTACTGGACCAGTGCAGAGAGGCCACAAGGAGTGGACATTCCTGAGGAGAATTAAGACGCACCACCCAATTTTGCAATACAGTATCATTTTTCTTTTAACAGTCATATTAACTAAGAGAAGTGGGTGGGTGGGTGGGTGTCACTCCCCAACCTAGAAGACCGAACATTTGGATATATGATAGATTGGGTCTCGGGGGCAGAAGAACTGTTTGCAATGCATGTATCTGTACTCTGTCATACTCATTCCTTTGTTTCCTTCTAACAACAGATTGATGGCAAATGATGTGCTGCTGCTTATTGCCCAGATGAATGTTGGCCTTGTGTTGTAGTGTTTGTCTTTGTCAAACCTGTCCCCAAATCCCATTACCCATCCATTCATCAAACCCCTAACCATCTTCCCCCGAGCTGTGTGATTTATTGAGCTGTGACTTAAAGTACACCACCAATGGATCACACACTTGGTGGGGCAGATGTGGTGAAAGCAACACCAACTTGCTGTAGATTTTTGAAGCAGTAGCCCACACCAGCCCATTACCAACCCACGCATTAAAAATTATCCATAGTTTTTTAGATATAGAATGAAGAACATCAGTTGTCAGCATCATCATCATTAAGACCTTGTGCTGCCTAACTGTAAACGCCTAACCTAAGATTGTCGACTGACTTGACTCCAGACTTTGAGTCCATTTTTGATAACTTGTGGATTTCACAAATATAATACTGCTACCTCCACATTAGCCAAAACTTACTAGCATTGCTATTTTTTCTATTTTAGCACAATCAGGCATTCTCATTGTGTTATCATCATCATATACTACTCAGGTGGTGTCAATCATTTTTCAATCTTTGATAAATATATATAACCCGGGAATGGTATTTCCGGTGAGAGGCAAGATGGCGGTCGTCTGAGACCGTAGCAGCGCACAGACCAGGAGAGAGCCAGTGCCAGATTGAATGCTGCAATAAGAAGGAGGTAATATGCGATGATGACCCCTGAGGTCCGAAGCGAAGCACTACGAGGCCCCCCAAGAGCTTTCGGGAGCTATCTGCACCTAATAGGGACGATTATTGGGCTGGCGGTGTTGAGACATTTCAACAAACTGATTACAGCGGCACCTGAATGTCAGGTCAGTAAGCTGTACCTGCTTGCATCGGCGTCAGCATCGGCACCGGCATCTTCATCGCCGGAAGCCGGAAATGGGGCCAAAACCAGCGGGAGGCGCTGCGAAGTCAAGGGCAGCGCGTCTCGCTCCGAAGGGTCAGTCGGAGGCTGGGGAGCTGAGCGTGGACGCCGCGGTAGCGGCTGCAGTAGCCTCGCCGGTACAGATGCCTCGGCAGGGGCGCCGCGGGCAGCAAGCCGGGCTAACACTGGAGAAGAAAGGAAGAGGCGGGGCTGCAGCGAAGGTACGCCCGGCCGGCCCTACAGTGGTTGAGCTATTGAGAGGATACACTGTGGAGGAGCGGAGAGAGGAAGGTGACTTTCCGGCACAGATAGACGACCGACAGGACTTGAATTCAGCCAAGAAAGAAGGTAGGCCTGGAGATAACCCCCCTCCCCAACTGACAACTAACGGGGAGGGGGGAGAAAGTGGCACCGGTATTTTCAGTACAGAAAACATCGAAACCAGCCTATGTGAGGCAAATATGGATGGGGGCGAGGAGGTATCCCTTCAGCCTGTTGCAATAACCCCTTCTCAGTCAGCGGTTAGTCACAGGCCGGGAGACTTATTAAACACAGCTGGTTTTACTCTGACAGAGAGGTCCCAGGAAGCGTATATGGCTGATAAGGGAAATGTGGATAAGGACCTGGATAAAGATTTAGATAAGGAGCCCAGTGACTATTTTTTCTCCGTATCAGATGGGGGTGAGTGGTCGGAGGATGGCTCGGCCGACACCTCGGCCAATACTACGGATGTGAGTAACAGCGATATTGATGAGGCTGATGGTGCCAAGTCAAAAACTGTCCTGAGGGAAAAAAAAAGGAAGCCGGGAGATAAAGATCTCACCTGGGACTACACTCCTATAAATCAACTTACAGGTCCCCCGACCGGTGGGCATCCAATCTCGGACCCGAGTGGACCAACCCCACCGATGCTAGAAGCCATCTTTCATGCCATTTCAATGCATCGCGATGAGACGCGTCAAGACTGACGTAAGGCCCAGACAGCAATGCGAAAGGTCCAGGGGGTGGGACGGCAGCAGACCAAAACCTGTAGTGCTTTCGGGGAGCGGTTGACCGATCTCAAATCTAGGATTGTTACTACAGAATCTGACCTTACAACCACCCAGGCGTTAACAAAATCCCATGAGGCTCAGATATGCGATATACAATGGAAGCTGGAAGAGCATGAGAACAGCCAGCAGCGCAATAATCTGCAGGTGCTCGGGGTTCCTGAGGGGGTTGAGGGTTCAGATGTCCGCTCATATGTTGTGGATTTGTTAACCGCTTCGCCGCGATCGGAATTCCGCCCAGGTGCTGGACATTCCGATCGCGGGTGTGGTCGTGACGAGCTCAGCTCGTCATGCGCACAGGCCGACCGCGCAGCATGACGAGCTGAGCTCGTCATGAGCATCGAAGGGGTTAAAAGATGCACTCCCAGAACTAACAGACTGGATCTGGGCTCAAGAGGTGCTACGTGTACAAAAACAGCCAGTGAGAGCAGGAGCATTACCACGAGCCATTCTTGTATATTTTGGTAACTTTTTGCTACGGCAAGCTATTTTTGAAAAGGCCAGACCTGAAGCAAAGAGAACTAGGAATGGAGTTTCTTTTTTCGTTCGTCCAGATTTTTGCCACACTACGGTCGAGAGGCACTGGCGGCTGCGGCAGCTGATCAAACCATCCCAGGACAAAAATGCACAAGCCTTCTTGAACAATCCAGCTTGGCTAAAAGTGATTTGGGGGGGGCAAGCACGATTTTTTGTGTCAGAAATTAAAGCTAAAGAATACCTGGACGGCCTGACAGGATAGGAACTTATTAGCTTACTCTAACTCAGCAATAGATTTGGAACACGGGTGACTTTATTTTATATCGGGGGAAAAAAAAGGTGTGTGTGAGAAAGCATGTGGGGTGTATAAGCGGGGGGTTTTTGTTTTGAATTAAATGCAGCATGTATTAGGAAATATAAGGGCTATGACTTGTAGCGCTCTCGGTTCTATGCAGCGCATCTATCGAACACAGACCTAAGTCTGAGTGTCTCTCGAGGGGGGTGCTGGGTAGGGGGAGGGAAGGGGGAGCGGGGAGACAGGGGGTTGGGAGGGGGAGTGGGGGGTGGGGGTGAAAATCCTAGGGAAAAATAACATACCCAGAGATGAAAATGCAATATTCATACGAATCAAGATTAGAGGAGTTAACCAAAGAACAATACCAAAAGAGGGGAAAAGAACAAGCAGAGGGGTACAAGGAGGGCATGATCTTGAACTTAGATGGGGAAGATAACTATCTGTTCAGTAAACATAGCGGGACTGAATGATAGAGGGAAAAGGTTAAGGTTGGCAGAATTCGTAAGGACTAATGCTTTTGACGTAGTGTGTCTACAGGAGACCAATATCCCATGGGGGAAAAAGGGCTTGATGTATATCGGAGGGTATAATATGGTAACATGTACGTCTCAAAGCTCAAATATTCGAGGAGTACCAATATTGGCAAAAAATTCCTTGGGACAGGTTAAACGAAAAGCTGCTGATGGACTGGGACAGTGGGCAATGGTGGAATTAGGGTTAGGGCTTACTGTGTGTTCGATCTATGGATCGAATCTGGACGATCCTCAGATCTTTGAAGATCTTGAGTTGGAACTTGCAGCATGGCCATGCCCATTAATTTTATGTGGAGATTTTAATATCTCCCTAGATTCTCGATATGGGCATTTAAATCAAGGGGGCTACCAGGGACGGAAGCCAAGAGTTTATAGGGCATTAACATCTCTTAAAAGTAGCCATGGGCTGATCGATATCTGGGCTACGAAAAATTTAAACAACCCGGGGTACACATATTATTCCTGCCCCCATAAGAAATATGTTAGGATTGACTACTTTTTCAGTACGAGGGATTTACTTAATGGGGCTAGCATTAGGAAATATCCCAAGGTGATCTCTGATCACAATCCACTGATTCTGGAGATAGATATTGAAAGATTCAAAAGAGTACGAAGTAAATGGTCATTTGATAGGAAACTCCTTGTAAATAATGATTATATTGAGCACATTAAGAACTGGTCACAAGAGTTCTTCGATATAAATAGATACAGCGCCAGCAGGGGGGTTGTGTGGGATTCGTTTAAGGCTGGCCTTAGGGGTGAAACAATAAGCTTCGTCGCTAGGGCAAGGAGACTCCGGGAGATTAAGAATGAACAACTGATGTGTAATTTATCGGAGGCAGAAGAAGAACATGTTTCATTATTAATGCATGGCCGGGATGTGGTTCATACTCAATATCGAATAATTGCCCTTAAAGCGGAAATGAATAGCTGATTAACGCAGAGATCAGCAGAGGAATATCAATCTCAGCGGAACAATTCTTATGAAAACGGTGAACTAGTTGGGAGGAGATTAGCCCTTTGCACCAGGCAGAAAACATTATTGAATTTAGTACCCTCTATTAAAAAAAATGGACAAACCTATACTGATATAGATGAAGTAATCATGGTGTTCCAGGATTATTATCAAATATTATATCAGGATACTGGTACGGCTGGAACAATTCAGGATATATCAAGCATGGTAACCAATACAGAACTTGGTGAGGGGCTAGATAGTTTAGCTAAAGAAGACCTAGAAAAGGATATTTCATTAGAAGAAGTTCAGGTAGCCCTGCAAGGAATGGCTACAGGGAAGGCTGCTGGCCCTGACAGGATACCCCTGGAAGTATATAAAATCTTAGGAAATGTGATAGCTCCTCTTTTGCTTGATCTTTTCAGGGGTGTTCAATATAGTGGAAGTCCTCCAGAATCCTGGAAAGAGACGGATATAATCATTTTTCCAAAGAAAGGTAAACCAATAGACAATCCAGCCTCATATCGGCCAATATCCCTAATTAATTCAGATACAAAACTCTATTCAAAGAAACTGGCCAACCGGTTAGGGAGGGTTATAGGACATCTGGTCTCCCCCTGGCAGCACAGGTTTATCCCTGGTAAAGAAACAACAGACCACATCCGCAGGGCTATTTCACTATTTGACATCATGGCCGGGACGGGGGGCCGGATGGCTATGATCCTCCTTGATGCCGAGAAGGCATTTGACAGAGTATCCTGGAACTTCCTATGGGGGATACTGGAGTTAAAAGGTTTTGGACCACATATCATAAGGGCAATTAAAGCTATGTATATCGACCCAAGAGCCAGATTACAATTGATGGAGAAGGAGTCTGGTAGCATAGTAATATCAAGGGGAACCAGACAAGGGTGTTCCTGTTCCACCATTCTATTTGCTATGTATATAAACCCCTGGTGGCTAAGCTATTACAGAGTCAGAAGATCAAACCTGTGGTAACTAGGGGGTACAAGACTAAGGTGTTGGCATACACCGATGATGTTGCGGTGTTAACCACAGATCCAACAGAGGCAGTGAGTGAGATTGTCCAGATAGCTGAGGGATATGGGACTTTGTCTGGCTATGCACTGAATAAAGCCAAGACAATTGTTATCTGCACAGAGAATGTAGTTTTTAATGATTCTAGGCGAGCAGACTCGGCAGTCTACCTTGGGGTTTGCATTACCCCGAAAGTGGATGAAATAGTGAAAAATAATTTTGAGCCCCTAGTTAAGTCAATTCAATGATTTTTTTATTCAAGATTTGGAACTCCTAGGAGGTCCACATAAAATTACATACACAGGGGTCGATTCCGATTCGGGCCGGAAAAAGCACCGACCGAGTCGGAGCAGGAATTTATTCTGACCGACACGTACCTGTGGCGCCCGACACGCCAAGTACGATGCAAAGCATACAAAATCCGACCGACACGTACCGAACCCAAGCCGAACGACCGAGCCGCACGGAAAACAGCAATCCGGCCGGAAAAACACGCGAATCGAACCGACCGACACGCACCCGGAACAAATCCGACCGAAACGTACATGCGAACTCCAAACCGCAAAGTACGATGCAAGGCGCGAAAACCACGACCGAGTCGGACGGAGGACAAGCCGTACGACCGACACGCATACAAAACCGAGCCGAAGTAACACAAAACACCGCGACCGACGCGTACGCAGCATAGAAAACTGCACAAACACAGCGTGAACGAAACGGAGAACACCGTACGAGACAAATGCAGGGTCCGACTCGGTCACAAGAACGTTTCCAACATGCACAGACAGTACAAAGGAAAAATGACACAAAAAAAGGCCAAACAAGCAATTACAAAGCCAATAAATACTGTGGGGGGTGGGTACAGAGAACAAAGACACACCCACAACTCCACCCATATAAAGGACACAAATCCCAACCATGATCCTTTGCAAATGCCATTCCACTGCCAGCACCCAACAGACAGCAACCACACACCCACAGCTCATCCCTCACACAAGCCACACACCATCAGCACACCAACAAATACCTACCTCACATACACCCAGCAAAACACACACTCACACACCCTCACCTGCACACCAACACACACATCACTCACCATCACCACCCATCACCATGCCCCCCAAGAAGAATCACAAGTTCCTAGATTGTGAATTGGAAGTCATGGTAGACGAGATCCTCAGGGTAGAGCCACAGCTGTTTGGCACACTGGTCCAACAGACCCCCATCTCCCAGAAAACCAAGATGTGGGAGAGGATCATCAACAGGGTGAACGCACAATCACCATGTCTGCGCACAAAGACCGACATCCAGAACAGGTGGTATGACGTGCGCAGGAGGGTACGGGACCTGCTCAAGAAAGACTACCTCCTGAGCCAATACACCGGCAGTGGCCCTCCTGCCAAGCCAGTATACCTCAGGCCCTGGGAGGAGAAGGTGCGGGCCATCCTTCCGCCAGTGAGCGTATATGGACTAGAGAACATCCCAGAGCCTGGTGAGTACACAACAAATGTACACAATATTCTGCCACAATACACACACACATCACTGTCAAGGGGAGAATCAAACCATGCACTCATAGCAATTACACAGCAACCAGAACAGAATCATCCCAAAATGTGTATGTCAGTCAGAGAAACACAACACATGCCATCTCAAAGTTACATTCAACCGTGCCATCACATGTACAAACACAACTACAACTACAGCTAGGCAGTGGCACAAATAGAACTAACAAACACATCCAGACATGTAGCCACCACAACAACACCAACACACAGTGAAGACCACTGAAAGGAAGGAATTCTGTGTATGCTGGCCAAGTCAGTGTAGCCAATAGCATCATGGGAGTCGTAGTCACACATATTGCCCCCCCACAACTGTCCCATCAACACCACCATGAACCATGCGCACATCACAGGGAGTGGAGAAGGACTCACAAGATGGCTGACACTGGCAACTGCTGTGGGGAGCACAAGGCCCTGCTGGCAACTGTGCACCAACAAACAGCAGGACACCACTGACTGACATCCTGAGAGACAACTTCCACTCCCTGCAATGGAAGCACGTTCCATGGTGGGATATCTGGCTGGCTGGGTGGGAAGGAGGACTCGCACCACTGACCATAGTCACAAGCACCTCCCCTCACACACACCCTCAACACATACTCCACATAACCCACCTGGGAGAATGCAATGCCACACATCCTAACTCAATGTCCCACAAAGAACCTCCACCCTGGGTTATGTCGTGTGAAGCACAGGGACACTCATGGGACTTTCAGCCAAACAACTGCCAGGACAACACTCCCAGCCATCCTGTCAGCACAGGCAGCCCACCCCACAGGGAAGCAGAGTCAAAAGGAAGGAAGCATGGGCATGCTGGGAAGGGGGGTGGAGGCAATAGCATGATGGGAGTCATAGTCACAGCTCTACATCCCCCACCACATGGCCCAGCAAGCTCACACTCACGCATGCACATCCCACAGAGAGTGGAAAGGCCCATCAAAGATGTCTGACACTGGTGCTGTGTCGTGGGGAGCACAAGGGCATGCTGGGAACTGCACACCAACCAACAGCAGGACACCACTGTCAGCCATCTTGCCATTGCTCTCACACCCACACACACTGAACTCCCCACAAAACCAAGTAAGTATGGGAATGCTGGGAAGTGGGGTGGAGGCAATAGCATGATGGGAGTCACAGTCACAGATATTGCTCAGCCTCACAACTGGCCCATCAACACCACCCTGAACCATGCTCACATCACAGGGAGTGGATAAGGACACACAAGATGGCTGACACTGGCTACTGCTGTGGGGAGCACAAGGGCATGCTGGGAACTGCACACCAACCAACAGCAGGACACCACTGTCAGCCATCTTGCCATTGCCCTCACACCCACACACACTGAACTCCCCACAAAAGCAAGTAAGTATGGGAATGCTGGGAAGTGGGGTGGAGGCAATAGCATGATGGGAGTCACAGTCACAGACATAGCTCACCCCCACAACTGTCCCATCAACACCACCCTGAACCATGCTCACATCACAGGGAGTGGAGAAGGACTCACAAGATGGCTGACACTGGCTACTGCTGTGGGGAGCACAAGGCCCTGCTGGCAACTGTGCACCAACAAACAGCAGGACACCACTGACTGACATCCTGAGAGACAACTTCCACTCCCTGCAATGCAAGCACGTACCATGGTGGGATATCTGGCTGGCTGGGTGGGAAGGAGGACTTGCAGCACTGACCATAGTCACAAGCACCTCCCCTCACACCCCCTCAACACAAACTCCACAGAACCCACCTGGTAGAATGCAATGCCTCCCATCCTAACTCAAGATCCCACAAAGAACCACCACCCTGGGTTATGTTGTGTGAAGCACAGGGACACTCTTGGGACTTTTAGCCAAACAACTGCCAGGACAACACTCCCAGCCATCCTGTCAGCACAGCCAGCCCACCCCACAGGGAAGCAGAGTGAAAAGGAAGGAAGCATGGGCATGCTGGGAAGGGGGTGGAGGCAATAGCATGATGGGAGTGGTAGTCACAGATATTGCTCAGCCTCACAACTGGCCCATCAACACCACCCTGAACCATGCTCACATCACAGGGAGTGGATAAGGACACACAAGATGGCTGACACTGGCTACTGCTGTGGGGAGCACAAGGGCATGCTGGGAACTGCACACCAACCAACAGCAGGACACCACTGTCAGCCATCTTGCCATTGCCCTCACACCCACACACACTGAACTCCCCACAAACGCAAGTAAGTATGGGAATGCTGGGAAGTGGGGTGGAGGCAATAGCATGATGGGAGTCACAGTCACAGACATAGCTCACCCCCACAACTGTCCCATCAACACCACCCTGAACCATGCTCACATCACAGGGAGTGGAGAAGGACTCACAAGATGGCTGACACTGGCTACTGCTGTGGGGAGCACAAGGGCATGCTGGGAACTGCACACCAACAAACAGCAGGACACCACTGACTGACATCCTGAGAGACAACTTCCACTCCCTGCAATGCAAGCACAGTCCATGGTGGGATAACTGACTGGCTGGGTGGGAAGGAGGGCCGGCTGTCAACCAAATACAACCAATGCAGACCATGTTCACACCCCAACAAATACATAGAAATGCCCAAATAATGCAGGACAATGTGCCACACCAATATCAACCCCTGACTGTGACGACTTAGGACAATGCAATGTACAGGCCCGCACCCAGAGGCACAGTCACAACTGTCAGGTGTGTCAACCATTGATGCCTGCAGAAACATAACATACATTGTGTGTGTCTCCCAAAAACAGGTGATGATGGGGACACAGCAGCAGACGCTGAGGAGTCCCAGTCCCAGGCTCAAGAGGATGCAGAGCTCACTGGTGTCGTACAGCCTCTGCCCTCCTCGGACGAAGAAGACCAACCTGGCACATCTGGTGCAAGTCTACATGCAGCACCAGCAGGACCACCAGCTGCAGCACCAGCAGGACCACCAGCTGCACCCCCTGCACCCACCCCTCCAACGACTGTCACCACAAATACCATCCCTGCCGACATGGACAGAACAAGGAGCAACACCAGCACAGGGACCCTGGACCAACCTGGGGCCATGGACACCACCACCACCACCAACCCCCAAGGTGGACCAGGGTCATCCGTGCGTGCCACTGCACGCACTGCACATGTCAGCAGGGGTGGTGGGAGGAGTGGGAGACAGAGGTCGCTGCTTGCAGAGGTTGCTGGTGTGCATGATGACCCACAACTGGTACGCATAGCTGATGCGTACCAGTCCAGCACCGGAGATCTCAGCCAGGTAGTGGGGCTCCTCAGAGACATGAAACAGCAGCAGGCTGCCCATCATGCCCGCTTGGACTCTCACATGTCCCACGTGGAGTCACACATGTCCCGCGTGGACTCACACATGTCCCGCGTGGAGTCCAAGTGGGATGCACTGCATGAGATGACGGCGGTGCACAGGGACATTTTACAATGCCTCCGCCAGATGAACAGCAACCAGTCCACACCTCCCTGTGTGCCAACAACATCTGGTGCTGAACAAACTGCAACTGCCACAGGGAGGGAGGATGACTCTGGCGGAGAGTCCCCTGCACCGCAGCAGCCTGTACTTGAGGGGCCCCTCCCAAAGAAGAGGGGTTGTCCGAGGAGGGGCAAGTGAGAGGCCGATGGCCAAGCGCAACTCCCAGGAAGCCTGAACCTGTTCTGGATGTTCACCTTTGTGCACAGACTGTTCACCCTGTTGACGGCAACACTACTCCCACACATTGCATGGGGAGTACAAGTTGGACCAATGTCTCAGACAACTGTGGCCCCGATACTGGGGATTTTGTCTACCAGGACTTTCAATTCATCTAGGAACTTCTGATTGCAAGATTTATGTACAGCACTACCCATCCTATGCACTATTCACACAAATGTATCACAATAAACACACTAATACACCATACTTGCCTCTGTTGTGATTCCAACGTGGGTGCTGTTATGGGGATGATGAACTGCAAAATTACACTGTGTATGCGAACTGCAACAGCAAGTACAACACAGGCATGTGAGTAAAGGCAACGTGACACATATGAGGGAGACACACCACCAGGGCTACACAACACATACACACCTAGGCCATCTGACTCATTGCCTACACTGATGTTGCCAGGGAAGACGGTGCAATGCACAGACACCACACCCATTCCCAGTTGTAGTCAAGTAGCCAACAGGTGCAGTAAGCAAATGGCAGTCAAATGTGTGACCACAGACAACGCACATCACAAAGTGAAGCACAGGTTTATTACACAGTTGCAACATGTCGTAACCACTACAGATGCAAGGTAATCCCACCTGGCAGCGGGCACACAGTCAACAACTGTAGACGGAAGGAAGTCCATGGGTGTGGCGCACATCACCTGTAGGGACACAACAGCTACCACCCTGGAAGTGCAATCACGTCGTCGGTGGACACAGTTGACCAAACGAATCTGAAAGTACCCTGTGAAGGACCGAAATGACACACAGTCAAAAGCAATGGAGAACAGGACAGAACAGCAAAACTCATGCACAATACATGTTACAAGATACCCACCCAGAACCAAGTTAGCATGTCAACACTGTTGGGGAGTACAGCCCACCTGTAAGCACACATCGCAACACACATCCAGTCAAGTAGCCCATGGACACACTCCAACAGCACCAGAGCACCACCTACACATATCATGCCAAGTCACATCATTGACATGACACCTCAGGATACTCACATTCAGCTAAAGAAGTTGGTGATGAGCTGTGTGCGGACATCACCCTCATCATCATCACTGGCATCGTGGTCCAGGCCAGGATCCTCCACAGGTGGCGGATGTTGGTCATTGTCATCCTGGATGAGAGGCAACTCCTTCCGCACTGCCAGGTTGTGGAGCATGCAGCAGACGATGATAATCTTGCACACTTTCGCAGGGGCATATGGGAGGGACCCTCCGGTCTTGTCCAGGCAGCGGAAGCGGCTCTTCAGGAGACCAAATGTCCGCTCAATCACTCTCCTGGTCCGACCATGTGCCTCATTGTAGCGCATCTGGGCTGGTGTCACAGGGTTCCTGAGGGGTGTCAGCAACCACAACATGTTGAGGTATCCCGAGTCACCTACGGACAGACAAGTGCACATTAGCTGACTTGGAAAAGTGGGCGGAATACTACAGATCAGATCACACACAATGGCACAAAGTCAGTACACACCGACAAGCCAGGCACGCTGGTTCTGCATCTGTGCCATCATCCTGGGGATGCGACTACTCCTCATCACAAAGGCATCGTGTGCTGAACCAGGGAAACGGGCACACACGTGTGTGATGGTCATATCTGCAAGACACACCACCAGTGCATTGACCGAGTGGTAGTGCTTGCGGTTCCTGTAGGCCTGCTCCTGGGCCTGTGGTGGTACCAAAGCCACATGTGTCCCATCAATGGAGCCAATGACATGCGGCATCCTCCCCAGGGCATAGAAGTCACTCTTCACGTCAGTGAGTCGTCGCAGTCTAGGGAAATAGATGTACCGGTTCAGGAATAGCAACATTGCCGCCAAAACATCGCGGAGCACACAGCTCAACATGGTCTGTGACATCCCACCAGCAGTCGCCACAGTATGTTGGAAGGTACCAGTGGCAAAGAAGTGTAGGGCTGCCATCACCTTCACCTTGGGGGTCAGCGCTGTAGGATACGGCCGGCCAGGCTGCAAATGTGGGGCCAACTGCACTGCCAAATCCTCAATCAGCTGCCTGGTGAAGCGGTACCGTCGGATGCTGTCCCGTTCCACCATCGTTGCCAGGTCTGGGAATGGTCGATGGACAGCAGGAGCCCTGCAGTGCAGAGGAGAAGTAAGCAAGATTGTCAGTCAGCCCACATATGCGGCATTGAACACACTCAATATCCCAACATACATCATTATGAGGCACAACTACATGAAGTGTGCAGTTCCGTAAGGACATGTATGGTACATACATGGCCAACATCTGTCATCACGGTTCAACAAGTGGCATCAATAAGTCCCAGGTTGGCCCATTGGATATCATGAGGCCGTGTCACAGTTCCCATCTCCTGCTGCGTGTCACAATCACCCCCCACAGTGACATGTGAGGACAGATGTGCCCCAGGCATCACAGCTCAACGACAGGTACATTCCCAGGGACCCTGTATTGCCACATGGACACTGGCATTACATGGAGTATCATGTATACACCACAGCAAAACAACTATGACCCCCACAGGTAGTGGTCCCACTTGCCACTGCAGGACAGACATGGACGTCTGTGACACACACACGAACAACATCAAAGTCCATGCACACACAACGTGGATGTGGAGACTGTCTCCCATTGTGCACATGAAATCAGAGACATTGTAAACACTACATGCACACAGACTGTGGAGGACCATCACTATTGTGCCACTGGGACACCCTGGCTCAAACATACCGTCCCACATGGGACTCACGGTGTATGTGACATGACATACACATACACCACCGTGAAATGTGACCATGGCACATGCACAGATATGAACAGTTGCACATCACAGTGGTCATGTACACATAACACCCAGGATCCTGTCCCCATGAACACGTGCACAGCCTGGGGGTGGCTGCCCCCAGGTGACACCCACAGGACAACATGTACACCAACATACACACAATAGGAAATGCAGCCTTACATGCCTTATCATACAGTTTGGACAGGCTGTCGTGTTGTAGGTGTGCCCCTCACTCCCTGGGAGCTATCTGTGGCTGGCATATGTCCATCTGAGACAGGCATGGTGACATATGCCAGTCACTTGTACAGGGATGCGTTGAACAGCAATGGACCGATCGGTGCACCCGGCCGGCCCATTGCATTCAATGTGTGCAGGTACGCGTTGTACCCCTGTACGCGTTGATCAGCAATGGACCGATCGGTGCCCCCGGCCGGCCCATTGCATTCAATGTGTGCGGGTACGCGTTGTACCCCTGTACGCGTTGTACCGCAATGGACCGATCGGTGCCCCCGGCCGGCCCATTGCATTCAATGTGTGCGGGTACGCGTTGTGCCCCTGTACGCGTTGTACCGCAATGGACCGATCGGTGCCCCCGGCCGGCCCATTGCATTCAATGTGTGCGGGTACGCGTTGTACCCCTGTACGCGTTGATCAGCAATGGACCGATCGGTGCCCCCGGCCGGCCCATTGCATTCAATGTGTGTGGGTATGCGTTGTACCCCTGTACGCGTTGTACCGCAATGGACCGATCGGTGCGCACCCATTGACAATGGCCTTGCCTGGCAACGGACGCGTTTTCGAAATTCGAACGAGTCGGTTGCTGGAAATTCAGTTGGTCACCCACAACAATGTTGCAAAATCATGTATGTCATGAAGTTGGAGATTTGAAGGATGCCGTGGGCGTGTATTGGTGCTGCTATTCCATGGATTGGCCAGATTCAGAAGATGCAAACGACTTGGACCTATCACTTTGGACACAAGGGACAGTATCTCCCTCTCCAGCACATATATATTGCTGGCTGTTCCCCTGAGAGCTCACTTGCCTGCACTACATGCTCCAGGACGACATCTGCCACTGCACTGCTGCTGTCTCTGCCCCTCTGGACCCTGCAATGGCACGTACTGTGGAGAGAGCCCCAGCTTTCAGCCTTGAGGAGAACCAGGCCCTGCTGGACAGCCTACTTCCACAGTACAGCAAACTGTATGGGACACCAGGGGAGCAGGTGAGTGTTCTGTGCACTGCCTTTCTGAATGTGCATTTTGTCTGACTAGCAAGGCTGAAAGTCTGCACGCCACTGGCTAGCAGGCTCACTGAGTAGTTGTCACCCCCCATAGTGTGTAGTGACATGCACTGGACAGGTATGGTGCAGTGACAGTGCATTTGAACAAGGTTTTACTTCCCATGCAATGATACCATGTAGTGACGTCTGGCAAACTGTCCATGGGCAGCGTTGCACTGCCTGTGTACATCATGTGCCCCTGTGAATGAGACATGTATATACAACTGTGTCATGCACGGATATGTTGCATGTGTAGTAATGGCCTTTTCACTTTGTCATCCTGACAGGTTAATGCCCATCGGAAGCAGGAGATCTGGAAGGACATCGTCCGGGCTGTCCGGTCCGTGGGGGTCTACAAGCGCCGGATCCGCAGCTGCCAGAAGAGGTGGCAGGACCTTCGGGGCTGGACCCGGAGGATTGCACGGGTCCAGCTGAAGCTGTCGCCTCCTCGCAGGAGGGGCGGACCACGGACCCTGACCCCCACATGCTCCAGATCCTGGCGGTGGTGTTTCCAGACCTGGATGGGCAGCTGAAGGCCAGACAGCAGCAAGGAGGGGGTGAGTCAAAGACTGCACTGTGAACTCTGTATTACATGCTTTGTGCCCTCCTCTGGCCTGGTTCAACTGCCACAGTACAGCAGTCATGTTGTCCAGGAGCCATGTCCCTCTATTGTGCACTGCCCACTCCTCATCTGATACCCAGGTGTGGCCCTTACATTCAGGGAATTGTGTCACTTGGGACTGTGTCCTTGCAGTTTGCTTCACTAAAGGTGGGGGACAGCATCTGTTTCCCTAACTCTGTTGTGGGCATCATGGGTGGGTCCATTGTTCACACAACGCCTGTGTTCAGACATGTAATCTGCGTGTTGCTTTGATATGCGGTCCACTTGCTGAGCTGAGCCACCACATGTGCCTGGGGTATGTGGCACACGCCCATGCAGCGGGTGGGAACAATGTTTGGGCCCCAGGAGTGTGCAGATTATGTGTGTCACACATACATAGCCAGCTATCCACTGTCCAGGGCTCATCCCTCATTCATGTGGGGCAGGACAGTCATGCCTACTCCAGGCCATGCAATGCACTCTGTACTCCCACTCCCGTGTATCAGCTGACCCATTGTGCGCATTGATTTGACCCCTCAGGTGTCTGCCTCTGTGTCAGTGTGCTGTGGATTAGTTGCCAGGACTGCTGGGGTGTTTCTTGGTAGGGGCTCAGCATGCCACTGGAGATGTGACCATAGGAGACGATACTTGTGTGTCACATAGGTGTTTGATCAGCTGCCCGTGCAGACTGGGGTATGCGAATGTGAAGTTCAGGCAGCTGTTCCCCATTCACAGCAGATTGTGAGGGGCTCAGGTTCAGAGGGTAGTGTCACAGGTCTCCCATATGTCCAATCGGTATGACCTGGACAGATGAGGGTTAAGATGATGTGTTGTGTGGGGGATGTACATGTGCACTTGTGCAGCTCCAGGACTTGCATTCCCCGTGACCTACTATTGTGACACAGTGCAGAGTGTTGTTGTCTGGCTGCCAAGACATACATCACTGAGACAGTGATGTATGACTTAGCAGTCATGCCTCCGCCATGGCATGTGTCTACTTATTGGTGATCCTGCAGGGGAGTGACATGTGCTACATGCACACCATTGTGGCGATGGCTATCAGGACATGGGTGCATCATGGTGTTTGTCGCTGGTATGCATCACATGCATTTCCTATTTGACTCTGGGCGTCCCTTTCATCCGGAAACCTGTACTGACTCAGTGGCAAGAGTTGTGATGTGTGCATGTCCACATGCTACACCGTGTCCTCTGCACTGTCCAACTACTGTGTAGTTGGTGCATGTGTCCACACTGGGGTGTTGCTATCCAACAGACACCAGACAGATGGGTGCAAGGCCATGTGGGATGCGAGTGCCATGGTTGGCATCAGACTGACAATTGGCTTCTCCTGTTCAGTTAGGGCACTTTTAGCAATGTACAACTAATGATGCCAGGGCTTGCTCTGTAATGTGCTGTGCTCACAGTGGTGTGTGCGTTTGGTGCAGGTGACTGATGTCTGTCTGTTTCCCCATTGTTTGCAGCTACATCCACGGCCACGGAAGGGGACAGCTCCACGGACCAGGAGGAGCCGGAGAGCCAGACTGGGTCAGCAGCCGAGGAGTGGTCGGAGGGACCCAGTGGCACGGAGGAGTCCTCAGCACCATCCACCTCAGCTGAGGACCAGAGCAACTCGGAGGATGACTCCCTTATGGAGGCGGGTGTCAGCAGCCACCACACCCCAGCTAGTGTTGCTGTCCCCGCTACCACCAGCACCACCACCGCCCTCCCATCGGCTCCCATTCCCCAGGTCCGTGGAGGCTCCCATGTTCGGGAGCGTGTCTCCTTTGGGCCAGGCACCGCACCCCCTGCCCCTGTGTCCCCTGCTGCCCTGAGTGAGGAGTCTGTGTACCTCCTTTGCCAGCTCCATGTAGGGCAGACAGCCATGCTGAGTGTCCTCCATGCGCAAACCGCTCTGTTGACTCAGCTGGTGTCGTTCATGGAGGGCATCTCATCGGGCATGTCTGACCTACAGAGGGGCAATAGGTCCATGGACTCCTCCCTGACGGCAGCAGTGTCCCTCCTCAGACAGTCCCTCACCCCTCCTGCCTCTGCTCCATCCACACTCCCCAGCACCTTACCCGTCCCAAGCACACACACACCGGCACAGGCACACACCAGCACACACACGTCCAGCACACAGACACATACGCCACAAACAAAACGCACACGCACGCACAGTCAGGGGACTGAAACCAGACTCACAGGGGATGGGGCCCTGGAACACACACACGCATCCACGAGCACTGCGCAGTCCTCAGTTGCCTCTCGCTCCAAAGCACCCTCCCTTGCCTCACCTGCAACCCCAAAGACCCAGCGGCTCTTCCTCAGTGACCTCGGCCTCTTCCACTCCGATCCAGCTGATACAGCATTCAGGGGGAAGAGGAAGCCCACCCACACGGAGCAGAGTGCCCCTCGCCCCCGGACACCCTCCCCCAGGTGCAGACAGACTGAGGCCCCTTCCCGCAAGTCCCCCCGGAGTCGTAAGAGCAAGACCCCGCCGCCGCCCTGCAGCTCAGGCACCAGGTCTCCTTCCTCCATCCCTCAGGCCCCCACTCCACAGGTGCCCCCACCACACCCTGCCCCAGGTTCCCTCACCCACAGGTATACCATCCCCAAGAGGATCCGGCCTTCTCCCCCTGCCACTTGCTCTCCCGGCACCACACCCCCGCTGCGCTTGTCTGTGCCACTGATGTGGTGAGGGTGTCCTCCCCCTCTGTCCAGCCCACCTTGCCTGTTCCCCATTCTCCTCCCCTGGTGGTAGGCACTGCAGTGGAGTCCACTACCACCCTGTCTGACTTGGGCACTGCAGTGGCAGACCTGTCCACTCCATCTGCAGGGTCCACTGCAGTCGTGCCGGCACCCACAACATCTGAGTCATGCCTCCCAGTTGTGCCGGCACACACCATGTCAGACACCTCCACTGCAGTTGTCAGTGGCTCTCCAGCACCCACCACCCCTTCCCTGCTTCCTCCTGGTGAGCCCTGATCCTGTCCCTGCGGTGCCTGGCCTGCCCCCCGGTTGCCCCTCCTAGTGGATTGTCCCTGGTTTTGTGCAGGCATGCGTAGGGTGACATCTGCCACTGTCACCCAGTTTGGACTTTGACAATGGACTGGCCATTGGCCTTTGTGTTTTTTCTGGACTTTGTTTTCATTACACACATATGCTGAATAAAGCAACTTTCTGTTCTCTAGTGCTTATGCTTCTGATGTACATGTTGTTGATGATGCTAACCATGCCCTTGCTGCAGTGATGGTGATATTTGGTCTCATGATAATGAAGTGTTACTGTGCAGGAACCCATGTGGTCCAGGGGGAATGTGTCCTATCCTGTGGTGTATCCATGTCATCCATAGCAGCATCTGAGGGTGTCATGTGTTCAGTATTTGGCAATGGGATTTCCTACTTAGATTAGCTATTTCACATCTGTGGCTTCCACCCCTGCACATCTGTTGTGCCTGCCATTGTTCAATTCGTCTACTTCCCTGACCGTGTGGCCATCTCCACTGGACATGCAGGTTTGGGCATCAATGGGGATGGACTCATCTGTGTTGTCAGTGCAACATTGCTATACAAGTGTGTTGGATCTGTGCTGATGATTACGTTGGCACTTCCATGACCAGGCTGATGTGACGGGAGCCCTCATTTGGTGCTAATTGTTGATTGTGTGACCAAGTGCTCAGCTGACATGATGGGGCCCTACTGAGGCAACATATGGCACAGCTTTCCTCACACAGGAGTGGAGTCCCCTCATGGCAGTGTGTACTCCTGTGACATTGCCTGCGCCCAAGGTGTGTGTTGTATGTGCATGTCTGTGTGTTCACTTCCGTTTAGCTGTGCATGCTGTGATCCCTAGTGTTGTACCTGTTTGTGATGCTTGCTGAGTTGACCTATGTTCCCCCAAGTCTTCTCCCTGGGTTCTCTGTGATGTGGGTGCATGGCACATTACTGGTCATCAGGGTGTCACCCATAGGTGTGTTTGCTGTCAGGGCTGAGTTTGTGTGCAGACGCAGATGGGTCACAGTCAGGTTTCCCCTTGGCACTTGTTGTTTGCCCCTGTCATGTGATTTCCAGTTTGTGTTATCTTTCAGTGATTGTGACACGTTGTGTGTGTGACTGCTGGCACTCCTCAGGGTCCGGGCTGCAATGTTGGTTGTTGTCTATGTGTGTTCTTTGTGGGTGACCTTGGCTTCTTCATTGGTGTGTGACTGTGGCTGGGATCCCATTGGTTGGTGTGGTATTGCCGTCATGTCCATGTACAGCGTAGTGTGCAGTGTGTCAGACATTCAGGAGTCTTGTTGAGTGGCCATGTGTGATGTGTTTCTGCACCTTGGTTCCCACCCACCACCCTGGAATAGTCATGGGTGCATGTGCAATGTCACCAGTGCATGTGTGCTTCACTGCTGCACATTGTTGGAGGTCGAGGGGTGTGGTGTTGAGTGTGTGCAGATGAGAGTTGTTGCCCGGCTAGGCCCCTGCCTCCATGTTGGCCTTGGCTTACTGGCCATGCTGATTGATTTGTGCTTGTGTAGGTGTGATGGTAGTTTGTTGCTTAGGACACATGACTGTGGTTCACAGTGTGAACGACATTTAGCTTTGTCATCACATTGGGATTGTAATGCAGCCCAGGGTCACCACATTGTGGGGGCCCTGGGGGTAGTGCTGTGGTGTGTCTGTGTCTTGCTGTGTCAGTTGCTGTTCCTACGTGCCTGTGTGACATGTGTGATTTGTGCTCCCTCTCATCTGACAATGCCTGCTTGCCCACATAGGGGATTTGGATCCATGAGTTACCTTTCTGTGGCACTGTATGCACATCTGTATGATTGGTATTCAGGTCTCCTCATGTGTTGTGTGGTTGCCTGGGGACACTGGCACCCCCCCTCACCTGTTGTGTATGATGTGCAGTGTGGGTCTGCCTGTTTGTGTTTGTGCATCTGCACCACTGCATTGGCATATCTTGGGTGTGCCATTGGCTGTATGTAGTTTGGTGGGTTTCCCCTGCTGTCCCTGGGACTCCTAGGTCATCGGTCAGCACAATGATCATGGTTTGTGTGTCCCATTGCTGCCATGGTATGGTATCTGTTCACCTCACATCTACAGTCTCCACAGGGTATCTGCATTTGTGTGCCCATTGGTGCAAATATGTGGGTGTGCATTCTGATGGTCACTTCTGTCATTGTGTCATTGATGAATGTTGACAGTGTCAGCCCCCATGGGTGTTGTTTGTCTGCACATGGCCAAAGGTATGTCTTATTTGCACTGCAGTATTTGGCTCCCCCAATTTATGTTGCAATGGGACACATGCACTACTTTGCCACTGATGTGTTTTTTGTTCTGTGACCAGGAATCATCCATGCAGTTTGGCAGTTGCAGCTCTTTCTTTGTCAACACTTACCTTTTGGTCACTGTGATGATGGGGGTTTGGACCCCATTGCCACAATGTTCAAAATGTGCTTCAGCTATGGACCCCACACTTACCTTTTGGTCACTGTGGTGATGGGGCGTTAGACCCCATTGCCACAATGTTCAATATGTGCTTCAGCTATGGACCCCACACTTACCTTTTGGTCACTGTGGTGTTGGGGCGTTCGACCCCATTGCCACAATGTTCAATATGTGCTTCAGCTATGGGCCCCACACTTACATTTTGGTCACTGTGGTGATGAGGCGTTAGACCCCATTGCCACAATGTTCAGAATGTGCTTCAGCTATGGACCCCACACTTACCTTTTGGTCACTGTGATGATGGGGGTTTGGACCCCATTGCCACAATGGTCATGGCCTGCTTGCATTGTGGGGGCCACACACATATATGTGTGGCACATGTGCTAGGGGGTCACATTGTATGTTCAAAGTCATGTTCAGTGTTGTAGGCATTTGACACAGTCTACACACGCTTGTCATGGTGTTGGGGGATGTCTTTTTCTTGCATTCCCTAGGTTGTGGTGTGCTGGTTGTGTCATGCATTGTCCATCCTATTAGTGGGGGTGGTAGTGGTGGTAGGCATCCAGCCCCCCTGGGTGAGGGTGGTAGTAGTGGTAGGCATCCAGCCCCCCTGGGTGAGGGTGGTAGTAGTGGTAGGCATCTGGCACCCCCTGGCTAAGGGTGGTAGTAGTGGTAGGCATCCAGCCCCCCTGGGTGAGGGTGGTAGTAGTGGTAGGCATCCAGCCCCCCTGGCTAAGGGTGGTAGTAGTGGTAGGCATCCAGCCCCCCTGGGTGAGGGTGGTAGTAGTGGTAGGCATCCAGCCCCCCTGGGTGAGGGTGGTAGTAGTGGTAGGCATCCAGCCCCCCTGGGTGAGGGTGGTAGTAGTGGTAGGCATCCAGCCCCCCTGGCTAAGGGTGGTAGTGGTGGTAGGCATCCAGCCCCCCCTGGGTGAGGGTGGTAGTAGTGGTAGGCATCCAGCCTCCCCTGGGTGAGGGTGGTAGTAGTGGTAGGCAACCAGCCCCCCCTGGGTAAGGGTGGTAGTAGTGGTAGGCATCTGGCACCCCCCTGGCTAAGGGTGGTATTAGTGGTAGGCATCCAGCCCCCTGGGTAAGGGTGGTAGTAGTGGTAGGCATCTGGCACCCCCTTGGCTAAGGGTGGTAGTAGTGGTAGGCATCCAGCCCCCTGGGTAAGGGTGGTAGTGGTGGTGGGCATCTGGCACCCCCTGGCTAAGGGTGGTTGTGGTGGTTGGCATCCGGCCCCCCCTGGGTAGGGGTGGTGGTGCGCATTCAGGCCCCTGTGTGCATATGTGGCATTGGTGATGGGCATCCCGCCCCTATGGTGCTGCTGTTGCTGGTGTAAGTATATTCTGCATCCCTCTGTGTGTGTGTGATGTGTCGTGTACGTGTTGTATGTGTTTTGTGGTTGGTGTCTGACTTACCTTCTGCGCCGTACGCGTCCGTGCCTGTTCTGGTAGTAAATGTAGAATATTGGTATGATCGGGACGAAGGGATTCATGGTTGGTTCGTGTCGTTCGTCCTTCTCGTTGCTTCGCGTCGTCCTCGTTGCTTCGCGTCGTCCTCGTCGCTGGCGTGTTCGTCTCGTAGCCGTGGATTGTGTTGTGGCGAATCGGAGCTTATGTGCGCCTCTCCCGGATGCTTTGACGTGCCGTGCGTAGCGACGGGTTCGGCGCGTACGGGAAGCGCATCGTACTTGTTCGGCCGGACGGAGCTGCATTTTCCCTTCCGTGTGACTCGATTCTGCGTTTCCGGATTCGCCTCGGTCGGAGAACAGGACCTGGATTGGGTGAGTACGGCTCGGCCGGATTCTGTGCTGTTGTGCGCATCGTACTTACTCGTTCGGTGTGCTGTACGGATCGGTCGGGAAACAGGCATTCGCATGGCTTTTTTCCCGACCGAATGGTATTGGGTGCGCCTCCGACCGAGATCGGAATCAGCCCCATAATGTCACCAATAATAAAATATAGCAAGGGTCATACCACATACCATCTTAGAAATAACTATAGCAACACATAAACATTTCAACAATTAATGGCATTTAAAATTAGCAGCAAAGGGAATGAAATGAGTAAAGGAGTCTTAAAAAAAGAACAAGGACACTAGGAAGCTGCCTGGTCATATGTAATATGAAATCTAAAATTCTATTTCAAATAAAAATAAAATTTTTTTTTAAATTGGTTACCAAACAAAGGAAGTAGCAGAGCCTCTCCTATAATGTGCAAAATGTGCAAAACGGAATAAGTAACAACCTATTCATTTACCAAATAGTAGCTAAGTTTACGTTTCAGTTCAAGGAGAATACAGATTTTACAATAGCAGCATAATCAAAAGGGATGACTAAACAAAGCCAGACTTGTGCAAAAACCATTCAGTAACGGCCCGAACCTATGCAAAATACATGTGAAATCCCACTTCAATTAGTTTTAAAAATCAACAAAAAAGTCAAACTAGAACATAAGCACAACATATCTCAATTGTGCAAAAAAGCAGTTGATTGCAGCTAATACATATGCAAAATACATATCTCTATTGTGCAAAAATAGCAGTTAGTAGCAGTAAAATCGATATATGAAAATTTTAATATATATACATGAACTCCTTAAAATAGTTAAAAAGTTTTACACACACCGCTTCATTTTTTGGACAAAATAAATAGTCTCGGGCTGATGCCACATTTTTTACACTGTTTTGTAAAAACATCGGCCGAAGCCAACGATGTCGACTCAGAACCAGTTCCGGACAAACAAACAGAACACGGTCCAGGGTCTGAGTACTCAAATTACAAAAATTACAAGTTCTACCGTCATTCCGATTCTGAGACCAATTTGCGGTTAAATCGTTTAAAGGTAGGAGATTCATGCGACATAAAATAAGCAGGCGTCGAACTCCATGCTCTAAATTCCAGAATACGTATTTTTGTGGAGTTCTTAGTGCATTTGTCCTGGCTATTATTTTTAATCTTTCCTTAGAATTACAAAATTTAATATCTCTATTAAAGCTAGTTTTACCACTTAAGGTTTTTAGGAGAGATTTAAATCCTGAGGATGGAAGTAAGAAGACTGATTCTTCTTGTATACCGAACGTTTTTTGTGCCAATGCAAAGTCCCGGCAAAAAGAGTAGGTGCCTGCCTTTACATTAAAAATTTCATAACACGCGAGACCTCTTAGTGTATCTGGGTCGCTATTTTTTAGCTGATATCCCCAACCGAGAACCCTAGATAATCCTTGAATATAAGAACTAGTCAAGCCAAATTCTAATCTAATTGCTGCCGTTGGAACTACTGTGCTAAAATTACATATTTTACGTAGAATTTGACCTTCTGTCCATTCTAAAAAACTCCAAACCTTGACAGGGATTGATTCAATCGCATATAGCAAGGTCGGCAGAATTTTTGCCTTAAAAACCATTAGAAGGTGTAAAAAATGTCTTCTGCCCATAGCACTATAAAAAATACGCAAACCATTGGCGTGGGACAAAGCTTTGCAAGTGCTATGATCGATGTGAGGTTTGTTATGTGTGCTGCCTGTAAGAAGTTTCCCTAAATAAAGGTATGAATCTACCACCTCCAGCCTTTCAGTACCAATGTGCCATTTATATCTACATGATTTTCTACTTTTCGTACTTTTCATAATTCATATTTTACTTTTAGAGACATTTATTTTCAAAAAATGGTCTACTGTATATTTCTGTAGTGATGCCAACTTTCTATTCAGCCCAATTGGGGTTAAGTCCATTACAACAATATCGTCTGCATATAAAAGGCATGTTAAGGGACGAGAGCAAATCTTGGGAGGATCTCCAATATTTTGTGCAAAACATTCGGGTAAGTCCGCTATATATCGAGAGAATAGCAGCGGTGCTACCAAGCAACCTTGTTTTAACCCATTTTCTGTAGGGATTATGTCAGATAGACCTTGATTTCCACCCAATAAAATCTGGCACCAGGTTTGCGAAAGGAGTGCAATGATTAAAGATAACAGGGGTGAGGGCAAACCCATTTTTTGCAATTTTCTCCATAAAAGCAGTCGATCTACCTTATCGAAGGCTGTAGAAAAATCTATAAAAGCCATATACACATTAGATTTATGAGTAATTGTATATTTTTCCTCAATTAGTTTCAGCATAAATATATTATCTAGAGTGGAATGATTTTTACGAAAGCCTGCTTGTTCTAAGGGGAGGACTTTCTTCTCCGTCACCCATTCCGTAAGGTGATTGAGGATACTACGTGCAAATATTTTCCCCACCGTGTCCAGCAAGGCTATTTGCCGATAGTTACCTGGGTGTGTTCTAGGGCCCTTTTTGTACAGAGGGATTAAAATACTTCCAGACCAAGAGGGTGGTATCTTCCCCTGGAAGTAGCAGAAATTAAATATTGGAGCAAGGTAGGTAGCCCACAAAAGTGGCTCCTTTTTAATAACCGTCATGGGGATTTCGTCAGGGCCCATTGCTCCTGAAGATCTCATTTTTTTTATAATTCCAACCACTTCATTAATAGAAAGTGCATAATTGGATACAAGAGTAGTAGATTGATCGGGTGCCGCAGTAATTGATTTTGGAAAATTAGAATTAGCGGAATACAAATCTAGCAGATGAGATTTCCATTCCTCTTCTTTTATAGGTATGGGTAGAGATTTCATTCTAGTGCCACAGCAATCTGCGATTAATTCCCAATACCTTTTGGAATTATTTTTAGAGGCTGCCTCCTTTAGTTTTATCCAAACACCATCCTCCTTTATTTGTCTAAGGGAGCTTTTTTTCCTCTGTCTTTTCCTCTTTAAAAGGTTTATTAAATTACTTCTTTCACTTGAGAAGTTCAAAAACTGGGCCCTCACTAATTTATTTATTACCCTGTTTAAAGTGAGCAGTGGATTAAAGTGTGAGCTCTGCTTAACAGGAGCACAGGTTAATTTACAGGATTTAGCCAAAAAACCTATATTGTGAGAAAAAATGACAAGAGGATCCGGTTGGATAGCGTCACCCTCATCCGATATTATGTACTGCTGATCTCTTATTAGAGTCAATAAATGCGTTTTTAGTTTAGCTGTGGCTTGAGTATTCCAATTAATTCTGCCATTTGTACCATTAAACCCTACTGCATCACCTTTAAAATTCCAAGGACCTACCCTAGCACACGTAAAATCAAATTTTAAACAAATCATCATGTGATCACTAAAAACATTTCCAAGGACTTCCATATATGTAAGTTTGCGAAAAGAATCTGCTGAAACAATTAGATAGTCTATAATAGACCTGCCAGTTGGCGCCTTATGAGTGTAAGTTGCTGGGATATCCTTTTGTAGCCTTCCATTAGCAATTATAAGGTCTAAACTTCTCAAGCCTTCAAGTAATGTAACGCCTCTTTTGTCTGTCCTGCTTTTTTCCGGAAATTGAGCTATGGGTAGGTTGAGGGCTTCATTTTTTTCGATGTTAGAAAATACCCTTATGCTATGAGTTGATACTTTAGAGTTTAAATCTCCCACCAGTAATACAGACCTACAGTCTTCGTTGTCCATGGTAGAGGAGATAAAAAGAAAAAGATCTTTTAAAAGATAAGAATAAGAAGCGTCAGGTGCCAGATATGCATTTATAAGCAACAAGGAGTTCAAAGAAGCTAGGTCATCCTTGTGATTTAATTTGATTGCCTGCATTAGGTTAGAGGAATGACAAATTTCTTTGTATGACCATCTGAGGCTAGTACTAAGTAAGATGGCAATACCTCCTTTGGCATGACCTCTGTTCACGGAAAGCGCAGGCCGGCTCAGCACTATGTAATCTTCAGTAGACCAGTTCTTAGAGATCCAGGTCTCTTGCAAACAGATTAGATCAGCATTTTGTTCTTTCAAAAATAAAAGCTTGTTGATATTGTTGCTTAAGCCAGCTGCGTTCCATGATAACACCTTTAAATCCTTGCTAGGAGGGAATCGCACATTTTAAGCCTGAGGGTCTATTTGAATTTAAAACGCCTGCAACCCAACACCATTTCTTGTCTTCCTCCTCCGCGGGGGGCACCCGGTAACAATTTCTTTCCGTATGGAGCAAAACCTTCGTACCTTCTTTACCTAAAAGAACTTGCATAGTACTATCTTTTCCCAAAAATGGAATGACTCTTGCACTGGTTTCTAAATTAGAATTAAGTGGCTTTTTTTGGGCCTCTGTTTTTAAGGATGACAATACTTCTGGTACTAAAACATCAATGCCACAGCGCCGTAATTTATCGCTGTAAGTCACTATCATGTGGGAAATGGCCTTTGATGTAAAAGTTACTCTTGCCCCCCTTGGATTGTTATATTTTTGGACCTCAACCAGAGCGATGTCATTACTTTCTATCATCTGAAGACCCGGGATTTCCGCAAAGCAGCCCAACAGAAAGGTTCTATTCATGTATGGTTCTTGGTCAAAGATAAACGAAAAATCCAGGCTAAAAGAGGCTGGCTGAAGGTTAGAATCTAAACTAGGTGCCTCAAAGATGTTATTATCGGAATTATAAATAACATTGTTACCCAAACAAGAAGCAAACAGAGTAGCATTAGGGTTCAGCACACTTTGAACAATAGGAGGAACACTTATATCTAATGCCTCAGCATCTTTGGGAAGACTAGGAGGTACGCTTGAGTTCAGAGAGACGGAACTGGGAACCGAATGAGTGTACTCTGTATGTCCGTCTCCAATCTTTGGAGCATTTAAATCCAACTTTGATGATATATTGTGGATAGGATTTGGATCGAGGCGTAACTGTTTAGACCTTTTTTTATTTATCCTTCTGCGTTTTTCCCTTTTTTTCTTCAGCTTTGCCTTACAGACGTTGTTATTTTTGGTCTTAAATTCTTTTTCATTGGTAGGAGAGCTTCTGACATTCAGTCCATCCTCTACATGCTTCTTGAATGAATTTGACGAATTTTCGCCTATTTTTAGGAAGATTGGAAAAACCTTTCCGCATAAGTTTGAGTTTGTGTTTTTCATCTTAGTATGCAGGCAGGACGTGGAGTCAGCCACTGTGGTTAAGGACTCGGTGTCAAAAGGCTGTTGTAGGATAGAAGAGTGTAGCTTATCAAGAATATCTTCATTTCCTTTCTTTTCCATTTTATCATTTCCACTACAGAATGGCTTACCAGCTTGGGTACCAAAGTCCCGCCCTTTAGCCTGTGGGAGAGAATTTATTCGAATAGGATTTAAGTTGTCGGAGGCTTTCCTCGAAGGGAGTGAAGTCCTTGTTCCCTTCCCGTCATTAGGTATGTTGGAGGGAAGTACACAAGCCTTACCTAGCAGTAATTTGTGTTCAGATGCAATCATTTTTGTCAGCGCCAAGACAGAATCCAAAATCAAGTGTTAAAATAGAGGCCAGTACTCTTTCTAGGCAAAGTAATGATTCCGACATCAACAATTTTGATTCCAGATTGGTAATTAATGGAGGCAAATTTAGAGAAAGATCAGGGGTTATTGAGCCCCGTGAATCTAATAAATTTGCTTCACTAGGTGTACTACTAAACAGTGGCATTTTCACAGGAAGATCCTTAAAAGGTAATGGAGTGGCAAGGGAGAGAATCCTGGATGATTCTAGATCTAGATTGTGAGCGTAAGACTTCTTGATCGACTGATCTAAGTTAATGTCAGGCAACGTGAAGTCTTCTATTATGCGTTCCTCCCCTTCTCCCACCTTTTGCAACGATTGAGAAACTCCTGCGAATTCAGAGGCTCCGATTACCAAGGAGTGTGTGGTTAAGTTTACAAGCAAAGAGTCAACTACCCTAGGTTCCGAGTGATGATAAGCTGTAGGCCAGGATCCCACATTTTTTGACAGAAGTAAGGGAGACACAACAGATACTGATTTTCCGAGAATTGCTTTGGCCTCTTCCTGATCTTCATATTTTTTTCCGGAGGCTCTTGCATTTCAACTGATTTTTGGCTTGTTTCTTTTTTAAAAAGAAAGAAGGGATGGTATTAAAATTCTTCAAAGAGTTAATTTGCAGAGAGTTATTCCTTAGAGGGTTAGCTCTAGTTTTCTTGCAGGCTCTTGTGTACATCAATCTACCAGAGCGAAGGTTTTTTGCAGTCATAACTTGGCTCCAATATTATATTACAGGACCCTTTGCCATGCAACCGGCATGAAACAGAGAAGAATTACTTCAGAAACTCTGATGCACTAATGCGCCTGAGCGCTGATGCGCTGCTTATGCTACACCGAGCTCCGAGCGCAGGGCGCTAAGTTTCCTCTCTCCAACAGACGATTTTCAAACACACAAGCTCGAACAGCTCAACAATCGGCTTCCATTCTGCAGTTCTTTAAGGTTCACTGGGGAGAGTACACGCTTTATTTATTTATTTATTTCCTCCTCGCTCACCACAGATCGTGCGCCCTCCTTCACCAACCACCAACCGCACTTCGCGTTACAAACTCACCAAGTTCGCCAAACTCCAGTTCCAGCAAATTCACAAGCTAACCGCACCACTGGTACCGCAACAGCAACAGAAGGCAAAAGGGGGCAGCAGCGGCAACTGCGGAAATAGGAGTGGTAAAAGCGGTAGAAGCGGAGGGTATGCTAGTATGGTGGTACTTGAGGCCCTCAATCCTCAGCTCACCCTCAGTTCACAGCCTCCGCGACCGGCGGCCCAACGGGCTGACCTGGTCGCCGACCCCCGCTGTCTCCCCTCACCCAGCTTACTCCTCACTCCTTACTCCTCACCCTTGTTCACCCTCGCTCAGAGCCCTCGCTGCTGGCAAGTGGCTGACCTCGACGTGCCCGGCTCTTCCTGCCCTGCTCTCTGCTTTTCCAGCTTCCTGTGCCTGTTCCTCGCCGAGTCACGAATTGAGTCCGTAGGTTCGTGGCACAGGACACACAGAACGGGTAGCTGAGGCCGGAGGGGGGGGTCTAAGCAGGCGAGGAGTGCGGTGCGGAGCAGCAACTCCGCTGGTTTCGGCGGCGACCTGGAAAAGCCGACTTGCAGGCTTGCAGGTTTCCTAACTGCCGCGAGCCACCCGGTCTGGACGTGCTGGACGTGCTGAACGTACTTCCAATCGATTAAAGGTTCCACACACATAGTTAAGTCAATAGCTATGGACTTAAAGAGAGTTAATGGGTTGCATTTGTCTATAATTGGGAGAGGGAACTTTCTAAAAATGACTATGCTGCCTAAAATCTTGTATTTATTTCGCTCAATTCCGTTAGCGGTGGATGACCATTTATTGAAGACTCTTGACTCTATTTTCTCTAATTTTATTTGGCAGTATGGGAAAGTAAGAAGGTCTTTAAAATTTTTAACCCTCCCGCAAGATAGAGGAGGGCTTTCAATCCCAAATATCACCTTATACTACTGGGCGGCCCTTCTCCACCAGATGATCTCCTTGTTTATATTAGATAGGGATAAGGAGGCGGAAGGGGGTGTGAGGATACCTACTGTATATGAATTAGCCGTAGGGAAGGAAGCTCCCGGGATGCTGCTGAGACATACGGAGCAGAGTTATTATAAAAAGGTACGTTTCAAGATAATACATAGCGCATGGAAGATATGGAAAAAAGTGATTAAATTTATGGTGATACCTAAAGTTTGTCGATATACCCCCCTGTGGGGCTCATCGCTCTTCCGATCTGGGTTTTATGATGTTATGGGGAAAGGATGGGAAGAGCTAGGGGTGGATACAGTCGGAGATCTCTATGATGGAGAGCAAATCTCTCAATTCTTTAGGCTACAGTAGAAGTTTGGAATTTCAAGTAATCAGTATTTTAAATATATACAGATTAGGAGCATCCTTACCACATGCAGACCAGTGATTAAATTGGACAGGATACCAGTGATTGAAACTATTATCAGGAAATCGAGCAAAATCAGGAATATCTATAGTTTACTATTAGATAAATTACCAGACGATTTAGAAAAGACTGAGACAGCCTGGGCAGGGAAACTGGATAATCCAGATGTGGATATTTATATGAGTTTATCTTTAACTGCGAAAATGTTGTTATCCACTAGCTTAAAGGCACAATTGTATAAAACTATATTTAATCTATATTTTACACCTTCTAAATTATTTAAGTGGGGTAAAAGGGCAGACGACAAATGCCCCAGATGCGGGACAGGACCGGCCACATTGACCCATATGTTTTATGATTGTGATAAGTTGTTGTTATTAAAAAAGGGGCTGCTTGGCTTCTGGGAAAGATTATTTGGCGCTAGGATGGAATTGACCCCTACCTTGATGATTCTAGGCTACGATAGCTCTCTGGGGCTTAATATCGCACAAGAGTACTGCTTATTTGTGGGAACAGCAATTTATAGGATAATGTTAGCTGCTAGGTGGGAGGATGCAGAACCTCCGACCTTCCAGATGTGGCTTGCCAGGCTCCTAGGAACTTATAATCAAGAGACGGCTTTATATGCATGTAGGGGCAGGCAGGCCAGAATTCGCGGGGGTAAAATATGGGCATATATTGCAGAATGGAGCAGGGAAGCCAGGGGATGTTAATAAGAGAAGAGGGGATTAAGAGTGATGACGGCAGACCTCCCTAGTTGAATGCTCCTGCTAGGTGGGATGAACAGAGTCGGTAAGGTCCTGTGCCCTATAAGGTAGAATGGTAACATTATCTCGGCTGAGTTTTATATATCAATTTCATATCGTATAGGCCACGTTTTAGTAAGCATTCTTTTCCCGGTTCAGTTTACGGATGATGCTAAGGTATCTAAGTGAGGTATCTATAATTGTATTTTTGCACAACCCTGTTAATACTACGTAGTAAGAATGAATTGTAAGGTTTTATGATATTTTACGCTTGGTTTTAATTCTTTTAATTCCTAAACTGTATAAACCTAATTTTAGCAATTGCTCTTATTCTGGATTAGGTTATATGTGATGCTCATGTTTTGGAATTGTATTAACTTTTTTATGATTCGATAAGCTGATATTTATCTTTGTAAATGGTGTTCTCTGGGTATGAAAATAAAAATATTAATGGAGATAAATATATATAACCCACTTACTCAGTCTTTCAACTTCCATTTAGTTGCCTACGATGGATAATCATCAATCAATCATTCAGAACAAATCTACAGTTGGAGATCACCTGGGTGGAACGGGAAGTGGGACCTCGCTTGTGAAGTTGTGATGCCTCCCCTGTTATTGCTGCATGTATATTATTCAGGTAAGACAACTAGTATGGATGTAATTTACCTTAGTAAGAAATAAATTAAATGCTACTGTTTTTTATCTAGATAGTTCAGACCCTCGGCACAATATAGTCTGGGTCAGCTCATCATGGCAGCATTCCCCATAATGGTCAAGATAGTTAGAGAAGTATAAGCCTAGACTCTATAACTAAGTGCTAAGATATCTCTAGTCTTAAGTTACAAACACATAAACAGGCTGCGTAAAACTACTTGAAGGCAGCAGTGCAAAGTAAAAGTAAAATAAACTACTTCAAGCATAAATTTAGATTGGAAGCTGCCCTCTGCCATGGCGCTGGGTGAGGAAATCAAATAAACTAAGACGGGAAAGGAAGGGAAGTAAAGAAGAAAGAAATAAGGAAAGAAGTAGGGGGAAATAAATTAAGTCAAAAAGTCACGAAAACACACAAAAAGGTAAGCAAAAATGTAAAATACACAAACAAAAAGACGCACACTATTGTAAAAAGTAAAAATTAGGGGTAGAAAAGTAATAAAGGAGGAGGATGACAAAGATTAAAAATGAGGCCCAGCACCATAACAGAGGGCAGAAAACCAGATGGCCGCGCCCATGTGGACCGCGTGGTGCTGTTCGCGCGTGATATAAAATGCGAGCACACTTCAGGATCGTGTAGTGCCATCCCCTCGCAATTTTGGAGGGCACGTACACACTCCACGTTCCCAACGCAACGCGAACGTGCGGGCTGGCAAGCTCCACCCGTACACTGAACTCCGCGTAGCGCTGCAGATTTTTTTTGTGACTCAGAATTCCGCGTAGAGGGACTCCACGTACTCCGTCCAGGGTTAGTAATTACATGAGCAAGCCCTTTGCATGTTGAGCAGGTGTGGATGGAGAAACTGTCCTTTCCAAAGTGGGGCATCGAGACCTCATGTCATGAGGACAAGCATACTCACAATTCTTAACACCTAACTACTTTGACCAATGGCCTTCTCCTTCAATCTTATTTAGGGCAAGGAGCAATCAAGAAACATCAGCTCTACTGCATGATTGTCCTCAGTCCATGTCAGTTCTTAGGGGGAAGGAGCTGTTCAGTATTGATTCTAAGCCCTCAGGACACCTATACAAACAACAAAGATAATGTCAACCGGACACTAAGGCAAGCTACAACTGATTGGACATGGCTCCCGGGCATGCTGCAGGCAAACACAGACTGGGACAGGAATTTTTGACAAAACAAATACTACCTGATAAGCAATCTAAGGGAAGCCTTAAAATTTGCTGTGGAATGTAGAGGGCCTTTCCAGTAAAATTGAAGACATGCACTTTGTAGACTACATAAAGCCCTTTCACTTGGCGATATTTCAGGAAACCTGGGCCCCAGCCTCTTTGGATCTTCTGACATTTCTTGGAATTAGTAAGTCGGCTATAAAATCTCATATGCTAGGCTGTGCTGCTCGGGACCTTGCCATTTATGTAGTGGCTGAAATCAAGTAAAAAATAGTAGAAATTCACAGAGACCATCCTAACTTGCAAATCATGAAGCTTTCAGAATGCTTCCTTGACAAGACAGTGAATATCCTTTGCTGATAATAAATGCTTACATTCACCCCAGGCCTGCCAAGAAAAGGGAAACAATCAGTATTTTATTGCCATTCATCATTGACCAAATACGTGCAAATCCTACACTGCTCATTCTTATGACAGGCAACTGTAACATGAACCTGTTGCAGGCAACAGTGTGTGACCAAATCTTGGAAATCCAAGATTAGGTCTGGCAAATTCCTTCGTTTTAACCATGACCACAAAGGACGGATAGTAGGGGTCTGATTTTTGTTAATAATTTGGAGCATCTGTGTGAGAAAGTCAGCATTTTCACCCTGATCACCCCCATTTTTTGACTGATACTGCTGGTAACTGATTTTGACTGTGCTCAGGCCCAGGGCCAGTCCTCTGATTATAAAGGTATATGGTAATATGGTATACCTTATTTTTATATAAAAGCAACCCCTAAGGTCTAGCCTAGGTGCCCCCAGGATAGGGTGCTGTGTAAAAGTTAGCAGGGGAAATTTAAAAGATGTTTTATATGCCTTGGTGAGGGAAAAACTACCAATTTAGTTTTTCCCCCATTGTAGCCTTTTAACTCCATAAGCTAACATGGGAATACTTTAGGCTAAAATACAATTTCAAGAACTTAAATGTTTGGTAATGATATATATCCAACATTTTGCTACTGCTGGATTTCATATGAAACTTTCTTTTCTGTGAGCCAACATCCGGCCTTCTAGCAGCCTCTCCTGATTGGCCAGTCTTGCCAGGCTGTGCTAAACTGATTTGATGAGGTGATAAGTGGCCTGCATGGAGACAGAGGTTATCTGGTGGGGGGAGATCTGCAGCTGAAGAGAACAGGCCAGGAAGGGGTCTGAGTAATCATACTGATGTTCAAAGATAGCAGGACAGCAAGAATGCAAGCCAGGCCTACCCCCTCGTCCTGAACCCCCCAGACAGATGGGAACCTCAGGAATGGAATCTGCAGAAGGTCTGGAAGGGGGAGTGTTACGGGAGATGAGCCACACCAGTAGGTTGGCTTAGCCAGGTCTTCACTCCACGGAGAGAGATTCTCCATTTTGAATGTGCAGTGCTTTGTGGGACAAGAATATGCCACACTTTGGAGGAAGCTGTCATGCTTTTGGGTGGCACCCTGCACCCCACTGGACAGGGGCGCCTCAATACTTGTTGTCTCAGAACATTCAATAAATATATTAAAGCAACAGGCTAAAAGAGCTTCACTTGCATTATTTCCAGCAAGAGAGCCCAGCTGACCACCTTCAGCTGGACTTTAAAGGATTTGGCCAGGTGCATTGTGGGAACTGTAGTCCCAACTTCTGAGGAGCACCTTAGAGACTTTGGAACCTTGGATTTTGTTTGTGGACCATTTGAACCTCCAAAAAGAACTTCAGGGAGCACCTCCTGAAGTGTGGAGAACTTTTGTGAAAAAGCTCTTTAAGGTGACCGACCTGACATCGAGAGTGAAGCCGACTACCTTGCTCCATGACCCGGCCTGGATTTCAGCTTTGTCCCGCTGAAAGCGCCGGAGCTCAAGACTTCCAGGAGTTGCCCAGGGGCTCCCAAAGAACCAAGCCGATGAAGCCGCTGCGAATCTGGTCTACTGGAGAGGATCGATCAACAACGAGACAAAATCCTCCAGAAACGTTTCTAAGTGCGAAGGTAAAATTTTGACCGAGAACTCCCGCTTAGTGTATCCAACCAGGGCTCCATCAGGGTCGGCCTTAAACTTTGCCTTTGTCCCGGTGAAGCGTGACCAGATATCCCAATTTGGCGCTAATGGTTTTTAAAGACTAGAAAGTGTTTATTCTTCAAACATTCATATCTCTGGTTCCCTACATTGGATTTTTGTCATTTTGTTGTCATTTTAAAGATACAAAGATGTATTTACAAATTATTATTGAATTGTTAATTTTGTGTGGTGTCTTAGTGTTTTTAAATGTTTTACACACCTGTCTCCCAAGTTAAGCCTGCCTGCTCACTGCCAGCTACCAGTGGTGAGCAAGAGAATAATTTATTGCAACCTTGTCTGGTCCTTATATTGCACTGGTGGCCTCATTGCTAGTGGTAGGTGCATACTTACCCCTACTACTTCTAACAATCTGGGACTAAGATATCTAAATGGCCGTACTAAACCATACTAAACCTGATGTCCCTGCCCAGCCTACATTCCACTCGGCAACGGCTAACTCAATCATTGACTACACCTTTATGTCCCTCCCCCTCTTCCATATGATCATGTTCTATGAGATAGGTATTCATCTAGAAAGTGACCATCAACCTCAAAGGATCCTGCTAAGTTTACGTTGCAAGCTATATGATCAAGCACACCTGGATATTGGAATAGTCTCCACAACCAACCATAGAAGGCTTTACTGGTCAATAAGATTCATTGCCCAGATCGAACTCAAAGCAAGGAACAAATGGGAGCTCATGAGTAACTCAACCCTGGACCCTCTAGAGCAATGGGCCCAGCTTCCAACTTTACTTTTGGCCACAGAGGGGCAACCGTGCGGAAAAATAAAGCCTCCCTTAAGAACCTGCCCTGGGCGGCCTACAGCCCAACTCATTTCAGCAAAACAGAAGTTGAATCACACTCTGTGGTTACTCCGAAACAGCTCAAGTTCCCCAATGCGGAAGTTTGCCCGCCCCAAATTGAGCTAAAAAAGCAACTTGAGAGTCAACTAAGTCAGAGACAGATTGGTATTGGCATACAATTCTCATAGCCACTAGAAGTAGAGATGCCAGAAAATTATGGAGGCTGGTAAATCATGCTGCAGGTCCCCGAGCTCCTCCTGCATCCTCTTACATCTCTGAAGCTTCATGGATTGCTTATCTCCAGGAAATGTTTGGGGGCACTAAAAATGTTCAGGCAAATGATGAAAGAATGTTTCCACACTTGGCAATCAAACATTCCCATTGTGCCATTCTTCTGGATGATGTGAAAACAATGATTGGCTCAGGGTGTCATGATTGTGCCACCGGGTCCAACGGTCTCCTGCAGGCTATTTTCAAAAAGAACCCCCAGTATTGGGCTGAACAGCTGTGCCACCTTTACAACTATGCTGTTTCCAATCCTGCCATCCCTGACAGCTTGCGGGGGTCAATCATAGCCCCAGTCGACAAAGCCGAGAAGAAATCTTTACCATCAGACTACCACCTAATTGGTTTGTTAGACAGAAAGGCAAAATGTTTTACCAAGCTCTTGTTGGCCGAGCTAATTGATTGGGCAGCGGAAGACTCACTGGTTCTGGTGAACCAAACAAGGTTCGTATAAAATACAGGCACCTTACTAATTGATCAAGATAGATCTCGCTCCTTGAATTTAAACCTCTGTTTTGTGGACTTCTGATCTGCCTTTGATGCTGTCCAGCGCAATACCCTGTGGTGCAAGCTACTGAGCTGGGGAATCTTTCCATCACTCCTCAGAGGCATCCAATGACTTTACACCAATACATGGGTTAGGGTAAGGCTGGACACAGGTGCATCTGTTTCAAGGAAAATTTACATGAGCAATGGACTCTAACAAGGATGTGCCCTAGCCCTGTGCTTGTTTAATTTGTATTTGCCGGATCCTACAGCTATTCTCAATAACGTAAATGTGCATGCCCCTACATTATCTGGTTTTAAAGCCTCCCACATGCTGTATGTCAATCATCTCGTATTGATCAGCTACACAAAGGTTGGCCTCCAAAGTCTAATAAATGCAACCGCAAGATATGAGGCAAAGAATGGTCTTCAAGTTAACCTTGTTGCTCGAATATGAATTTACTTAAATAAATTAAAAGACAAGAGGCATTTAGTATAACAGGCACAAGTTGGTTTAATTAAACACAGCGGCCAAGAGAGTATCAACAGAGATGTGTCTGAAGACTGTCTCGAAGTACAGAAGTTTTGACCGCAAATATATACATTTTGTTGGCACAATAAAACACTTTGACATTTTTTAAACAGCATCATAGTCATAAATAACAAGTATAACCATCTGATAAGGGGGACATAGATTTCTCTCAACCTCGGGGGAAGCTAGTGTGGGTCAGTGTGTGCGTGTCCAGATGTCAGGTGTGGTGAACGTGTGCCCACCTCGTGCGGTGGGCATGTCGTTCCCAGATTGGCTGAGTGTTCCTAACTACAAGTTCTATCTAACGTTCTGATATTTTGAGAGCCCATGCCTTTGGCAAACGTGTTTTATTGGGGCCAATCTCCTCTGTCCTGTTTGTGGTGTGACTACCTATCTGTGGGATAGATCAAGGTTGTGAGCATTTGTCTTTGGGCTAAGTGCGACCCCACCTGTGACCTGACAATCGGTAGGCTTGGGTTTGGGTCACAGGACACGTATGACCACATAGCTTCAACTTGGGGTTGATGGAGAGGTCATCACGGATAAATCCGACAGCAATGATACGAATTGTGCGTGTATGTGTAACATGGCGGTCATTGATATACTTTTTAATGATATTCTCATTATTATACATACAGTTGTTATATTGTACATCAACATTGCATTCACTGCTATTGAAATCATTATGCAGGCATAAGTTACGGTGTACATAAACATTGGGTTTACTGGTATTTACATCACTGTGCTTGCATAGGTTACAGCGTACATCAATATTGCATTTATTGGCACTGCTGCTGCAATGCGTGCATACATCAGGGTGTTCATTGCTATCTTATTTATCGATCTCAACAACCTTAACAAAACAAAGGTTATGCTAGTCAGTAAAAGTAGAAACTCACCACCAAAGTTCCATCTGGAAGGCTCAACCTTGTAATCAGTAACAGAATACAAGTACCCAGGGGTAATGTTTGACTCAAGAGGTGTATTCAGTACCATCTGCTTTTTGCATTTTAAGGTACACCTTGAACGGCTTGTCTCTCCAACCACTATTACAAGTCATGGCTGCAAAACACGTACCCTCCGTAGCTTTTGGAGCAGAAGCTCTAAGGAGGGCAGATAAAGTAATTGACAATGCTATAATGTGTACTTACTGGCAGGTTTTTAGCCTTCCACACCATAACTCATCACCTCAAATACAACTTGAATTTGGTCTATGGAGGCCGAATTTGGCACCTATTTAAAAACCTGCTATAAGCAAAAAAATGGGTTGAGTGACACTTCAAGTAGTGTCCTGTGGAAGACTATTTCTGATCCAGGAAACACCCAGGCACATGATTACTTGAACTTGGCTTTCTCGACTTTTCAAGCAGAGCCAATCTGGCTCCTAACACTCACTCAGCCTGCTTTTAATAGAACCTTCAATTCAGTAGCTAAGAACCTCTCCTCACTTAATGACAAAGCCCTGCTGTCATAAAGATCACATGCATGAATGACAATGGGCACAAATGGTCTCCTGAAGCCACAACCATATCTAGGAGAACTGTTTGGGTTACAAGCAAAACCAGTGGCAGCTTGCTGAGGGAGTGGTGCAGGGCGGCGGGGGAGGGACAGGATGGGGGGGTAGTGGACTCGGACTTACGACGGACAGAACTCCCTCTGAGTTCTGTCCGTCGTATGTCCGAGTTCACTAACCCCCACCCTGCCCCTCCCCGCCCCTCCCCACCGCCCTGCACCACTCCCTCGGCGAGCCGCCACTGAGCAAAATTCAAGCTGCTGAACTTCCGGCTAGGCAGTTTTCCTACACTATGCATGTCTCCTATATGGCTGAGGAATACCAATGTGTCCTATGCCGATAGTGCCAATTCCCAAAGGAAGACATCTGCGATATTGTTTGCACTTGCTCAGCATTAACGGCAGAGAGGGAGGGCCTGCTGAAATATCATCTCATAAGAAATGGAATCCAAACATGCCGGCAGGCAATTATTGCCTGTCTATAAGGAGAGGACCTAATGCTATGTGGGAATTTTTTTAAATTAATGAGAATCGTAGAGAAAAAGCAGGTCCATTCGGGACCTGGAATGAGAGGGCCAAATGTTAATGCTAATGCTCTGTTTGCTCTCTGACCATCTAAAAAGTACTATGATCTATTGTTTGGTGCCCCACTATCTACATGGCCATGACCTACTCGACTCTAACTTGCACTCTGATCATTTTGCTTTTGCACAGTAACCTGTTAATGCCCCAAGCACTATTATCCAGAGTTTTCTGTTGGCTACTTGAAGTCAGGTTATAATTTTGCCTAGTAGCCTTGCTTAGCACTAAGCACTTTTTAGCAAGCACGCCATTAGGATTAGGGAGTTAATTGTAACCGAGTTTGTTCCTGTCTTGTTTCAACTTCCATTACCATGACTCACCATTGATCTTTCTGTGCTTCTAGACTGTCCAACCATGTTTACTACTTTCCATAGCGTAGCACCTATCTCCGTAGCTAAAAAAGCACTAAGCAGTTTATTCTGCACATGTGCACTGTATTTTGTGCTTCTTGATTGTACATCTTTGCTTACTAATACTTCTAGCGTAGCACTTACCATTTTAGCTAAAGCATTAAGCACTTTATCTTGCAGACTTGCACTGTAATCTGATGATGTCCCTAAAACCATGCTTTTGGCTCTCTTTACCCTTACTGAGTTGAGCACCGTGTCAGTTTTGCCAACTCAGTGCTCCAAGCCCCAATGCGGAGCTAATTGAAATTAGATGTGTACGTCTTAAACTCCCACTTTTCCATATGTGCATACAATCTGTCTATTGCAGCTTATTAAATAATCACAGTTTAGCTTTTTACCTCTCTGGCTAAAGCACTTCGTACTTTAACCATAATATTTTATCACAACAGCTTCTAAGTGCACTAATGCACTTTGATTTATTGAGCCATTTGGAATACGTATACAATTTCTGACAGCTGGAATCTTATACCAATCTCAAACAACAAAGTTTTCTGTGTTTTTAATTTGGGTTTTCAATTGCATTAAGCACTTTTATCTAGCGTGCTATTGAGATCTTGGAGACAATTGTCTTCGCCTGGTCTTTTATTGCAAATCTCAAAGAACAGGACATTTGTGTTTTTCTGTTTTAACCTGTGTTTTAATTAACTAAACAATAAAGATTGTTAACGTCAGATGGAGTACCCTTTAGGTGCAGCGTCGAATGCATGGGTCGGCTGCTGGACTGGCGACCAACAAGCCTTGGAAGCAGTAAACGCTGTAGAAAGAAACTTCGACGTCCGGTGGTCCCGGAGAACACAGTAGCTGCCTGTAACTTTGTGAAAGGCAGGACTACAGTTCCCACAATGTCCCAGACCATATGGATTTGGGCAATCCTTTGGAGGGCCCAATGGCCATTAGTTCTTCCGATTCGAAGCGTTGTTTTACCTGCAGCTTGCAGGGTACTAGTGCCACTAGTCTAGGGGAGCTTGAGGCTGCTTCAGGATCTCACAGGGGTCCCTTTATCTGGGGGTACTGAGCGTTAGTCTAGGACAAGTTTCAATCAGGCAGTTCCAGGAGCATTGCCAAAGGTGCAGAGTAACCCTCTTTTGGTTTGTGCAAGACCTGTTGTTGCGGACACTAGACTCTTCTTTGTCCTCTTTGTTGCAGGTTTATTCAGAACTGAGGTTCTGATGTCAGGGTGGGTCCCTTAAATCCTAGATTTATGAGACTTAGGGGTGTGAGAGCAAGTAGCCAATGGGCTGCTAGTCCCTGCAGATAGTCTGTCCCTAAGGTGTCCACATCCAGGGGTTTACGTCTCCTTTTTTTCTACCTAGAACCCACTATTTCTACCACTTATGCAATTTGATTTTTCTGACGAAGTGGTGACCATTTGGCTTTTTATTAGCTGTTACTTTTTTGAGATTGAGTATTTTTCTCTCTTTTGGTAGGTGCCCCCTTTATTTTGTGTTTCTTATGCACTGCAACTGTGATATAGTTGATCCTTTGCCCTTTTTGCTCTCCATCTGCATCAGCATGTGCCCATGATTTTCTATTAGGCTCTTTATTCCATATCTGATATAGTCACCTTTTGTCCGGTGGATATAGCATGAAAGACTCTGCATACGAGGATTTTTATGCATGGTTGTGCCACCATCTATACACGTTTCGCATCTTTTGGCTAATTATCATTTGATTTACTCATTCTTTTTCCTTTTTATTCCTTCTCCTTTCCTTGTCTTTATAGGTGTTCTTTGATTACGAAACGTCGTCGACAATAACACTCTGACCCAATGTGCTATTGATTGTGGGTGCAGAAGTGTCTTCCTGTATGTATTTGTCACCTTGTAACCTTGAAAACTGTGTCATTCATTCATGCCTGAGTGACTTCCTATCACCAGCTGTGTGTGCCCCGTAGGGTGTCTTACCCCTACATATTAACTTTAATTATATCAATAAATATATGGTTTTAAATGTTTCGTTTAACTTAGTATCCTGAGGATTTTTTTTCTCCCATGTACCAGACGCTAATTGCTCTGTTTAGGGACCTTTGCTCCTTATAACATTAGTTTACTTCAGTCACTCAGGGTGCCACAAAAAGTGCTGCACGCCCTGGGGACCCCTTTACCATCCATACCCCGGGTACCACTGGTAGTATATACTAGGGACTTATAATGGGAGTAAAGTTCTTGCCAATTGGTGTTGCCAATTTACACATAACAGTTTTAGAGAGAGAGCACTGGCACTGGGGCCTGGTTATCAGGCTTCAGTGCAATTCCAGGGTCGAAATCCAGCAACGAGTAGTCCAAATGGGGGCAAAAAGAAGGGGGACATCTGCAAAAAGCCCTGTTTTACATATTGATGTACAAAAATTAAAATCTCACCTGGCACAGTGAACACAGACACAGAGGTATCATTGTCTGCAACCCCAGCATCAAGTTGGCAGGTGGATTTTATGAGTTACGCCTTTGTTGTTGGGGGAGGTTGTCTGTTTCTTCCAGTTGCTGAAGCTTCATGTCTCATGATGGTCAATCTCTCATTGCTACTTATGCTAGTAACACCAAGACAACTAATCCGCTCTTGTATATGTACCCAAATCCTTTTCTTGGTTGCCTTAGTAACTTAAAGGGAGGATTTCCCAAATAACGTATCATGTTCTTGAACAAACATTTAAACAAAGATTTCAAGATCAGTGTCACAAAGTTTTCTTTTTTACTTCCTGCTTCTGTCATCTCCCCATGTGGATTTTGACTTGCCATTTTGGGTTGTTACATTCTGAATTGTTGCAGTCCTGTTCTCCTCAGCTCTCCAGCACAACAGAAACCAGAACATCCAGAACTTTCTGGAATTTATGATGTCATCAATGGCCACCCCTGCAATGGTCACAATTTCTGACACAATGAATCACAAATACCAATTTGATATTTCAAAATGTTAAATATGCTGTTTTTCTATTTTAATGAAACACACATTAATACATCTTATTGAACAATTCCATCATAGTGATTCCTTAATATTCGCAGTTAAGGAATTGCTCTTTTAACCATGTGTACATCTACCCAAACATTCTTTGTATGGTCCTGGGCCTCATTTAAATCTTGGCAGGTGGCTCCTCCTTTGCCAGGGCGATGGAGTAAATTACACCATTGCTCTAATGGAGGTGCCACCCACTAGATTTAGAAATCGCCGTGATTCCTGACAATGCATTCTATGTTTGAAAGGCGGCTCCATCCACATGATGGAGCTGTATATCAAACAAAAATCTTTGATTTATTTAAAAAAATAAAATCCTAAACTGGGATTTTCTTTTTGAAAATGAAATAAAACAATGCCCCCCTCACCATGGGAGTTTTTCCCATAGCGAGGGGAGCATTGAGCACTTTTCAGAGCCCCTACCGCACGCTTTTTCCTGGCAGTGACTGGCATTGAAAAACAGTTGTATGTTCACCCATCTAAATTATGCAGACAAACATAGAGCCAAACTTCCGATGGCCCTTACTCCATTGGGCCGTTTTAGGAGTTTGACCACAGTGGAGACTATGTAGTCTCCGCTGTCATTAAACTATAGTCCGCCCGAATTTAATTTGTGCAGGCGGATCATAATGTTGGCGAGGAAGGTTCCCTCTCCACCAAGATTTAAATGAGGTACATAGATCTTCTCTTCATACATGTTCTTTTAGGCATGTGTAGTGCCTATGAGGATGACAGTTCTAGTGCCTGCATATGAGTTTTTGCTCACAGAAGGAGCATCGCTGGTAGAGTAGTTGGTGTGGTGTGTGCCATTTAGTCTCAAAGGTGAGTTAAGCGCATGCCTCAGGTTATTTTTACAGTTTTCTGTTTCATTTGAATTTTATGTGTAAGTACCTTTGTGCAGAAGAATCCCGAACCAGACAGACCAGTGACAGGGAGAAGAGAAAGTCAGCTGTTAGTAGGTGGCTGAGAAGACAGGACTTAGTAATAAAGCAGTGAAGGGGCAGAGACTAGCAGCTAAAGATATTACAAGTAGTATGATACAAATCTTCATCCAGATAGCCCCTCTAATAACGTATATTTTGAGAATTACTCATGGGCCTCATTCAGGCTGCTGTAATAAAGCACTTTAACCACCGCTCACAGCTATTCATCACTTTGGGTTTCACTTACACCCTCAGTGAACTGTTAGGAGGGGTATTGTGCTTCCTTCTTTTAATCAGTTACCTGGAATGGCCATCCAATAAAAAGAGATGGGCTTTCATTCGCTCACTTATCAAGGGTTAGTCCATTCGAGCCCTTTACTGAAATGACATATTACAGGAGTCTTGAATCATGTGAAGTTTGTATTATGGGAGTTGCCCACTATGACGAGCCCACACCTCTGTCTCATCTTTCCTCCAGAGAGAAGTCTATCATAGCATGAGTGTCTCCAAATTTGATAGCCCCAAAACACAGGTCATGGGAATGACTAAGGATCACACCTGTATGTCAGCTTCATGAATATATATTTAGCAAAAGGTTACAAAGGCCTCCTGGCCCTACTCTTTATGATTACCTTATCAGCTCTATCTTCTTCTTGAGATGTGTCCAGGCCCCTTTGACCAGTGACCCCTTTCAGAATCAGAGCCCTTTTGAAGTGTACTGAAGAGTCTGGCCCTTCCTTCCTCCAGTGTATGTGTCCCACCCCAGCTCTCAGTACAGTAGCAATCCACAAAACTATCTGGGGGGCTCCTCTACATACTCCTCCCGTAGGCATGGGGTCTTGAAAAATGAAACCCAGATGCTTCCATTTATCGTGCCCTTCACAAGCAAAAATACATCCCAATACACTCACGCAAACCTGCACTGACTTTTATGTATTGCACCACTCACAGGTACACATACAGCCCAGTGCACACATGAAAACATGGGCGCTCTGTGCGGTGCTTCATCCGTTCTAATGTAGGTCAATTGTGTGTTAAGCGCACAGGAATGCCCATTTTCATCTATTCACTACCTCCAGCTGGTGATAAAGAAACACGAAAATCTGAAGATAGAGGGCCAGATGCATGAAGAAACCGTTGTGCGATTTCCTAATTGCGAATCCTTGCGATTCGCAATTAGAAAATCGCAAAACGGCATGCAGGAAAGTGTGTTGAACACTGTTTGCGATTCCTAGGGCATTGAAAATTACATACCTCATGAATATTAATGAGGTAGGTCGCAATTTGCGACCCCCGAGGAATCTCAAAAATCACAGGGATGGTGGCCTGCTGGGGTCAGCAGACCACCATGTCTGTGATTGCTTTTAAATAAAGCAATCTTTTTTTAAAATGCAGCCCATTTTCCTAAAGGAAAACGGGATGCGTTTCTAAAACAAAAATGAAATGTTTTCTTTTCATTTTTTTAAGAGTAGGCAGTGGTCCGTTGGACCGCTGCCTGCTCTTAAAAAACGCTGTAACAAACATTCACAAAGGGGAAGGGGTCGCCTGAGGACCCTTTCCAATTTGCGAATGGGTTACCACCTACTTAAAGTAGGTTGTAAAATGCGAAAGTTTTGCGACTGCATTACGGTCACAAAACATTTCTACATACGGATGCGATTCGGTATTAGGAAGGGGCACCCTAAACACGCCACTTCCTAATAGCGAATCCCAAACCCATTTTGCGATTTGGTAACAGGTTACCGAATCGCAAAATAGGGTTTGCAGCATCTGAAAAGCATTTTTTGAGTTCGCAAACTGGCCTATCCTGCGAATCGGCCCATTTGCGAAGACAAAAATGCTTTATTCATGTGCCCCATAGTGATGTATTACAAGCGGTGCTAAACTCATGGGTGGAAACTGTGCAAATGCTAATGAATTCTGCATTACACACCACAGAAGAGAGAATTACGAGTAATTTTCTCACCTGTTCACCAGGTATATTTGATCATGAGATTTACACCCGGCTTTACCTTACAAAAGTCTTAGGGCAAACACCTGCCCCTGTGGAGCAATTTAAGCCCAATTTGTACTGCTATTTTTGGATACCAACTGCTCTTTTTGCTGAAAAAACAAAAAGAAGCCCGATCGTAGCCCAGCCCAGGGCATATTGCACTGTGTACACAGCATTTGTAATTGGCAAGACTCTAGTAATAGTCATTGGTATTGTGAGACTATAAAAGGTGGGGGGATTTCATCGTTTCCACACAGGTAGGGTCAGTGACCAGTAACTGATTACCAAGGTAATCATTACTAGTATGTGCATTGTGCATAGATAAACCTGATGAACCCTGTTCCTACTTCATTTAAATTATTTCTTTCAGTGACTCCACTTCACCTACATTGTATTATGAAATGAACAGTCATTCTCATTACCTGTTCTCCTGTCACAGTGAGATTATCTATAAAAAAAATGAATGTTCATGCTTCTGCTTGCTGAATGCCAGCTCACTACTATTCATCTGCAAATTGTATACACTAGTTCTGAAGTTTCTTTGTAGCACAGGATACTTTCATTCTTTAGCTCTAAAGTCTACAAGGGGTCAGTGGGTTCTAGATATGAAAGCCTCTCACCTACCAACAGTTTATTATCAACACCCCCTATAAAGTTCAGCCGTTTGAATCAAATTGTTTTCACCTACGGACTCAACATTGTGTCATACGCAGACGACACCCAACTCATCCTCTCCCTATCCAACGAACCCAACACCGCCAGACACAACTTTCGAGAAGGCATGGAAGCCATCGCTAAATGGATGAAAAACAGCTGCCTACAACTAAACACCAACAAAACAGAAGTACTCATCATGGGCCCAAACTCCGACGCCTAGAACGACACCTGGTGGCCCCCCGCCCTCGGAACCCGCCCGCCCACCCCCACGGACCACGCACGCAACCTGGGAATCATCCTGGACTCCGAGCTCAAGATGGACCGCCAGATCAACTCCGTCTCGTCCTCCTGCTTCCACACCCTCTGCCTCCTACGTAAGACCTTCAAATGGATCCCCCTCGAACACAGAAAGACCGTCACTCACGCCCTGGTCATCAGCAGACTCGACTACGACAACGCACTCTACGCCGGAATAAACAAAAACCTCACCCGCAAGCTACAGAACATCCAGAACGCCGCCGCAAGACTGGTCCTCAACCTGCCAAGACACTGCCGCATCTCCCAGCACCTGCTCACACTCCACTGGCTCCCCATTGAGGCTAGAGTCACCTTCAAGATGCTCACCCACGCACACAAGGCCCTCCACGACACCGGACCAGCATACCTAAACAGCCGACTCAAATTCCACGCACCCCAAAGAACCCAACGATCAGCCCAGCTCTCCTACGCCGTGGTTCCCCGCACTAGAAAGACCAGATCAGGAGGCCGCTCCTTCTCCTTCCTCGCAGCCAAAGCCTGGAACGCCCTTCCGCTCCACCTCAGACAGACAACGTCGCTCCCCATCTTTGCAAGGAACCTCAAAACCTGGCTCTTTGACAGACCCCCTCCATGATGGACGGGAACCTAAACCCCCCCACCCTCAGCGCCTTGAGACCCTTACGGGTGAGTAGTTGCGCTTAACAAGCACATGATTGATTGATTGATTGAGTGGTGGTTCGACTGCGGCGAGTTTGTCTTTATCTGTTGAATTACTTCTCCCAGTAGGGCAGCTCCTTATAAGCAAGCCCAGCTTCTGTGCGATGACGGTGATGAGGAGATGTTTGATGGGAAGAAAAGGATTCATAGATTCTATAGTTACTGTAGCCTGGGTTCTCATCACAGGTGCACTCTCTATTATGAAGGTTCCCCAGCTTTGTGTCAGTATGTAACATTGTCGGCACTCACAAAAACAATACATTTGGTTACACAAAATGAAAGGGGCCAACCTGTCTACCCCATCACTATGCCACTAGTCGCAGGACTTGGCTGGGCTGCAGGTAGTTGAAAAGGACCATGTTTGTTTGCCTCTCTCTTGTTTGTGAACATAACCTGTTTTCAAGGGGTAAAAATGTGCCAAAGGATGATATGTGGTTATTTTTTGCTATGTCGCACTGCACATATGAAAAACATTTTGAATGTTGAAACCTTTAACAAGTAGAGGTCAATATGTTACTCTGCCTTTTGATTTTCGTAATTGCTTTATGACCAATTACCATTATCTGCCACAGGTTGCATCCATATTTAGTACTGTAGATTTAAATGAAAACACAACCAATTCACAATTATTGAGTATTTGTTTTAAAAGGAAACCTATTGGGTGTTCATTACCCACAGGCAAAATTGCTGCTCCATGTAAGAGCTCCAAGGTCCCTGCCTCACATAAGACAGCATCAGATGTGTAGCTGGGATTTCCAACCATGAGAAGAGGGATCAGACCACTAAGAAGAAGACAACAATGACTCAGAGAGCTTTTTGGGCCTGTAAGTGTCAGCAGGACACAGTACACTGCACATGATATATTAGAAAGGCAGAAGACTGGTGGGGTGTGGCTTAGGCGCCGTTGAAGATGGCTGCCTTTTCCTGAGGCTCCACGGCGGACCGGGGAAATGGGACATCACCAGGCGGCTCAATCCACTCTACTGCTTCCAAAATGGAGCTCTTGTAGACATGAGAGGCTCCTGCTTGCCTGGAAATCAAGAGGTGTGTCCGGGGTGAGTGAGAACCGACGCCTTTCTTCTTTTCTGTTGGGAGTGTTTCCCTCACTGGTCTCACGACTGCCATTTTGTTTCTTCACCATTTTGCTGCCTCGGGCGCTCCTCTCCTCACTGCTCCAAACAGCTCATAATGTGACGCTTATTTATAGCATTTGCATGTTTTTTACTTGCTGCTCAGTGCCACATGAATGTTTATCTATGAAGGATTTTCCTATCACATTATATTTTTACCTTCTACAAGTTGCAAATGAGTTTCCACTGATGCCTACACATTTTTATTTTTAAACCTTTACTGTTTTTATCTCAAATCTCCTTTTCATTCTTCTTGTGGACTTTACTACTTATCTGGTTGAATAATGGTCCTTTTCAATGGTTTTTTTGAGATTTATTCTAATTAGTCAAGTTGTTATTTGTTCCTCCAAATTCATTCACGGGATAGTTACTGGTACTACATTGTTTATGGCAAAAATAAGATCTACTCATCGTAGTGTTGAAGTCCTCCTGACTCTACATCGTTGGCAGACTATAATCCTTTTAGTATCCTTCAGGAGAATATGGAAGAGTCGGAGTAAAGTGCGTCATCCCCTCCTGTTGGTATTGCACCATCTAATACTCCTCATCACACCTCTAAGCCCGCGCATAAGTTGTCCTCCTCTTCAGCACTTTTGTCAGGTAAACAGTTAAAAAGGATCCATCTTCTCCTGCTATATCTCCACCATCAATATCTATTGAGTTAATTCTTAAGGAGATGCGTGAGCTCAAACCATACATGGAGGAAACAAACGTGTGCCTTCAGAATCTCGATGACAAATGGTCCAATATGGAACACAAAATTAATCAAATATAGAACAGAGTAGACTCTGTTTAAACTGTTGTGAACCAAGTACCTTCTATCCATGTGGAGATCACGCAACTTAAGCAACAAGTGGAAAACCTTGAGAATCGCAACAGATGTAACAACTTGCGTATTTTCGGTGTAACGGAAGGTCTTGAAGGCACTAATCTCTCCTTTTTTCAATCCTTTCTTCCAAAAATTCTTGGTTTTCCTGTAATTCCAGCATTGAACATCCAAAGAGCACACCGTCTAGGCCATATCCCATGAACAACATCTTCGTCAAATAAACCAAGAGGCTTTATTCTGTATTTTTTGGAACATACTGATTTACTTAAAGTTTTACAGGCAGCAAAATTTAAAGGCAAAATATATTGCCAGGGATCTGCTATTTTCTTTACTCAAGACTATGCTAAGGCAACTGTGGATAGGAGGAAGATGTTTTTGGATATAAGATCTGCGCTTCAGAGTTTGAATGCTAGATACGGTCTTTTTAATCCTTGCCTCTTTAAGGTGACTTATAAATATAAAACCACGAACTATGAGGATCCTAATCTTCTAAAGCGGTTCCTGGATAAATGTAAAGAAGAGGAAATTGAAGTTTCCCATTTATCTACTACTTGATTGTTTTGTTAAAATTGTCTTTATATATATTTTTCTTTTCCTCTCATGTTTTTACTATTGCCTTATTGTTTTTCTTTATAACATATTTTCTTTTTCTCATGTTAGGTGCGGTCTGCATGGTTCCTCAATGTGTGATTTTTATTCCGTCAGGATGATGTCTTCTCTTCCCATTTTCATTCTGGGTTTCCTGGATGATTGTGCCGTCTTCCTAATGTGGCTTCACCAACCCCGTTTTCATTGTATGTCTTTGGTATGTCTTTTGTTTAATCCTTACATTTTTTCTGTCCTGGTATGTTCCATTTTCTTTTTTGGATTCTATGCTCTTCTCATGACTTTCTTCCTGGATTTTCCATATATATATTATATATTTCTCATTTCTCTTTAACTTTTTCTTCTCTGCTTTTCTCCCCTGTTCTCTTTATTTACTAATTATTTCTTACTATTTCATACACCCTCTTTTCTCTCATATACTATCCACTTCTACTGTTATCTTGCTATTTCGTCTTTGCTAAATCTTATTACTTATATGATATTCATGCATTTTGCTGACTGTTGCTTTTGGCATAGAGTTTTAGACTTGTTATTGTTTGTATAGATGGCTTTAAGACTTATACCATATCATATGGATGGTTAAAGGTTTAGAATCACCTATAAAATGTCAAAGGGTTTTTATTCCATATCTCTGGTCTGAAAGGTGACATTGTTTTATTACAAGAAATTCATGTAACTCAGAAGGAAATTTCTAAACTCAAACGTCAGTGGGTTGGTCATATTTTTGCTTCTCCAGGTTTGGGGAAATGTAATGGTTTAGCTATTCTTTGTCACAAGAGCTTAGATATTCAAATTATAGGTCAAGAGGCTGATACTGAAGGTAGATGGGTTTCCGCTTCCATATTAGTCAATAAAATACCTATGATTATTTTTAATTTATATGCTCCTACTAATCCTGATAAATTATTTTGGCTTCAGGTTTTGTCTAAATTAATGATGTATAGTGATGATTATCTATAAGTTGGTGGAAACTGTAACATGGTTTTTGACCCCATTATTGATAGACGTTCTAAATCTAAATTTATTCCTTCGCATGTACATTCTCAATTTACATCTACTATACATCAAATGTCTCTTGTTGATGCATGGAGATTATGTAACCCCACTCTTCAAGAATATACTTTTTTCTCTCCTGTTCATTCTTCTCAATCTCAAATTGATTACTTGTTTACTTCTAAAGCTCTTACACAATATGTATATCACTCTGATATAGGCTCCAAATTAATTTCAGACCATGCTCCTGTCTCATTGGACTTAGATTTACTTCCACCTATTCAGGGAATTAGGAGATGAAGATTCAACAACTCTCTTCTTTTGGATCCTAATTTCACCCATGGCTTTCAAAAACTTGCAGACACTTTCTTTCTAGAAAATGAAACCCCAGATAGTTCTCCTCAAATTATTTGGGACACCTTTAAAGCTGCCTCTAGAGATTTCATTATTTATTTTGTAACCCAGAAAAAGAAATCCTCTTCAAATACTATACAATTACTTAACTCACGTATCAAAGAATTAGAGTACTCTTTTTATTCTACAAATTCTAAATCTGGCCTTACAGAACTTATCAAAGCCAAATTTGCTTTTAATAAACTTTCCACTGAAACCACTAATTCTTATTTGCTTAAATCCAGTGCTAAATACTATGGCAATCATAATAAAGCAGGGAAACTTCTTGCTAATTATCTTAAGAATAAAAAAGACCATACCAAGATTGATTCGCTTCTAACTTCTACAAATATCATTGTTCATAAAAATGAAGACTTTCTCTTAGAATTTACTAAGTTCTTTCAAAATCTTTATAGTCCTGAATCTCATCCTTGTCAAGAAGATATTCTTCAATACTTATCCTCCATTGCTCCTCCCTCTTCTCTCAATGTGGATTTTTCTCCATTAGATGATGATATTCAGAATAATGATATTCTTACGGCTATTCATGCTTAAAAAAAAGGAAAGGCTCCAGGACCTGATGGGTTCACTGTGGAGTTTTATGCACATTTATCTAAAATTCTTATTCCTAAACTACATCAATTATTTCTTTACTTTATTTCTACCCATAAATCCGGTGGGTCTTTTCAAGAGGCTTTACTATGTCTTCTCCCTAAAGAAAATAAGGATCATACCTTGTGCAAAAACTATAGGTCTATTTCTTTAATCAATTTGGACTATAAAATATTTGCGAAAATACCTTTGTTTGGATTTTTTATTACCTCACTTGATTGGGAAGGAGCAATGTGGTTTCATTAAAGGTAGACACTTATCTGATAATACAGGATTATTTTTCAATGTCCTAAGTAAATCTTCACCAAGTACACACTAAGATTTTTAAGTACACATCAATTGTTTAAATTGGTTTTGGTTAAATATGATTGAAAACGAGTGCATCACAACCAACACACATTACTTTTCAGTTGTTTTCTACCCAAGGTAGTAGATGCACCAATCTCAACGTGTCTTTCGAAGACATAGCACACCTTACTGAAAATAAAGCAGAAATGAAGGCATACACATCAACAGAAGCTAATGACATTTATAAAATTATACGTGAAGTCAGGTCTTTTGATGCAAATACGTCAATTAGAATACCTGATGAGGAGGGAAATCAATCAGAGTTTACATGCAACCATTCTCATCCAATACCACAGGACCAGCAGGAAAGCCAGAGGTCTTCGTTTGGCGATCAAACCTATGATGTTCAAACGCAATAAGAAATTCATGAACAAATGTTATGCTATTCTTAATAAAGGTTCACTGGACCTGATATTACTTATTGTAGAAGAGTTAGCCCACGTCCTAAGGGGCCTTGAGGAAGAAATCACAGAACTTAAGAACACACTGGAAAGTCATATGGAAGTGGACGTTTGGGCTACTACTTTAACAGATATGAATAAAAAATTAGATGCTTACGCCAAAGAAATTCACCAACGGAAAATCCGGAAATTCAAGACGGATAAAGTGGACTGCAAATTAGACAAAGTCTGTACATGGGCTGAAGTCTACGCGCAATGAAGGGGTTTTAGGAGGCAGAACAACATATCTTCTGAAGAGAGTATAGCCTCTGTTAGTGAAACTCAACCTAGTCGCCCACCATTAGCCGAGCATCCTCCTAATAACATACCAATGACAATCACGAGTGACCCATCGACTTTAAAGGTGACTTTTTTAGAAACAAGCCCTGCGGCAAACAACCCGCCTACGCCCATAGTATCTCAAGCACCAGAGACAGCAAAACCCGGAGAGGGTACAGATTCAACAAAAAGCATAGCGTAATCAAGAAGACTGAAGAAACACTAGTGATTAACATCTCATCAGTGAACTTAACTACATCCCAGATAGCAGTCTTGAACAAAGGCACTTTGTTCGTTCCAACTTTTCACACTAATGCTTTGGCTAATGAGATAGCATTATATAAATTCATGAGAAAATTACGCCTACGGAATATTTTTGAGCAATTGGAAAAGACCCCCACTGATCAAGTGGAATCGAGATATTTGGAATTCAATCCCAAAAGCACGTTCATTTCTCCAATTTCACATAAGACGATCGACTCTTTTGAGGCATTGGTCAAGAAAGATTTGAGAAAATTGGTGAACCATTCGTCTAAGATTACTAACTTGACGATCAATGAAAAATCAGCCTTGAAGACATTGAGAAACAACCAGCTTCTGTCGCACCGGCACACAAGGGTGAGGCTCTAGTGGTTATGGACCGCTCCTTTTATGTGCGAAAGGTAGAAGAGCATGTGAAGGATGATATGACATACTTACCATTACCACAAGATCCCACAGTAGCATTCATGTAAGTCTTGTCCTCTATTTTAACAAGAGCTTTGGAGATGGAATGGATAAGTGAAAAAACGAAATGGTTTTTACTTACAGAATATCCAAAACGACCTAGGTTGTACATGCTTCCTAAGATTCACAAAAATCTTCATAACCCCACCCTTCAGACCCATTGTCTCAGGGTGTCAGTCGATAAATGAACCACTTGGTCAATATTTGGATTTTGCAACCAGTGATACAAGCGAGTCCATCATATTTACAAGACACTACTCACTTATTGAATCTATTGCAAGATGTCTCAATTTCTCAATCAGAAGAAATATGGTTGTGTACGATGGATGTTGTAGCCCTGTATACTTCAATTCCACATGAAGAAGGTTTGGAAGCTACGGAGTGGGCACTGCTTAGAGCACCAGAGATGAAAGCTAATAAGATATTTCTACTTGAAATATTGCACTTCTGTCTTTATCACATCTACTTCCATTAGGACCAAATGTATTACCTTCAAATGACTGGAACATCGATGGGATTCTCAGGAGCCCCCAGCTATGCAAATCTCTTCATCTTTAAATTTGAAACAGAACACATTCTTAGCAAGGAAAATTGGGCTCAGAAACTAATCATGTATCAATGATACATAGATGATATCTTTCTTATCTGGAGAGGCCACAATTGGAGTTAGAAGATCTGTTGAAGGACCTTAATACTAAGAATTCCGGGAACAAATTGACATATAAAATTGAAAAGACTAACATCACCTACTTGGATGTTGAGATCATGATCACAGAGACAGGCTTCGAAACAAAGGTCTTTAAAAAAGCCACAGACAGAAATAATGCACTACTTTATAGTAGTTTTCAACCGCCATCTCTCAAACAACATCTTCCATATTCACAATTCACAAGGATAAAACGTATCACACCAGACGCAGAGGAATGTGCATCAACAATACAATCCTTTCAGACTCAATTTGCACAACGAGGATACCCGGAAGAGGTATTGGAATGAGCAATACAACGAGTACATCACTTAGATCAAGCAAAACTCTTGGAAATGAAAGTGCAAGAAAGAAAGAATCGGGAAGTATTTGTTTCCACATTTTCTACCATGTCATCAGCTATTAAAAGCATAATTATTAAATGATGGGAATTACTACAAACAGAAACGGACTTTGGAGAATTATTCGTTAACCTCTCCTTATTTGCTTATAAAAGATCTAATAACTTAACGGAACTATTGTCGAACTCAAAGTCAGCAGACGATGAAGCACACAAAGGCATGAGAAGATGCAACAACTGTACCCATTGCAATAATGTGCTAGTGGGATAGAGCATCTCTCATCCATGGACAGGAAAGGATATCAAACTCAACCATTCAGCAGATTGCAACACACAGTTTGTAATTTACATAATTAAATGCCCATGAGGGGATTTTTTATGTGGGGAAGACAGAACGAAAGATCAGAACAAGGATTACCGAACATAAAAGTCGCATCAGAACCAAAGCATCGCACTCACCACTGGTGATTTACTGGAATGAGAGCCATCATACAATTGCTCAATTGCATTTTTCTGTCCTTGAAGTCATCACTCATAATACTGATAGGAACCAGGCAAAGATCTTAGCACAACGTGAATCCCATTGGATTAGATACTTGGACACATTGAACCCTAGAGGTCTAAATGACAAATATGGAATTATCATGTTTCTTTTGAAGTTTCATCCACAACAAGATAAAATCTCTTTTTCAAACTCATTAGATTGCCAAATTGTTCCATCTTTTTGATCTCCTTTACATTAAGTCCCCCTTTTTTTTGCAAAACAGAATAGCTTTATTGGTATATTTGTAATTACACACTGCAGTGTTGACTTCCAATCATGTTATCTTAGCTTGTCTGTAAGGTTGAGTCAAAACAGACACTGTTAATGTGCCAGTACATTTATATTCCTCAGTGAAGTTTATGCTTAGCGATTACGTTTGTTTTATCATCACTGATATGTATTGCGACAGAGCTCTGCATCTTGTTATTTCAATCAATGTGCAAATAGAGATGTTGTACGCAGTATGATCAAAATGCCAAGTTCAACATTGGTTAATATGCCTTGAATTGTTATACATAATTCAGTAGAAAGCATTGCACCACAGTTGGTGGGTTGCCATCTTATGTCATTTCACATGCTAATTATAGTGCACATATCAGAGGTTTTTGAAATTGGATCGTATATAGATTTTTTATGGTCTATGTAACTTACTTGTTATGGACATTTTATGTGAGAATTCCATTCATGTGTTGCATCACAACAAATTGTGTAAGAAGCTTCTCACGATAAACTTTATCGTCACTTTAACATTGCACAATGCTTTTGGAAAGTCTGTTTTTCCTTTCTTTCACCAACTCATGTCGGGGCACGTTCCTCACCCAGTATGATTCAAGCAACCTTTATTTAATGGCAGTTCCGGGTTTGGTTTACTGCAGCACTCACACAATACAAGTTCTCGTAAGCTCCTCCCGTCGGGAATAACGAGGTTATTACACCTTGAGAGCTCGCGGACAGGATATTTTAAGAACACTGTTGTTGATTTGTTCCCCAGACCCGTTAATGCATTACTTTCTTTTCTGTTTGATTTTCGATGGTTAGGGAATCCGGTTGCTTTCGGACTACGGCTTCATGCTCATTATATCTGTTGGTCCATGACTTGTAAGGTTGGAGTTTTATTTTATATTTTGACTCAGCATGCTTTATTTGCATTTTTTCCACTGTGCACAATGGGAACACTTACACATATGATGTTATGATCATGCATTTCTTTGCATGCTCAGGAGCGTTTTTTGTTTCTTTAATTGCGTATTAAACTTAGTCTGACAGGTTCACGTTTTCCTCCGATGGTATGGGTTCCACTGCAGTTGATGTGAATAGGAGTTTGAGACGGAGGTAACACCATTTTCAATCTGATTTTCTCAATTTTTTTCCAATCTTACTTTAAGCACATTGTTTATAATCGTACTGGCTTTTTCGATGAGACTATGTCTTTCTTGTTATGAGGTTATAATTGTTTCTAATTATTTGTTAAAACATGAGTTGTCTTTAATAGACTTATGGCTAAAATGATGTATTTTTGTTTATAGATACCCCTGATGAAGGGCCTGGTAGAGGCCTGAAATGCATTGGGTTTGAAATGATTTGTTAATTTTCTTGAAAATAAAAGAAGCACCATTCAATTGGATGACTTAACAACACGTTGTCTTCGCCGCATCATTTCATTGGGCTATTACAACTTATGGCTGCATATTTTAAGATTAATGATTTTCACTACTGTTGCTAATGATTAATTGAGTTACTTTGGTTAGAAACTCCCGAGGGGGACATAGTAGTGCACATGGTGTCTAGACCAGTGGTTCTAGTTATAATCGCTAAGTAAATCTAAGACATATACATTTCATTGGCAGCAGTTTCTTTAGATGCTGAGAATGTTTTCGATAGAGTTAGTTGGCCTTTTATCTTCTTCACACTTTTTTGGTTTGGTTTTGGTTAAAATTTATTAATTATGGTTCTCTATTATATTCTTCTCCCAAATCCTCATTCTAGCTAATCGACTTGTGTCTCCATCATTTTACCTCCATTGAGGTGTCAGAAAAGGTTTCCCCCTATCGCCTTTATTGTTTATTCTTGCCCTAGAACCCTTTTTAATAAAAATTTGGCTGAACACAAATATTAAAGGTTTTCTCTATTGCGACGAACATTTAAAACTTTCAGTTTATGCGGATGACATCTTACTTTTTATCTCACCACCGCAGACTTCTTCACCAGCATTGTTGACAGAAGTAGATCATTTTACTTTCGTCTCAGGTTATAAACTAAATGCCGATAAATGTGAAATCCTTCCTTTAAATAAATGATGTTTTCATGCAGATTTCATTTCTTCTTCTTTCCACCGGAACTCAGATAAAATTAAATATCTTGGATTATGGTTCAATGCCTCTATTAAAGAAACTGTGACTTTAAATCTGGAAGAGTTACAGTCAATATTTATTTTGTCTACATCTCAATGGTACTCCTTATATTTATCATCGTGGGGTCATTTAGATACTATAAAAATTGTGTTAGTTCCTATAAAGATAAATGTCCCAAGAAGACAACATACAACTGCTCATTCTGTGGCCTAGCACCTAGAATTTGGAACTCACTGCCACCCACTATCAGATCCAATCCCTCGACTACTGCCTTCAAAATAGAAATGAAAACATTTCTGATTAACAAATATCTCTATTAACAACTTTATGGAACACAGGATGAATCATTAGTTAACTATATTTGATCGTGTTTCAACATACTAAATGTATACTCTGCAATTATTGCTGCTCTCACTCATAACTATCTTTGCCATTAACTCTGTCTGTACAACCTGTCTACCATTTGTTCAACGCTCTGATACCCTAGTGGGACATGTCTGCGCTTTATAAAACTCTTTCAAATAAAATGTAATTAAAAAAAATATATATATATATATTGTTCTATTTATCCAACATTCCGATCAATATTCCTAGCTCTAATTATAAGAAATTATATAATATTTTATCAAAGTTTTTATGGCATAATAAAAAATCTAGAATGTCTATCTGTAAACTCAAAAGACCTAATCATATGGGGCAATTAACTTTCTGGATTTTCATTCTTACCATACTGCTTTCTTTCTTAAACAATCTTCCTTTCTATTGTCAGAAAATGATTCTATAACCTATCCTTTGTGGATAGACCTTGAAAAATCTTTCTTTCATCCTTTCTCTTTTGAGGAGTATATCTCCTTTTCTCATACTCCCTTTTCATTATCTTTTCCTATTCTTAAGAATGCTCGTAAAATCTTCCAGCCACTTTTCATATCTTCTCAAGGTAAGCAAACACAGTTTGGAAAGATTGGTTAGCCAACGGACTTAGATGGACCCATCAACTTTTTCAAGATGGGGTACTCCGCTATAATCACACATTGGATAGAGCATATATGCATCCTGTTACTCTTGCAAATAAAAGAGAGTCTCTGGTTACCTAGAACAAATTTCTTAAATTCTTCTGCTAATAAGACATGCTCACCTAACCCTTATATTGAAGAAGTACCTAAACCTCCATGAATTTTATAAATTTTGTTGTTTAGTAATCATATTCTATTGGTTCATTCTTATATTTATGCATTTAGATATATTAATATATAACTGTTTGCTTTGCTTGATGGTATATGATTTTCCCCTTCCCTCCTTCTCTTTCTTTTCAGTTTTTCTCTCTTAGGGGCCGATTCACAGAACTAATCTGAGACAAAATCCTAAACGTACTACTTTTGGTATTCACAGAAGGCATTTAGTAGTAGTAAAGTTAGGAGTCCTAACTTTACTACTACTAAATGCCTTCTGTGAATATCAAAAGTAGTAAGTTTAGGATTTTATCACAGTTTAGTAGTAGTAAAGTTAGGAGTCCTAACTTTACTACTACTAAATGCCTTCTGTGAATACCAAAAGTAGTAAGTTTAGGATTTTATCTCAGATTAGTTCTGTGAATCGGCCCTTTAGGTCTTAACATTATCATTATATGTTTACTGATTATTACCTATCTTATTGTATTGTGTTCTGCATATTTACCAAATAAAAGTCTCTTTAAACTTAAAAAAGAAGGGCAGAAGACAGCCAAATGAACTACGGAACACAGGAGGCTGCAGAGGAGTATGAAATAACTGCTGTTCCACAAAGATGCATCGTCCAGATCAACAAAAAGATGTGGTGTGGCCATATTCACGAGACTTTGCCCCCCAGAATACTACGGACATTGACAGAACCGAAGGAATGATATGTACTGGCAAAAGTGGGAACTAAGGACACATCACTCTTTGTAGGCCATGAGACACAGGTGGGATTTGTCCTAGGATGTTCTTCTATGCAAGCAACATATGCAAACTTTATATCACTTAATCTGGTTCCATGCGAACTACCAATGGAAGTAATAGCATCAGCATTAAACACTGAAAATGCATTTATTTGCATAGAATGAAACCTCTTTCAGATGCTAAACAGGGTGGGCCTTAGTAATATGTTCATCTCATAAGTTAAGGGAGCAGAGTAAGTGAGATAAAGTTTGCATATGGTGCATAGAAGAACAGCCTAGGACAAATCCCACCTCTGTGTCATGGCCTATAAAGAGTTATGTGTCCTTAGTTGAAGAAGCCAGGGCTCAGGTTAATTGTGGAGGTTTCCTTTGTAGAACATTAGAAGTGGAATGTGACAAGGATGTCTGATATCCCACTCCTTTTTCCATAGGGTTAGAGCCTCTTTTGTTGGCCATTCATACCTAGGCTAATATTACAGGACTAGCTACATTGACTCGATAGGTGAATTCCTTTCTATATGCACATGACATTCCTCTTACACTCAAGAGAATGAATACATCCCTACCAGCTCTGATGTCACTGATGCATACCTTCTCATGATTTTAGAGATATCAGATCAATTGTGATAAATGTGAAGCATTACCCATGACACTTACTGCTACTTATAAGACCAGCCTCTGTGGCTACCCTATGTGTTGGATTGCAAAAGGTTTGGAATAATTTGATGTTTTAGTCAATAGGGGATTGGAAGTTGGGGTAGCTGATTATCTAGAAGATCCACTGATATCATAAAGTAACAAGCATTGACAAAGCCAAAAGGTCTGGCATTGGCCACCAGCCTCCTGGCAATTCTTAATTTGTTTTGTCATAGTTTTTGCAAACCTTTATTGTTTGGGAATATGCTGGGCCATCAGCAATCTAAAACAAATCATTTGCTACAGGCATAAAAGTTATTTTGGTCTTAAAAAGGCACACATTACCATAGTACTCCCTGGCACTGAAAGAGAATGAGAGAGAGAAAGAAATAGAAAGAAAGAGAAGGAACTAAAGAAAGAAGGGAAGAGAAAGAAAGAGACAGAATGAAAGAGAAAAACAAAGAGAAGGACAGAGAGAAGGAAAGAAAGAATGAAAGAATGAAAGATGGCACAATTTAAAGAAGGGAAGAGAAAGAAAGAATGGAAGAAGGAAAGTTAAAACGAAGAAAGAAAGAAAGAAAGAAAGATGATGATTGAAGGAAAGAAAGTAAAAAGAAAACCAAAAAGAAAGAAGGGCAAGAAAGAAAGATAAAGAAAGAGAGAGAACAAAAGGGAAAGAGAGAAGGAAAGACAGAAAGAAAAAGAATGAAAGAAAGCAAGAAAAAAAGGGTGAAGAAAGAAAGGAAGGAAAGAAATTAGGAAAGAGAGACAGAGAAAAAGAGAAAAAGTGAAAAGAGGATAACTTATTGCAGAACAGTTTCCAATGGACAGGGCTAGGCCCTGATAATTGTTGTGAAATAGGAGCAATCAGAAAAAAGCAAAACACTCCAAAAGGAATTTACAACAGCATTGGCAGAAGATGGGACCTGATAATGATGGAATGTGCATCAGAAGCATCTTGCTATGACATCAGGCTAAAACATCAAGGCAACCCTAAAGTAAGTTTAGACAAAAAGCACGACAGCAGGACCTCAAATGGGTGCCGCACCTGATCTATTATCCCCAATGTGTTATAAAAGACTCTTGTGTCTGACTTAAGCACTCAATTGTACACCTGCTGCCAAGGTGCAATCCAACTACAGGACTATACAAATTGAATTTCAATGCAAGGGTGCACCATATGGTGATTCAATTATTTCTCTAAAAATAACCAAACAGTCCAGAGTAATGTTTCAAAAAGTACATACAAATCTTCTTTTATTCTGTTGGTGCTCGGATATAACAGGTATTTACAGCATAAAACATCCAAAAACAGCCAACCCGTTTTGTCCAAAACAATGGACTTCTTCAGGGCTGTAAAAACAATACACATGAACACACATAAATAAACATGAATAAATATACACACGACATAGTAACATAACAATGTGTAGGCATAAACATTGTAAATGCCTCATTGTAATCCAAGATATGACAACAACATAACATTACGATACATTTAATATGTGTTTAAGACCATTGACCAAACATGGAAAGGAAATATTACATGCTAGTACAACAAGCCAAATGGTTATATACATTCAAATACATGGAAATACATAGAATATTGATAGACATATTAATTCCCAGTATGACATATCACACAGTTATATGCATTAAAATGTATAGAACATAGATAAACATAAATCAATTGGTTTAGCGACACCAGTTATGTCTTAACATATCCTATAAAGGGTGGCATCTTTCTTTGGTATATCTGTTAAGGGGTACTCAAAGGGACATATAAAGGAAAACAAGAAGAGGCAAGAAGGTGGAAAAAAGGTAGAGAAAAGGGAGAGAAAAACAGGTTGAAAAAGGTAGAAAAAGTAGAGACCTTTTCCAACGGCCTCAGAGCAAGGAATAATCAGAACGGGGTGCTCAATCATTGAGGGTGTTAGATCGATATTTCAAAAATTGGAAAGATTTAAGAAACAAGAATTGGCTAGGTGGTGGGATGGGACCACTTTGAGAAATATTTGGAAAATAATAAAATACCAAAGGGACTAAGAATTCCTATCTTCCCCATGTTTGAGGACTTGGACCGGGAGGCACTGAAGGATTGGGAAGATAATTTACAAAACGCATCTTATAATATGATGCGAATTTTGATCAAACATGCAGATAATAAGGGTAACAAGCTACAGGCTGACATTGAGACATTGGAAAAAGAAATAGATACATCTGATTTGAAGGATGCCGTAAAGAAAAATTATGACATCTTTGGGAAGATAATGGAGGGACACCAAATCAATTTATGTGACAAAAAGTGAGAAAAATAAGAAGGGGTGACAAAGACTACAGGGAGGTTAGAATATACACCTTTGCCCATAAATATGACACCAGGGGAAGGCAAAAGGTCTCGGGAGGAATCTGTGGAGTTAGGGTCTGCTAGTAGCAGCAGGTCCTTGATATCTGTGGAGAGCACTGTCTCAACAGAGGATACACCATCTACCCCAATAGCTGACAATCGGTCTACTTTTTTAGTAGAAATGGAAAGATTAAGGGGAGGAGTGAAAACTACAAGAAAGGAGCAAAGACAAGAAGGGGCGTGAGGAGATGGCAAAAGGAAAAAAGAAAAAGAATGAAATGCAGGGAGTGACTTCACGGTCCAAAAAGAATTGAATGGACCGTTCCAGAATGGTAGGGATGACGTGGATGCACAGGTGGAGGGGAATCACAACTTAGAGGTTCCAAAATTATCAATTGTAAATCTCTCTAAACGCATGTTGACTGTAAATGAATTGAATTTGCTTGAGAAAGGACAGGGATTTTGCCCTACACAAAATGGTAATGATGGTGACTTTTTTGTTGACCTGGAATAATTTGTAAGGCTATTAAAACTGAAAGAAAATTTAATCTGAAATCTTTCCCAATCTGTTCCAACTGTTGTGTCTAAGCCTTCCCCTATTCAGACAGTATCTGATTTACATGATGTGCAACTGCTGATGTCTTTACAGGATGATGTACATATCGAAATGAATACTCTGCATGCTGAACTCAACGTCACAGAACATGTACTCATTGATAGTGGCTTAAAAACACGCTCCAAATATGTCCCGGTTGGAACACATCCAAATATTGACCACTTTAGAGAAAGGGTATCCTAAGATCTATGTAAACTATTCGAAAACCCCGTTACTCACACTAGGACCGAGTTTAACTTAATTTTGGCTGAGAGGTCTACCTTGAGGGAATTACAATCTGATCCTTCCAATGTTATCAGGGAGGCGGACAAGTAGTGTAATGTAGTTTTGATGGATAAGGTGGACTATATGCAGGAAATTAACCGACAACTAGCTGGTACATCGTGTTATGTGAAGGTGACACACAATCCCGTTAAGCCCCTATGTTCCTATGTAAATATGAGACTGGCAGATTGGCAAGAAAGTTGCCTCATAACTGATGAAGAATTTAATTAACTGGTGGTTAGGGAAACACGCTTCTCCTGTATATATATATTCTGCCCAAGGTACATAAGAGGGGGTTCATTCCCCCCAGGACGACCTATTATCTCAGGGGTTTGCTCACTGACAGAAAGACTGCCTGAATATGTGGACAAATATTTACAGACTTTTGCCTGCAATTTACCAGCATATATTCAAGGCAGCAAGGATATTCTGAACAAATTTGACAAAATGATATGGTCTGATGACCTTAGCTTTGTGACCATGGGCGTGGCGAGTCTGCACACCTGTATAAAAAAGGAGTTTGTGAACAAAGCAATTGAATACTTTTTGGGACAGAGGATGGCTCATCACTTTGAACACAACATTGTTTTGATAGTGATGACTGACATCATCCTGTCCAAGAATTTCTTTTTACATGACAATCAATGGTACCATCAGGTACAGGGGACTGCAATGGGTTCCAGGTTTGCTCCCGCTTATACTGGCCTATTTATGGGCTGGTATGAGTGGGAGCATGCCTGTGACAATTTTCTTCCACCTGGACTGAGCATGTTGTTTATTGGGGAAGGTACATTGATGATATCCTAATGCTCTGGAATGGTACAGTTGATCAACTCATGGCCTATCATGAGTTCCTTAATGACAATCCGTTTAATGTACGGCTCACGATCAACCATAGCAAGTAACGTATCACATTTTTGGGAATTCTCTTTTATGTTGACAAAGGTAGAATACAGAGCTCCATCTTTCATAAGGTGACTGCCTGTAATAGTACCCTCCATGCATCAAGTACACACCCTAGACATGTTGTTAACAACATTCCCTATGGTGAAATGGTGCGCATTAGACAAGATTGCAGCTCTGAAGAGACATTTGTCACTAACATTAAGAACACTAAGCACCGGTTTTTAAATCGTGGGTATGAACCAAAAATATTGCTAAAGGCTAGAAATGAATTGGACAAGTGACTATGAGTGACACTCTGAAAGAAAATAGATCTAAACGGGCAAGACTAAACCCACTAACATTTACCACACAGTACAACAGACGCAGGGGTGACATCTATGGCATCTTGAGAAAACACTGGAACCTTTTAAATGATATACCTGGTCTCAAAGGTGCCATTTCGACCAAACCGAAGGTTACATACCCAAGGGGCATAACACTTAGAAATCGATTGTGTCCCAGTTTTACAAAAACCCACCACCCGGCTGTCTGGCCCAGTCAAAGGTTTTTACACATGCCAGATTGTAATGTATGTAATCTGGGCAGAAATAAGACAAACCCCTTTCTGTTTAACACAGTTAGAATGTATGACATCAGACATTATATCAACTGTAAGACCAGATTTGTAACATAAATTTTAGGCTGCCCACGTGATAAGATATATGTGGGCAGCACCATTAGGCCACTCAAACTATGTATTCAGGAACATGTCTGGGCTGTAAAGAATGGCAATATGAGGTACCCGCTCTCTTACCATATGCGGGAGCAGCATGCCGATGGGATGAATCTCTGGTTCATAGGCATAGATCAGATTCCTCCCAATCCTAGAGGGGGATAGGGAACTCGACTTGAGAAAAAATGAAGAAGGTTGGATATGCAGGTTACGGACCGCAGAACTGGGTCACAACCCTGATGAGGAATTCCTCTATTTCCTGTAGCTAATCACGTATCTTTTGTCGGATTATATGGGTAACAACTGTCAAGCCATATGTATATGCTTTTACAGTGTACTGCTAGAGAACATGTGCCCATACTGAACTGATAGAATGTGTATGCTTGCTCCGGTCTCCCATTTGGATTATTTGAACCTTTAGTTGGGACACTTTTTTCTCTTTTTTTTCTCTTTTATTCTTACCTTGTCTCTCACCCACTCCATTCTATAACTTGGATCAAAGTGTTATTTCTTACATATACTTATGTACTTTCGGGATATCACAGTGCCTACTGGGACACACTGTTATGCACATACCATCAGATGTCTTTTGCTGAATGTTTGGTTTTCTTTTTCTCTCTTTTGGTGGCCAATTCATGATTATGATGGTTGTGATTGGGGTACGCCTTTATCTTATTACTTATCACCATTGTGTACACATATACTGATTGGTACACCCAATATGGCGGCCATTTTCTGACTTAGCATCCTTATTATGGGTGCACGTAGCACATACATGACAAATTGATCCTTGGATTAGTGACCCTCCATTTCTTGATTGGGGTTAAGGGTCGCATATGATATAAAATTATCTGTTATGGTATTAGCTCGCTGCCCTTGGAATGCACTGGCATGGATATTCTACTTAGATGCGTCCCGTGGCATGCTTTGTCATTTTTTCCCCTGTTTATTTGGTTGCCAATTCATATACAAAGTGTGATTGGGATGCTTATTCGTTATATTTCTAATCTCTACTTTGACGGTACAATGTGATCGGTATACCCAACATGGCGACCGTTTTTGACGGCGCTTCCTCAGTCTTTCGGGTGTGCGTCGCTTATGTATGCATCCATACTTTCATCCCGCTTATATATGCCGATTGACTGGATGATTCCTATTTCTGTAGACTTTTCTCTATGGCGATCGCTAATACCGTTTTTTCTTCCATATGGAGGTAGACCATTTTTTTTCTCCATTTGCTTTCTCAATACATATGGTTACATTTACACTTGCAATATGGTGGACAAATTCGTTAACCACTGCCCCTCGAGTGCGGTGCATGCATTGGTTCAGCATGCACACCTACCCAGGTGTTTCAAGTCTACATTGTTTTGCGGGGGCCTTTAAATTGAACCTGATTGGGGAGTTCGGTTTAGATGGTCTTGTCACCCTACATGCGGTGATACAACGAGGCATAGTGCCCTCCGGCACGGATTCCGGTGAGTACAAGTTACATGGGGGCGAAGTGTAATGGCAGGTTGATGTAATTCTTTTTTTCTCTTCGTCTATCAGAGGGCAGGGGATTGCTCGCCATGCAATCTAAGTCTGTTATTTATTAGATGTGGCTTACCAAGAAAGCTCCTGCATGTCTAGGTTTATCAAGTGGGTGGGTGGCGACTCTCCATGCATCCGGAAGGTCTCCCCCATCATTTAGCATAGTTGGACTTTCTTTACTTCTTTGAGGGGCATAACAAGGTTAAGACCCAATCTCTCAATCAATCAATCAATCAATCAGGGGATTGTAATCGCGCTACTCACCCATGAGGGTCTCAAGGCGCTGGGGGGGGATATGCTGTTCCGTTCAGCTGAAGAGCCAGGTCTGGAGGGTCTTCCTGAAGGTGTTCAGGGAGGGGGCACATATGATCAATGCCGGTAGCTCATTCCAGGTCTTGGCTGCGATGTGAGAGAACGATCTCTTGCCTGATCTGGCTCTGTGGATCTGCGGTGTTTTGGCCAGTGCGATGTTGGATGATCGCAGGTTTCTTTTGGGTACGTGGAAGTTTATTCTGTCGTTGAGGTATTTGGGTCCGTTGTTGTGCAGGCACTTGTAGGCGTGGGTGAGGATTTTGAAGGTGACTCTCTTCTCCACGGGGAGCCAGTGGAGTCGCCGCAGGTGTTGGCTGATGTGTTCGTGCCGGGGGATGCCAAGGACGAGTCTGGCCGCGGTGTTCTGTACCGTTTGCAGTTTGCGGAGTAGGGACTTGTTGATGCCGGCATAGAGTGTGTTGCCATAGTCGAGTTTGCTGGTGATGAGTTCGTGGGTGACTGTTTTCCTCGATTCGGGGGGGATCCATTTGAAGGTCTTTCGGAGAATGCGGAGGGTGTTGAAGCAGCTGGAGGTGACGGCGTTGACCTGTCGGTTCATGGTGAGTGATGAGTCGAGTATGATGCCAAGGTTCTTGGCGTGGTCTGAGGGGGTAGGTGGGCTTCTGAGGGCAGTGGGCCAACAGGTGTTGTCCAATGCTGATGGGGTGGTACCAAGGACGAGGACTTCTGTTTTCTCGGCGTTGAGTTTTAGGCAGCTGTTGGTCATCCAGACTGCCACTTCTTGCATTCCTCTCTGGAAATTAAGTTCAGCGGTGGTGGGGTCTTTGGTGAGGGAGAGGATGAGCTGGGTGTCATCGGCATAGGATACGATGTTGAGGCCGTGTTGTCGGACGATGTCTGCGAGGGGGGCCATGTAGACGTTGAAGAGGGTCGGGCTTAGAGATGACCCCTGTGGTACTCCGCAGGTGATGTCGGTGGGGGCGGAGAGGAAGGGCGGTAGTCTGATCGTTTGGCTTCTTCCGGTGAGGAATGAGCTTATCCAGTCTAGGGCAGTTCCTTGTATGCCGGCCTCGTGCAGTCTGGTGATTAGTGTGCAATGAGAGACGGTGTTGAAGGCAGCAGACAGGTCGAGGAGGATGAGGGCCGCGGAGTGGCCCTGGTCCAGGAGGGTGCGGATGTCGTCTGTGGTGGCGAGTAGGGAGGTCTCGGTGCTGTGGTTACTCAGAATCCGGATTGGGACGGGTCGAGGATGGCGTGTTCTTTGATGAATCGTGTCAGTTCCCTGTTGACTGCTTTTTCTGCCACTTTGGCTGCGAAGGGGAGAAGCGAGATGGGCCGGTAGTTTTTGAGATCGGTGGGGTCCGACGTGAGTTTCTTGAGCAGGGGCCTGACTTCGGCGCGCTTCCAGTCGTCTGCGAAGGTGCCTGTTTTGAAGGTGGTGTTGATGGTGTGTTGCAGTTGGGGTGCGATGGTGTCCGCAGCTCTGTGGTAGATGTGCGGGATGCAGGGGTCGGTGGGGGCCCCGAGTGGATGCCTTTCATGGCCGCGGCGGTGTCCATGGTCGTGATTGGTGTCCAGTTGGAGATGGTGGGCTGGCTGGTATCTCGGCGAGGTGAAGTGCTGGCTGAGGTGTCTTGTGAGATAAATGTTTTCCCCATAATATTAGTTGAAATCCTTATGGGGCATGGCTTTTAAATTACACTATTTCTCTTTCAAGCTCTAAGCTTTCTTTTCTCCAAATTTTGATAAGTGCCTACACCGGGGTTGATGGACCCCGTATTTCCTTAATTTGGAATTGTTTGAAGTATATACAATCATTACTTCTGCCTCAACTTTCTGTTCGCATTTACGGCATTGTTTACTCGGTTTATTGATTTCTATGTAGTAAGTATTTAGAATTGTTTTGCTACTACTTCTGTTATTTGATCGTTAGAGCAATCGCCAGTTTTCAGGATAACCGTATATATTCTTTGTGGTTTTCCTCATTCAGGATGCGATTCACAGGATTCGTCAGGACAATAGATTGACTTGTCCTGTGAATAAGTGAACCAAAATGACCTCCACGTCTATACTGTGGTGTTTTTTGGTGGGTACTATATTCTCACACTTATTAGAATGGTTATCAACTCTGTTCATCCCATGTCATCGTGATCTCTATTAGTGGTCCGGCACAAGAGTGATTTATTGTGGTTATCATGCCAAGGTTTGATTGAATGCCTGCTCTTCTAGTGACTTGGCGTTATCACATGCTGGTACACATGTAAAATCGGCACTCCTTTTCCTGATTTTCGCTACTTTTTTCTACTTTTTTTACCTGTTTTTCTCTACCTTTTCTCTACTTTTTTTCCACCTTCTTGCCTCTTTTCTTGTTTTCTTGTATATGTCTCTTTGAGTACCCCTTAACAGATATACCAAAGGAAGATGCCGCCCTTTATGGGATACGTTTAGACATCCCTGGTGTCGCTAAACAAATTGAGTGATGTTTATCCATGTTCTATACATTTTAATGCATATAACCGTGTGGTATGTCGTATTGGGACTTAATATGTCTATAAATGTTCTATGTATTTCCATGTATTTGAATGTATATAACCATTTGGCTTGTTGTACTAGCACGTAATATGTCCTTTCCATGTTTGGTCAATGGTCTTAAACCCATATTAAATGTATCATAATGTTATGTTGTTTTCATATCTTGGATTACAATGAGGCATTTACAATGTTTATGCCTACACATTGTTATGTTACTATGTCGTGTGTATATTTATTCATGTTTATTTATGTGTGTTCATGTGTATCGTTTTTACAGCCCTGAAGAAGTCCATTTTTTGGACAAAACAAGTTGGCTGTTTTTGGATGTTTTATGCTGTACATACCTGTCATATACGAGCACCAACAGAATAAAAGAAGATTTATACGTGCTTTTTGAAAAATTACTGGCACTGAAGGGAACAAGCTTGTGTGTGGATGTGCTCCTTGTGAAAGGACAAAATGCATCCACTCAAAGTGATGTTAACCAGTGGCTCAAGTAGGCTGACCCAATACTGTAGTGGGCAGAAGCAAAAAGTGAATGACACAACAACAGACCAATGGATGAAGAGAGGTGGCTGAAAACTCCTATATGAAAGTATATTATGCAGGGGGCGTGGCTAGCCATCCAAGATGGCGGACGCGACTTTCTAACGCTCCATTCGTCTTACCCCATTATCCTTCAAAAACTAGTGATAAACCTCACCCTGCCGCCCCAACATTGGCTGAGGTGAACCGGAGCACCCGCTCGTCACGCTGCCTTGAGGGCGAGCTGAAACGTTGTGGTGATAGCCCCGAAAGTACCGGCGTGGCCTGAGCTCACGTGGCCGTGCGCACAGGACTGAGGATGTGCAGCGACCGCAGGGGAGCGACCGGCGATCTGGTGCTGCATAGCTGTCCGCAGAGAGCAACCCTGGCATACCCCTGACTGTGCTGCGGAGGGTGAGTCCCACAGAAGCGGCGGACCGAGGTGAGGCGCTGAGGTGTGGCCACCGCCCACCGTGAAGACGAGCTGCAACACTGCGGTGACCGCCCCGTAAGCACCAACGTTGCCTGAGCTCACGTGGCCGAGGGCACAGGACTGGAGACGTGTAGCGACTATAGGGGAACGGGCGGAGATCTGGTGCTGCGTAGCCGCCCACGGAGAGCAACCCCGGCATATCCCTGACTGTGCTGCAGAGGGCGAACCCCACAGAAACGACAGACCGAGGTGAGGCGCTGCGTTGCGGCCACTGCCCACTGGGAACCGCGATCGCCGCCGGCAGCGGCGTGCAGGGCGCCAAGCTACAGCAGGTGAACATTACAACTGCCAGAATCCATGGAGGGAAGCAGTGGAGAAGGAAACAAACAGACTGCCACTGAGAGGTGGAAGCCCCCTTGGGGGGATACAGAGTCATCTTGCCCGTTTTCACCCCCATCCCCCTCCCCTCCCCTCTCCTGAGACAACACACCCGTACTAGCCGGGGAGCGACGTGAATCAGAAGACGCTGCCACTGTAACCGTGACCCTCCTGGGCATCCCACATGCAGAGCAGCCACCGCCTCACCCCTGTGCTTCGGAGCAACCCTGGGATGCACAGCCCGCAATCATGGCAGACCGCCTATGGGGCAAAATCTGTGACACATCGGGCGCAGTAACGCACAATCTGCAAGCGGCGCCACGCATAACCAAACCTGCAAAAAACCCTTTAATGGGAGGAACGTTGGTGGTTTACAACATCTGGTGCAGCTCGAGGGGAACTAACTGCACAACCATGCGCAGCAGACAAGCAGTGTCTCAACACCCGAGATCTACTGAGTGGAGACTGCTCCGTGTACAGAGTCCAAACTGATGTGACAGGCCCGGCATTACACGGAGTGGACGGCTCGCAACACAAGCAGAAAGGCAAGTGGGGCCTGGCCAACTGAGGAGATTGCTCTGCGCCCCCCCGGAACTCAGAATACTACACCCAGTGTAGTTGTCACGAATGCAAACCAGGATACGCACGCTCCGTACGTGGATCCTTACCAACGCCGAGTGAGCTGTGGTGGTGGGAGAAGTTGGTGGTTCATCGCTGCCGCCCCTCAGTCACTGATTGCCTTACGCAGCAATCACTGGAAAGCCTGGGGTGGGGGGGAAAAAGCACCGACTCACTTACCTGTCCGTATGCCCTTAACACAGCAGCTAGCCATGGGCCGGCTCCGGACAAATGCGCAGCAAGCACCTGCACACTCAGGCACACCAGGAACCCGACAGGCAGAACAAAACACAATGAATGAGACCCCCAACACGGCAATCTCCGCAAAGCTTGACTCAGTCTTGGAGGCGGTGGAGAAAATAGGCCTGACATTGGAACCCACCCGTGCTTCGCTGGAAACCAGGATTGATAAGGTTGCGTCAGATTTCACCCTGCTACGGGCAGATCACCGCAAGCTGGCAGAGAAGGTCCAAACAAATGTGCCAGCCCTTGCAGAACTGGCCCCCACCATCCGCAGCCATGCAGCAGCATTACAGGATGTCATGGACAGAGTATCCACTCTGGAGGACAAACTGGACGACGCTGAGGGAAGATCGAGGCGTAACAATATACGTGTTGTGGGTCTCCCGGAGGGAGAAGAAGGGCAAGAACCAACGGAGTACATGGAACACTGGCTGAGAACACTCCTCCCAGAGGCCGTGTTATCGCCTCAGTTCGGAGTAGAGCAGGCGCACAGGGTGCCGGCTCGCCGACCGCCACCGGGGGCCAGGCCCAGGCCGCTGCTGTTCAGACTACTCAATTACAGGGACAGAGACACCATACTTAGAGAAGCCCGCAAGATCCCCGAAATTAAGGTACAGAACCAACTGGTTATGCTGTTCCCTGACTACACAGCACAGGTGCAGAGGAGGCGTAGCTCTTTCACCGAAGTAAAGCGTCAGCTAAAGTCCTTGGAAATACAATATTCTCTTATGTTCCCTGCGAGGCTGCGCACAGTTGTAAAAGGCAAAACAAGATTCTTCAAGACACCGTCGGAGGCCTGGGACTGGTTGGAGGAGACGGGGCTACTAACAGGAGGTAGGTCCCCCACAGATACGCGGGAGCCCCGCTGGAACAGAAGAAGTCGTTATTGCACCCGGGGAAAGGGCCCCAAGCAGATGCATTCGCAAGCAGCAATACCCGACATGGAACAGAGGAAACTGGAGCGCCAGGAGGCCCTCAGGGTAGCTGCAGCCATTCATGCTAACTCTACGACCTCCGAGCTGGAATCGTACTCACTCTGCTCGCAAAGTCCCAACGGATCGTCACCAGCACGATCAGAGGACTGTGACTCTCTCCAACTGCCAGTTGTCACGCCACAGACATCGGACAATATTGCTTAATGACTGCATAATATTTCGCAGAGATGTATCCTTTGTATTGCTGCAGCACGCGAACCGTACACAATCACGCATACCCATAAGGCTGTAACGCTGTGCTCGCACTCAGACACGCTCAATACTTATCACCTCAGACAAGCGCGCTGGGCGCACCAAGCGAGATGTGCCCTTTAGCGACTCCCAACATGGCACGTCAGGCAGAACATGATGCAGGGAAAACCTCTAACAGGGCGAGCACGCAAACTCACCGATTGCAGGCAACTGGGGTACACTCAAGAATGCGCTGCGATGCACCACGCCACCCGATGCATTAGCAACATGGACAAGTTAAAGGCTCCTGTTGAGCCTCATGGTTTGGACGAGTACTGCCCTGGTAGTCGCCCTAATATAGTTGTACGCAGTCTAGCTGCATTTTCAGTCCCCCCATTCCCTGCCCTAATGGAACCGGCAAGCTGCCCCCACCCTACTCAGCCAAATATCGCCCAGTGCAGGGGGCGCCGCACGACACACAAATGGCATGGACGAATATCGTAACCTGGAATGTGAGGGGCATACACACTCCTGTGCGCAGGTCCTCAGTATATGCCTACCTGCAGCGTAGACAGGCACACATTGGTTTCCTTCAGGAAACAAATCTTACCCAAGGCGAGGCAGACCGCTTACGTAGGCGCTGGCGAGGTCATATATACAGCACCAACTACTCTTTACAGGCACGAGGGGTACTGATATGGATAAAAGCGGGGGTACCACACACCGCAGAAGAGGTGGTCATAGACCCAGAGGGGAAATACGTTTTTGTGAGGGGACGGCTTAATGGGCAGGAAATGCTGCTCGGTGCCATATATGCACCAAACACTGACCAACCGGCATTTCTCAGAAAACTTACGGGTGTGCTCACTAGATGGAACAGGCTTCCGTGGCTACTGGGAGGGGACTTCAATGCTGTCTTGAGCACAGAATTGGACAGATCATACCCACCTCTGACACGCACAATAGAAATTTCCAATGCACAAGCTTTAACAGGCTGGCTAGCAAACTGGGCGCTGATGGATATATGGCGCGCACTCAACCCCACGCTGCGCGTTTACTCGTTCCACTCTATAGTACATGACTTATACGTCAGGCTGGATCGCTTTGTGGGGTCGTCTGCCCGTCTCCCTCTCATTAAACATACAGAGTACCTAGGCCGCACACATTCAGACCACAACCCTCAAATCATACGGCTGGAATGGGACGCGGGATGTACCCTGATTCCCACATGACGCCTGCAGCCAGCGGCCTTAGAAGACCCTGCGTTCAGTGCTTCCTTAGGTACCACAATACTAGAATACTTTGAGATTAATGATCAATCCACTGCTGATCGTCTCCTCAAGTGGAAGAATTTAAATTTAAAGTCACCATACGTGGATATTGCTTGGGGGCCACCTGGAGCATTCGTAAACAGTTACATTCCTCGCTCAGTACAATTGAAAAGAAGCTGCAAGACCTAGAAGCCCAGCAAGCAGAGGGGGCAGGTAGCGATAGAGGGTTGGTGGACGCCAGGGCAAAACATGCTGACTTGATGGAACAACTTCGCTGCCACAACTATGCAGCACATGCAGCACGCACACATGGTACTGCAGATCGGGCGGGCAGAATGCTGGCTTGGCTGATACGTCAAGAACAGCCACGACAACCTGTAGTAGCTTTGCCAACTGAAACGGGATTGATAGTACATACACAACGTGAGATACACGAGACAATGACGAAGCATTACGGCGCGCTATACCAGTCTCAAGGACTACATGCGCCACAACGACTTGCCTCATTTTTATAATCGTTGCACTTGCCGGAGGTCACACGCGAGCAAAGAGAGCAGTTGAACAAAGATATCACAGGAAATACGCAGTGCAATCATGGCGCTGGCGAGCGGGAAAACACCTGGGCCGGACGGATTCCCAGCGGAATTTTGCAAGGCTTATGCTGCCATGCTCACCCCTTTCCTGAACAAGTTATATAAATCAGCCATTGAGGCGGGACGACTCCCTCCTTCAATGAACAAGGCCAACCTGGTGTCACTACCCAAACCTGACAAAGATCCCATGGACCTGGGTTCATACAGGCCGCTGGCACTTCTTAATGTCGACTATAAAGTGCTAGCGAAGCTGTTGACAGACCGGCTGGCACAGGTAGTTCCCACCCTGGTACATCCGGACCAGAACAGGTTTGTGCCTTCGCGCAACACATCTCTGAATCTTAGGAGAATCTTCAGAGTTGCCACCTATTCGACTGCCCAATGGCCAAGAGTGGGCTGCTTGGTATTAGAGCTCGAAAAGGCAATCGACTCCCTAAAATTGGAGTTTTTCTTTACAGTGTTAGAAAAGTACAAACTCGGAGACTCCTTCCTGGGGGTGGCCCGACTGCTTTACAATGCTCCCACGGTGAGAGTGAAAATGGGCCCCTATATATCGGAACCAGTGCACGTTAGGAGAGGGACGAGGCAGGGATGCCCCCTCTCCCCGTTGCTCTGTTCACTAGCGATTGAACCACTAGCGGAAGCGATATGAACTGGGGTGAACGACAGTATACCTTTAGGAGACAGCACGCATATAATATCACTGTATGCCGACGACCTCATGGTATATGTCAGGGACATCAGCCACATCCCACAGAACCTGGCAACAATATTAGAAAATTTTGCTGCCATATCTGGGTTGCGAGTAAATGCATCTAAATCCGGTCTTTACCCCTTCAGCGAGCAGAGCTAAAACCCCGGCTATGTGCTCGGTGGGACGGAGGTCCGCAGGTTCCCGGACACGTTCCGATACCTCATACTGCGGATAGACCGGAATCCAGTGGATTTAGAGGACGGTAATCTAGGCAGGGCCATGACTGCAATCAGAACACAGTCAGCTTTTTGGAGCACGCTCCCGTTGTCAGTGATGGGGAGGGTAGCCTAAATAAAGATGGTGATACTACCCCGGCTGCTCTATTATTTCACAAATCTCCCATACTATATAGTGCCTTCATTCTTTCGTCCCTTGGAAAGGCTAATCAAGGACTTCATATGGAGTAACTCCAGGCACCGGGTAGCTATTTGTAAGCTTTACTTACCTACAGATCAGGGGGGCCTAGCAGTCCCCCACCTGGAGCAATACTATTTAGCAACACAGCTCCAATGGATCTCTAGATGGCTGGCGGGACACCACACTGGTGACACAGCATCCATACAGCCACCCTTAGCGGCTGCAGAACTAACAAGGCTATTTCACCCATGCTCAAAAGTCAAACCGCCCAATTCACTACTGGTGAGAGTGGCACATAGAAGCTACCGCAGGACGCTATACATCACTCGGAAAACAGTCCCATATGCACCTGCACAACCACTGGAAGGCACGCCCAGGGGCATCAAAACTACGACATTAGCAGAACTGCAAGACTGGCATGAGGCAGGGGTGCAAACTGTAGGAGATCTATACAATGAAGGCACACTAACACCGTATACTACACTCATGACAGAGACTGAAGTGCCCCCAGGTCAGTTCCTACTCCACTGCTCCCTAATAGCGGCACTCACAGCAAAGTGGGGTGATTTAGCAGCCGAACACGCCACACACCTTACAATACAATAGCTGCATGTCATGGGCCAGGGGGGACACCTCACTAAGTGGTTCGTCGCATCACTCTGGCACCATGCAGCTGTCGCTCTAACGTTCCTTCGCCAGCACTGGGACACAGACTTGGGTCACCCCCTCACAGAGTCAGAATGGGTCTCAGTATTAGAAGCCCCGACAAAGAACCCTCGGAATGCGCGGTTGCGACAAATTCAATTTTATATATTACACAGAGCATATCTTACACCCGCAAAGATTAATCAATATTTTCAGCGCACCGACTCGGCATGCCCCAGATGTAAGCATGTAGATGCAGACATATTACATATGCTGTGGGGATGCCCGCGACTAGCTAACTACTGGTCAGATGTGGAGGAAGCGCTGGCCCAATGCACTACCCGCACTATCATATTTGAGTGGCACATCTACTTGCTGCACTTACACCGCAGGAGTCATAACAATAAACAGATTCTTAGATTTGGGAATGGCAGTTGAAAAATGCTTGATCACTAAACGCTGGAAACACCCTGATCCCCCAAATATAGACATGTGGAGATATTCAATGCGCGCCTGGGCCAAAGCAGAGAGTGTTGCTTTAAGGCGTGAGGACACATTAGGCCTGCGTAAGGTACCCCTAGCCGCACACTGGGACGCAATACTGGCGGCATTAACCCCCCCACACGATGCCGCAGCCTCGCCTCATGCCCCAGATGAAACCGAGATCCGACCAGCGGAGACATCCACAGATGGCATCCAGGATAACACACAACTTAGACCGTGCCCTGCACTGCACTCATAAGCACTGCAGATGCAGAGTCATTCATAGCGACAAGGGGGAGGGTGGGTTTAGGTAGCATAAGTACCGGTCCCCAGTTTCACACCCATTATGTATTAATTTGTCCCGGTTTAGTTAACACCCGCCTCCACGGTTTTCTGTTGGACCAAGCAGTAACGGTTGATGTATGCAGAATGGTAAAATGTGAAGCTCACGAAATAAATTCTGTTAACCTTTGCTGTAATAACATGTAGCCATATGGGCAATCTAACTGAATGTATAGGAAAATTGACAAACAACCTGCGTGTGTTGGAAAAGATTGTTAAACATGTAAAATCAATAAAAACTGATTTAAAAAAAAAAAAATGGAAGTATATTATGCATATTTTAGTAAAATAAAAAAGTCTTGGCTAATGCCAAACCTAAAAACAACTTTGGATATGCCGGAGGGGTAAAAGATCTAGGACTACATGAAGATAATTCAGTTTAGTCTATGATTCAAACTGTTTACCCTGGTTGGTGGAAAATACCCCTATGCGCACAGATACAAAATCAGTTTCAAGAGGATAGGGCAAGCAATTGATAATCTTTCATGCAATATCAGTGAAATGAATGTATTCTATCTTATAAAATATTTCAATTCATAATCGAACTTGCAACCGCAGTAGTTTATTCTAATACGATATACGGGTAAGCGATGAGACCAGTCAACATGTTTCACCGCCCCCCCCCCCAATTGGTGAGCAGGCCTGAGGCTTTTTAATGGATAACAGTTTTTGTGGTCAAATTCCGTATTAATGCAGTTCTCATGAGTGTAAAGTACAACTGAAATATGGAATCAGTCCCTAATATTCTAATTGTATTCCATATTGATTTAATTAGAAGGGGATAGAAGGTCCTGGGTAGATTATGTCAAGAGATGGTATGATAATAATAAGGACAGCGTATCAACATGATAACTATATATTTAGGATGCTACCCCTTCTTATCTACAAACGCATTTGAACCAAATTGCTGAGGACATCATTTCATGCATTCAAAGTGATACTCAACCAAGATGAAAATCATGCAATCTACATGCACATACTGAATCTGGTGGACTACATCTTCCCCACAGGCAAAGTTGCTATCTTTTCCACCAGTTATCACAAATTACATTCTATTTCCTGTGTCTGTGGATAAACTGGGCAAGAAGAATTTTTTTTGGGGGGGGGTCTAGGAACCTATACTTAATATACAAGCACAAAACTTTGCAGAAGGATACTGATTAATTGGAATCATGTCCACTAACTCATAGGAGTTAATCCGTGCCTAGATAACAAGGCATGCAGAATGCTGGAGAGACAAAATAAGTGATGGAAGTAAAAGACGAAACCCAGGTCCTGAACCTGTTTCCCTGCCGGTATCATCTATTGAAAAGTATCTGAATGTCTGGAGAAATTATAAATATTATAAAGAACAAGGGAACCCAATTGCAATCGGTCAGGGACCTTGGAAAGTTAGCTATTACAAGAGACAGTGGTCCCTGGGCAAAGAGAAAGTATAGGAGAGCAATAAATATAGACCCAATCAGTGCTATATCTTAACCGTTTCCAGCCGGATACAAGTAATTTAATATGGAAATATGAAAAATAAACATAAAAAGGGTGAAACGAAAAATATTTACAGTGGGACACAAGCCTGCATCCTAGAGCTCACATAACAAAAGGATACAGAGAGGCTCAGGCAGCATGTGGTTGTTTGTATAGGCAATCGTGATATAACAAACAAATTAGAGAAAAGCCACCTTACACATACTCAATCTTAAATAATAAAGTGTATAAGGTAGACAACAAGTCGACGGTGTTTCGATCCTTACAGAAAAGATATAGGATCATCATCAGGACATTAGCATTGTGATGCCTGTAAACATTTACCGTGGTGACTCGTGTCAAGCAGGCGAGGCGAATAACGCTTGAGCCGGATGCGTGGGACCAGGAGGTGCAGTCACATGGAGCGGACGGAAACGGTGAACCTCGTGAACGCTGTGTCGGAACCCGCTGCTGATGGGCATCTGATTTAGATATGGCGGAAGGCGGAGCCGCGGGGCGGTCCTGTGTTGATCCGGTCACTATGGACGGTGGGAGGCTGATAGGATTAGTGAGCCACGGAGCGTCCAAGGGTCCAAGAACACGAGGCAGGCAGTTCGGCGATCTGCCGTTGACACAGCTATGTGATTCCAAGCGTTCCCTCCTGTGAACGCTTGGAATTACATACCTGTGTCAACGGCAGATCGCCGAACCGCCTTACTCGTGTTCTTGGACCCTTGAGACCGCTCCCGCGGCTCACTAATCCTATCAGATCTCCCACCGTCCATAATGACTGGATCAACACAGAGACCGCCCCGCGGCTCCGCCTTCCCGCCTATATCCAAATCAGATGCCCATCAGTAACGGGTTCCCAACACAGCGTCCTTACGAGGTTCACCGTTTCCCGTCCGCTCCGTGGTGACTGCACCTCCTGGTCCCACGCATCCGGCTCCAAGCGTTATTTCGCCCTCGCCTGCTTGACACGAGTCACCACAGGCAAATGTTTACAGGCATCACAATGCTAATGTCCTGATGATGATCCTATATCTTTCTGTAAAGGATCGAAACGCCGTCGACTTGTTGTCTACCTTATACACTTTTATTATTTAAGATTGAGTATGTGTAAAGGTGGCTTTTCTCTAATTTGTTTGTTATATCACGATTGCCTTATACAAACAACCACATGCTGCCTGAGCCTTTCTGTTTCCTTTTTATTATGTGAGCTCTAGGATGCAGGCTTGTGTCCCACTGTAAATATTTTTCGTTTCACCCTTCTTATGTTTATTTTTCATATTTCCATATGTTATTACCCGTATCCGGCTGGATAACGGTTAAGATATAGCACTGATTGGGTCTATATTTATTGCTCTCCTATACTTTCTCTTTGCCCAGCGACCACTGTCTCTTGTAATGGAGAAATTATAAAAGCATGATCTTTGGCCTTTATGCCCCACTAGTTGAACATATGCTTTCAACAATGAAAGAGGAAAATGACAAAACATGATGACAAAGACTAATGGACAGTCAACCACAGCACTGAGACCACCCTGATCGCTGCCACAGATGACATCAGAACCCTTCTTGACCGTGTAGAGACTGTGGCCCTGATCCTCCTCTACCTCTCCGGAGTTTTCAATAACATTTGCCACCACACCCTCATCAACAGACTCTACAACATTGGCATTCAGCAAAACACCCTCAAGTAGATTGCCTCTTTTTTCAGTTGATGCATCCAGAGCATTCAGCTGTATCCCTTCACCTCCGAACCCAAGGACATCTTATGCGGCGTACACCAAGGATCATCCCTCAGTCCCACCATGTTCAATACCTACATGACCTGTTTCACAGACATTGTCAGATCCCAGGGCCTCAACATAATTTCCTATGCAGATGACACTCAACTCATCCTCTTGCTCACCAAAGACCCTTCCACCACCAGAATCAACTTCTGTGAAGCCATGACCAACGTAGCCAACTGGATGCCTAAAAGACAGAAGTATTGATCTTCAGTAAGAACACAACTGTGTGGAACCACAGCTGGTGGCCAGTAGAACTCGGACGAACACCCACAAATACAGACCATGCATGCAACCTAGGCATCATCCTCAACAGTGAACTGACCATGAAATGACAAGTCAACGCAGTCACCTCTTCCTGCTTCCACACCCTTTGCATGCTCCACAGGATCCCAGTCAACACCAGAAAGACTGTCACGCAGGCCCTCGTCACTAGCCGACTCGGCTACGGCAATGCTCTCTATGCCCGCATCGCCACCCAGCTCCTCACATGACTCCGGACCATACAGAATGCTACAGTCAGACTCATCCTGGACCTCCCCAAACAGACCCACTTCACCCCCAACCTCAGAAACCTCCACTGGCTCCCCATCCAGAAGAGATGCCAGTTCAAGATCTTCACACATGACTACAAAAGCTCTGCACAATCAAGGATTGGCATACATCAACCAGCGGCTGAACTGCCATCTACCTGCAAGACACCTGCACTCATCGTCACTAGCCCATGCACACACCCCGCACCCGTCGCAGCTGGAGACGCTCCTTCTCCTACATCGCCACCAAGACCAGAATGACGTACCCCTCCATCTTCGAACAGCACCCTCCCTGGTGGACTTCAGCAAGAAACTCAAGACCTGGCTCTTCAACGGAGACACAGCACCCACAACACCCAAATACCCCTGCTTGAATATTGGACTGATGATTGGTCTGCTCTGCTCCTAAAACACGATACATTCCTCAGTGATGCCAGTTTCAAATATCTTTACTTTAAAATTTCTTTTAACTTCCAGGACCTGATTCACAAAAGTAAACTTTCACTTTTGTCTAAGTTTTCGGTTTGTTTTGGAATTCACCAACCACAAGTGAATAGTAAGTTAAAAATTACAGAGACTCTGCTGTAGATGTGGAAGATTCAGCACATAAAAAGATAGGACAGTGTTATGTTCTAGTATGTTACCCATGTCATTGGGTTAGGATGTTGTGATAAGATTCTACTGCTGGACCTTTAAAGGAAGTGTTCTAAATGTCTGTCAGTGGGGAATCTTGGAAATGTGATCATGGCGGTGGCTTCTGTACTGACCATGCTGTGATCATAAATCAAAGTTAAGCATATTAAGCTTGTGAGCATAGTTTCTACTTACTTAATTATTGGCGACGACTTGAAGCCACTGCTTTGAACCCACAAAGTTTACAGCAGACCCTTCTCATTAGATCAGCAGCATCGATGTTTCCAGTTGTAAGTCATGATTCTCCAGTGACATTTGGGTAAGAGGTCCATTCTTAAATTGCACGGCCGGTCAGCACTTAACTTTTGTACAGCCACTTAGCCGCCTGTTGCCTAATTCTGTCGCACAGCCTCCTGGCAATATTCAATTAACTTTTCTAGCTGTGTGAGTGTGGGAGTTATCTGAAAATTAAGGCAGACAGTGGAAGTTGAGGCGTGGGTCTGTTTTCAGTTCTTGCCATAGCAGTGAACAGCTGGTGCACACAGGGATTTCTTTGAGTTCCTCAGTGCCACTGCAATTTTGAAAGTTGACTTTGGCAGGCACCGCCGCCATTTTGCAATCACTTGGGAGGGGGGATAAGGTTGTCCACCACTGTAAAATACATGGAAAGATATATGTTGCTGAAAAGGGACTAAGGGCCTGATTACGATCTTGGTGGACAGGGTTACCCTGTCTCAAATATGACAGACCAATCCATCAAATTAAAATCCCATTATATCCTATGGAACTTTGTAAGTTGGTGGGTGAGACATTTGTGATGTAATCAGGCCCTAAATATTTTAGGATGGTACCATCAGGGGCTGTTTTATTTGATACTTAGACCTGGCATGAAGGATCCAGTGTTAGTAGTAAAAGATATGTCTTTGTCAGACTTTATTGAACAAGAATTCCCTGAGGTTTTTGCTAATAAATTGGGAAGAATTTCAGGCTTCAAATATAAGATAAAGGTGAAACAAGAAGCTATACCATTTAAACATGAAATTAGATTCATCCCATTTAGCTTAAGAGATAATTTGATAATACAGGGGTTATAGAACCCATAGAATTGAGTTTATGGTGGTCTCCTTTGGTGCTAGCCAGACAGCACAATGGAGACATACATGTTTATGTTGATTTGAAAAATCTCAACAAAGAAATATGGAGGGATTCCCATGCTTTGCAAAGATTAATGACTTTCTAGGTATTTTGGGTGAGGCTGAGTGGTTTTCAAAATTTGACTCGTCCTCAGCATACCATCAGGTCAAATTGGAGGAATCATCCAGACGCTACACAGCATTCAACTCTCCTTCGGGTACATAACAATTATGTCATGTGCCATTTTGACTGGTATCACCATGTATGCTGTTCAATTAATCATACATCAGTTGTTGGTCACCATCAAGGTTATCGAAGTATTAAAGGACGATATGTTGATTTTCACATTAAAATTAAAAGATAATGACACCATTTTACGTAAAGTTCATCAGATGTTTTTAGAAAGGGGAGTGGTAGGTAATGAAGAGTGTGAGTTTTGAAAGGAGAAGGTTGAATTTCTGAGTCATATCATTTCTAGTGACCTGGTCTGGTAAAGGCAGTTGTGGATTGTCCACCACCTAAGAATAGGGATGAGTTACGCTCATTCACTGGGTAATGTGAATTTTATGCCAGATTAATTCCAGGGTACGCTTCCAAAATGAAAACACTCACTAAAATGTTAAACAAAAATGTCCCGTTTGAATGGGATATCTGTTGTTAAAAGACCTTTGATATGGTCAAAACTGAAATGACAGGTGCAAGAGTCTTACATCCTTATGATCCGAAGATCCCATGCACCATTTTAGTTGATGTGAGCAAATATGGTCTGGGTGCTGTACTAGCTCATGATAAGGGGAGTGAGTCAGTCGCCATAAGTTATGTGTCAAGAGTTCTTCGTAAGCCTGAGCTCAATTATTCTGTTATTGAAAAACAATTACTGGCCTGTTATTGGGCCATTGAGAAATTCAGGTCATATGTATGGGGTACAAAATGTTTCTCTCCAAACAGACCACAAGTCACTGGTGAACATCCTTAGCAGTGAAAGAGTAAAATATAACACTCCCCGAATAGCTCGTCTCACTACGAAACTTTTACAATATGATTTTGCAATTTCACATGTTCGGGTTAAAGGCAACATTACTGCTGATATGTTGTCCAGGTTGCCAGTGGGTGACCAAGAATTGATAATTCCTGAAGTTGATGTTGAGTGTTGTTTTGGAGCTTCAGTGGATATGCCTGAGTATGAAGTGTGTTCAGAAAAGGAATAGACACAATCGAGTGAGATAAATGTGGTGTTGAATAATGTCCGGGAATATATTATCAATGAATGGCCGAACTAAATGTGTGTAAACTCAGAGATTCAATCTTACTGTAAAATTGCAGATGAATTGTACATTGATGATGGTGTCATTGTAATAGGTGACATGTGTGTTCCCCCTGCGGCATTGCATCAAAAGCTAATTAAAATGTCTCATGAAAGGCATTTAGGGTCAACAATGACTAAGAGAAGAGTCGGAGCTTATTATTGGTGGCCTTCAACGGACAAGGACATTGATGTAGAGGTTAAGGAGTGTGCTGTGTGCAGCAAATCTGCAAAGGGTTTTAAAGTGGTAACTCCACCATTGCAGCCCATCCAATATCCAGACAGACAGTGGGCTACATTGGGCATTGATATTTTTGGACCATTCAGTTTCCTGGCACATCATCTTCAATGTGCTTTTGTCTTAATGGATTATTAGAAGTAAGTGGTCTGGCATACGTTTTTTCTCCACACCTTCTATAAAACAATGTACTGATATTTTTGAAGGATGTATTTACTATAGAAAGGTTTCCTGAACATCTGATTCGAAAACATATTTGTGTCTATGAGATTGAGATGATAAGATAATATGATGCATGCATTTGGGCTCAGAGTCCTATCCTAAGGTTATTGTGTGATGTTAGTATTTAAATGTATAGTTATATCATTCTATGTTCGGTTATTTGCCATTTGATTTCATTTGCTTATGTTAGTTATATTTTTCTTGTTCGGTAGTTATATTTTTATATACATTTTGATTGTTTATTACATTTGTTGTTGTAAAAAAAAGAAGATCATTTGTTATGTTCTAGTATGTTACCCATGTCATTGGATTAGAATGTTGTGATAAGATTCCACCGCTGTGCCTTCAATGGGAGTGTTCCAAATGTGACAATTGGGGAGTCCTGGAGCGGTGACCTTGGCCATTGCTTCTGTACTGAGTATGTTGTGATATTAAATCAAAGTTACGCATATCAAGCGGGTGATAGTTGTTTCTACTTACTGTAGACAGTCTCTGCCATCATAAACGTAACTATTCACTCGTGGTTTGTAAATACCCCCAAAAAAGTAAACGTACACAGAAGTATACTTTATCCTTTGAGAATCAGGCCCCAATTATTTTATTTTAGTTATTGCAATTTACAATAACATTGCACACTACATTTTCAAACAGTAGTTCAGGTCCAAGATCTTCTTGAATCAATCTATGCTAGATATTGGCTGTTTACATAACATAGGTAGTAGATTAGTCATGGTTATTTTTTCTTTTTGGGGGTAGTTTTATATAGCACAAATTCGATACAAAGGTATTTGAGGGCTTTACATGAGCACCTGTTGCGTTACAGACAGACACATTCATTTTTGTTAGGCATGGGGAGATAACGTGATTTGCCAGATTCACAGGATGTTGAGCGTCCCTGCCGAGACACGAACCCGGTTACCCAGCGCGGAGGTCGATCGCTCTAGCCGTTAGATGACATCCTCTCCACAATTGAATTGTTATGTCTCAGAACTCCACAAGATATGCTCTCTGGGGACCCCCTACATACTTTGGTTTGAAGAAACCATGGTTTAAAAAGAGAGAGGTTTCCTTTGGAAGAAATTCCAATGCTTACGTATCCTTTTTTTTGTATAAAAAGTAATGTACATTTATTCTAATAATGAAAACAACTACATAAAAATGTGTTATCACAGATTAAAAAATGGCACAAAAGTACATCAACAGACTATTGGGAATCTGATTCCTTCAAACGTGTGCAAATCGTTACCTAAAGTGCTTGTATTGTTCAACAATTCATGAGGGAAAAAATACACACAATTTTATCACAGTGGTTATTAAACAGAGACAAAACATTCAACATACATGAGAGAGTACACACAAAAAGACAGTACAATTTGTCATAAGCAAAGTACACATCTGTGTATTACACCTTAACTACTGGAACACAATAACATACACCTTATTGATTATCTGTAGATCAAGTTTTAACACGGATTGTGTGTAGAGCGTCGACGCGTTTCAATGGAAAACTTTCAATTAGACCATCTTTTTCAAGACCAGTATTGTGACTCTCATAAAATAAATATGCTGCCAAAGATAGGCATAAAATCCCTTCTCTTTCTAGAGAATTGGAGAAATGGATGTATCCTTCTTAATTGCAATTCCTCAGGTTCTGACTCTTATTGGGAGACAATGTAGTACGATAAGCACCCTTCAATTGCTAAGTGCGTCCTTGGGTATCCTTTTTAATGTGCACTTGTCCCAAGAGTCTCCCTGAGTATATACCACCGGGCTTATAAGATGACAGCAGGACCCTTCATGAATTGGGCCTGTTGGGATGCTCGTTCGCACAGCGTAATCTCCACATCTTCTTTACACATTTGAGACTCTTGCAATATTATTTTTTAAGAGCAGGCAGTGGTCCCAGGGACCACTGCCTGCCCTTAAAAAATGAAACAAAAACGTTTCATTTTTTTTTTTTTTTTAAATGCATCCCGGAAAACGGGCTGCATTAAAAATAAACTGCTTTATTTAAAAGTAGTCCCAGACATGGTGGTCTGCTGATCCCAGCAGGCCACTATCCCTGGGAGGGCCTGTCATTCCCAATGGGCTCGCAAATTGCGAGAGGCTCATTAATATTCATGAGCCTCACAATTTGCGACCCCATTGGGAATCGCAAACTGTGTTAAACACACTGTTGTACATGCCAAATAGCGCCTCGCAAATTGCGAGTCGCAAATGCAACGCAATTTGCGAGGCGCTATTTGGCAGGTCGTACATCTGGCCCCATGTCATTTAGGGAATAGAAAAACTAGATCAAAATGCTCAGTGAAGGAAAGATTGCTTTTCATATTTCTCTGTAGGTGTGTTGCGTTCCTTGTGCAGTTGACACCATGTTATGTAGTTGTGTTGTTAGAGAGTTGTGTTAGAATTGTCTTTGATGTAGCCATGATTATTAGGTACAGTAATTGCCACTTGTCTGACTCATGAGGGAACCTGGGCTATATATCCTCTATTTTGTGTAGATTCTTATTACTCACGTGTTCTCTTGCTTTAGGGTCCTCTTTCTGTGGAATCTACTGGCTATGTCGCACTGGTCACATTTTTGCTAATCAGTGTCTTGCCCAGTGTGTGTTTTTTGTGGCATCTTTATTAAAATCACTTGAAGTGAATGATGATAAGTTTTATCTCTCTCTACTTCCTTGTGACATAGTGTAGGTCAAAAACAAGGGTTGCTCCGCCTCCTAGTTTACATAGCGTTGTGAGTACTTTTCAACGGATCCTTGGCTGCCTCATTGCCCATGCTAATTTAATCAATAATATTTTCAGTTGCTCAATGAAGTTTTGATTGAGCAGTATTAGGATGTTCAGGAAGAAGTATAATACTTTTGGTAGTATCACCAGTTTCATCAATGAGATCTCCATAAGTGATAGAGAGACCATGATCCCATCTTTCCACTTGGTTGATCTATTATTATTTGCTCAATTTTCCAGTGAAAATAAACCCTTTGGATTTGTATCCTCCTTCTATCCATTTGCTACCTTGAGCTGCCTAGGGTGAATGCCAGTGGTTTACACAATTTACAAGCATTCCTCCCATCTCATTTTGTGTGTTTGATGTAAAGCCCTAAGTGACCAAGGGTATACCCACACATGGGTCTCTTGCTCGCTGTGCCACAGACACAACTTGCACTCCAATGACGAGTCCTAAAAAGACCAACACTGGTCTGGGGTTACTTGTGTTAATTTTTAAAGGGGTCCTTCCTGGCAGTTAGGGTTGGACCATTCTTTGTGTCAGTGTTAATTTCTTATCAATTGTTGGCAAGCTTTTCCTAAGGTCTAGATGTGAGACTTTGTATCTAGCTTTTTGCTCTTTTTGATCCTCTTGTTCCTAAAGAATTTTGTGTGTGTCTTTATTCAATTCCAGTACTCCTGGAATCAAACAATATTTTTGTTCGTTTCTGGGCTGATTTACCCATTGTGATCAGCAATTTTATGTGCATGCCTGCTGCCTTCCAATTTACACTCTTGCTGTTCTGGGGTATTTGATGTCAGCAGCCTGCACTCTTGTGTAAGGTAGATGCCCAGTTAGTAGCGTCTTTGTACTGTTTAGTATATTAATATGCACAATTCTGTGATACCTGCTTGCGTTCTCTGAATGTATGGTTCACTGTTAACCGGGTGCAAGATTTTCAAATTCTCATTTTAGCTAGCTTCGTGAAGCCGCATGCAGCTTTGACATTAATTTAGTATGCAGTTATCATCTACTCTATCCGTGAGTGGTGCTTCTCCCATTTAGTTAGACAACCATCACTACAAGTCACCTTAGATTGTTTATTATCATCACTTTTCAAGCTTAGTAGTGGTGCATATGCTTGCTTGTCTGTGTTTAAGGACATCGCTGTGTCTGCATTGTAGCCTACCTCTTTATTCTAATAGCTTACATCTAACTAGGTTCCTTCTGTCTTAAATCTTCACAGCAAGTCATTTCGTACCAACCCTGTTGCTAACACCAGGCATCTATTAAAATCCATGTGCTTTTGCTTTTAAATGGATAGATGTGCCAATTCATATTTAGGGGATCACCCAGTTCATACTTCAGGACATTCATGGCTCTCTCATCACCGTAGCCTGTATCACCCCTGGTTTTGAAGGGAGCTTTCAGGGCACCTTTCATCCACAGAGAGTACTTTCTTTTCTCAGCTGCCCAGATCACCTGGTTCCCTATGTTTGCTGGTCCAATTTGATTGTTTTCATTCAACGAGGCCTGGCAACACTTCAAACAGGCCATGCCACCTTCTACTGCATAGGGGGTGGGTGCCAGTTGCTATTTCAGGATGTGTTCCCGTCTTAGGTGATTTCTTTTTGGGCTCAATTAATTTTGCACTGTGTCTGACATGTTGGGCTGCATCTACTTGGGAGTGATGGCTTGTTAGATAATGGCTCTGTTTTGAGGAGCTATTTTATGGGAGTGGCAATCTTGGACTCATGACACTCTGGCGCCCCTACTTTAAAATCTTAAATTATTGGCATTGGTCCTCCATGATTTTAAATAGGGCTGGATTGCTTTCACAAACTAACTGCTGGGGATGTAATCAATCTGGGTGCAGTTATTTTGTATATCCCCTTGTAATGTCCTACAATACACACTTACATTGAATCAGGTGTCTACTACACTTGGATCACCCATTCCCCCCTTAATCCACCTCGTTTTACTATGCAACATGACAGTTGTGCTGTTACTGAATAATTGTTTCAAATGCAGTTAGCCACGGCACTGAAAACAGCCAAGGTATGCATCCTGCCACATTGGCTATCAGCGTCTTAACCAACCCTAAAAAATGATTGTGGAAATATGCTTGACTGTCTCCTGTGAAAAAGTAAATTGTTCACTTAATGATCAAGTAGCCATATTTGACAGGATATGGAGCCCATTCCAAGGCAATCAGGAGAATGATGAACCATGGTGGACTGCAAAGGGGAGAGACCCAGTAATGCACTACAAATTACCTATTGCAAGGCATTGGCCAGAGCCAATCCTCATATGCTAATAATAAATCATTAACTAGAGGAATTAACCGATATTAATTTTAGAAGTCCAACATTGGTTCTAAGCAATGATTACATGAAATATGGTGCACTAACTGACAAGTAGATTGGTGTATGATCTATACAAAATAGTAGTAGACTATACAAATTAAACTGTGCAATAGAGTCCATAAAGCCAGTTCGTTCCATATATGCCACAATACCTTGTCTTAGCAGTATTCAGACATGCATACATGAAAGTGGGCACTCAGACCTCTAGAGTACTGGAGATAGCAGATACACCATGGGAACTGGAATCAACCTGGGGATTGATGGAGGGGGGATTTTGGGACATAAGAGAAAAAGCTATCCTTTACGCAAACTCTTTTTCATGTTTCCATTAGCTAAAGTTTACTATATAATCTCTAGAACTTTGGTTAGGGCTGTCAACAGAGGGAATCCAATTAATATCTATGTACCTAGGGCCAGATGTACAACCATTTATTGCAGTCACAAAGGGGCATTTGGCCCGTTTGCGACCGCAAAAAATGGATGCACAATGTACTAACCCTATTTTGCGAGTCGCTAATCTATTAGCGACTCGCAAAATAGGGTTAGCGACTCACTATTAGGAAGGGGCGTGCCCCTTCCTAATAGCGAGTGCAAATGCCATGTATGAGTGTTTTGCGACCGCATCTGCAGTTGCAAAAAACTCGCAGTTTACCACCTACTTCAAGTAGGTGGTAAACCATTCGCAAACGGGAAGGGGTCCCCGGGGGACCCCTTCCCCTTTGTGAATGGGTGCGCTAATATTTTTCAAGAGGAGGCAGTGGTCCAGGGACCCATGCCTGCCCTTAAAAAATGAAACTGAAACGTTTCATTTTACTTTTTTAAATGCATCCCGAAAACGGGCTGCATTTTTAAAAAAAAACAGCTTTATTGACAAAGCAGTCCCAGACATGGTGGTCTGATGACCCCAGCAGGCCACCATCCCTGGGAGTGCTAGCCATTCCCAATGGAGTCGCAAATTGCGACAGCCTCATTAATATTCATGAGGCATGCAATTTGCGACCCCATTGGGAATCGCAAACAGTGTCTGAGACACTGTTGTACATTGAATTTTGCAACTCGCAAATTGCGACTCGCAATTTGTCGCAATTAGTGAGTTGCAAAATTCAATGGTAGTACATCTGGTCCCTAATGTCTATGTATCTTAATGTTGCCTTATACTGATATTTTACTGTACATCAGATGCCTTTCAGGGTCCCAGATGGATCCTCCCTGAGTTTCACGCTTTTCAGCATATATGTTCACCCTTTAGTGCATATTATGGTGACTTTCAGTCTTACACACAGATTGCCCTCTCTTTATCTACAATGGAGGACAACAGATTACCCAATCTTACACCTTGCCTTGTCGCAGTTCTTCAATGGATGAGGAAAAACTGAACTATACTAAATGACAGTAAAACAGGACATCTGGGTGTGGGAATCCAGCAGCATTTTTGGGGCCTGCGGTGGTGGCCAGAAGAGATGGGTACACTTCCTACTCCAGAAGGGTCTGCAGAAGATCTTGGAATATGGCAGGATAGAAAGCTTTCTATGAACTATCAAATAAATAAGGTTTCAGCTATCTTATTTGGCCCTCTCAGATGCATGATGAAGATTCTTTGGCTCCTCCCCACTTCCACTGATAGGACGGTTGTTCAAGCACTTATCATTTCTCGCCTAGATTATGGCAATATGCTATACTTGAGGGCTTCTAACTCTTATATGAAGAGGCATCAGATTAATGCTGCAGTCCATCTTCTCTTTCATTTTCCAAACCATGTTCTGGTCTCTATCCAGCTTCGGATCCTGCAATGGCTCATTATTGATAAGCATATTAAGTTTAAAACTTTTTGCAGAGACTTTTTAAGGCAGGGCCACGTGGGCAAATGCCCAGGGCCTCTACCTTCCAAGGGGCCCCCTTGGAAAGTTGAGTTGGTATTTGACCATTTTCTATGCTATGACTTTGTGAGTAATTGCATTGTTGGTTGACTGGGGTGTAAGCTCTGGTCAAGCAACATCCACAATCCCTTGCAGGGTGAACCACAAAAAGTCACTAAATTAACCTGTGCTAAACCCTGGGTAGCTTGGCATAAAAAGCAGTCAGGCTTAAATTAGATGCAATGTGTAAAGTATGTATGCAGCACACAAAGAGTAATAAAGTGAAAACACACACAAGAGAAAACTCCAAACCAATTCAGAAATATTGAGTAATTTGTAATAAATTATTTTACACCAAAAAAACAAAAATCCAATCAGTAGAACCAGAGTTATGAATATTTAAATTATTTTGTCAAAACCAGTGCCTAAAAGATCAAAGCGCCAACCGCAGACATCTAGTCTCGCAAGACTGGGTTGAAGTTATAAAATATGGCAGACCGCAATGGACCACAGTTCAGATACAAGAAGTGGATTGGGCCCATTCATCGCTTACCTTTGGACTTAGAAGAAATTCTGAGAAAATAAAGTCCAGCTGGGCAAGACTGCAGAAGGTGACCAAAGAGGGAGCGTCAAAGTCCGATAGCCTTGGGTCGAAGTCGCAGTGCAGATGTCTACATTGGGACTTAGTCTCTGAAATGGAAGTCAAAAATCTGCAGCGGGACAAGGCAGAGGGCTGTTGTCCAAGACAGTTCCACGAGGCTGAATACGCCTTTGGTGAAGGACCACTGAAAAGGATTTGCTGTTGCGGAGAAGAACATATCGGGAGAAGTCAGAAAGTCAATCTGATTGGCAATGCACCTCGGGTTGATAGGCGAGCAGGTTGGTCCTGTTCTCCTGGTTCTCAGAGCAGTTGGTTTTGGTTTTTGGCCATCTGGGCACATTTAGCACCACAACCAACGATCCAGGGCCAGTGGGACCACTCTTGGAGGTTCAGAACTCAGTCAGCCTTGGTCCAGGTGCAGTGTCAAGATGATGGTATCCTTTTGTATCCATGTGGCTCTGAACAGGAGGCCAGCAAACTAGCCCTTGAAGTCACTCTGGTAGTCCTGGGTTCAGGTGAAGATGAAGGGCTAAACAGCAGGGCTTCCTCTGAAGGTTCAAGAGAGGCTACAGTCAGCAAACCAGTACTACCAGATACAGAAAAGTAGTCTTGCAGAATGCACTGCAGGTCACAGCAGCAAGCAGTCCTCTAAAGGTACTCCCTCAGGTCCAGGAGTGAACTGAAGAGTGGGTCTGAAGGTCCTATTTTTATACCCTGGTCCCTACTTCTGGAAGGTTCATGAAGGGCATGTAATTTCCAGCCTCCCCTTTCCTGGTTTCAAGCTGGCTGCAGTGACAATGAATAGCTGTCAGGCCCGATGTGTGAAGGCAGAGCACACCCTATTCAGTTGCAAGTGAGGCTATGCTCAGCTCTACCCTCCAACCTGCCAGCAGATGGCAGTTTCGAGAACACCTAATCTCTCTCTTATGTGACTATCTGGGAGGAATTCACGAAGTCTAACTGCCAGCTACACCCAGTCATGTGACCCAAGATAGGCTACAAGCACAAAGGGCAGGAAAATGTAAACTTTCTAAAAGTGCCATTTTCAAAATTGTCATGAAAAATCCGGCTTTATCATTAAAGAGGATTTATCATTACAGTTGCATAGATACCAAACATGACATAGCCACCTTTCCCCAATTGGAAATTACAGCACATTAAATGTAATAAGGAATCTCCAATGTTATCCTATGGGAGGGTTAGGCCTCATAGAAGTGAAAATCAAATGTAGGAGTTTTTCACTACTCGGACATTAAAAACTTAAAAGAACATGTGCAATCTTCAATTACACAGGACCATGCCCTATGGGCTACCTAGGGCCTCCCAAGGGATGAGATATATGTAATAAAGGAGGTTTTAAGGCTTGGAAAGAGGGTTTAAATGGCAAGTCAATATGGCAGTTTAAAACTGCATTCAGACTGCAGTGGCAGGCCTGGCACGTGTTTTTAAGTGCTTCTTAAGTGGGTGACATCACAAGTGCTGCAGGCCCACTGGTAGCATTTACTTTACAGCCCCTGGGTATATAGCATACCACTCCACAAGGAACTTACAAGTAGATTAAATATGCTAATCAAGTGTAAGCCAATCAAACCATATTTAGGGGAGTGAGCACAAGCACTTTAGCCTTGGTTAGCAGTGGCAAACTGCACAGAGTTCAAAGGCCAACAAAAATACATTATTTAAAAAGTGGAGGGGAAAAGGGAAAACATTTGGGGTTACCCTCCATAGACAGCCAGGTCCAGCAGTCTCCATATAAACCTCTCCACTTCTCTACCTGCTTCTACCTTTGACCCTGTCGCGTCACCCAGTGTCATATTAATGATATTTGGGGTCCTAGGCAAGATGTATTTCAACTGTTTTGGTGTGACCTGTTAAAGATCTACATACAGTTTAGTATAGTTTGTCATCATGTGGGCTTGAATTAGGAAATAATGGATTATTAAAATCAAATTTGTTTTGTAGCAGGGCCCCCAAAGTATGTCTTGCCTTAGGGCCCCCTAGTAGGGCATCCTTTCAGTACAAAATATGATGCTTTGAGAAACTTAAACACTTCCCACATTGTATCTCTGCTGTACAGTGCTGCAAACATGCAAAGTTGGAAAAGGAATGAGACTTTTTAAACTTGCTCACCATTATGCCTACCTTAAAGAGGTGTAATTTTTTGTTGGGATCCCTGCCTACAAACGTTAGTAGATAGGGACTTGTGTCAACCCCATGGGCAGTTGCATGAGCCCAAAAAAAGTGTAATTATTGCAAAAATTATTGTTGAAAAATTAATAATAATATTTACAAACATTGCCAATAATTTTACATTATTTGGATTCATGTTTGATATTGAAGTATTTACTGAAATAAAAAATTAGTTGTGAAAAAAGGATGTTAATATACAGTGGACTGCTATCACATATTTTTTACCATAGAATGTGTTGATGATATACAAACGAAGAAGCAATACAGGTTGAGTGAGAGTGTTTATTAACTTTATTATTCTTCATATACCCTTTCTCCCGAACCTTAAAGTAGAAGTAGAGTATCCTTTATATATGGATTGATGGCTGTCTATGTACCACACATAGAGCGCCCAGTTGAAACAAAGTAGTGCATAGTGCTGCTTTGTGTTACTTAACTTTCCAATGAAGATGATTATTTGTGTGGGAAAGTAAATCCCAACACAAGACTTTGTGCTGGGTTTGTATCAATTTTGTGGGGCAAACCTGATGCACAGTGTTAGTAAACTTCCCCCTTCTTCTTAGGGGCTAAAAAAGCAGCAAGATCTTCTATCGTGACATACTCATTCTTCAGAAAAGGATCATTTCTATTTGTATCTCACAACACAGTTTGTATTTTTATGCAGTCAGTATGCATAACGTTTATTACACTGCTGTGTCGAACTGGCAAAATAACCCCTTTGCCAAGCTCAAACATTCACTTTTTATACATAAATGTCACCCCTAAGTTAGGCCCTAGACAACCCAGAGGGCAGATTGCAATGTATTTAAAAAGTAGGACATTTGCTTTTATGTTTTGCAAGTCCTGGTAGTGAAAAACAGTTACAGTTTTTTAGTACTGCAGGACCGTTCTCTCCCATAGGATAACATTGGAATTACCTTACTATATTTTATAGTTGTCATTTCCAATTGGGAAGAAATACGACGTCCATGTCTGGTGTCTCTGGAATCCTAATTTAAAAACCTAACTTATAGTGAAGTAGGATTTTAAATTGCAATTCTGAAAATGCTAGTTTTAGAAAGTTGGCATTTTTTACTTTAGCCATTTAGTGCCTGTTGCCAGTCTCTGACCACATGTCTGGGGTGGGTGACAGCTAGGATTTGTGTATTCCCCTGGATAGCCACACACAATAGGAGCTTAGTTGTGACTTGATGGGCCATCCTAGCAGGATGGGAAGGATCAGCTGGACCGAGCCTAGCTTACACATGAATAGGTTGTGTACTGTCCCCACACAAAGGGCTGCATACCCCCTGTAGTGAGTCTGGAGCCAGGACAGGAAAGGCAGGACCTATGTGCACTTCAAAGGTCTGTCTTTGAAGTCTCCCCCACTTCAAAGGCCCAACTTGGTATAAGTACTGGACCTCCTACACCACCACTTCAGTACATTTCTGAACATGTGACTACTCTGCGAGGAAGATGGACCACTGTGCCATCTGAAGTACTGCCATTCTGCTGGACTGCTTCTTTGCTAGACCCCTGCCTTGCTGTGCTGTCCTGCTGCCTGCTGTTCTTATATCTCAGTGAGAAGGACTTGACCTGCATCACTTGCACTCAGAGTGACCCACCCTGTTTCTGCATGTGGACTCTGCCATCTGTAAATCTGCACCTGCCAAGTGGTGCCACCCCAGTCCTGGAAGTGGGCCTAAGGTGTTTGATACAGCAGAACAGATGGATCGTCACCACTGCGCGGATCGGAGCAGGCACATCGCTGCTACTGCATGGATGGGCACTGACGCATCACTGCTGCAGCCTCGACAATGCCTAAACTCATCAGAGCCGACACATTGCTTCAAATGCACATCGCATCCTCAACACCGGTTTTCGCATCACAAGCCCAGTCGACAGGATCTCTGACGTTGATGCATCAGTATCTCGCACCACAGCCTTGCTGCATCTTAGAATCGGTGCATCACCTCTGCTGCATGGTGCATCCTTGACCTCAACAACACAATGCACCACAACCTCAGATTAAGGTACTTTTGTTCAGTGGGCCACACTAGGTCTCTGTATCCGGCCCGCCACGCTCCATTATGGTCGGCCTGAATGTTTGACTTTGTACTGGTCCGCCACAACCAGGTATCCCATTTCAGGGCTTTACACTTCTTACAGCTATTTTCACTTAATACCTTTCAAAATCAATATCTCGAGTTCTACTTATTGGACGTTTGTCGTTTTGGTCTTGTTTTATTTATTAAAGTCTGAAATATTTTTCTAACTTACTGTGGTATCTTTTTGTGTGGTGTATTCACTGTTTTACTGTTTGAAGTGTTGCTCAAATACTTTACATACTGCCTCTAAGTTAAGCCTGACTGCTCTGTGCCAAGCTACCAGAGAGTGAGCAAAGTTTAATTTAGGGTGTGCCTGACACTTACCATGACTACACTTGTGGTTGCTGTTTGACTAAGGTGTACGCCTCAGTCAAACAATAACCCAATTCCTAACAATATTCTAGTTTAGTTCACATTGTGAGACTGTTGATGGATTCCTTGTAAAATACATATGGGTTGTCTGATTACAATGTTGCACATGGGACCTACTTTTGGTCATATTCTTGTACTAGTTTGTGCCAGTGGTATTGGTTGATCTGCCCCATGATATTGCCTTCCTGCAAGTGCAGGAACCTCTGCTCCAATGGTTGGATCTACTCTGGCTGTTTGTGGAAATTAAATGTAGAAGTCAACAGACAATACCAACAAATTATGAATATGTACAAAGTTTCACATATATGCTCATTTGCATTTATCAGACAACTGTGATGGTTAATAATTCATGCACATTTTCATGTGCCATATACCAGAGTAAATTGAAATCATCAGCAGAAATGGGCCACTGTTTGTGAATAAGCAATTGGAAGTTAACATTTCCAGTACACAGGCTTCTGGGACTTGTAGTATGATAGACAAAATTAGACATATGAAAGTCTAAATTACCATGAATATTTGCACAAATTTGAAGTGACTTCCATAGTCACATTTGCAGTTTATAGAACAGATTTATCAACTTAAGTCATTGTTTATATCATCACATATTACCTGCCAATACATTATGGTTGTCATTTACAGGTAGCCCATGTAGCTGATGGTGGTGCATGGTGGAGATAACGTCCTTCTCAAGTGGTGTGCCTTAGGTCTGCCTTCTGTGTTGCACTGGTGAGTTAATGAAGCTGACCATGTAGTTTTCTGTAGTTCGCCACTACAAATTCAACTATCATCTTGGTCTCCTCCTCAGTGAAGTTCTTCTTCCTCCTGACATTTAACATGCTGACACTTGGCAGATGGCAAGGCAAGGCGCAGAGCAGGCAGGTGACATAAGTTTGTGGAAAAGCAAAGCCTCAGATGTGGGCTGCTTATAAGTAGTTTGCAGTGCATGGGTTGCATGTGGCATTAATTGTCTGCAGGTGTGTGCAATTATACTTTCTCAGCCCCGACTGCCGAGGTCCCACCCCAAGTGCAGAGATTCCACCCCGACCGTGGAGATTATGTACATGGGGCGAAGATTCTGCCCCGAGTGCGGAACCTTTGCCCGAGAGCGGAACTTTCTCAGTCATAAAGGTACTACTTGTAAGTCCTTTTGTGAATATGGAAAAGTAGTAAAGTTAGACTTTTGGTCTAAACTGAGACTTTTGGTGTAGCTTTACCTCTGTTAATTGGGCTCTGAGTTACAATGCTATAAACTGCGAACAAGTTCACGGGATAGTGGGAAAACAGATAGTGTCAGGGGGAAAACTCTGTAGCTCCAACCTCTGAAGTTTGGTGGAGTTCCTAGGAAGTCTGTTCTGTCATCTCCTAGTGCTTTGCGTCCCTAATCCATGAATTTCAGTTACTACTGCTAATCCAATACCATTAGCAGGGCTGGAACATTTCTTTACTGACAGTGGAAAGTATAACAGATTTATGAACCAGTGCTCTGTTCATGCATGCCCATGTGATGGAGTTTCACGACAAAGCTGCTGCCATATGTTATTATTTTGCATATTTTATTCTCATCTTAGGAAATTTTATTTAAAACCTTTTTTTCTACACTATAATATAAGATCCACTACAGATGCCATGAACTTGCTTTTCAGATTGGATGACCCACGATTGTGCTTTTATTTAGCTACATTTCTTCTGAAATCTATTAGTATTAGGAAATCTATGATTATTGACATTTGATTGTATGTTTTAAGGGTATCATGTAATTATATGCATTTGCACTTCTGAATTAGGATAATATATGACCCAGTAAATGCTTGGACCCTTTTGTGAATCATGCACTTGCACTTTATATTTGTACTAATATGTTTATGAACTTTGATGTATTTGCACTCTCCATCCCACTGTTTCATATTTTTTTGATCTAACTGTAGATTGAGCTTTTTATGTCTGTACTGCTTATATGGTTGATTTATTTAACCGAATAAAAGCTTTAAAATCGAATCGAGACTTTTGGTGTAGCTTTACCTCTGTTAATTGGGCTCTGAGTTACAATGCTATAAACTGCGAAACAAGTTCACGGGATAGTGGGAAAACAGATAGTGTCAGGGGGAAAACTCTGTAGCTTCAACCTCTGAAGTTTGGTGGAGTTCCTAGGAAGTCTGTTCTGTCATCTCCTAGTGCTTTGCGTCCTGTTATAGGGATTCTGCACACACACAGAGCTATGCACAGGATAATAGGACCTCAGAATATAGTGGTGAGCCAAACATAAACCTTAGCACCTAAAACCCCAACCCAACTAGCCTTAGCGTCCCATTAGCAACAATGTACCAATGATTAGACAACCCAGAACACAGTATCTCTCTCTCAGGACTCGCAGTAGCAAGAACACCCTTTCGTCACTCACTCATACCTGTCCACAACCGGCGTATGAAGAGACACAGTATAGGTTAAAATGTTTATTTCAACATACGTGCTCTAAGATACAGTACACGTGACAGTACTATCAGCATAATGCATAAGAATAATATAATCAGCATAGTTACAACTCCATAGAATACTAACGGGGAAAGCATTTCATAAAGCGGTGGATAGAAGGCTGAATGACCTTACCACCCTCCCCGTGCTAATAGCTTTTTTATTATAACAATAGAAGACCTCTGGGCTTTGACAAGCGAACCCCCATACCTCAGTCTCTAGATGCAAGCACTACATCAGTAGACGATCACAGCTCTTCTCCCTCGAAAGGTTTTCTTCAAGTTCCCCTCAAGAGGGAGAAACGCAATAATAAATGCCCACCAATTTCCCCATGGCAGCTGTACATAGTGTTATGTCTAGGTGCGAGGGACTGGCCATATCAGCAAGAACCAGGGACGTGTTTTTCGACCTTGTAACTGTTGTTCAGACTGAGCCCAAAAGGAACAGGAGAAAAGGTGAGAAACAGAAAATGCAGACAGTTGTAAAATAACTTGGCAGGAGCAGAGGGTGACAGAACAACGGCTAAGAGTAACGTGCGCAAAAGTCTTCATGGCAGCCCGGCCTATGCCAACGTATCCAGGCAGGCCAGGAGGCCACAAACCACAAGACAGTCCCTAGTCCATGAATTTCAGTTACTACTGCTAATCCAATACCATTAGCAGGGCTGGAAAGTTTCTTTACTGACAGTGGAAAGTATAACAGATTTATGAATCAGTGGCAATTACAGTTTCTCTGTCACCCTGCTGCTTTCCCAAATGTTGCTGCCAAGGTGGCATTTCTAATTTCCTATCTTGGAAGTACTGCTTCTAATTCGTCTCTTCCTTTAGTGGAACAAAATGATCCCATTCTTTACAAATTCACTACCTTAAAGGAAGCCAGGTGAAAACTATTAGCTAAGCATCTGTTAGGCCAAGCTAGCAACAACAAACACCTGAATCTATGTCAGGGTAGTAACGATCTCTTAACTTATATAACTAATTTCAACAGCCTAATGACAGAAACAAACTGGCTGGAAGACAAAAGAAAGTTTTTGTTTTATCTTGGTTTAGGAGGTGGTCTTAAAGATGTCTGAGCTCAGATCGTTGACCGTCATGAGGATTGCTCAGATTTCATTAATCTGATGGTCAAACTGGACAACCGATTGGGAAAAAAAGGTGAATTATCCCGAACTGGCTCTAGAGTGGTTGTAGACAAGGTTGGAAAAAAAAGAGCTTGACCAAAAGCATTAGGAGGACCCAGAGCCTATGCAGATCGAGGGGCTCCAGGGTCCGTTGATCCAAGAAGAGAAAGTCAGGAGGAGAAAGTTAACTTATGTCTGAATTGTGGCAAACTGTGGCATTTCGCTAAGAACTGCCTCAATAAACCTAAGAGTGGAAAGAAAGCTGTAGTAGGATTAGTTGACCTAGAGAAACAACTGTCAGAAAACTAGAAAGACAGGGTAAAGTTTGAGGCCGGTTTATCTGCCCACATTCTGGTATGGTCTCTCAATACCTTGCCAATACTGTGACAGAGTACTAGATATCTAGAAATCATAGTGACTCTTATTATATCAGTCCAAGTATGTAAGATGGTTCCCATCTTACTGGAATCAGGCACCACTGGAACATTTCTAGATCAGATGTTAGCCTCTTCTCTGGGCATTCCCAAAGTCAAGAAACCGGAGCCTTAACCCATATGAGCTGTAGACAGCTCAGAACTCTCTTCTGGTCCCATTGTCTATCAAACAATGCCTTTTGTCAGGGTATGTGAGAATGGTCATACGGTGCATATCTGTTTCAACCTTATTGGCACACCCGTTTTTGGTGCTATTTTGGGGATTCCCTGGCTACAACACCATAATCCCAAAATTGGCTGGACCCTTATGAAAGTCACCTTGAGCTCTAATGTCTGTTGGTATTCTTGTTACCGGGAGGTTCCAAAACTAGTTGCTTTTCTAAGCTTTACCACCATCATAGAGGACTCAGTTTCCACATTACCCAAGTGCAATTCTAACTTCCAAGCTATCTTTAATGAACAAAAGGCAAACCAGTTGCCCCCCACATCGCTCATATGATTGCTGCATAGACAAACCAGTTGCCCCCCACATCGCTCATATGATTGCTGCATAGACCTAATCCCAGGAGAGGGACAACCATGTAGCAGAGTATATGCACTATCTGAGCCTGAGAACCATTATTTAAGAGAATACCTAGACAACCTCTTTGCTGACGGCTTTATTCGACATTCAACATCACTGGGCTTGTCACCACCAGGCCTGAGCATAGTTCGCGGAGTTTTGCTGCTCCGCAAAGTTAAAACTCTGTGGAGTTTCGCAAGTGGCGGAGTGCAGTGCAAACTGCCGTTCGTGTTGGTCTTCCTGCCGCTCGGGTAGAAATTTTACTCGAGAGGCAGCTCGTGCTGATCGCAAGAGGGGAACAATCTCTGCTGCACTACGTGAAGCGGAGTTTTCTGCACTGTGAGAGCTCGGCAGAGCGGTGAGTGCAGAAAAATCTGCAGCACAGAATACACAGTGGTCCCCAGGGGGAGACCAAACCATATACTAAAATAGTGGTATGCGAACCACGACTCGAGTCAAGACAATACCCAGAGGATGTAGAAGTGCTGGGGACCCAAGGAACCACCCAAGGTGAGTATCTAGGAGCCCCACGGAGGTTGTGTGCAGTGTAGGAACACGACCCATTCTCTGTACAAATCAACGTGTAAGTCACGGTTGCAATTTTAAAGAAAGAGGACCCTTCCCAGTGAACCCTGAAGAAACCCCGTGGAAGACAAGAGGTTGGAGAGCCACCCCACCCGTGAATACCCTTGGAACCAGGTTACCTGCACCAGGGAAGCTGGGATATAAGTGTGAAGTGGCATCGCAAACCATTGTCAAACTCAATTGGAGACTTCAGGAAGATGCCGCTACTGGAGAAGGTGAAAGTGCCCGGTGGAACCCAAAGGAGGATTCAATGTGGAGAGTACCTGCACGCAAAGGGGACAGAGTCTAGGTCACTCAGGGGCTACCAGGGGGCACGGAAGATGAATGCTCACCGATGTCAGGTGTTGCAGGAAAGATGACAGGGACCTTTGAGCTGCAGCTGTGAGGACCAGGCGACGCTGTGGAAGACCAGGAGCCATTTAATATCTGTCCCATGTTGGATGTCGAGAGTTGAGGGGTCGGTCGTCGGGAGCACCAACAAGCCTTGGCAACTGCAACCAATGTGGAAAGCGAAGAAGGTGCATTGCGAACACCAGCAAGGTCCAGGGGACTCCCCACAAGTAGGGGGAGTCAGGGCAGGCCCCGAGCAATCAGGGGAGCTCAAAGAATTCAAAGGTGACCCTCAACAGGACCCACAGGCCGGAGGCAATGGAGTCGCAAGAGGACCTCGAGCAGCTCACCAAAGAAGCAGGCCAAAGTAAGCGATGTGGTGTGGTCAAAAATTCTGCTCACTTGAGATGCTTGAGGTTGGGGATACTTGGAGCTCGAAGATCTTGATGGAAGGAAGCCAACAAGCCTTTGCAACAGCAAGTCGATGCTGTGTACAGGACTTAGGTTCCTGCGGGTCTGACGAGGGATACCGGCCTCAAACTTGGTGAGAGGACAGGGCAGGTCTTGAGGGATGTGAAAAACTACCACCTGTGTTGCTGAGCCTTTTGGAGTCTGTGGGAGCTCAGGATCAGCAGACCAGTCAGCTTAGTTGCGGTGCCTGGAGATGCTAGGAAGTGACTCTTTCACTTCAAGGGCGATTCCTTCAGGTGTCTTGGATGCCCACAGGCCTTGGAAGGTTTCCTGTACAGAGCACAGGCACGGACATTGCAGCAGACGAGCAGGGCAAAGAGATCAGAAGCAGCAGGTATCTTCCCAGTTGCAGCCTTGATGCCCAGGGCAAAGTCCAGCGAAGTCCAGAGCGCCCAGATGGTCGAAGTGGAAGTGGTGTCTGAATTGAATCATGTCCCATGACGAATCTAGGGACCCACCCTCAGCTAAGCCCTTAAGTACCCTAAGGAAAGGGTTGGGACGATTCAGGGTTCCCTCCCAGGGGAGGGGTTGGACAGTGGGGAGGATACTCCTATGTCCTTTGTCCAGCTTCACACCAGAGCGGGAGCCAACGGCTCCCTGAGCTGGTTTGAACTGGACTATGCAAGGAGAGCACCAAATGTGCCCTTCAAACAGACTGAGTGGTGCTTGCAAGCGCTCCCACCTGGCCACAATACATTAAACCCTGTCTGGGAGGTGGTCACACCTCCCTGTGACAGGATACCAATTGTTCTGCCTTCCCCTGCTAGAGCTTGGCTCAGCAGCAGGAGGGCAGAATTGTGTCTCTGGTCGGCAGCAGCCATGTTGTGCTGTCCGGGTCTAGAAGACTGGTACCAGGAGCACTAAGGGTCTAATGGAGGGCCTTGACAGTGCTTGGAATGATACCTTCCACACCGTTTACGGTGTGGGGATATTATTCCAACATGTTTGATACCAAACATGACAGGGTTCATTGCAGCCAGTTTCGAGATGGTCATTGCGTAATGACGCGGTGTCCCTCTATCTGTTATATGGCTGTCTCACTTACAACCCGGGAGAATGGACTCCGAAGATTGTATGGGGTGTCCTGCTCATGCAGGGGCACCCTCACACTTGGAACTGAGCGCCCTGCCTTCAGGATTGAAAAGGCCTGCTGTAGGGGTGACTTATAGGTTTTAAGTGCAGTGACCCTAGATATAGGGAACCTATATCTGTCGTAAGTGGTGTTAGCACCAGCTTACACAGGCTGCAAAGGCAGGCCTGTAGTGACAGTTTGAATGGTCTCCCATAGGTGGCATAATACATGCTTCAGCCTATAGGGGACCCCTGGGGTACATATGCCCTGGGTACCTTGGTACCATATACTAGGGACTTATAAGGGTACCCCAGTATCCAATCTGGGATGTACCTAAGTACTTACCATAACAATTTAGGGGAGAAAGCAGAGAGACTGGGGTCCTGAATAGCAGGATCCCAGTCAGATTAGTCACAAACAGCATAGTACCAGGCAAAAAGTGGGGGTAGCCATAAAAGCAGATCCTACTTTCCTACAACATGTTTCGCACCCTTAGTGGTCTCATGAGGATATCCCTGGTGCTTCTTCAGGACCAAGAAAAGAAAAAAGGTAAGTTGGAGTATGTTTATGATGTCCTCCCGAAATAAAGTAGTGCCACCTGTTTGATCCTTGTCGTGATCCAATCTCAATGAACTTAGAGGCAGTCACCATGGATCAAACGAGAGGGTGCTTATCGTCAATTGGGTCTTGGCGAAAACCGCATACAGCCACACCTACCCATCCTCTCGTTCGCCTGTCCGACATCCCCTTCCTCTCTCTTAGGAACAGTGTTTCGGTTTATGAAAAGAAGATGCTTGTGCCTATGATAATATAAAGACCTTGGGAGAATCGAGACACAAAAGTTGACAATCATCGAGACTGTGTTGTAAATAAACAAAGTGAATTATGATGATGATTTTTCATCTGAGGGGGGATTTTAAAAGGATCTTTCAGATCAATAAATATTAATTGCTTTGTGACATGAATGTTTTGAATTTAAAATAAAAACGCTGCATTATATTTTATTCAGCACCAAACAGGCCTTAATATGCGCCTGGAATAACACCTAGAAGTATACAAAAAGTGATGGATAGAACGCTTGACATAATCTGTCAGTGGTATTTACTCAGACCGCATCCCAGTCATCATTATTTGCAAACCATGCCACCACAGTTTGGATGCAGCCATATGCAAACCAGTCTTGACCTTGCTCCAATGAGAACAGTCCAGCCCAAACTGGCACTTCAGGTCCTGCCTGAACTAGAACACAAGAAAACCCCAGGACCATTTCACCCTAGCTAGGGCATCAATAAAAGTATGTTATTGATACAGTTCAGTGCATGCTCACATACACAAGGGCGTGCATCAAACTTGACACTTGGTTGGTCGTTACAGAGAAAATGTGCCCCAATCCATTGCTGCAATGTATGTTTCAGGCACTCCTACTTTTCACATCTACCCCACCAACCTGGATTAGACATCTTGCACGAGCACACATATTTGCCTTCTTTGGCACAGTAATCTTTGAGCATACATCTACTGACCTCAAGAGGTCCATTGTCCATCAGTTCAATCCTACCATAAACTGATAGTTAACGTGGACTAGATCAACATTATCTTTTACTCTCAAATATGCAAAGATCAAAGGGTTTAAGCTCTAGGTCGGAAAGTCTGCAGTGTGCCTGCATTTAGGCCTCTGGTGGAAGAGTGCAAGAATCCTAGATGTTAGGGAAAGAGCCTAAACATCACACCTGCCGGTTTAATTTATTCACTGCGCACAGTTTGGGCTATTTATGTATTCATTTGTTTATTTATTTATTCTTACATAGTTCACTACCACTTGTAGTAGAGCATCTCAAAGACAACATCAGATTCTTAAATTAGCATCCTGGCAGTAGCAACTTATTAAGTGAAAAGACAGGTTTTGAGAAGCATTCTAAATATCGAGAAGTTTTGTTCTGCCCTTTTGGCAGTGGTAGGGAATTCCAGAATTTCTGGCCCAGGCAGATAATAATCAACAATCGCATTTGTCGAGTTCGTGTTTTTTTTTTAATGGCAAGTCTGTTGTTGGTGGATAACAGATAATGGGAGGGGGTGTATTGCAGAAACATTTGAGAAAGAAACTTAAGACTCTTTCCATAGTTTGTTTTGTGGAGCAGACATATTAACTTAAATTGAATTATTTTGGCTCCTAGGAGCCAGGGAAGTTGTTTGATCTAATCAGTGATGTGGTCACATTTTTCTTGAGTTAAATAAAATCCTGATGATAGCATTTAGAATATGTTGTAATCATTATGTAACTTTTTTTGGAGAGACCAAAGTGAACAGAGTTGCTAAAGTCAAGTCTGCATTGAATGTTTGCTCTAAATTCCCTTTGCTCACCCAGTCCTTTCAGTTACAGAAGTCACATAAATGCCATGATTGTGAAGAAAGTGGGATTCGACAAAAAAGGTGCATAAAGACCGTCCTCAGACATCCTCCTGACAGCAGTCGTAAAGGCAATGGAGTTACATACAACATCCAATGCCACATCATGTCAGCCAGAGTTTAAAGACAAGGTAAAGCATAATTTCATGGTTATTTCCTACAATAAGGACAAGCTGAAATTCAGCGGTTGATCTATTGTTGCGGATATTTAACGAGCAGGACAAAATAATACATATTTGCACAAAGTGATACACAGCCACCCATCCAATCAATTACTAAGATTAGGTTTTTATCAATACTACTACATGACCTGAGAAGCTCCTGGCCGATTTTTTGTGATTGCTCCGAACTTCGCTGGTCATGAAGGCTGCATAGATAGGCCTTGGTGCATGTGCGATAAGGTCATAACGAACCCAGATGTCAAAAGCACTGTAATTTTGTTTTGGACGTGACAATGTGCAGTTAACTGTTAGGCTTGTTAAATTTATGGATCCAGTCTTAAATCTGTTAAAATCGTTTTATAGTGTCGTGTGGGTTGTGTTTCGTTTTTATATTCAATAAGCAGGTTTGTAATAAGATCTTTGCATCAATGCAGCCGGTTTGCAACATTATTTTTTATATTGTGGGAGTCGTTTATAACTTTCACATTAAACATATTATTAATCGAGTTTACGCTAATCTACATTGTATTTACACTGCCCTCTATCTTGCACTAACGTCACAATATACCACTTCATGACTATTGCTGTTCTTTTTGTTTTAACTGAAGCATTGCTAGGGTGCACACTAATAAACAGAGGGGCATATTCTCAAGGACTTATCGCCGAGTTATCGGCACTTTAGCGCAGCAAAAGTGGCGAAAGAATTATCGCCCCATTCTCAAACTGGTGCAAACAGCCCATATCACCAGTTTTCCAGCGATAATTGCCGCAAAAAACATCGCCACGGATGAGAGAGACAACTAACGCTAATGATATGCAGAGTAGGCGTGCAAAAAGACACGAAAACACCACTTCGCGATATTCTCAACAACCAGCCAGATCTGCGATGCGACCCAAAAACAGGCGACAAGGCGCGTTAGCAGCAGGGATTTAACACCTGCCTTTTACTGGTGTTAAGCAGGACGACTACCTGCAGCATGAAAGGGAGTCCAGCCCAGAGCCACACCTGAAGACCAACACATGTCATGGAGACACTGATCGTGCAGCTCGGAGACCCGAGAGGGCCACAACACCCGCCGCCACCACCCCCAGGCCCCCCCCCACCCGTACCACCCCCGACTACCACAGAGGCAGCGCAGAAGAGGACAGCGGACGTTCCCAAAATGCACCAGCCTCAGAGACTCAACGCCAGAGGAAGTCATTGCCCACTACAGGCACAAAAGGACAACCATCCTCCGCATCCTGACCCACATTGCCCACAGGCTGACGGTACCAACACAGCGGACAACCAACATCCCTCCGCGGACAAAGCTGCTGGCTGTGCTGCCCCTGTTGGCCCCTGGTACCTCCCAAACAACAACTGCCAGAGTCGGAGGAGTCTCACGGCCAGCACTATCAAACTTCCTCACCCATGTCATGGATGCATGTCCACAATAGCAACGGCGGACCCCTGTATCCGCAACACACGACAGTTCCATTTCATAGTGTTCCTGCGCAACCAACCCCAACGCCAGCCGTTGCAGACGCCACTGTGCCCCAGACCCAATACTGTAGTAACTGAAATGGGGGTGCGCACGGTCATGAAGTCCAGTAGTCAACAGTAGTGTAAAAACAGTCCTTTATTACAAATACACCCAAAAACAATACGAAAAGCACAGCCAACGCCCAACGGGGAACTTCATCAGGGCAATGTGTGGATTCATGTAACTGCATATGCTGCGGGAACTCCCCAATACCATTCCATACTCCGGAAGTCAGTATCCAGAAACCTGTTGGACAAATGGTGACAATGGTCAAGCATCCGTATAGTCACAAACCTAATCTGGTACAGTGTATAGCACTTGGACAAACCGGAATGCTCACAGGAAAGACAAATCCTGCACAAAAAGACCATAACAGAAGTACGTGTGGTCGTAACCTACATAGGATAGAAAACGAAGGTTACGGTCACACTAACTTCTGTTACGGTCTCATGATGCAGGATTACTCATACCTATAAGCATCACGGTTTGTATCAGCTTGATACCCCTGCACCTTCACTCCCCCCACCCAGCCACGAGGACGCCGCCATGACCGGTGGTGCCTACACGATCCTGTGCGCCTGCTGCACCCCAGCCCTGGTCCCCCGACCACTCCGCCAACCAGCGATGAGTGCCCGCCCCTGCGCACCCAGGCCTCAATGCTCACCTGCCGCCACTGGCGTGTCTCCAAGAAGGCCCACCACGTGCCGGTGCAACCTCCTCAGCCGATCGCTGGATTCCGCGCCACAGGCCCCCAGCGCACCCTGCAGCACCGCGCCGCAGAGTCATGTCTGTGCAGCCTGCAGCCCTCGGCGTACACTGTGGTCCAGCTGGGATCACAATTCAAATCAAGTCTTGATTGGCAGGACGGCGTATCGAGGCCTACGCATCATCGCAGGCTGCACACCCGCTCAGCTCTGGTGCCACTAGTTAGGTGCACCACAAGTCACCGTCCTGTGGCGGTAGGCCCGTGCCGGCCAAAGTGCCTCGGATGCCACCAACTCTGTGCACCTCAAGTCATTGCCACGTGGCGGTAGGCCCGTGCCGGCCAAAGTGCCTCGGATGCCACCAACTTTGTGCACCTCAAGTCATCGCCACGTGGCGGTAGGCCCGTGCCGTCCAAAGTGCCTCGGATGCCACCAACTCTGTGCACCTCAAGTCATCGCCACGTGGCGGTAGGCCCGTGCCAGCCAAAGTGCCTCGGATGCCAACAACTCTGTGCACCTCAAGTCATCGCCACGTGGCGGTAGGCCCGTGCCGGCCAAAGTGCCTCGGATGCCACCAACTCTGTGCACCTCAAGTCATGGGCCCTTTATGATTGAGTCTCGTTGTGCGGACGCCATCATGTCACCTCCGGCAGTGGGGAATGTGATGTGGTAGGGCCCTAGGCCCTCATGCATAAATAATGACCACACGGACACACTCAGTTAGATAGTGGAAATGGCCTCGTGCACGTGCGCCCGGCCCCTTTTATTGGCAGGGTCACATGTCCTGTGATGCCTGTGCTGGATGGGCGTGGTGTGGGTGTGAACCAGCCCTCAGGGAGTGGCTGTGGCATGCTGACAACTAGACCTGTGATCAGCAGATCACCTCAGGGAAGACCTGGGACATGTAGCGTTGTCGTCCCCCCCTGTAAGCGTAAGCAGAGTGGGCTGGCCTGTCGTATGCCAGTCCAGCATAGGGGTGTGAACGATGACCCCGGCGCTCTGGGCGTGGTTCCGGTCTGGGCTGGACAAAAAGGGAACTAATGCGTGTGTCTCTGATGTGGTGTCGGCGCTACCCGGTCCGCAATCGGTAATGTTGCACCCTGTGACTCAAGTCCCACAACATGAGCAACATGGACGTAAGGGGGAATCACTGACCCTACATTCATCCATACTTCCATACTTGAATGATCATAGACATGACACATCTGTGTGAATTTGATTGTTTAATGCACATTCAGTGGAGTGTTGTGGCTGGAGCAGTACAGGGCCATGCAAACCCCACTTTACATTGTTGGCCCGTGGAGGGCCAGCCAGAGTCCCTCAGGGAATGACAAGTACATCGGAAGAGGAAGAGTTCAGTCCACAGTCTGATAGCTGTGTCATTGGTGACCAAACAGAATATGACAGTCCATGTCGAGGTCCAAGGTGAGTGTCGCAGAGTGCATCGGGGGACAGTGGAAGGTGATGATGCAGAGGGCAGAATCAAGCAGGAACAGGCCATATGGCGGAGAAGAATGCTACCGCTTCCTTACTACCAGTAAGGCAGATTCATCCGCATCTTCGTCCTCTGATGTCTCATGTGCCTCACATGTGGGTGGTGGTGTTTTCTCTGCAGCACTGTGTGGCACTGACACATCAGGGGCCAGAGGTGGATTGGCTGCCGCACTGTGTGGCACTGACACATTAGGGGCCGGAGGTGGATTGGCTGCCGCACTGTGAGGCACTGACACATCAGGGGGCGGAGATGTGGATGTCGAAGCAGCAGCAGCATTCATCTGCGCCAGGCCTTGTGGCAGCAATGCCATGACGAGGATCTGCAGGGCATGGTAGATCCCAGCTACATCACGCTGGTGTGCAGCCGTGCCAGCCATTCTTTCCGCCTGCACCCGCTCCATGTTCTCCATGGTCCTCCGCATGTGTACCAACTCCCGGGTGACACCACTGAAGCCACTCTGACTAGACAGTTGTCCTTGTCTCTGAGTCAGGACTCCAGCGATGTCATCCATGGTTCGTTGGAGAGCATGGAGCGGACTGTGGGTGTCCGTTAAGGACTGTAAGTGGTCCCTGATGTGACTTAGACACCCACGTATGGCATCGAGTTTGGCTGACATGAGGTCGAACCCCACCTGCACCTGATCAGCCATCTTCTCCTGGCACCCTAACACACGGCGTTGGAAGGCCATGTGTTGTTCGTGGGGGTCCTGGGAGACAGCCGTGGTGGTGGGTGCTTCCTGCTGTGTGGTCTGTGCAGGGGGTGGGGTTTCCTCGATGCAGCTGGGCTGCCCTGCTCCTGGAGGTGGGGTGCCGAAGCTGTCCATGAGCCGTTGGAGGGCGTCGGTGTCGATGGAGGGGAGGTCCTCTTCATCATCAGTTAACAGGTGTACCGTCTGCTCTGCAGGAGGTGTTGATTCACCCTCTGCAATGTAAAGGGGAGATGCAGTTTAACATTATTTTCACATGTATGTTGACGCATTGTACAGGTTTACATACAAACTGCATGACAATGTACATTGTGACTGTTTGGGAGGAGCTGCCTATTTGATGCGGGACAGTGGACATTTTGACAACATTACGGATGTGTGTTTGTACTTGTGCATGGGTTTGTTGTGAGATTAGTGATGTGTGGGGAGGGCCCCCTCTGGGCACATAGTCGAAGGGGGCCTTCCTGCTGTTTCTAGGTGTGCTGCAGTGTGCCAAGGGGATCAGGGACATGATCCAGAGTCATTGTGGGTGTGCACTGTGCTATACTTAATTGTGCTTGTGTGACATTGTGCCCATCTCCCCCCGTCCCCCCAGTCCCTGGTCATTACTCACCCTGTTGCTGTTGTGTCAGGTCATGTTGAGCAGTGTCCGGTCCCCCAACTCCTGCCACCGTCTCCACACTGATGACTGTGGACACCATTTCCTCCATCTCGTCCAGCTCCTCCTGTGGCACTGGACTCCCACCTCCAGTCTGCATTGCTGCCTTTTGGTTGTTGCTGAGTTTCTGCTTGGTTTTGCGCTTCACATCATTCCAGCGCCTCTTGACCTCTTCCATTGTCCTCCTCAGCACTCCGATTGCATTCACCTTGGCCACGATGGACTGCCATATTCCATTTTTTGTCGCCAATGACACATTGGAGGTGACAAACAGTTGTTGATGGTATTTCATCACCTCCGTTATCAGGATCCTGTTTTCCTGCGGACTGAACCGCGTCTTCCTCTTCTTCCTGTCCTTGCCCTTCCCTGACCCCAAGGTCCCGGCCTGGTCCTCCGGGGGCTTGTGGGGTTCTGCTCATCCTCTGTTCCTGCTCCGGCTACCTTCATTGTGCTTCGCAGTTGTTTTGTTTTTGTTTGTGGTTTTTTTTCCTGCTTTTGTAGTGATTTTTCCCGCCTGACGTGTGTGAATTGCAGGCCTGGCGCTGCTTATCGCTGATTTTTGTATCGCGGTTGGGCCCATCGCGACTTTTTTCACGTTCGGGTTTGGATTTTTATCGCCGTCCTGGTAATGTTATTGCGGACATTTGACGCGTTCTTGGGAGACTATCGCATGTTACCACCGTGTTGAGAATACGACGTTAACACGGAGTTATTTTCCCGTGATAGACGGCGATATGAAAACGTGCGTTAGCCTTTTTTGGCGATGATTATCGCACGTTCTTGAGAATATCCCCCAGAGAGTGTTCCCAGAGACTTTCTCTCACTGTACCTAACCAAGGACATTTCAACTGTCCTAGGCTATTGCTATACAATGTATCAGTTAAATTTCTCAAGCAAACTGTGAGAATGACTAAAATCTAATGTGTTACCATCATTACACAATCCGCGAATGTATTCTGTAGTAAAATGTTTTTTCATACTCATTTCATATTGGTGCATATTCTGAGAATCACGTATTTGTATAGAATGTATGAATGTCTTTATTTAAAGTCCTATGAAAGGACATGTGGATTTCTGTATTGAGGAGATCCTTTCCCCCATATTTAGAAGGTGAATCTATGCCAGATTTCACTTAGAACTGTACCAAGTTGTCTGTACTTATGATTTGTATGTTTTGCTGCTTGTAACTTTTGGCATGTTCTATGTATTCTGCATATTAATTCTTTATATAAAGCTTTGAAACGACAACCTATGTCTGTCATTCTTGAGAATGGTTTCGCATCTGCTATTGAACTTAATCAAATACAAATAGCGACAGCTCCAGTCGGGGAGCACCAAAATTCATATTGGGATTACTCCGCTCCCAATCGTAGCCGTTGGCATGCCCCATTTTAGGATAAGCTTGCACGTCAACAGACCTGGCAGCAGAGGTGATTGTTTCAATTGGAGTCCGCTCTCTAATTGACAAACAAATTGGCTATTGAACTAAGTACTGCACTTTCATTGTCCAGACAGCTTGCCCAGAGATATAAATTGACCCAGTCCTAACCCATTTCTGGTTCTGGAGAGACGAAGTTGCCGACGTGAGTATCAATAGGGATTGCACGCCAAGGGCGCAAATGAAGTAGTTGTGGAGCAGTGAATGTTGGGAATTGTAGTAGGCGCATTGTGGCAGAATGCAGTCGACGGATTTTGAGAGCAATTATTATGTGGCTTTGATTGTTGGATCTGCAGGAACAGTAACTGTTGTATTTTTGATGATATTCTTGGACTTTTGAAAGGGATGAATGTCTGGGTTGTGGTGCACAAATGGCATAGAGTTGAAGAGCGGTACCTCAAGTTATATCATTGAACTGTTGAACTTGCCTGATAGGTGAGGTGTACTGTGAGGCACTATCAGTTATCCAAAGATAGAGACATCACCTTTTCTTTCACTAGTGTACTAACTGAACTTGGTGGCGGTTCGTCTCATAGTGCACGAGGAATGGACATGCTGAGTATAGTCGTGGTCTCACTGTTGTATGAAAGTAGATAGCATTCTTACTGCTACAGAAAAAGGTGTTTAGTCGAAGGAGGCAAATGGTGAAAAAGAAGTAAAGTGGGTCAGAAGCGGTCTGTTGATACTGAAATGTTGCATCATCAAGGTGCTGCACAGGGACTGGCTGGCAGATGCCACAGCCGTGCTGTGATAGCGACCTTTGACAGAGATGCTCTGGTATTGGTGGACGGATTGTGAGGTTGTTGGTGTGGAAAAAGTGAGAGATTGAAACAGCGAATGACTGAGCCTTTGGTAAAATGGTAAAAAGTTGAGTCCCTTGTCAAAGAAGGAAAAATACCCAAATAAGGAAAATAAACTTCCTCCCAAAGGTACTCTAGCCAGGGAAATGGTGGAAAGAAAGAGTTACACACATGCAAGTGGCTTAGCCAATTGCACAAATATACATCCAAAGATAGGGAACTTCGATTTTCATTGAGTGGGGCTTTCCACATCCCTCGAATAGAGAAGTTGAGGAGAAGGATGTGTAAAACCACAGCCGAGGCCCACACAATTTGAAGCTTTAAATCTTTGGAAACAAATGGGAGGTGAAAAGAAAAGAAAGATATTTGAACTAAAAATTCACAGCATGGCTTATTCATGGAGAAGTGCACAGGATGAGGAGAGGCAGAGTTGAAAGTGGAGAGTCATTGAGCATGTTGGAGCCTATCCCCTGATAGAAAGTGAAAAGAAGGAAAAGGAGAAACCAAAGAGGGAGACAGAAATAGAGAGTGATGAGAAAGCCTTTATAGATGAGCTCCTTAGTACATGACCACGCCATATAATGCGGCAGCTGCTGCACTAAGTGCTACTGCCCTGGTAACGACAGAGACAGGAATGGTTGCAGAACCATCTCAAAAGTCTGCACACCCCTAGTGATACAGAAACTGCTGTCCTATACTCTGCTCAGACTGCTGTGCCTGTCTTCGTCAAGTGCCCCAATCACTTCCATGGTGAGGCACTTGTTAGTACCATCCCAAGTCAACCTCTCCCAAATATACCTCAGGACTCAGCACCGAGGCTTGGAGGAATGGCATTAATACCCCTACAATGAGCCAACTCACTCAGTGGCAGGATAGGAGGTCTGACAACTAGTACAGACTTATAAGTTAACTCGCTAAGTGTAGAGCAAATCCAACAACAAATCAGCCTCACACAGCTGAAAACACAATTTGAGGAAATTGTTAAGGGAAATCTGGAGATGGATTAACTAGGACATTACAGGCAGAATGAGTGCCTCCCCATGAGCAAAGAAGCAGCACGAGTGGCAAGAGAGGCACATGCAAGGATGGAGGAGGTTGCGGATGAATGTAGATTTGATATAACCCAGCAAAAGAACTTGCGGAAGAATGCTAGTATGGCAATGAATGAGAAACCGCTACAGATGTTAAAAGAGAGGGGGCTGAGAACACATGTGGGTGGGGGAATTGATTGAAAACATTAGGGAATGAAGTGATACTGAAAGGTTTAGAGAGTTGTAGTCTAAGAAAAAGAAGGTCAAGGTGAAGCAAAAGAGAGAGGGGTCAAGTGAAGACGAGGAAAGAGCTGTGGAAGGAGTGGCAAAGGAATACCGTTGCGGGAAGTGCAGAGAGGAGAGTATGTACGTTCCATGGCCACAATCAGACCTTTTTTCTTTTAGCAAACATCCTTGGAAAGCTCAGAGAGAATCCTGAATAATGGTGCACCCCGATGGAGCAGGTTGTGACCATCTCCAAAGTTTTATGGGAAGGCTTGGATGTGTTATTGGAAGTAGCGGTCCCAAATGGCCTGTGGGCAAAGTGTAAAACACCAGTTGATTGACCAACACAAGAACCGCCTCAGTGGCAGGGACAAATGCCTCTTTGCCCATTGTTAAAACTAAGTACGATGATGTCATAAAGCACCTAAAGATGAAAGTTCCTCAAAAAGAGATGAATTGGTCCAAAATGTCAGAACCTCTCAAGAGCCAAAGGAGTCAGTGCACGCTTACTTTAAGAGATAGATGCACGTGTATAGAGAGCACAGAGCGGGATGAATGACCCGCTGGGAGATAACATGGGAAGGTTTCCTACATCCTTTGTATATGGACTGAGTTCACAGTTTAGCAACCAAATCACCCAAGGTGTCCTTTCTTAGCACAGCAAACCTGTTGATTAGATCTTACATTATGTAAAATATTGCAGTGACATGTTGAAAGCAAAACGAAAGGAGCTTAAGGAGAAGCACATGATAGCCCAAACTCAGTAGGCATAAAATGGAGGGGCCAAGGGACTTAAAATTCCATTCCAGGGACCCAAGTTAGACCCATGTTTTTGACTGGTAATGCAAGGAGTCTCCTTGAAGTACAGTTGAAGTAATGTGTCAAAAACGACCATAAATGTTCTAAAGAGAGTTACACCATGTCAAATTTGTAACAGGGTGGGGCATTGGCACTGGGAGGGCTGTTACAATCCAGACCGCTTTATGATGAGCACCCGATGATGTGTCTAAAAATGTGTCCAGCTTGCCATTGTGAGCTAGTGGGCACACTGGCACCGATGGTGTCTCTAAATGCATGTCCAGGCTGCCATTGCAGGCTGGTGGTTCAGGCTGCAAGAGTGGATTGCAGCGAAGCAGCCTCATCATGTTTCCTATCATTGGATTCACAATGACAGCCCATTTCCAGTGGTAAAGGTCGCTTTGCCATGATTCACGTAGAAATGCCACTACTAGAATGTGGACATTTCTCTGCTCTAAAACTCTTTTGTGTGCCTTTGTGCTTGGCTCCAGTCGACACTAGAGGTTGGGGGAGCACATCTGTGTATTTCACCAGTGACAGCTATAAAACACTGGGCATGCAACTGTAACGACAGACCTCTGCCATTTGCAATCCTCGATGGAGAGATTGGAGGAAGAGGTTTGACACTTGGCCTCTGGAGCCAGATCATGGCCCCACTAAACATTACGGTCTGCATTCCACTGCCTCATGGCAGACAGAACTGAAATTTATGGGAGACATCTATAGTTCAAAGGGAGACTCTTTAAACCACCCCAAACTTCAAAGACACACTGTAGTATAACTACTTGTTCCTCACTTCAGCAAAGGGTGATGTACACTTGTGGGGACGTGGGATCGGAGAACCTGGAACTATGTGGTGCACACTGCCAGAAGAATCTGTGGTGCACAAGGAGGATTACTGCCATTGAAAGGGGCTGTGTGCCTTGCCTGAATAGTGGCAGGCCTGGGCCAACTTTCTGCTGCTGTGTGGCACTCTGAAGTGTGCTCTCCAAGGGCTTGTTGAGCTTGTCCCCTGTACTTTTGGAGGTCTCAGGGGAATCAAAGATTTCCTACGAGGGACCCACAACATCTGCCTGTGAGTGACACCTGCGAAACGCGTCTGCACATTTCAAACTGAGGCCAAGAGTTACCATGACCAATCGTTGGAAAAAAGTACCAAATGTCTAAGCATAATTAAGATAGCTTAGCCTCGAATCATCACACTAACACTCTGACCTCCACTGGACCTTCCATTACCTTAAAAGTGGTTGAGGACACAAGGGCAACAGGTCCCGATGCTAAATTCTAGTAGGGCATACAAGGATTAACATAAGCAATAATACATAAGATTCACAATGCCTATATTTGATGTGTACAATATAGGTAGTCACGTTTCAGTATACATGTAATGTCTATTATGTTTATTTGTAAAATGTACTGATATTTTTCGTTTCAATTTGATTTGTGTATTATTTCAAGTAATGTAATGTCATTGTCCTAAGTGTAAATATGTATGTTACTGTCATCATTTACTGTTACCTTCAAAGATAAATATTTGACATTAGGTAACAACCTGGCACACGAGTACTTATTTGATACAACTAATTTGGTTGTACATTCTAAATAAAATCAGGGAAACGTTAGTAAAAAAGGTAAACAAAGCAAGGAGCGTTCAATAACTGAACAAAAAGTAGAGAGACCTTTTGTGCTCTCTACTTATGAAATAAAACATGATCTATGGTCTAGGAGGCATTGTTTTGCAGTAACTTAATTTTGATTCCAGCCTCCTCAGCCCGGAATTGAATCATTCCCCAGCAGGAGACCTAACATAGAGTAGGCACCACGCCTACGAGGGAGGCCCCTGAGCCAAACAACTTAGAGCCAGTTGTCCCACTAAGGGTGGAGTCCATATTCCACCCCAAGCGAGTTTTTCCCAGGTATTGAGTACCCTTCGATAACAAGAACCTTGTCAGGCAAAAAAAGATGTCTCCCACACATACCGTTCCAAGGATATCTCAAATGTCCGAACCAAAAACACCGAGTTCCAGGGAGGAAGACATAGAAGAATTACTACGAAGACCATCTACACTTAATATTGGCAACACCACTACCAATCCAAGACAACAATCTGAAATAGAGAAAATAACAAGACTCAAGAAAAAGCAAATCGGAACAGCACTACATGGAGAGGTATTACTTGAACATTTAAGAGCAGGCACGATTCCCGTAAGGCTGCAGGTGAAAAACGTTCCTGTCATTTTTGTCGATCAGCCAGAATATCTAGGAGATTTCAGCCACATAGGGACGAAATGTTCACGTGATTGGATGTTTCTTTCCATTAAAACAGCAGAACGCCTAAGTCTGAAAGAGTTGGTGTTAATAAAAGAGCTAGAAGAAGCTCTTTTGAATAACGAAGCAATAGAAAATGCACAGGCACTGTTAACCAAATTGAAATAAGAAAATACCACTTTCAAGAAAAACACAGAAGAGTTCAAAAAAGCCAAACTGCAAAAAGATATTCTCAACTTCAGCGAGAAAAAGGCCTACCCATATCTGGACAAGGATTACTATAAGCAACCAGTCAATACCAGAGTTCTGAGAACGTATGGTGGTAGGAGCAAAAGACAATTCATCTCCTTTTCAGACGCGTCATCATACTCCGATAGCTCAAGTGACGCCGAACCATCTCCAAGCAACAGAGAGAACCAGCAAGTACAGTTCTACCAATGCCCGGAACCTTTTTTAGACAGAGGCAATGGACGCCCACGAGGCAGAAACAGAGTAAAACAATGGTTCAACCCCAACCAATATCAGGGCTAAATTACAACAAGGAGACAAACTTACAGATGGTAAGAAAGGAATCCAGTCCAATCTACAACCTAACAAACATCATCCTATCACCCGACGAAATCAAAGTATTAAATAAAGGTCTATCATTCATACCATCAAGTAAACCTGGCATGGGCCAGACAAAATTGGAAATTATCCAACTATTCAGGTAAATGCGACTGAAATCTTTCTTTGCAGAAAAACCAAGCATACCATAAAGGAACTATTCAGGCCTGAAAGAACAGTCGACATTCTTTCCACCTACATCAAGCACCCCAATGTAACTTCTTACTTTCGAAAAGAATGTCATGAGAGACCTAGATGCCCTAGACTGAAAGCGAAATTACATAAAGTGGAACATGATTAAAAACGAAGAAATTGCTCTTGAAAAATTGATGAATAACCAAGAAATCATAATCAAGCCTGCAGATAAAGGTGGTGCAATTGTCATCATGGAGAGAAGTAAGTATGAGGCGGAAATCACACGCCAACTGTCCAACCAAGACCACTACAGAAAAATGGAGGAAGATTTAAGTAAAATGGTACAAAACAAACTCATCAAACTCGTACAGAGAGGAGAGGAACAGGGCTGGCTATCAAAGAAGGAAGCAAAGTACCTGCATAATGAAAATCCGAGAATGCCTCTGATGTATGTCCTTCCGAAAATCCATAAGGACATAATTAATCCACCTGGCAGACCAATAATTTCGGGAGTCAATTCCATTCTAGAAAGACCAGCCAAATACATTGCCACGTTCCTTAAACCATTAGTTCAAGCAACGACAAGTTTTCTAAGAGACACCATGCAAGAATCACCATCTTGGAAGGCCAATCCTTTGACACCGAAGCGGGATTTTTAGTGACACTAGACATAGTCAGTTTGTACACCAACATCTCCCAAGAGGCCGGACTGGAAGCTCTCCAACATTTCCTTGATAAACGTGTTCGACCACACAATGTACTCACAGAATTCCTTGTGGAGATGGCGGAAGTCTGCCTGAAATACAATTTCTTCCAATTCAACGAAGAACAATTCCTACAAGGGACCGCAATGGGCTGTCCCTTTGCACCGGAAATGGCAGTGATGTTCATGGCTATGTACGAAGGGTGTATAACAACAACCCATATGACGGCCACATAAAGATCTGGCGTCGATATATAGGCAATGTGTTTATGTTATGGAGGGGATCATCTGAAATGCTACAAGAATTCCACGAGTGGTTAAACCAGAGGAATCTGGATATCCAATTCTCGCTTAATTTAAGTAAGGAAGAGATTAATTTCTTAGACCTCCTTGTGAAACATGAAGAATGAACCATATACACAACTCTATATACGAAACAAACAGACAGGAACACGTTCCTACACTTCTCAAGCTTCCACCATAGAAATATAAGAGAGAACTTACCGTACAGCCAGTTCTTACGAATCAGAAGAAATTGCACCAAGAAGGAAGACTATTTTAACAACGCAAAGACCTTGCTAGAGAAATTGGTTGAAAGAAACTTTCAGAGAAAACTACTGAAGCGATCTCTGAAGCGGGCTTGGTATACCCCCAGAGAGACGTTGCTGACACCAAAGGAATTTAAGAAAGACATGCCGCTGGTCTGCGTTACCACCTTTTCGGGAATCACCACCGAAGTCAAAAAAATAGTTAAGAGGAACTGAAACACTGTAAAAGGCCTAGAAGAACAAATACCGGTATTCGGTCTTAAAAGGAACAAAAACATTAAAGATAAACTGGTACGTGCAAAGACCTCAAGTATCGATACGAACCATGTTAGCTCTACCTCCCATAAAAGGTCACCGACGTTGTGGAAACTGCACCTCGTGCGCGAGTACTATCGAAGGTGAAAAATTCGAGTTTAGAGGCAAAAGTATCTTGCATGAAGAATTCACGAACTGTAACACCACAAACGTAATTTATTGCGTATTGTGTCCGTGTGAACTGGCGTATGTCGGGAAAACCACCCAAGCCATAAAAAAGAGGATCACCCAACACAGATCAAGAATCAGGTGTAAAGTACCGAATGCCCCCATGGTCCAACACTGTGTGGAAAAAAGCCATGGGCCATAGGATATGAAATGGACAGTCCTCAAGCATATAATAGGCAGAAGTTCTGATGCCATGCTCTCCAAGTTCGAAGCAAAAACCATTCTACGACTGGGGACTACGGATAATGGACTTAACGAGATGAGTGAGATCATGCACTGCACATGAGGAGTGTTCCACTCACATCCTCTATAACATGGGTCGATGCATTGTGAATGCAAGATGCAGCAGCTCCATGATAGCAATCCTCATGCTTCGCCAATACCTCACACCAAGTGGAGCTGACTCTACCATACATGCGGACACATAGGTGCTAAAATAGGGTTCACACAACTTAGATGGGATCAAGACTCGCCCGGAAACCAGGATATAATGCCACTCCGGTAACCGTGGACAGGATACGCATATTAATCACAGCCAAGTATTTTCTGAGTTGCCCTGACAACCGAGGAGTGCTCCCAGACAGGAAGCCAGGCAGCAGTCAGGCAATCCACCCCACACCGGCAGTTCCGCCCACAACGTCACAGAATGAGGAAATGAAATAGGCACCCGCCATATACGCAAGCGAAGGCAGCCGTCATAGCAAGTACCAGATTAACGCCGACACCGGGAAGAGTTGCCAACTAGTCACTTCCCCCAGATCCCCCTAGTGAAGATCAGAGCCGCGACTTCAAGGTAACTGTCAGTGAGTCCCTTGATAGGACCGTATAGCACATGGAGATAGCATGCTGGCTCTCATGCATAGGAGTTGCTGAGTCTCTGTAAATCGATACCAAAGGGGATGATGGACGGAGCGCTTGAGTTAATCAAACACTCACCCCCAGTCAACTGATCTGGGTTTAATCCATCATCATTCTTTAGCTCACTCCACCACCCCAGTTCAGACATGGCCATATGCAAATCAGTCTGACCCTGTGCCTCATGGGAACAGTCCAGCCCGAACTGCCAAGCCATGTCTTCCCTGGACCGGAAACAAGCATCCTGGGACCGGTTTCTGGCTATTCAGCCGTCATCAGCCAGGCTAGCTTGAATCCAGTGGCAAAGTGAGCAAGGAACCCACGTCTGGGCATACCCTGCCAACTTAGGGCTAACAAAGCGATACCAAAGGGGATGATGGACGGGGCGCTTGAGTTAATCAAACACTCACCCCCAGTCAACTGATCTGGGTTTAATCCATCATCATTCTTTAGCTCACTCCACCACCCCAGTTCAGACATGGCCATATGCAAATCAGTCTGACCCTGTGCCTCATGGGAACAGTCCAGCCCGAACTGCCAAGCCATGTCTTCCCTGGACCGGAAACAAGCATCCTGGGACCGGTTTCTGGCTATTCAGCCGTCATCAGCCAGGCTAGCTTGAATCCAGTGGCAAAGTGAGCAAGGGACCCACGTCTGGGCATACCCTGCCAACTTAGGGCGAACAAAGCGATACCAAAGGGGATGATGGACGGAGCGCTTGAGTTAATCAAACACTCACCCCCAGTCAACTGATCTGGGTTTAATCCATCATCATTCTTTAGCTCACTCCACCACCCCAGTTCAGACATGGCCATATGCAAATCAGTCTGACCCTGTGCCTCATGGGAACAGTCCAGCCCGAACTGCCAAGCCATGTCTTCCCTGGACCGGAAACAAGCATCCTGGGACCGGTTTCTGGCTATTCAGCCATCATCAGCCAGGCTAGCTTGAATCCAGTGGCAAAGTGAGCAAGGGACCCACGTCTGGGCATACCCTGCCAACTTAGGGCGAACAAAGTGATACCAAAGGGGATGATGGACGGAGCGCTTGAGTTAATCAAACACTCACCCCCAGTCAACTGATCTGGGTTTAATCCATCATCATTCTTTAGCTCACTCCACCACCCCAGTTCAGACATGGCCATATGCAAATCAGTCTGACCCTGTGCCTCATGGGAACAGGCCAGCCCGAACTGCCAAGCCATGTCTTCCCTGGACCGGAAACAAGCATCCTGGGACCGGTTTCTGGCTATTCAGCCGTCATCAGCCAGGCTAGCTTGAATCCAGTGGCAAAGTGAGCAAGGGACCCACGTCTGGGCATACCCTGCCAACTTAGGGCGAACAAAGCGATACCAAAGGGGATGATGGACGGAGCGCTTGAGTTAATCAAACACTCACCCCCAGTCAACTGATCTGGGTTTAATCCATCATCATTCTTTAGCTCACTCCACCACCCCAGTTCAGACATGGCCATATGCAAATCAGTCTGACCCTGTGCCTCATGGGAACAGTCCAGCCCGAACTGCCAAGCCATGTCTTCCCTGGACCGGAAACAAGCATCCTGGGACCGGTTTCTGGCTATTCAGCCGTCATCAGCCAGGCTAGCTTGAACCCAGTGGCAAAGTGAGCAAGGGACCCACGTCTGGGCATACCCTGCCAACTTAGGGCGAACAAAGCGATACCAAAGGGGATGATAGACGGAGCGCTTGAGTTAATCAAACACTCACCCCCAGTCAACTGATCTGGGTTTAAGCCATCATCATTCTTTAGCTCACTCCACCACCCCAGTTCAGACATGGCCATATGCAAATCAGTCTGACGCTGTGCCTCATGGGAACAGTCCAGCCCGAACTGCCAAGCCATGTCTTCCCTGGACCGGAAACAAGCATCCTGGGACTGGTTTCTGGCTATTCAGCCGTCATCAGCCAGGCTAGCTTGAATCCATTGGCAAAGTGAGCAAGGGACCCACATCTGGGCATACCCTGCCAACTTAGGGCGAACAAAGCGATACCAAAGGGGATGATGGACGGAGCGCTTGAGTTAATCAAACACTCACTCCCAGTCAACTGATCTGGGTTTAATCCATCATCATTCTTTAGCTCACTCCACCACCCCAGTTCAGACATGGCCATATGCAAATCAGTCTGACCCTGTGCCTCATGGGAACAGTCCAGCCCGAACTGCCAAGCCATGTCTTCCCTGGACCGGAAACAAGCATCCTGGGACCGGTTTCTGGCTATTCAGCCATCATCAGCCAGGCTAGCGTGAATCCAGTGGCAAAGTGAGCAAGGGACCCACGTCTGGGCATACCCTGTCAACTTAGTGCGAACAAAGCGATACCAAAGGGGTACCCTTTGGTATCGCTTTGTTCGCCCTAAGTTGGCAGGGTATGCCCAGACGTGGGTCCCTTGCTCACTTTGCCACTCCACCACGCCAGTTCAGACATGGCCATATGCAAATCAGTCTGACCCTGTGCCTCATGGGAACAGTCCAGCCCGAACTGCCAAGCCATGTCTTCCCTGGACCGGAAACAAGCATCCTGGGACCGGTTTCTGGCTATTCAGCCGTCATCAGCCAGGCTAGCTTGAATCCAGTGGCAAAGTGAGCAAGGGACCCACGTCTGGGCATACCCTGCCAACTTAGGGTGAACAAAGCGATACCAAAGGGGATGATGGACGGAGCGCTTGAGTTAATCAAACACTCACCCCCAGTCAACTGATCTGGGTTTAATCCATCATCATTCTTTAGCAGAAGTTATCAAAGGTGTATTACCTTATTACATCAGTCAACATGCCCTCTACCAGTAAAACACTTTAATTTTTTATGAGAATTTTCCACACCTGAAATGCCTGACTACCAAGAGTTGATAAGTCTGGCTGTGTACACTCTGGTTTTGGCTGTTGTTTGTCCCCAAACAGGGTTCTTTGTTGAGCTATGGGGTCCACCTTTTTGGCCGCTCTCTGTAGAACCTCATTAGAATAGCCATATGCCTTAAATCTCTCTATTATGTCTTTCTTACACTGTCTGTATGCAGTCTCCATACTGCAATTCCTTTTAGCACAAACAAATACGCAATAAGGGATTGCTGACCCGAAGGAGGGGGGGAGATTTCTACTAGCATGATAAATAGAATTCCCTGCTATTGATTTTCTAAATAACGATGTCTCCATTTTGGTCTCTACAATTTGCAATCGCAAGTCTAGGAAGTCAAAGGAGGTGTGATTATATTGGTAAGTAAAACTGATGTTGAAATCATTGTTGTTTAACACTTTCACACAATTACCCAGTGCTGCCACAGACACTTTCCAAATAAGGAAACAGTTGTCGATCTACAGCAACTATGTCACCACATCTTTGGCATAGACTCCCATGGCATCCAGCCAGATTACCCTTTGGTATCGCTTTGTTCGCCCTAAGTTGGCATGGTATGCACAGACGTGGGTCCCTTGCTCACTTTGCCACTGGATTCAAGATAGCCTGGCTGATGAGGGTTATGAACCCGAAACCGGTCCCAGGATGCTTGTTTCCGGTCCAGGGAAGACATGGCTTGGCAGTTCGGGCTGGACTGTTCCCATGAGGCACAGGGTCAGACTGATTTGCATATGGCCATGTCTGAACTGGGGTGGTGGAGTGAGCTAAAGAATGATGATGGATTAAACCCAGATCAGTTGACTGGGGGTGAGTGTTTGATTTGCTCTAACGCTCCGTCCATCATCCCCTTTGGTATCGCTTTGTTCGCCCTAAGTTGGCAGGGTACGCCCAGACATGGGTCCCTTGCTCACTTTGCCACTGGATTCAAGATAGCCTGGCTGATGAGGGTTATGAACCCGAAACCGGTCCCAGGATGCTTGTTTCTGGTCCAGGGAAGACATGGCTTGGCAGTTCGGGCTGGACTGTTCCCATGAGGCACAGGGTCAGACTGATTTGCATATGGCCATGTCTGAACTGGGGTGGTGGAGTGAGCTAAAGAATGATGATGGATTAAACCCAGATCAGTTGACTGGGGGTGAGTGTTTGATTTGCTCTAACGCTCCGTCCATCATCCCCTTTGGTATCGAGTCTCTGTAAATGACACACCTATATTTAAGCATGTTCACCCCCACCTAAATAAGCACTGATTGAACCCCACGCGATTACAAACCCATCAGCATGATACCGATGGGCCGTACCCGCATTACAAACAATAAGATCAAATCTCGGCACTGACCCCGCACCTATAAATTATTCACAAGAGCAAGCTGAACCACTTTGCAATGCAAGACACCAAACCTCAGCCCATTTAAGATATGTAGAGCTCTTTGCCTAAATTAGATCCAATTGTTATCTCCCTTACGTAACTTCTAGGAAAAGGAAAACGAGAAGTAAGAATTGCAGTGAAGGCACCAAGCACTCATCACCCTTCACGAATAGATCCTCCTCCGAGTTGGGCACCGAACATAATTTAAGAAACTCCAAGACAAAGACCAGTATGTGCAAAGGATATGAACAGTAACAGCACTTACACAGTTTCTTGTAGAAGCTCCCTCAATTAACATCACCTTGTCCCTTAAATGTATTCACAGTGTCCTACAAGAGCATATCCTTCCCTGAGGAAGACCTTCCACCCAAACTACACCTAGGTCTAACCCCGAAGGTCGAAACGCGTCGGCACATTTCAAACTGAGGCCAAGAGTTACTATGACTAATCGTTGGAAAAAACGTACCAAATGTCTAAGCATAATTAAGATAGCTTAGCCTCGAATCATCACACTAACACTCTGACCTCCACTGGACCTTCCATTACCTTAAAAGTGGTCGAGGACACAAGGGCAACAGGTCCCGATGCTAAAATCTAGTAGGGCATACAAGGATTAACATAAGCAATAATACATAAGATTCACAATGCCTATGTTTGATGTGTACAATATAGGGAGTCACGTGTTTCAGTATACATGTAATGTCTATTATGTTTATTTGTCAAATGTAGTGATATTTTTCGTTTCAATTTGATTTGTGTATTATTTCAAGCAATGTAATGTCATTGTTCTAAGTGTAAATATGTATGTTACTGTCATCATTTACTGTTACCTTCAAAGATAAATATTTGACATTAGGTAACAACCTGGCACACGAGTACTTATTTGATACAACTAATTTGGTTGTACATTCTAAATAAAACCAGGGAAACGTTAGTATTTTGTTAAAAAAAAGTTAAACAAAGCAAGGAGCGTTCAATAACTGAACAAAAAGTAGAGGACTTTTGTGCTCTCTACTTATGAAATAAAACATGATCTATGGTCTGGGAGGCATTGTTTTGCAGTAACTTAATTTTGATTCCAGCCTCCTCAGCCCGGAACTGAATCACTCCCCAGCAGGAGACCTCTCAAGTGCCCACATTGCTGACTGGAATCCAACTGTTAGCGCAGAGTGGGCGTGGACCTTAGGATAGTGCCTGGAGACCAGAATCCCTTGTGTGGAGCCCCAAAGTCTTGTCCGCATCGAAAATGTGTGGCCCCCGCATTTTGGGGACCATGGCGTGCATAAGCACCTTGTGCTGAGCAGATTCACCAATTGCCGGATCCAACGTGGCCCGCTTCGTCGATCGTGCCCCATCTCTCTCGTGCGACACGCCGACTGCATTCTTACTGCATGTGGTGTCCGTTTCACAGGTTGCAACCCTCAGAGGTGGGGTCCGTAACCATAGTAGTGCCTCGTTCTGCCTCATGAGGCATTGCTAAACTTGCGCCTATGTGTGTGTGACTGGAGCTGTCTGTTGTGACCAATATCAACGTGCACCGGACATTGTGCCTCATTTCCAGGGAGGTACAGAAATGCAACTCTTCATTGTGTGTGACCGGAATGGTCTGATGTGACACATATCACCGCACACCTGACATTGTGCCCAGATTGTCTGATGCAACCAATATCACCGTGCACCGGATGTTGTGTCTCATTTCCACAGAGGTACTGATTTTGCAACTCTTCGTTGTGTGGGACCGAGTCGGTCTGGTGTGACCAGTATCTTCACGCACCAGTCGTTGTGCCCGGATTGCCTGGGTGTGACTCTGATTGACGTGTACCTGGCGGGGTGCCTCCTCCTTCCGACAGGCCCCCCTCTCCTGCTTCATTCTCCATTCCTTGATTGTCCCTTTCTGGCCCTCAGCATGGCGGATCAACTGCCCTCTCCTCACCCGGCCTTCCCCGACGACATGATGTTGCCAGGTAGTATTGCCTGGCTAGGGCCTGGATGGTGAGAGTGATTGACTGGGCTGGAGGAATGCTTCCAAGAACGATCAGAAGCGGGTCAAGAGACTGCGTGACCCCTCTGTGCTTTGCAGAATTGGGCTGGTGCCGGAAAGCTCTTGTGTACCCCTTTGGTGTGACAGACTATTGCCCTGAGCCCATTCCTGCTCCGCATCCTGCGGGTGATCTGTTCGAGTGGCTGCCAAACCCATTTGCCGACTGCCTATTAATTGACCTTGCTGCCTACCCCCACTTGCTTCCTTGGGACCCTGACTAAGAGTAACTTCAGCTGCATGTGGCCTAGTATCCGGGGGGAGGACGTGGTGTCACCAATTAGGGGGTGTAGGATAGTCGGGATGAGTTGGAGGGTGGAAGGAGGCTTGAAGCCACTGGGTCAGCAGTGAGTTACCATTTGACCTGCTGGCTATCAGTGGCACAGCATTATGGTGCTGGCTGCGTATGTATGCGAGCATGTTCCGTACGGACCTGCCTGATATCTGTTGCACCATGTAGTGGTGCGGAGTGAGTATGTGTGGGAGGGACAGTAGGTGAACCGCCTGTGATTCACAACACTGGTTGCTGATTTGCCGTATACATTGATTTCTTGCTAGAAAAGCATTAAGTTTGACCCACGGTGCTGCTAAAAAGTGGTCTAATTTGGTGTATGAACATATTTCTGATAATGTTGTGACCCGGGGTGCACCTTCGTACTGTGTGGGGTTGACTTACAATAATTGCTGGGGTGGGCCAGGGGTGAGCAATGTGATGCTCGGCATAAGGATACAGGGGGGTGTAGAATAGGATCTTTCCCAAGTCTACATATTGCTAATGCCATTCGAACACAGTTCGGCCTAGTGCTGCTAGAAATAATTCAAAATGTGATTTATGCACAGAAAATACATGACGTTCACATTGTGTTGATTATTATGTGTGTGTTGAATACAAACATTATTTACATACATCACGTATGAAGTCTCATTTGTGACACTCAAGGTATTTATCGTGAGTTAGTGCTGTGCTAATTAATGCTTTCACATTGCCTCTGTGGTAAGCCTGACTGCTCAGTGCCAAACTACCCAAGGGGGAGTGCAGGTTATACAGTGTGTGTAATTACCCACCACTGACAGGAGTGGTAGGTTCTGCCTGTCTGGGGGATTGCCTCAGCCAACCAGAAAGTGCCAGTTCCAACACTTCCCATACACAGTTTAGGGCATGGGCATATTATAGAGCACACTGTATATTCCGCATTGTTGTGATATGACCAGTGATCCTATATTCACATATGTTACAAGGGTCACAGAACCTTGTTAAACTTTGGCTATGCTTACAGGCCTTACAGTGCCCACATACAAAGAACTCAGGTTGGAAAGAGAACCATGTGTGTTGTTTAGGTGTCTTGAAATGACTGGAGACTAATTTATCCTTCAAAAAAGGACTTTTGCAGAAGTTATCAAAGGTGTATTACCTTATTACATCAGTCAACATGCCCTCTACCAGTAAAACACTTTAATTTTTTATGAGAATTTTCCACACCTGAAATGCCTGACTACCAAGAGTTGATAAGTCTGGCTGTGTACACTCTGGTTTTGGCTGTTGTTTGTCCCCAAACAGGGTTCTTTGTTGAGATATGGGGTCCACCTTTTGGCCGCTCTCTGTAGAACCTCATTAGAATAGCCATATGCCTTAAATCTCTCTATTATGTCTTTCTTACACTGTCTGTATGCAGTCTCCATACTGCAATTCCTTTTAGCACAAACAAATACGCAATAAGGGATTGCTGACCCGAAGGAGGGGGGGAGAGTTCTACTAGCATGATAAATAGAATTCCCTGCTATTGATTTTCTAAATAACGATGTCTCCATTTTGGTCTCTACAATTTCCAATCGCAAGTCTAGGAAGTCAAAGGAGGTGTGATTATATTGGTAAGTAAAACTGATGTTGAAATCATTGTTGTTTAACACTTTCACACAATTACCCAGTGCTGCCACAGACACTTTCCAAATAAGGAAACAGTTGTCGATCTACAGCAACTATGTCACCACATCTTTGGCATAGACTCCCATGGCATCCAGCCAGATTACCTGCTCCTCCTACTAGCCAACAAAAAGATTTGCATAGCTAGTGGTGAAGCAGATGCCCATCATGGTTCCTTGAATTTGCCTGTAATGTTGGTTGTTGTAAATAAAGATTTTTTTCAGTCAGACATAAATAAATTGTATCTAACAACATGCTTGTATGATGGATAATGTTTAGGCCTCTCACTCATGAAAAATGCCTACATGCCTTCGTCCCATTCTCATGTTGTATGTTTGGGTATAACAAATTAGCATCCATGGTTACCAGGATGTGACCATGTTCCCATATGATATTCTGTATTCTAATTAAAAAGTCCTTTCTATACCTTATATAAGATGATAGGGACTGGACAATTTGGAAAAGGAATTGATTAACATAAATTGATGTATTTTCCAAATGACTCTCCTGGGAAGAAAGAATTGGTCTACCTGGTGGTTTTACTGGGTTTTTATGGATTGTAAGAAGGAGGTACATGGTTGGTGTCACAGGTGTCTCATTTTTAAGAAAACAATATTCTTCCCATTACAAAATCTGTTGATTTTTCAAGTTTATGAGCTTTTGGAGTATCTTTTTACCAAATCAACATAATCTTGTTTTTGCCAATCCTCCCCTTATCAGAGGGTGTAATGACAATGTTGCCATCCTCTTTGAGTCAGATGAGTGCTTTACTCTGTAATGGAGTCAGATTCTGAATGGTATAACACTTCAGTGACCTTAATAACTGTAGATCTCTATTCACCAGTTTGCAGAAGACATCAATATTGTCTTTTGCAGTTTGTGGTACATAACATTATTTAGGTTTGAAAGATGTATGTACTACAAAATAAGTAGACTCCAAATTGTTCCGCTCAATCTATACTCTCAAACGTTGATAGAGGGTCAGACAAATAGCTGCCATTACAGTCCAAATCCTGTAATAAACTTATCAATATCGAAAATCAATAGAATGGAGGACTCCCTTGCAGTAATGTCTGCAGATGTTAATGGTGTCTCAGTTTTGGATTTATGTATTTTATGGGGTTTTAAATTTCTCCCAAATTTAAATACATCAATGCTACTCTGAGGGTAGTTCATCTTGGTATCTGAACAAAAATACATACCCAAAAGCAGTACCTCTTCCTCCTGTTCTGTCAATCGTCATTGTGATAAGTTGATTGTAGTGTCTTTTGTATTATAGATCATGGGACCCTTATGTTCCCTAACGCACTCCGTAGTCTAGTGATTTAAGTGATTGGGTGTGGTTAGTAAAATTCATGATGCAGTACGTTTCAGTTAACGGTTACACTCTAGAGAATAACGACTTGTGATACCGAGCAAGGTGTGTGGTGTGATTCATTTACATGCTACTGGGCTGAGGAGGACGCTACAACTGGTGACGAGATGGGGGATATGTACAGCCCGCAACACGAAGAATCGAGAGTGCTCTCTCAGAGAGTTTGCCGAGGTCCAGCAAACTGCTTGTGTTTGCCACTTGCCCTCAGTCGAAGTGAAAAATTGACGGTTGATGTATGTGGAGTCATAGTGCAACTCCAGTTAGTACGAGACCTCAGAAGAAAGTGAAGGCCCCACGGAAACTTTTATTTGTCGTCGGTCAGAAAATTGCTAATATGACCGAGATCAGAAGTGTGACGCCACAACTTAATGCAGAGCCATCAGTCATACAGTGCAATAACGTTTAAGGCAATGAAAACCAGGTACAGAAAGCACAACAGACGGCGACATCCAGGTGCACATGAATGCTGTGAACAGAAGTAGATGAGCACAAAGAATTACTAAGAGGCAGAAGGTCAACCAGGTGTAGGAAAGCGAGAAGGAACGCCAAGTGCGGCGTGCCTCAGAAACAAGAAACAATCATCTATTTACCAAACATCTAGAGTAAAGGGAGTCATCCAACCTCAGTGCCACCTGAAACAACCCAGGTGTAAGCACAGGGTCTGTGCTTGTGAGGCTGTCGAATTCTGCCAAAAGGTGACAAAAGAGGCCATGAACGGCCATCGGAATAGTGCAGTCTTTCAGCTCTTCCATGGCTGCTGTAGAGAGTACCCGCTACGGCGCTGCCGTCTTCCTAAAACTACCGTCCACTTTCGATGTTGCCATGAAGCAGAATATTGGCTCAAGATGGACTGTCTGGATCAAAGCTTTTGATGACTTTATTGATGCGCTGGAAGAAGCAGATGACAAAAAGATTAATAAATATCTAAAAAACTAAGCAGTTGACTGAGCAAAAGAAGTGATATAGAAAATACCCGGAGGTGAAGAAACTTCCTACCGTCAAATTAAACCAAATTCAATCTGATGCAGAATGTTGACTCTGAAAAGTACACCTTCAACCAAGAGAGACAAAGAGATTGTTGAAACTATGGATGAATTTGTTGAAAGACTTAAAATACTCATCAAATATTGTAAGTACAACAAATTCAATGACCAGGAAGCCATTTGTCTTAGAGTCCTAGGTGGTTGCCTGTCTGATTCCTTCAGATGCCAAATGCCAAGAGAAACGCTCAGTTTAGAATGTGTGCTCATGGCGTCAAAAGCTGAAGAACGTGCCGACAAGCAAGCCACTGACATGGAGGCCAGAGGAGCCCAGAGTGAATCAGCATTGAGCATGAAAAACAAGGAAAAACACAAGGTAGAAGGACGCAAAATGATGCCTTTGAAGAAGAAGTTGTGTTTTGATGTTTTCCTTTCAACATGAAGGTAAATGTCCCACTATTGGGCAGTTATGTAAAGGCTGCTGTAAAGAGAACCATTTTGTAACAGTTTGCAAAGCAAGAGAAAAATTGAGTACGTCACATCGTGGAGGCAAAATGTCTGTCAGTGTGTCACGCCGTGAAGACAAAATGGCTGCCAGAAAGTTCCAGAAGCATTCCAGTCATGCCCACCGAAGTAAACAGCAACATCAGTTGAGGCAAGTAGAAACAGAAAGAGGCCGATTGTCATCTAATTCCTCGTCAAAAGATTTTTCAGCGTCACTGTCAAGCAACAGTGAAGAAGATGGCTGTGTGATGTCGATGCTGACTACTGAAAGATGTACGCATGTAGGTCTGATTTCTTGCATGAAAAAATACAAATCGGAAAAGAATCAACAAGTGAAATCACAACATTTATTTGGACATTGTCCTAAAATAAAATTTGCAGTTAATTGCATTTCATCTACAAGAGGCTGTTGAAAATGAAATTGAGACTTTGCTAAACCATTATATCATTGAGCACTTCTGGTCAAACGCAATGGGTGTCACCGATAACGGTGATACCTAAAAAGGACAGTGGAGGTTCTGTGTGACTCTGTGTTGACATGTGTCAAGAAAACAAGGCAATCAAAAGAGAATGACACCCAGGTCCACACATTACCGATATGATTACCCTGTTGAATGGTGCTAAAGCTTGTTCGTTCCTTGATCTGAGTTTTCAACTCATGTTGGTTTGCTCAGATACAAAAGATTGAGTTTAGGAGTATCTTCAACTGTCAAAGTTTTTCATGATGTCAATTCTTGGATTATGCAGCCTGTCACGCATGCTTTCGATTTCAGTGATGATATACTAGTATTTGGGGCCACATGAAGGGAACATGATAAAGCCCTTTCACAAGTTTGCCATCTACTTGCTGATGCCGGTCTTACGTTGAATGCTGAAAAACGTGAATTTCACAAAACAAAACTATTTATTTTATTTTATTTTATTTTGAAGGTTTTATATAGCGCGAACAAGACCCTTGCGGGTATCAGAGCGCTTTACAATGTAAAATATAGAAGACACATATGCATGTAGTAAATAACATACAGCTCCATACAAAACAAGAATGGTATAGTCACAGTAACTCTGGCTCAAGTGAATTTGGCCATGAGTAGAGATTTCACTTCTTTTTTTAAGGAAGCAGTAGAGGGATTCAGTCTAATTTCTGGGGGCAGAGCATTCCAGATCCTGGGCGCCATCCCCGAGAAGGCTTGATTGTATTTTTTCTTCTTGCAGAATCTTTGTGGTTTAAATAAAAGGTTACTGGCACTTCTGGATGCTCTGTTGCCACATGAAGGCACCAATTTGTGTGCCAGATAGCTAGGGGTGTTGTAATGGATGGCTTTATGCGTCAGGCATGCGATTTTTAGTTGAATTCTGGCTTCAAAAGGTAGCCAGTTAAGGGATCTGAGGTCCGGGGATATGTGAGAGTTTCTTTTGGAGCCGGTATAAGTCTAGCTGCTGCGTTGATTGAAGCTCTTAGAGGGGATGTTGAGGATCTAGGAAGACCGCAGAGAGAGATACTCCCATATTCCACTCTAGGGATAACTAGTGCTTGTACTGCCAGTTTGAAGTCTTTTTCGGGTAGGAAAGGTTTTAGTTTTCTCAATGTGTTCATCTGAAAGTTTGCTCCTTTTGTCGCGGTGCCGATGTGTGTCTGCATATTCAGATTTCTGTCCAGCGTTAATCCCAGTGATTTCGCTGAGTCGACAATGAGAGGTTGGCAATTTAGTGGTGTTAGGTGTTTGATCCAATCTTGAATTATGGTTACTTGAGAGGGTGGAGCGATGAGGAGGAATTCGGTTTTAAGGGTATTCAATTTAAGATGGTTTTTGGCCAGCCAGGTCTGAGTTTTTTCTAGCGTTGTGTTGAGAGATTTTACGTCTTCTAATGAATGGACCTTTAAGTATAGCTGAGTATCATCTGCGTACATATGATACTGTACGTTAGAGGAGTTGAGAATTTTGGTGAGTGGTTCCATGAATAAATTGAAGAGTGTCGGAGAGAGGGATGATCCTTGTGGGACTCCTAGGGTGACAGGGATGGGATTGGACAGGGAATGATTCACCTTGAATCGTTGCGATCTGTTTTGGAGGAACGAGGTGAACCAGTTTAGAACGGATCCTGATAATTCCATTCTGTCTTTCAGGAGGTCTAACAGGTTGTCGTGTTTGATGGTGTCAAAGGCCGAGGAAAGGTCGAGCAAGATAAGCAAGCAGGCTTCGTTTTGGTCTAGGATTTGTAGGGCATCGTCTATTATGTGGGTCATAGCTGATTCAGTACTGTGTCCTGCACGGAAGCCGGATTGATATTGGTTGAGGAGGTTGAAGTGGTCTATGGGCCATATGTATCAAACAAAATTGCGATCGCAAACGCTGAAATTCACAGAATTTCAGCGTTTGCGATCGCAATTTGGCTTAGTGGTATGTATGAAGGAAAAACTGCCTCGCAAAATAAGGAATCGCAAAATTTGCGATTCCCTATTTTGCGAATGCATTTAAGGAATTGCAAATTGCGATTCATTAAATGCAATGTACGAAGCACCAAAAAAGTGCAATTTGGCCTTAAGGAATCGCAAATTACCACCAACTTCAAGTTGGTGGTAATATGCGATTTCTTAGAAAAATTCACTTTTTTGCATTTTTCAAAGTGCAATGTGGCGCACATACATGCCCTTAGGGCATGTATTTGCGCCACATGTGCACCCATGCTTATTTCAGGGGTGCAACAGGGTGTCCTTTTGACACCCTTGCAACCTTGAAATTGCATTCTCAATTTGTGATTCTCTAATTGCTAATCGCAAATTGAGAATGTCTTCCCATTTATTCCTATGGGCCTCTAGGCCCATAGGAATGAATGGGGAGGGTTTCCTTAATTGCGAATCGCAATTTGCGATTCGCAATTAAGGAATATGTAGGATTCGCAATTTGTTTTGCAAATCCTACATACATCTCGTTTTGCGATTCTCAAATAGCGATTCTCAGAAATTCGCTATTTGAGATTCGCAAAACCTAACTTTGATACATATGGCCCTATGTGTTTTGCTAGCTGAAGGTGTACACATTTTTCTAAGAGTTTGGCCATGGTCGGGATGCTGGATATTGGGCAGTAATTATTTAATTCTGCGGGGTCAGCTGTTGGTTTCTTTAGGATGGGGGATACCTGCCCGGTTTTAAGGATTTCAGGGATGATTCCTTGAAGGAGGGAAGTATTTATGATCTTGGTCCAGAGAGGCAGTAGCAGTGGGATGAAGTCTTTTATGCAGTTTGCGGGCAGAGTGTCTGTGAAGTGATTGGCGGGATTCAAAGCCATGAGCATTTTGAGTACTTCTTCTTGCCTGTAAGTATTGAAGGAGGACCACAATGCATTGTTTTTGAGGTAGAACTTTGGTGAACCCGGTGTGGGACTCCTGGCAGGGGTGATGAGGAGTCAATGTGTGTGTCAGTGTGAGTGATTAAATCATTGAGTAGGTCCTTCTTTATGTTTTGGGTCTTCAGAGTGAAGAAGGAGGCAAATGCTTTGCAGTTGGGTAGTGGACCTGTGTTCGCTGGGGGGGGGCTGGGGTGCACCCTTAGATTGTGATTTGATGAGCTCGAATAGTTTTTTGGGACGATTCTTGGCTTGGTCTAATTGATAGCTGAAAAAGTCTGCTTTAGATCGTCTGATCTTTCTGTAGTAGGCGTTTCTCTTCATTCTTAGCAGCTTGAGGTAGTTGGCGGATGGTGCGGATCTCCATCTTCGTTCTAATAGTCTTAAGGATCTTCTGTCCTCATTGAGTCTTCCATCGTACCAGGGTTTTGAGTCTTTTATGGAGACTCTCTTCAGTTGTAGGGGGGCGACCTCGTCTAATACCATGTTCATAGAATTGAAGTAGTGATTGGTGAGATCTTGTACATCGGATAGCCCTACTGGGGGAAGAAGGATGTTGGAGCATGCAGTTGTGATTAGGTCAACATTGATATTTTTCATATCCCTCTTCCATATTTTAGATCTTGTGGGTTGAACAGAATTAAGTTTTACTGTTTCGTTGATGAAGAAGGTGATGATGTGATGGTTGGACCAGTCGCATGGACGGATCGTATCGAGTTGAATGGAATCGGCCTTAGAGATGACTAAGTCTAGGATTGACCCTTTGGGGCCGATTTCGATCTGGGTCGGAAAACTCTCCGACCGAGCCGGATCCGGAGAGATTTCCGACCGAGCCGGACTCCTAAAGTCCGACCGAGCGAGTACGATGCGGCCGCATGCTGCCGGACTCGATTCGGTCGGACTCCCATTGAAGTCAATGGGAGCCGGTCGTACAACGCGTACATGGGCTCCCATTGACTCAATGGGTACGACGCAAACAAGTGCGCCCCCTACAGTGTGTACGCATCGGGGCGACTCGCACCGTACATGCATGTTTAGGGGGGACCCTTGGGTCCCCCCTGTGTTCGCCTCGTACCGCTAAGGGTGCAGGGGGGTCCGGCGCGGACCCCCCAAGTCCGGCTCCAGGAGCTTTTGCGAGCCGGACGCTCCGACTCGATCCGGCTGTCCGACGCGTCCATCGTACTCGCTCGGTCGAAGAACGTCTCCATTGCGTGGTGCGATTCGTGTCCGTACGAGTCGGTCGGTGCGGTTGGGATCCGGAAACGAGTCGGTCGGAAACAAC